>JAWHQI010000147.1:0-1200000 GCA_033032865.1 Dactylorhiza incarnata
ATCTAAGAGTTTATCTAGTTGTTTATATAGGGGTTTATCTAGGGGTTTACCTAAGGGTTTATTTTGGGGTTTATCTATGGGTTTACCTAAGGGTTTACCAATGGGTTATTTTTGGTGATCTAGGGTTTTTCTAGGGGTTTATCTATGGGTTTATCCTGGGGTTTTTCTAAGTCTTTATCTAGGGGTTTGTCAAGGTGTTTATCTAGGAGATTACCTAAAGTTTTATTTACGGGTTTCTCTAGGGGATTCTCTAGGGGTTTATAGAGGGGTGTATCTAGTGGTTTACTTAGGAATTTATATAGGGGTTTATCTAAGGGTATATTTTGGTGTTTATCTAAAGTTTTATCTAGAGGTTTATCTAGGGGTTTATTTAGGAGTTTATCTAGGGGTTTATCTAAGGGTTTATCTATGGGTTTATCTATAGTTTTATCTAAGAGTTTATCACAGATTTATCTAGGACTTTATCTAGTTGTTTTTCTAAGGCTGGCTCTAGGGAAAATATCTAGGTGTTTATGTAGGGGTTTATGGGTTAAGGGGTTTATCTAGCAGTTTATCTAGGATTTTATCTAGGGGTTTATATAGGGGTTTATTTAGGGGTTTATCTAGAGGTTTATCTATGGGTTTATCAAGGGGATTATCTAGGGGATTATCTAGGGGCTTATCTAGGGGTTTATCAAGGAGTTTATCTACAGGGTTTATCTAAGGGTTTATATAGTGTTTATCTAGGGGTTTATCTAAAGGTTTATCTAGGATTTTATCTAGGGGTTTATTAAGGGGTTTCTCTAAGGGTTTATCGAGAGGTTTATCTGAGGGTTTATTCAAGGGTTTATCTAGGTGTTTATCTAAGAGTTTATCTTGGAGTTTATCTATGGGTTTATCTAGGGGTTTATCTATGAGTTTATCTAGGGGTTTATCCAGGGGTTTATCAATGAGTTTATCTAGGGGTTTATCTAAGGGTTTATCAAGAGGTTTATCAAGGGGTTTATTTAGGCGATTATCTCGGGGATTTTCTAGGGGTTTATCTAGGAGTTTATTTAGGGGTTTATCCAGGGGTTTATCTAGGGGTTTATCTAAGAGTTTATTTAGGGGTTTATCGAGGGGTTTATCTTGGGGTTTATCTTGGGGTTTATCTATGGGTATATTTTGGGGTTTATCACGGGTTTAACTAGGAGTTTATCTAGGGGTTTATCTAGAGGTTTAGTATGGTTTATTTTGGTGTTTATCTAGGGATTATCTAGGAGTTTATCTATGGGTTTATCCAGGGGTTTATCTAGGGGTTTATCTAGAGGTTTATATAGGGGTTTATCTAAGGGTTTATCACATATTTAACTAGGGATTTATCAAGAGGTTTATCTAAGGGTTTAACTAGAGTTTTGTCTATAGTTTAGGGTTTATCTATCGATTTATTTAGGTGTTTTTCTAGGGGTTTATCTAAGAGTTTATCTAGGGGTTCATCTATTGGTTTATCTAGGAGTTTATCTAGGAGTTTATCTAGGGTTTTTGTAGGGGTTTATCTAAGGGTTTATCTATAGGTTTATCTAGGGGTATATATAGGGGTAAATCTAGCGCTTCATCTAGGGATTTATCTAGAGGTTTATTTAGGAGTTCTAAGGGTTTATCTTGAGGTTTATCAAGGGGTTTATCTAGGGATTTATCTAATGGTTTATCACAGATTTAACTAAGGGTTTATCTAGCAGATTATCTAGAGGTTTGTCTAAGGGTTTAGCTATAGATTTATTTAGGTGTTTAGCTAGGGGTTTATCTAGGAGTTTATCTAGGGGTTCAACTAGGGATTTATCTAGGGGTTTATAGGTTTATATAGGGGTTTATCTAGGAGTTTATCCAGGGGTTTATATAGGAGTATATCTAGGGGTTTATCTATGCTTTTATCTAGGTGATTATCTAGGGGTTTTTCAAGGGGTTTATCTAGGGGTTTATGTAGTGGTTAATTTAGAAATTTATCTAGGGGTTTATCTAGGGGTTTATCTAGGAGTTTATCTAGTGGTTTATCTAGGTGTTTATCTAGGTGTTTATCTAGGGGTTTATCTAGGGGTTTATTTAGGAGTTTATCAAGGGGTTTATCTAGGGGTTTATCTAGGGGTTTATCTAGGGGTTTCTCTATGAGTTTTTCTAAGGGTTTATCACAAATTTAACTATGAGTTTATCAAGAGGTTTATCTAGGGGGATTTTATCTAGTGGTTTCTTATAGATCTACTTAGGTGTTTATCTAGGAGTTTATCTAGGGGGTTAATCTAGGGGGTTTTAGCTTTATCTAGGGGTTTTTGTATCTATGAGTTTATCTAGGGGTTTATCTAGGGGCTTATCTCGTGGTTTATCTAGGGGTTCCTCTAGAGGTGTATCTAGTTGCTAATCTAGGGGATTAATATGGGATTATCTAGGGACTTATCTAGGCATTTATCTAGTGGTTTTTCTAGGGGGTTATCTAGGGGTTTATCTAGGGGTTTATCTAGGTGTTTATTTAGGAGTTTATCTAGGGGTTTATCAATGAGTTTATTTATGGGTTTATCTAAGGAATTTTCACAAATTTAATAAGGAGTTTATCTAGATGTTTATCTAGGGGGAGTTTATCTAGTGGTTTTTTATATATCTACTTAGGTGTTTATCTAGGAGTTTATCTAGGAGTTTATCTAGGAGGTTCATCTATGGGTTTATCTTGGATTTTTTGGGTTTATCTAGGGGTTTATCTATGAGTTTATCTAGGGGTTTATCTAGAGGTTTATTTAGGCGCTTATCTCATGCTTTATCTAGAGCTACCTCTAGTTGTTTATCTAGGGGCTAATCTAGGGGATTACTAGAGGATTGTCTAGGGGCTTATCTAGGGGTTTATCTAGAGGTTTATCTATGGGGTTTTTGAGAGGGTTATCTTGGGGTATATCTAGGGGTTTATGTAGGGGTTTATTTATGGGTTTATATATAGGTTTATCTAGGGGTTTATCTAGGGGTTTATCTAGGGGTTTATCTAGTGATTTATCTAAGGGTTTATCCCTAGGTTATCTAGGGGTTTATCTATGGGTATATCTAGGAGTTTATCACCGGTTTAACTAAGAGTTTATCTTTTGGTTTATCTAAGGGTTTATATATCAAATTATATATGGGTTTATCTATCAAATTATCTAGGGGTTTCTCTATGGGTTTATCTATGAGTTTATCTAGAGATTTATTTAGTGGTTTATCTTGGAGTTTATCTAAGGGTTTATCTTGAGGTTTTTCCAGTGATTTATCTTGGGGTTTATCTAGGGGTTTATATAGGGGAGTATCTAGGATTTATATAGGATAATATCTAAGGGATTGTCTAGGGGTATATCTAGGAGTTTATCTATGAGTTTATCTCGGAGTTTATCTAGAGGTTTATTCAGGGGTTTATCTAGGAGTTTTTCTATAGGTTTATCTAGGAATTTATTTATGGGATTGTCTAGGGGTTTATCAAGGAGTTTATCTTGGGGTTTCTCTAGTGGTTTATTAATAAATTTATCTTGGGGTTTATCTTGGGGTTTATCTTAGGGTTTATCTAGAGTTTTATCTAGGGGTTTATCTAGGGGTTTATTTAAGGGTTTATTTAGGAGATTGTCTAGGGGTTTATCTATTGGTTTATCTAAGGTTTTATCACAGATTTAACAATGGGTTTATCTAGGGGATTGTTTAGAGGTTTATCTAGGTGTTTATCTATAGATTAATTTTGGTGTTTATCTAGAGGTTCATCTAGGTGATTGTCTAGGGGTTCATTTAGGGGTTTATCTAGAAGATTATGGGTTTATCTATGGGTTTATCTAGGATTTTATCTATGGGTTTACCTAAGGGTTTATCTAGGGGTTTATCTAGGGGCATATATAGTGGTTTATCTAGGGTTTATCTAGAGGTTTATCTAGGGGTTTTTCTAGGGGATTATCTAGGAGTTTATCTAGGGGTTTATCTAAGGTTTTATATATGGTTTTATCTAGGTGTTTATCTAGGGGTTTATCTAGGGGTTTATATAGGGGTCTATCTAGAGGTTTATCTAGGAGTTTATCTAGGGTTTATCTAGGGGTTTATCTAGGGGTTTATCTAGGGATTTATCTAGGGGTTTATCTAGGGTTTTATCTAGAACTTTATTTAGGAGTTTATCTAGAGGTTTATTTCAGGATTTATCAAGGCATTTTTCAAGGGTTTACCTAGGGGTTTATCTACGATTTTATATAGGGGCTTTTCTAGGAGTTTATCTAGGGTTTTATCAAGTGGTTTATCTATGGGTTTATCTAGGGGTTTATCTAGAGGTTTATCTAGGGGTTTATCTGGAGGTTTATCTAGGGGTTTATCTAGGGGATTATCTCGTGGTTTATATATGGGTTCCTCTAGTGGTTTATCTAGGGGCTAATCTATGGGATTACTAGGGGATTATCTATGGGCTTATCTTGGGTTTTATCTATAGGTTTATCTATGGGGTTTTTCGAGGGGGTTATCTAGGGGTTTATCTAGGGGTATATCTATGGGTTTATATAGGTGTTTATCTATGGGATTATCTATGGGTATATCTAGGTGTTTATCTATGGATTTATCTAAGGGTTCATCTATGGGTTTATCTAAGGGTTTATCTCGGGATTTATCCAAGGGTTTATCCCTGGGTTATCTAGGGGTTTATCTATAGGTATATCTAAGGGTTTATCATGGGATTAAATAAGAGTTTATCTATTGGTTTATTTAGGGGTTTATATATTAAATTATATAGGGGTTTATCTATCAATTTATCTAGGAGTTTCTCTAGGGGTTTATCTATGGGTTTATCTAGGGGTTTATTTAGTGGTTTATCTGGGAGTTTATCTAAGGGTTTATCTAGGGGTTTATCTAGGGGTTTATCTAGGGGTTTATCCAGTGGTTTTTCTATAGCTTATCTAGAGGTTTATCTAGAGGTTTATATAGGGGAGTATCTAGGGATTTATATAGGGTAATATCTAAGGGATTATCTAGGGGTATATCTAGGAGTTTATCTAGGAGTTTATCTAGAGGTTTATTCAGGGGTTTATCTAGGAGTTTATCTAGAGGTTTATCTAGGGATTTATCTAGGGGATTATCTAGGGGTTCATCAAGGAGTTTATCTTGGGGTTTATCTAATGGTTTATTTATGAATTTATCTAGGGGTTTATCTATGGGTTAAACTGGGGTTTAACTGGGGGTTTATTTAGGGTTTTATCTAAGGGTTTATTTAGGAGATTGTCTAAGTGTTTTTCTATAGGTTTATCTAAGGGTTTATCACACATTTTACAAGTGGTTTATCTAGGGGATTGTCTAGGGGTTTATCTTGGTGTTTATCAATAGATTTATTTAGGTGTTTATCTAGAGGTTTATCTAGGAGTTTGTCTAGGGGTTCATCTGGGGTTTATCTAGGTGATTATGGATTTATCTAGGAGTTTATCTATGGCTATCTAGGGGTTTATCTAGGGGTTTATCTAAGGGTTTATCTAGGGGTTTATATAGGGGTTTATCTAGGGTTTATCTAGAGGTTTATCTAGGGGTTTTTCTAGGAGATTATCTAGGAGTTTATTTAAGGGTTTATCTAAAGTTTTATATATGGTTTTATCTAGGTGTTTATCTAGAGGTTTATCTAGGAGTTTATCTTGGGGTCTATCTGGGGCTTTATTTGGGGTTTATCTAGGAGTTTATCTAGGGGTTTATCTAGGGGTTTATTTAGGGGTTTATATAGGGATTTATTTAGGGGTTTATCTAGGGGTTTATCTAGAAATTTATCTAGGAGTTTATCTAGAGGTTTATTTATGGATTTATCTAGGGGTTTTTCAAGGGTTTACCTAGGGGTTTATCTAGGGTTTTATGTAAGGGCTTATCTATGATTTTATCTAGGGTTTTATCAAGTGGTTTATCTAGGGTTTATCTAGGGGTTTATCCAGGGTTTATCTGTGGATTTATCTAGGGTTTATCTATGGGTTTATCTATGAGTTCATCTCGGGTTTTATCGCAGTGTAAGTAGGAGTTTATCTAGGGGTTTATATATCAATTTATCTAGATGTTTATCTATCAATTTAGCTTGGGGTTTATCTAGTAGTTTATCTATGAGTTCATTTATGGGTTTATCTAGGGGTTTATGGGTTTATCTAGGGTTTATTTAGGGGTTTATCTATGAGTTTATTTTGGGGTTTATCTAGGAGTATATCTATAGGTTTTATCTATGGGTTTATTTAAGGTTTTACTTACGGGTAAATCTTGGGATAAATATAGGGGTAAATCTAAGCATAAATTTATGTTTAAATCTAGTGGCAAATCTTGGGATTTATCTCAGGATAAAACAGTGGTTATATCTAGGGATTTGCAATGAGTTTATCTAGGGTTTTATCAAGAGATTTATCTAGAGGTTTATCTAGTGTTTATCTAGGATTAGGTTAGGGTTAGGGTTTTAGGTTTAGGGTTTAGGGTTAGGTTTTATCTAGAGGTATATTTAGGGTTTTATCTAGGAGTTTATCTAGGGGTTTATCTAGGGGTTTATCTAGAGATTTATCTAGGGATTTATATAGGGTTTTATTTAGGGGTTTATATATGAGTTTATCTAAGAGTTTATCATGAGTTTAACTAGGGGTTTATCTAGGTGTTTATCTATGGGTTTATCTAAGGGTTTGTTATGGGTTTAACTAGGTTATTATCTAGGGGTTTATTTGTAGATTTATCTAGGGGTTTATCTAAGGGTTTATCTAGAGATTTATCTAGGAATTTATCTAGGGGTTTATCTAAGGGTTTATCTAGGAGTTTATCTAGAAATTTTCTCTAGCCATTTAATTGAGGATTTATCTAGGGGTAAATCTAAGGATAATTCTAGGGGTAAATCTAGGCATAAATTTATGAGTAAATCTAGGCTAAATCTTTGGATATATCTTGAGATAAAACTATAGTTAAATCTAGGGGTTTACTTAGGGTTATATCCAAGGGTTTATCGATGGGTTTATCTAGGAGATTATCTATGGGTTTATCTAGGGATTTATCTAGGGGTTTATTTAAAGGTTTATCTAGGGGTTTAACTAGGGGTTTATCTAGAGGGTTTTCTAGGGGATTATCTAGGGGATTATCTAGGGGATTATCTAGGTTTTATCTAGTATTTTATTTAGGGGTTTATCTAGGTGTTTATCCACAGTTTCATCTAGGTGTTTCATCTAGGGGTTTATCTAGGTGTTCATCTATGGGTTTGTCTAAGGGTTTATCTAGGGGTTTATCTAAGGGTTTATATAGGGGTTTATCTAGTGGTTTATCTACGATTTTATCTAGGGGTTATCTAAGAGTTTATCTAGGGTTTTGTCTATGGGTTTATTTAGGGGTTAATCATGAGTTTAACTAGGGGTTTATCTAGGGGTTTATCTAGGGGTTTATCCTGGGGTTTATCTAGGGGTTTATCTAGGGGTTTATTTAGGAGTTTATCTACGGGTTTATCTAGTGGTTTATTTATGGGTTTATCTAAAGGTTTATCTAAGTGTTTATCACATATTTAACTAAGGGTTTATCTAGGAGTTTATTTAGGGGTTTGTTAAGGGGTTTATCATGGGGATTATCTATATATTTATTTAGGTTTTTTTCTAGGGGTTTATCTAGGAGTTTATCTATGGATTCATCTAGGGGGTTTATCTAAGGGTTTATTAGTTTTTCTAGGGGTTTGTCAAGGGTTTTATCTAAGGGTTTATCTATGAGTTTATCTAGGGGTTTATTTAGAGGGTTGTCTAGGGGTTTATCTAGGGGATTATCTATGAGATTATCAATGGGTTTATCAATAGTTTTATCTCGGGGTTTATCTAGGGGTTTATCTAGGGGTATATATAGGGGTTTTCTAGGAGTTTATCTAGGGGATCTAGGAGTTTATCTAAGGGTTTATCTAAGGGTTTATCTAAGGGTTTATCTAAGGGTTTATTTAGTGTTTTATCTATGGGTTCATCTAGGGTTTTATCTAGGAGTTTATCTATAAGTTTATCTAGGGGGATATCTAAGGGTTTATCTAAGGGATTATCTAACGGATTATCTAAGGGTTTATTTTGTTATAAAACTATGGTTAAATCTAGTGGTTTACTTAGGACTAAATCCTGTGATTCAATGGGTTTATCTAGGAGATTATCTATAGGTTTATCTAGGGGTTTTGTAGGAGTTTCCCTTGGGGTTTATTTAGGGGTTTATTTAGGGGTTTATCTAGGGGTTTATCTTGGTGTTTATCTAGGGATTATCTAGAGGTTTATCTTGGAGTTTATCTAGGGATTTATCTAGAGGTTTATATAGGAGTTTATCTAGTGGTTTACTTAAGGGTAAATCTAGGTGTTTATTTATGGGTTTATCTAGGAGATTATTTAGGGGTTTATCTATGGGTTTATCTATGGAATTGTCTATGTGTTTATCTAGGAGTTTATCTAGGGGTTAATCTCAGGGATTACTCAAGAGTTTATCTACGGGTATATCTAGGGGTTTATCTAGTTGTTTATATAAGGGTTTATCTACGGGTTTACCTAAGATTTATTTTGGGGTTTATCTATGAGTTTACCTAAGGGTTTACCTAGGGGTTTACCTAGAGGTTTACCTAAGGGTTTACCTAGGGGTTTACCTAAGGATTTAATAGGTATATCTAGGAGTTTATCTATGAGTTTATATAGGAGTTTATCTAGAGATTTATTCAAGGGTTTATCTAGGAGTTTATCTAGAGGTTTATCTAGGGATTTATCTATGGGATTATCTAGGGGTTTATCAAGGAGTTTATGTTGGGGTTTATCTAGCGGTTTATTTATAAATTTATCTTGGGGTTTATCTAGGGTTTTATCTTGGGATTTATTTAAGGTTTTATCTAGGGGTTTATCTAGGGGTTTATGTAGGGGTTTATTTAAGGGTTTATTTAGGAGATTGTCTAGCGGTTTATCTATTGGTATATCTAAGGGTTTATCACAGATTTAACAAGCGGTCTATCTAGGGGATTGTCTAGGGGTTTATCTAGGTGTTTATCTATAGATTTATATAGGTGTTTATCTAGGGGTTTATCTAGGAGATTGTTTAGGGGTTCATCTAGGTGTTTATCTAGGAGATTATGAGTTTATCTAGGGGTTTATCTAGGAGTTTATCTATTGATTTATCTAAGGGTTTATCTAGGGGTTTATCTAGGGGTTTATCTAGGGGCTTATATAGGGGCTTATCTATGGTTTATCTAGAAGTTTATCTAGTGGTTTTTCTAGTGGATTATCTAGGAGTTTATCTACGGGTTTATCTAAGGTTTATATATGGTTTTATCTAGGTGTTTATCTAGGAGTTTATCTTGAGGTCTATCTGGAGGTTTATCTAGGAGTTTATTTAGGGGTTTATCTATGGGTTTATCTAGGGATTTATCTAGGGCTTTATCTAGTAATTTATCTAGGAGTTTATCTAGAGGTTTATTTTAGGATTTATCTAGAGGTTTTTCAAGGGTTTACCTAGGGTTTTATGTAAGGGCTTATCTAAGAATTTATCTAGGGTTTTATCAAGTGGTTTATTTAGGGGTTTATCTAGGGGTTTATCCAGGGTTTATATGTGGATTTATCTAGTGGTTTATCTATGAGTTCATCTCGGGTTTTATCAGAGTTTAAGTAGGAGTTTATCTAGGGGTTTATATATCAATTTATCTAGATGTTTATCGATCAATTTAGCTTGTTGTTTATCTAATGGTTTATCTAAGAGTTCATTTATGGGTTTATCTAGGGGTTAATGGGTTTATCTAGGGGTTTATCTATGAGTTTATTTTGAGATTTATCTAGGGGTTTATCTAGAGGTTTTATCTCGGGGTTTACTTAAGGTTTTACCTACAAGTAAATCTTAGGATAAATATAGGGATAAATCTTAGCATAAATTTATGTGTAAATCTAGGGGTAAATCTTGGGATTTATCTCAGGATAAAACAGTGGTTATATCTAGCGATTTGTTAGGAGTTTATCTAGGGTTTTATCTATAGGTTTATCTAGGGTTTATCTAGGGATTTATCTAGGGATTTATCTAGAGGTTTATCTAGGGTTTTATCTAGGAGTTTATCTAGGGGTTTATCTAGGGTTTATCTAGGGATTTATATACGGTTTTATTTAGGGGTTTATATATGAGTTTATCTAGGAGTTTATCACGAGATCAACAGAAGGGTTTATCTAGGGGTTTATCTATGGGCTTATCTAAGGGTTTGTTATGGGTTTTTCTAGGATATTATCTAGGGGTTTATCTAGGGGTTTATCTAGGGGTTTATCTAAGGGTTTATCTAGAGATTTATCTAGGAGTTTATCTAGGGGTTTATCTAAGGGTTTATCTAGGATTTTATCTAGAAATTTTCTCTAGTCATTTAATTGAGGATTTATTTAGGTGTAAATCTAAGGATAATTCTAGGGGTAAATCTAGGCATAAATTTATGAGTAAATCTAGGGTAAATCTTTGGATTTATCTTGAGATAAATCTATAGTTATATCTAGGGGTTTACTTAGGGTTATATCCAAGGGTTTATCTATAGATTTATCTAGGAGATTATCTAGGGGTTTATCTAGGGATTTATCTAGGGTTTTAATTATTTAAAGGTTTATCTAGGGGTTTATCTAGAGGGTTTTCTATGGGATTATCTAGGGGATTATCTAGTGGTTATCTAGGTTTTATCTAGTATTTTATTTAGGGGTTTATCTAGGTGTTTATCTAGGGTTTCATCTAGGTGTTTCATCTAGTGGTTTATCTAGGTGTTCATCTAGTGGTTTATCTACGGGTTTATCTAGGGGTTTATCTATGGGTTTATCTAGAGGTTTATCTAAGTGTTTATCACAGATTTTAGTATGGGTTTATCTAGGAGTTTATCTAGGGGTTTGTCAAGGGGTTTATCAAGGGGATTATCTATAGATTTATTTAGGTTTTTATCTAGGGGTTTATCTAGGAGTTTATCTATGGATTCATCTAGGGGTTTATCTAATGGTTTATTGGTTTTTCTAGGGGTTTATCTAGGGGTTTGTCAAGGGGTTTATCTAGGGTTTATCTATGAGTTAATCTATGGGTTTATTTAGAGGGTTGTCTAGGGGTTTATCTAGAGGATTATATAGGAGATTATCTATGGATTTATCTATGGTTTTACCTAGGGGTTTATCTGGGGGTTCATCTAGGGGTTTATGTTGGGGTTTATATAGGGGTTTATCTAGGAGGGTTTTCTATGAGTTTATCTAGGGGATCTAGGGGTTTATCTAAGGGTTTATCTAAGGGTTTATCTAGGGGTTTATCTGTGGGTTCATCTAGGGGCTTATCTAGGAGTTTATCTATGAGATTATCTAGGGGTTTATCTAAGGGTTTATCAAAGGGATTATCTAACGGATTATCTAAGGGTTTATTTTGTGATAAAACTATACTTAAATCTAGTGGTTTACTTATGAGTAAATCCTGGGAATCAATGGGTTTATCTAGGAGATTATCAAGAGGTTTATCTAGGGGTTTTTCTAGTGGTTTACCTTGGGGTTTATTTAGGGGTTTATCTAGGGTTTTATCTAAGTGTTTATCTAGGGGTATATCTAGGAGTTCATCTAGGGGTTTATCTAGGTGTTTATCTAGGGTTTATCTAGGAGTTTAACTATGGGTTTATCTAGGAGTTTATCTAGGAATTTATCTAGAGGTTTATCTAAGAGTTTATCTAGTGGTTTACTTAAGGGTAAATCTAGGGGTTTATCTATGGGTTTATCTAGGAGATTATTTAGCGGTTTATCTATGGGTTTATCTATGGAATTGTCTATGTGTTTATCTAGGAGTTTATCTAGGGGTTAATCTCGGGGATTACTCGAGAGTTTATCTACGGGTATATCTGGGGGTTTATCTAAGGGTTATCTAGTTATTTATATGGGGTTTTATCTAGGGGTTTATCTAGGGTTTATTTTGGGGTTTATCTATGGGTTTACCTAGGGGTTTACCTAGGGGTTCACCTAAGGATTAAATAAGTATATCTAGGAGTTTATCTATGAGTTTATCTAGGAGTTTATCTAGAGGTTTATTCAGGGGTTTATCTAGGAGTTTATCTAGAGGTTTATCTATGGATTTATCTATAGGATTATCTAGGGGTTTAGCAAGGAGTTTATCTTGAGGTTTATCTAGAGGTTTATTTATAAATTTATCTAGGGGTTTATCTAGGGGTTTATCTTGGGATTTATTTAGGGTTTTATCTAGGGGTTTATCTAGGGGTTTATCTAGGGGTTTATCTAGGGGTTTATGTAGGGGTTTATTTAAGGGTTTATTTAGGAGATTGTCTAGGGGGTTTATCTATTGGTTTATCTAAGGGTTTATCACAGATTTAACAAGGGGTTTATCTAGGGGATTGTCTAGTGGTTTATCTACGTGTTTATCTATAGATTTATTTAGGTGTTTATCTAGGGATTTATTTAGGAGATTGTCTAGGGGTTCATCTAGGTGTTTATCTAGGAGATTATGAGTTTATCTAGGGATTTATCTAGGAGTTTAGCTAGGGTTTATCTAAGAATTTATCTAGGGGTTTATCTATGGGCTTATATAGGGGTTTATCTAGGGTTTATCTAAGGTTTATCTAGGGGTTTTTCTAGGGGATTATCTAGGAGTTTATCTAGGGGTTTATCTAAATTTTTATATACGGTTTATCTAGGTGCTTATCTAGGGGTTTATCTAGGGGTTTATCTAGGGGTTTATCTTGAGGTCTATCTGGAGGTTTATCTAGGAGTTTATTTAGGGGTTTATCTAGGGGTTTATCTAGGGATTTATTTAGGGGTTTATCTAGGGTTTTATCTAGAAATTTATCTATGAGTTTATCTAGAGGTTTATTTCAGGATTTATCTAGGGGGTTTTCAAGGGTTTACCTAGGGGTTTATCTAGGGTTTATATAGTGGATTTATCTAGGGGTTTATCTAGGGGTTTATCAAGGGGTTTATCTAGGGGTTTATCTAGGAGTTTATCTAGAGATTTATCTAGGGGATTATATAGGGGTTTATCTAGTGGTTTATTTAGGAATTTATCTTGGAGTTTATCTAGGGGTTTATCTAGGGAATTCTATAAGGGTTTATCTATGGGTTTATTTGGAGTTTATCATAGATTTATGTATGGGTTTTTCTAGGTGTTTGTCTATGGGTTTATCAATAGGTTTATCTATAAATTTATGCAGGCATTTATCTAAGTGTTTATCTAAAAGATTATCTAAAGGTTCATCTAGGAGTTTATCTAGGGGTTTATGGGTTTATCTAGGGGTTAATCTGGGGGTTTATCTAAGAGTTTAACCAGGGGTTTATCTAGGAGTTTTTCTAAAGGTTTATTTAGGTTTGTCTAAGGGATTATCTAGGGGTTTATCAAGGGGTTTATCTAGGTGTTTATCTAATAATTTATTTAGGAATTTATCTAGGGGTTTATATATGGGTTTATCTTGGGATTTATCTCAGGGTTTTTCTAGGTGTTAATCTTGGGGTTTATCTAGGGGTTCAATTAGGAGTTTATCTAGGGGTTTGTTTATGAGTTTATATAGGGGTTTATCACAGATTTAACTAGGAGTTTATCTAAAGGTTTGTGTTGGTGTTTATCTATAGATTTGCTTATATGTTTATCTAGGCGTTTATCTAGGGGTTCAGCTAAGGGTTTATCTAGGGGTTTATATGTTTATCTAGGGGTTTATCTAGAACTTTATATAGGGGTTTATCTAAGGGTTTATCTATGGGTTTATCTAGGGGTTCCTCTTGAGGTTTATCTATGGGTTTATCTAGGGGATTACTTAGGGGGTTATCTAGGTATTAATCTTGGGGTTTATCTAGGGGTTTATCTAGGGGTTTATTTAGGAGTTTATCAAGGGGTTTATCTAGGGGATTATCAAAGGGTTTTTCTGTGGGTTTATGTAGTGGTTAATTTCGTAATTTATCTAGGGGTTTATCTAGGAGTTTATATAGTGGTTTATGGATTTATCAAGGGGTTTATCTGGGGGTTTATCTAAGAGTTTATCCACGGGTTTATCTAGGAGTTTTTCTAAGGGTTTATTTATGGGTTTATCTAAGGGATTATCTAGGGGTTTATCAAGGGTCTTATCTAGGTGTTTATCTAATAATTTATTTAGGAATTCATCTAGGGGTTTATCTAGGGGTTTATATATGGGTTTATCTATTGGTTTTCCTAGGTGTTAATCTAGTGGTTTATTTAAGGGTTTATTTAGGAGTTTATCTAGGGGTTTATCTATGGGTTTATATAGGGGTTTATCACAGATTTAACTAGAAGTTTATTTGGGGTTTTATCTAGGGGTTTGTTTAGGGGTGTATCTTTAGATTTGCTTAGGTGTTTATCAAGGAGTTTATCTATGAGTTCATCTAAGGGTTTATCTAGGGGTTTGTGGGTTTATCTAGGGTTTTATCTAGAACTTTATATAGGGGTTTATCTATGGGTTTATCTAAGGGTTTATCTAGGAGTTTATCTATTGGTTTATCTAGGGGTTTATCTTGAGGTTTATCTATGGGTTTATCTGTGGGATTATCTAGGGATTAATCTAAGGGTTTATCTAGGGGTTTATTTAGGGGTTTATTTAGGAGTTTATCAAGAGGTTTATCTAGAGGTTTATTAAGGTGTTTATCTGGGTGTTTATGTAGTGGTTAATTTAGGAATTTATCTAGGGATTTATCTAGGGTTTATCTAGGGGTTTATCTTATGGTTTATCTTGGGGTTTATCTAGGAGTTTATCTATGGGTTTATCTAGGGGTTTATCTAGGGGTTTATATAGGCGTTTATCTATGATTTATCTAGAGGTTTATCTAGGGGGTTTTCTAGGAGTTTACCTAAGGGTTTATCTAAGGTTTTATCAATGGTTGTATCTAGGTGTTTATCTTGGGGTTTATCTAGGGGTTTATCTTGGGGTTTATCTAGGAATTTAACTAAAGGTTTATCACAGATTTATCTATGGGCTTATCTAGCAGATTATATAGATGTTTGTCTAAGGGTTTAGCTATAGATTTATTTAGGTATTTACCTAGGGGTTTACCCAGGAGTTTATCTAGGGGTTCAACTAGGGATTTATCTAGGGGTTTATAGGTTTATCTAGAGGTTTATCTAAGAGGTTATCCAGGGGTTTATGTAGGAGTATATCTAGGGATTTATCTAGGATTTGTATAGGGGTTTATCTAGGGGTTTATTTAGGGGTTTATCTTGGGGTTTACCTTAGGGTTTACCTAGGGGTTTATTTAGGTATTTATGTAGGGTTTATTTAAAGGTTTGTCTATCGGTTTATCCATGGATTTATTTAGGGGTTTATCTAGGGGTTTATCCAGGGGTTTATCTTGGATTTATCTATAGGTTTATCTATGATTTTATCTAGGGGATTATCTATGGGTTTTTCAAGGGGTTTATCGAGGGGTTTATGTAGTGGTTAATTTAGGAATTTATCTAGGGCTTTATCTTGGGGTTTATCTAGGAGTTTATCTAGTGGTTTATCTAGGTGTTTATCTAGGTGTTTATCTAGGGGTTTATCTAGGGGTTTATTTAGGAGTTTATCAAGGGGTTTATCTAGGGGTTTATCTATGAGTTTATCTAAGGGTTTATCACAAATTTAACTAGGAGTTTATCTAGAGGTTTATCTAGTGGGAGTTTAACTAGTGTTTTTAATAGATCTACTTAGGTGTTTTCTAGGGGTTTATCTAGGGGGTTCATCTAGGGGTTTATCTAGGGATGTTTGGCTTTATCTAGGGGTTTATCTATGAGTTTATCTAGGGGTTTATCTAGGGGCTTATCTCGTGGTTTATCTAGGGATTCCTCTAGATATTTATCTAGGGGCTAATCTAGGGGATTATTTAGGGGCTTATCTACGGGGTTTTTCTAGGGGGTTTCTAGGGGTTTATCTGGGGGTTTATCATTGGGTTTATCTAGGGGTTTATTTAGGAGTTTATCAAGAGGTTTATCTAGGGGTTTATTAATGAGTTTATTTATGGGTTTATCTAAGAGTTTTTCATAAATTTAACTATGAGTTATCTAGAGGTTTATCTAGGGGGAGTTTATCTAGTGGTTTTTTATATATCTACCTAGGTATTTATCTAGGGGTTTATCTAGGAGTTTTTCTAGGGGGTTCATCTATAGGTTTCTCTAGGGGTTTTTGGGTTTATCTAGGGGTTTATCTTTGAGTTTATCTAGGGGTTTATCTAAGGGTTTATCTAGGCGCTTATCGCATGCTTTATCTTGGTCTTCCTCTAGTGGTTTTTCTAAGGGGCTTATCTAGGGGTTTATCTATGGCGTTTTCGAGAGGGTTATCTAGGGGTTTATCTTGGGGTATATCTAGGGGTTTACGTAGTGGTTTATTTATGGGTTTATTTATGGGTTTATCCAGGGGTTTATCTAGGGGTTTATCTAGGGATTTATCCAAGGGTTTATCCCTAGGTTATCTAGGGGTTTATTTATGGGTATATCTAGGGGTTTATCACAGGTTTAACTAAGAGTTTATCTATTGGTTTATCTAAGGGTTTATATATCAAATTATATAGGGGTTTATTTATCAATTTATCTAGGGGTTTCTCTAGGGGTTTATCTATGGGTTTATCTAGGGATTTATTTAGTGGTTTATCTGGGAGTTTATCAAATGGTTTATCTAGGGGTTTATCCAGTTGTTTATCTAGGGGTTTATCTAGGGGGTATATAGGGGGGTATCTAGGGATTTATATAGGGGAGTATCTAGGGGATTGTCTAGGGGTATATCTAGGAGTTTATCTATGAGTTTATCTAAGAGTTTATCTAGAGGTTTATTCAGGGGTTTATCTAGGAGTTTACCTAGAGGTTTATCTAGAGATTTATCTATGGGATTATCTAGGGATTTATCAAGGAGTTTATCTTGGGTTTATCTAGTCATTTATTTATTAATTTATCTAGGGGTTTATCTTGGGATTTATCTAGGGGTTTATTTAAGGGTTTATTTAGGATATTGTCTAGGATTTTATCTATTGGTTTTATCACAGATTTAACAAGGGGTTTATCTAGGGGATTGTCTAGGGGTTTATCTAGGTGTTTATCTATAGATTTATTTATGTGTTTATCTAGGGGTTTATCTAGGAGATTGTCTAGGGGTTCATCTAGGAGTTTATCTAGGAGATTATGAGTTTATTTAGGGGTTTATCTAGGAGTTTATCTATGGGTTTATCTAGGGGTTTATCTAGGGGTTTATCTAGGGGTTTATCTAGGGTTTATCTAGAGGTTTATCTAGGGGTTTTTCTAGGGGATTGTCTAGGAGTTTATCTAGGTGTTTATCTAAGGTTTTATATATGGTTTTATCAAGGTGTTTATCTAGGGGTTTATCTAGGGGTTTATCTTGGGGTTTATTTGGGGGTCTATCTGGAGGTTTATCTAGGAGTTTATCTATGGGTTTATATAGGGGTTTATCTAGGGATTTATCTAGGTGTTTATCTAGGGTATTATCTAGAAATTTATCTAAGAGTTTATCTAGAGGTTTATTTCAGGATTTATCTAGGGGTTTTCCAAGGGTTTATCTAGGGTTTTATATGTGGGTTTTTCTAGGAGTTTATCTAGGGTTTTATCAAGTGGTTTATCTAGGGTTTTATCAAGGGGTTTATCCAGGGGTTTATGTGTGGATTTATATAGGGGTTTATCTATGGGTTTATCTATGAGTTTATCTATGAGTTCATCTCGGGGTTAATCACAGTTTAAGTAGGAGTTTATCTAGGGGTTTATATATCAATTTATCTAGGTGTTTATCTATCAATTTAGCTTAGGGTTTATCTAGTGGTTTATCTAGGAGTTCATTTATGGGTTTATCTAGGGGTTTATGGGTTTATCTAGAGGTTTATCTATGAGTTTTTTTAGGTTTATCTAGGGGTTTATCTAGAGGTTTTATCTTGGGGTTTATGTAAGGTTTTACCTACTGGTAAATCTTGGGATAAATACAGGGGTAAATCTAAGCATAAATTTATGTGTAAATCTAGGGGTAAATCTTGGGATTTATCTCAGGATAAAACAGTGGTTATATCTAGGGATTTGTTAGGAGTTTATCTAGGGTTTTATCTAGAGATTTATCTAGGGTTTATCTAGGGATTTATCTAGTGATTTATCTAGGGGTTTATCTAAAGGATTATCTAGGGTTTTATCTAGGAGTTTATCTAGGGTTTATCTAGGGATTTATATATGGTTTTATTCAGGGGTTTATATCTGAGTTTGTCTATGAGTTTATCATGAGTTTAACTAAGGATTTATCTATGGGTTTATCTATGGGCTTATCTAAGGGTTTGTTATGGGTTTAACTAGGATATTACATAGGGGTTTATTTGTAGATTTATTTAGGGGTTTATCTAAGGGTTTATCTAGGGATTTATCTAAGAGTTTATCTATGGGTTTATCTAAGGGTTTATCTAGGATTTTATCTAGAAATTTTCTCTAGCCGTTTAATTGAGGATTTATCTAGGGGTAAATCTAAGGATAATTCTAGGGGTAAATCTAGACATAAATTTATGAGTAAATTTAGGGTAAATCTTTGGATTTATCTTGAGATAAAACTATAGTTAAATCTAGGGGTTTACTTATGGTTAAATCCAAGGGTTTATCTATGGTTTTATCTAGGAGATTATCTAGGGGTTTATCTAGGGATTTTTCTATGGGTTTATCTAAAGAGTTTTCTAGGGGTTTATCTAAAGGGTTTTCTAGGGGATGCTCTAGGGGATTATCTAGTTGTTATCTAGGGTTTATCTAGTATTTTATTTAGGGGTTTATCTAGGTGTTTATCTAGGGTTTCATCTAGGTGTTTCATCTATGGGTTTATCTAGGTGTTCATCTATGGATTTGTCTAAGGGCTTATCTAGGGGTTTATCTAAGGGTTTATATAG
The DNA here is from genome assembly GCA_033032865.1 of Dactylorhiza incarnata. Classification (NCBI taxonomy): domain Eukaryota; kingdom Viridiplantae; phylum Streptophyta; class Magnoliopsida; order Asparagales; family Orchidaceae; genus Dactylorhiza; species Dactylorhiza incarnata. Next base: position 18,792 of record JAWHQI010000147.1, read on the forward strand.
GGGTTTATCTAGTGGTTTATCTATAATTTTATCTAGGGGTTATCTAATAGTTTATCTAAGGGTTTATCTATGTGTTTATCTTGGGGTTTATCTAGGGGTTTATCTAGGTGTTTATCTTTGGGTTTATCTAGGGTTTATTTATGAGTTTATCTATGGGTTTATCTAAGGGTTTATCTATGGGTTTATCTAGAGGTTTATCTAAGTGTTTATCACAGATTTAACTGGGGTTTATCTAGGGGTTTATCTAGGGTTTGTCAAGAGATTTATCAAGTGGATTATCTATAGATTTAGTTAGATTTTTATCTAGGGGTTTATCTAGGAGTTTATCTAGGTATTCATCTAGGGGTTTATCTAAGGGTGTATGGGTTTTTCTAGGGGTTTATTTAGGGGTTTGTCAAGGGGTTTATCTAAGGGTTTATCTAAGTGTTTATCTAGGGGTTTATTTAGAGGGTTGTCTATGGGTTTTTCTAGCGGATTATCTAAGAAATTATCTATGGGTTTATCTAGGGGTTTATCTAGGGGTTTATCTAGGGGTTTATGTTGGGGTTTATATAGGGGTTTATCTAAGAGTTTATCTAGGAGTTTTTCTAGGGGTTTATCTAGGGCTTTATCTAAGGGTTTATCTAAGGGTTTATCTAAGGGTTTATCTAGGGGTTTATCTATGGGTTCATCTAGGGGTTTATCTAGGGGTTTATCTATGAGTTTATCTATAGGTTTATCTAAGGGTTTATCTATAGGTTTATCTAAGGGATTATCTAGCGGATTATCTAGGGGGTTTTTTGGCGATAAAATTATGGTTAAATCTAGTGGTTTACTTAGGAATAAATCCAGGGAATCAATGGGTTTATCTAGGAGATTATCTAGAGGTTTATCTATGAGTTTTTATAGGGGTTTACCTTGGGTTTATTTAGGGGTTTATCTAGGGTTTTATCTAATTGTTTATCTATGGGTGTATCTAGGAGTTTATATAGGGGTCTATCTAGGTGTTTATCTAGGAGTTTATCTAGGGGTTTATCTATGAGTTTATCTAGGGATTTATTTAGGAGTTTATCAAGAGGTTTACTTAGGGGTAAATCTATAGGTTTATCTATGGGTTTATCTATGGGTTTATCTAGGAGATTATTTAGGAGTTTATTTATGGATTTATCTATGGAATTTTTTATGGGATTATCTAAGAGTTTATCTAGGGGTTAATCTCGGGGATTACTCAAGAGTTTATCTACGGGTATATCTAGGGGTTTATCTAAGAGCTTATCTAGTTGTTTATATAGGGGTTTATCTAGGGGTTTACCTAGGTGTTTATTTTGAGGTTTATCTATGGGTTTACTTAAGGGTTTACCTATGGTTTTTATATGTTTATCTAGGGTTTTCTAGGAGTTTATCTTTGGGTTTATTTTGTGGTTTATCTAAGTCTTTATCTAGGGGTTTGTCAAGGTGTTTATCTAGGAGATTATCTAGAGTTTTATATACGGGTTTCTCTAGGGGATTATCTAGGGGTTTATAGAGGGGTGTATCTAGTGGTTTATCTTGTGGTTTACTTAGGAATTTATATAGGGGTTTATATAGGGGTTTATCTAGGGGTATATCTAGGTGTTTATCTAGAGTTTTATCTAGGGGTTTATTTATAGGTTTATTTAGGGGTTTATCTAGAGGTTTATCTATGGGTTTATCAAGGGGATTATCTAGGGATTATCTAGGTGCTTATCTAGGGGTTTATCAAGGGATTTAACTAGAGGGTTTATCTAAGGGTTTATCTAGGGGTTTATCTAGGGGTTTATCAAGGGGTTTATTTAGGCGTTTATCTTGAGGTTTATCGAGGGGTTTATCCGAGGGCTTATTCAAGGGTTTATCTATGGGTTTATCTAGGAGTTTATCTTGGAGTTTATCTATGGGTTTATCTAGGGGGTTATCAAGGGGTTTATCTATGAGTTTATCTAGGGGTTTATCAATGAGTTTATCTAGGGGTTTATCTAGGGGTTTATCTAGGGGTTTATCTAGGGGTTTATCAAGAGGTTTATCACGGGGTTTATTTAGGCGATTATCTAGGGGATTTTCTATGGGTTTATCTCGGAGTATATTTAGGGGTTTATCCAGGGGTTTATCTAGGGGTTTATCTAAGGGTTTATTTAGGGGTTTATCTAGGGGTTTATCCAGGGGTTTATCTTGGGGTTTATCTATGGGTATATTTTGGGGTTTATCACGGGTTTAACTAGGAGTTTATCTAGGGGTTTATCAAGAGGTTTACTAGGGGTTTATTTAGGTGTTTATCTAGGGTTTATCTAGGGGTTTATCTATGGGTTTATCTAGGGGTTTATCTACGGGTTTATCTAGGGGTTTATCTACGGGTTTATCTATGGGTTTATCTATTGGTTTATATAGGGGTTTATCTAAGGGTTTATCACATATTTAACTAGGGATTTATCTAGAGATTTATCTATGGGTTTATCTAGAGGTTTGTCTAGGGTTTAGGGTTTATCTATCGATTTATTTTGGTGTTTATCTATGGTTTTATCTAGGAGTTTATCTATGGGTTCATCTATTGGTTTTTCTAGGGGTTTATCTAGGAGTTTATCTTGGGTTTTTGTAGGGGTTTATCTAAGGGTTTATCTATAGGTTTATCTAGGGGTATATATAGGGGTAAATCTAGGGCTTTATCTAGGGATTTATCTAGAGGTTTATTTAGGAGTTCTAAGGGTTTATCTTGAGGGTTATCAAGGGGTTTATCTAGGAATTTATCTAAGGGTTTATCACAGATTTAACTAGAGGTTTATCTAGTAGATTATCTTGTGGTTTGTCTAATGGTTTAGCAAAAGATTTATTTAGGTGTTTTTCTAGGGGTTTATCTAGGAGTTTATCTAGGGGTTCAACTAGGGATTTATCTAGGGGTTTATAAGTTTATCTAGGGGTTTATCTAGGAGTTTATCTAGGGGTTTATGTAGGAGTATATCTAGGATTTATCTATGGTTTATATAGGTGTTTATCTAGGGGTTTATTTAGGGGTTTATCTTGGGGTTTACCTTAGGGTTTACCTTGGAATTTATTTAGGTGTTTATTTAGGGTTTATTTAAGGGTTTGTCAATCGGTTTATCCAGGGATTTATTTAGGGGTTTATCTAGGGGTTTATCCAGGGGTTTATCTAGGAATTTATCTATAGGTATATCTATGATTTTATCTAGGGGATTATCTAGGGGTTTTTCAAGTGGTTTATCTAGGGGTTTATATACTGGTTAATTTAGGAATTTATCTAGGGGTTTATCTAGGGGTTTATCTAGGAGTTTATCTAGTGGTTTATCTAGGTGTTTATCTAGTGTTTATCTAGGGGTTTATCTAGGGGTTATTTAGGAGTTTATCAAGGGATTTATCTAGGGGTTTGTCTATGAGATTATCTAAGGATTAATCACAAATTTAACTAGGAGTTTGTTTAGAGGTTTATCTAGGGGAGTTTATCTATTGGTTTTTTATAGATCTACTTAGGTGTTTATCAGTGGGTTTATCTAGGGGTTTTTGGCTTTATCTAGGGGTTTTTGGCTTTATCTAGAGGTTTATTTATGAGTTTATCTAGGGGTTTATCTAGGGCTTATCTCGTGGTTTATCTAGAGGTTTATCTAGGGCTTATCTCGTGGTTTATCTAGGGGCTTATCTATGGGTTTATCTAGGGTATTTTTCTAGGGGGTTATCTAGGGGTTTATCTATGGGTTTATCTAGGGGTTTATCTAGGTGTTTATCTAAGGGTCTATCTAGGGGTTTATCTTGGGGTTTATTTAAGAGTTTATTAAGGGGTTTATCTAGGGGTTTATCAATGAGTTTATCTATGGTTTTATCTAAGGGTTTTGCACAAATTTAACTAGGAGTTAATCTAGAGGTTTATTTAGGGGTAGTTTATCTAGTTGTTTTTTATAGATCTACTTAGGTGTTTATCTAGGAGTTTATCTAGGAGGTTCATCTAGGAGGTTCATCTAGGGGTTTATCTAGGGGTTTTGGGGTTTATCTAGGGGTTTATCTATGAGTTTATCTAGGGGTTTATCTAGGGGTTTATCTAGGCGCTTATCTCATGCTTTATCTAGGGCTTCCTATAGTGGTTTATCTAGGGGCTAATCTAGGGATTACTAGAGGATTATCTAGGGGCTTATCTGGGGTTTATCTATGGGTTTATCTAGGGATTTATCCAAGGGTTTATCGAGAGGTTATCTAGGGGTTTATCTATGGGTATATCTAGGAGTTTATCACGGGTTTAACTAAGAGTTTATCTATTTGTTTATCTAAGGGTTTATATATCAAATTATATAAGGGTTTATCTATCAATTTATCTAGGGGTCTCTCTAGGGGTTTATCTATGGGTTTATCTAGAGATTTATTTAGTGGTTTATCATGGAGATTATCTAAGGGTTTATCTAGGGGTTTATCTATTGATTTATCTAGAGGTTTATCTAGGGGTTTATAAAGGGGAGTATCTAGGAATTTATATAGGATAATATCTAAGGGATTGTATAGGTGTATATCTAGGAGTTTATCTAGGAGTTTATCTAGAGGTTTATTCAGGGGTTTATCTAGGAGTTTTTCTAGAGGTTTATCTAGGGATTTATCTATGGGATTATCTAGGGGTTTATCAAGGAGTTTATCTTGGGGTTTTCTAGTGGTTTATTTATAAATTTATCTAGGGGTTTATCTAAGGGTTTATCTTGGGGTTTATCTAGGGTTTTATCTAGGAGTTTATCTAGGGGTTTATCTAGGGGTTTATTTAAGGGTTTATTTAGCAGATTGTCTAGGGGTTTATCTATTAGTTTATCTAAGGTTTTATCACAGATTTATCAAGGGGTTTATCTAGGGGATATTCTAGGGGTTTATTTAGGTGTTTATCTATAGATTAATTTAGGTATTTATCTAGGGATTTATCTAGGAGATTGTCCATGGGTTCATCTAGGTGTTTATCTAGGAGATTATGGGTTTATCTAGGAGTTTATCTAGGAGTTTATCTATGGGTTTATCTAAGGGCTTATCTAGGGGTTTATCTAGGGGTTTATATATGGGTTTATCTAGAGGTTTATCTAGGGGGTTTTCTAGTGTTTTATTTATGGGTTTATCTAGGGTTTATCTAGAGGTTTATCTAGGGGTTTTTGTAGGGGATTATCTAGGAGTTTATCTAGGGGTTTATCTAAGGTTTTATATATGGTTTTATCTAAGTGTTTATCTAGGGGTTTATCTAGAGGTTTATCTTGGGGTTTATTTGGGGGTCTATCTGGAGGTTTATCTAGGAGTTTATTTAGTGGTTAATCTAGGGGTTTATCTAGGGATTTATCTAGGGGTTTATATAGGGTTTTATCTAGAAATTTATCTAGGATTTATCTAGAGGTTTATTTCAGGATTTATCAAGGGGTTTTTCAAGGGTTTACCTAGGGGTTTATCTAGGGTTTTATATAGGGGTTTTTCTATGAGTTTATCTAGGGTTTTATCAAGTGATTTATCTAGGAGTTTCTCTAGGGGTTTATGTGTGGATTTATCTAGGGGTTTATCTATGGGTTTATCTATGAGTTTATCTATGAGTTCATCTCAGGGTTTATCACAGTGTAAGTAGGAGTTTATCTAGGGGTTTATATATCAATTTATCTAGGTGTTTAACAATCAATTTAGCTTGGGGTTTATCTAGTGGTTTATCTAGGAGTTCATTTATGGGTTTATCTAGGGGTTTATGGGTTTATCTAGGGGTTTATTTAGGGGTTTATCTATGAGTTTATTTTGGGATTTATCTAGAGGTTTTATCTTGGGGTTTATTTAAGGTTTTACCTATGGGTAAATCTTGGGATAAATATAGGGGTAAATCTAAGCATAAATTTATGTGTAAATCTAGGGGTAAATCTTGGGATTTAACTCAGGATAAAACAGTGGTTATATCTAGGGATTTGTTATGAGTTTATCTAGAGATTTATCTAGAGGTTTATCTAGGGTTTATCTAGGGATTTATCTAGGGGTTTATCTAGAGGTTTATCTAGGGTTTTATCTGGGAGTTTATCTAGGGGTTTATTTAGGGTTTATCTAGGGATTTATATACGGTTTTATTTAGGGGTTTATATGAGTTTATCTAGGAGTTTATCACGATTTTAACTAAGGATTTATCTAGGGGTTTATCTATGGGCTTATCTAAGTGTTTGTTATGAGTTTAACTAGGATATTATCTAGGGGTTTATCTGTAGATTTATCTAGGGGTTTATCTAAGGGTTTATCTAGGAGTTTATATAGGGGTTTATCTAAGTGTTAATCTAGGAGTTTATCTAGAAATTTTCTCTAGCCGTTTAATTGAGGATTTATCTAGGGGTAAATCTAAGGATAATTCTAGGGGTAAATCTAGGCATAAATTTATGAGTAAATTTAGGGTAAATCTTTGGATTTATCTTGAGATAAAACTATAGTTAAATCTAGGGGTTTACTTAGGGTTAAAACCAAGGGTTTATCTATGGGTTTATCTAGGGGATTATCTAGGGGTTTATCTCGGGATTTAGCTAGGGTTTTATCTAAAGGTTTATCTAAGGTTTATCTAGAGGGTTTTCTAGGGGATTATCTAGTGGTTATCTAGGGTTTATCTAGTATTTTATTTAGGGGTTTATCTAGGTGTTTATCTAGGGTTTCATCTAGGTGTTTCATCTAGTGGTTTATCTAGGTGTTCATCTATGGGTTTAAGATTTATCTAGGGGTTTATATAGGGGTTTATCTAGTGGTTTATCTATGATTTTATCTAGAGGTTATCTAAGAGTTTATCTATGGGTTTATCTATGGGTTTATCTATGGGTTTATCTAGGGGTTTATCACGAGTTTAACTAGTGGTTTATCTAGGGGTTTATCTAGGTGTTTATCTTTGGGTTTATCTAGAGGTTTATATAGGGGTTTATTTATGAGTTTATCTATGGGTTTATCTATGGGTTTATCTAGAGGTTTATCTAAGTATTTATCACAGATTTAACTAGGGGTTTATCTAGGGGTTTGTCAAGGGATTAATCAAGGGGATTATCTATACATTTAGTTAGGTTTTTATCTAGGGGTTTGTCTAGGAGTTTATCTAGGGATTCATCTAAGGGTTTATCTAAGGGGTTTATGGGTTTTTCTAGGGGTTTATCTAGGGGTTTGTCAAGGGGTTTATCTAAGTGTTTATCTAGGCGTTTATTTAGAGGGTTATCTATGGGTTTATCTAGGGGATTATCTAGGAAATTTTCTATGGGTTTATATAGGGGTTTATCTAGGGGTTTATGTTGGGGTTTATATAGGGGTTTATCTAGGGGTTTATCTAGGGTTTTATCTAAGGGTTTATCTAAGGGTTTATCTAGGGGTTTATCTGTGGGTTCATCTAGGGGTTTATCTAGGGGTTTATCTATGAGTTTATCTATGGGTTTATCTACGGGTTTATCTAGGAGTTTATCTAAGGGATTATCTAGCAGATTATCTAGGGATTTATTTTGGGATAAAATTATGGTTAAATATAGTGGTTTACTTATGAGTAAATCTAGGGAATCTATGGGTTTATCTAGGAGATTATCTAGAGGTTTATCTAGGAGTTTTATAGGGGTTTACCTTGGGGTTTATTTAGGGGTTTATTTAGGGTTTTATCTAAGTGTTTATCTAGGGGTATATCTAGGAGTTTATCTAGGGGTTTATCTAGGTGTTTATCTAGGAGTTTATCTAGGGGTTTATCTAGGAGTTTATGTAGGAGTTTATCTTGGGATTTATCTAGGCGTTTATCTAAGAGTTTATCTAGAGGTTTACTTAGGGGTAAACCTAGGGGTTTATCTATGGGTTTATCTAGGAGATTATTTAGGGGTTTATCAATTGTTTTATCTATGGAATTTTTTATGTGTTTATCTAGGGGTTAATCTCGGGGATTACTCAAGAGTTTATCTACGGGTATATCTAGGGGTGTATCTAAGAGTTTATCTAGTTGTTTATATAGGGGTTTATCTAGGGGTTTACCTAAGGGTTTATTTTGGGGTTTATCTATGGGTTTACCTAAGGGTTTACCAATGGGTTATTTTTGGTGATCTAGGGTTTTTCTAGGGGTTTATCTATGGGTTTATCCTGGGGTTTTTCTAAGTCTTTATCTAGGGGTTTGTCAAGGTGTTTATCTAGGAGATTACCTAAAGTTTTATTTACGGGTTTCTCTAGGGGATTCTCTAGGGGTTTATAGAGGGGTGTATCTAGTGGTTTACTTAGGAATTTATATAGGGGTTTATCTAAGGGTATATTTTGGTGTTTATCTAAAGTTTTATCTAGAGGTTTATCTAGGGGTTTATTTAGGAGTTTATCTAGGGGTTTATCTAAGGGTTTATCTATGGGTTTATCTATAGTTTTATCTAAGAGTTTATCACAGATTTATCTAGGACTTTATCTAGTTGTTTTTCTAAGGCTGGCTCTAGGGAAAATATCTAGGTGTTTATGTAGGGGTTTATGGGTTAAGGGGTTTATCTAGCAGTTTATCTAGGATTTTATCTAGGGGTTTATATAGGGGTTTATTTAGGGGTTTATCTAGAGGTTTATCTATGGGTTTATCAAGGGGATTATCTAGGGGATTATCTAGGGGCTTATCTAGGGGTTTATCAAGGAGTTTATCTACAGGGTTTATCTAAGGGTTTATATAGTGTTTATCTAGGGGTTTATCTAAAGGTTTATCTAGGATTTTATCTAGGGGTTTATTAAGGGGTTTCTCTAAGGGTTTATCGAGAGGTTTATCTGAGGGTTTATTCAAGGGTTTATCTAGGTGTTTATCTAAGAGTTTATCTTGGAGTTTATCTATGGGTTTATCTAGGGGTTTATCTATGAGTTTATCTAGGGGTTTATCCAGGGGTTTATCAATGAGTTTATCTAGGGGTTTATCTAAGGGTTTATCAAGAGGTTTATCAAGGGGTTTATTTAGGCGATTATCTCGGGGATTTTCTAGGGGTTTATCTAGGAGTTTATTTAGGGGTTTATCCAGGGGTTTATCTAGGGGTTTATCTAAGGGTTTATTTAGGGGTTTATCGAGGGATTTATCTTGGGGTTTATCTTGGGGTTTATCTATGGGTATATTTTGGGGTTTATCACGGGTTTAACTAGGAGTTTATCTAGGGGTTTATCTAGAGGTTTAGTATGGTTTATTTTGGTGTTTATCTAGGGATTATCTAGGAGTTTATCTATGGGTTTATCCAGGGGTTTATCTAGGGGTTTATCTAGAGGTTTATATAGGGGTTTATCTAAGGGTTTATCACATATTTAACTAGGGATTTATCAAGAGGTTTATCTAAGGGTTTAACTAGAGTTTTGTCTATAGTTTAGGGTTTATCTATCGATTTATTTAGGTGTTTATCTAGGGGTTTATCTAAGAGTTTATCTAGGGGTTCATCTATTGGTTTATCTAGGAGTTTATCTAGGAGTTTATCTAGGGTTTTTGTAGGGATTTATCTAAGGGTTTATCTATAGGTTTATCTAGGGGTATATATAGGGGTAAATCTAGCGCTTCATCTAGGGATTTATCTAGAGGTTTATTTAGGAGTTCTAAGGGTTTATCTTGAGGTTTATCAAGGGGTTTATCTAGGGATTTATCTAATGGTTTATCACAGATTTAACTAAGGGTTTATCTAGCAGATTATCTAGAGGTTTGTCTAAGGGTTTAGCTATAGATTTATTTAGGTGTTTAGCTAGGGGTTTATCTAGGAGTTTATCTAGGGGTTCAACTAGGGATTTATCTAGGGGTTTATAGGTTTATATAGGGGTTTATCTAGGAGTTTATCCAGGGGTTTATATAGGAGTATATCTAGGGGTTTATCTTGGAGTTAATCTATAGGTTTATCTATGCTTTTATCTAGGTGATTATCTAGGGGTTTTTCAAGGGGTTTATCTAGGGGTTTATGTAGTGGTTAATTTAGAAATTTATCTAGGGGTTTATCTAGGGGTTTATCTAGGAGTTTATCTAGTGGTTTATCTAGGTGTTTATCTAGGTGTTTATCTAGGGGTTTATCTAGGGGTTTATTTAGGAGTTTATCAAGGGGTTTATCTAGGGGTTTATCTAGGGGTTTATCTAGGGGTTTCTCTATGAGTTTTTCTAAGGGTTTATCACAAATTTAACTAGGAGTTTATCAAGAGGTTTATCTAGGTGGATTTTATCTAGTGGTTTCTTATAGATCTACTTAGGTGTTTATCTAGGAGTTTATCTAGGGGGTTAATCTAGGGGGTTTTAGCTTTATCTAGGGGTTTTTGTATCTATGAGTTTATCTAGGGGTTTATCTAGGGGCTTATCTCGTGGTTTATCTAGGGGTTCCTCTAGAGGTGTATCTAGTTGCTAATCTAGGGGATTAATATGGGATTATCTAGGGACTTATCTAGGCATTTATCTAGTGGTTTTTCTAGGGGGTTATCTAGGGGTTTATCTAGGGGTTTATCTAGGTGTTTATTTAGGAGTTTATCTAGGGGTTTATCAATGAGTTTATTTATGGGTTTATCTAAGGAATTTTCACAAATTTAATAAGGAGTTTATCTAGATGTTTATCTAGGGGGAGTTTATCTAGTGGATTTTTATATATCTACTTAGGTGTTTATCTAGGAGTTTATCTAGGAGTTTATCTAGGAGGTTCATCTATGGGTTTATCTTGGATTTTTTGGGTTTATCTAGGGGTTTATCTATGAGTTTATCTAGGGGTTTATCTAGAGGTTTATTTAGGCGCTTATCTCATGCTTTATCTAGAGCTACCTCTAGTTGTTTATCTAGGGGCTAATCTAGGGGATTACTAGAGGATTGTCTAGGGGCTTATCTAGGGGTTTATCTAGAGGTTTATCTATGGGGTTTTTGAGGGGGTTATCTTGGGGTATATCTAGGGGTTTATGTAGGGGTTTATTTATGGGTTTATATATGGGTTTATCTAGGGGTTTATCTTGGGGTTTATCTAGGGGTTTATCTAGGGGTTTATCTAGGGATTTATCTAAGGGTTTATCCCTAGGTTATCTAGGGGTTTATCTATGGGTATATCTAGGAGTTTATCACCGGTTTAACTAAGAGTTTATCTTTTGGTTTATCTAAGGGTTTATATATCAAATTATATATGGATTTATCTATCAAATTATCTAGGGGTTTCTCTATGGGTTTATCTATGAGTTTATCTAGAGATTTATTTAGTGGTTTATCTTGGAGTTTATCTAAGGGTTTATCTTGAGGTTTTTCCAGTGATTTATCTTGGGGTTTATCTAGGGGTTTATATAGGGGAGTATCTAGGATTTATATAGGATAATATCTAAGGGATTGTCTAGGGGTATATCTAGGAGTTTATCTATGAGTTTATCTCGGAGTTTATCTAGAGGTTTATTCAGGGGTTTATCTAGGAGTTTTTCTATAGATTTATCTAGGAATTTATTTATGGGATTGTCTAGGGGTTTATCAAGGAGTTTATCTTGGGGTTTCTCTAGTGGTTTATTAATAAATTTATCTTGGGGTTTATCTTGGGGTTTATCTTGGGGTTTATCTAGAGTTTTATCTAGGGGTTTATCTAGGGGTTTATTTAAGGGTTCATTTAGGAGATTGTCTAGGGGTTTATCTATTGGTTTATCTAAGGTTTTATCACAGATTTAACAATGGGTTTATCTAGGGGATTGTTTAGAGGTTTATCTAGGTGTTTATCTATAGATTAATTTTGGTGTTTATCTAGAGGTTCATCTAGGTGATTGTCTAGGGGTTCATTTATGGGTTTATCTAGAAGATTATGGGTTTATCTATGGGTTTATCTAGGATTTTATCTATGGGTTTACCTAAGGGTTTATCTAGGGGTTTATCTAGGGGCATATATAGTGGTTTATCTAGGGTTTATCTAGAGGTTTATCTAGGGGTTTTTCTAGGGGATTATCTAGGAGTTTATCTAGGGGTTTATCTAAGGTTTTATATATGGTTTTATCTAGGTGTTTATCTAGGGGTTTATCTAGGGGTTTATATAGGGGTCTATCTAGAGGTTTATCTAGGAGTTTATCTAGGGTTTATCTAGGGGTTTATCTAGGGGTTTATCTAGGGATTTATCTAGGGGTTTATCTAGGGTTTTATCTAGAACTTTATTTAGGAGTTTATCTAGAGGTTTATTTCAGGATTTATCAAGGCATTTTTCAAGGGTTTACCTAGGGGTTTATCTACGATTTTATATAGGGGCTTTTCTAGGAGTTTATCTAGGGTTTTATCAAGTGGTTTATCTATGGGTTTATCTAGGGGTTTATCCAGGGGTTTATATGTGGATTTATCTAGGGGTTTTTCTATGGGTTTATCTATGAGTTTATCTATGAGTTCATCTCAGGGTTTATCACAGTTTAAGTAGGAGTTTATCAATGGGTTTATATATCAATTTATCTAGGTGTTTATCTATCAGTTTAGCTTGGGGTTTATCTAGTGGTTTATCTAGGAGTTCATTTATGGGTTTATCTAGGGGTTTATGGGTTTATCTAGGGGCTTATTTAGGGGTTTATCTATGAGTTAATTTTGGGGTTTATCTAGAGGTTTATCTAGAGGTTTTATCTTGGGGTTTATTTAAGGTTTTACCTACGGGTAAATCTTGGGATAAATATAGGGGTAAATCTAAGCATAAATTTATGTGTAAATCTAGGTGTAAATCTTGGGATTTATCTCAGGATAAAACATTGGTTATATCTAGGGATTTGTTAGGAGTTTATCTAGGTTTTTATCTAGAGGTTTATCTAGGGTTTATCTAGGGATTTATCTAGGGGTTTATCTAGTGGTTTATCTAGGGTTTTATCTATGAGTTTATCTAGGGGTTTATTTAGGGTTTATCTAGGGATTTATCTAGGGATTTATATACGGTTTTATTTAGGGGTTTATATATGAGTTTATCTAGGAGTTTATCACGAGTTTAACTAACGGTTTATCTAGGGGTTTATCTATGCTCTTATCTAAGGGTTTGTTATGGGTTTAACTAGTATATTATTTAGGGATTTATCTACGGGTTTATCTAGAAATTTTCTCTAACCATTTAATTGAGGATTTATCTAGGGGTAAATCTAAGGATAATTCTAGGGTTAAATCTAGGCATAAATTTATGAGTAAATTTAGAGTAAATCTTTGGATTTATCTTGAGATAAAACTATAGTTAAATCTAGGGGTTTACTTAAAGTTAAAACAAAGGGTTTATCTATGGATTTATCTAGGAGATTATCTAGGGGTTTCTCTATGAATTTATCTAGGGGTTTATCTAAAGGTTTATCTAGGGCTTATCTAGAGGATTTTCTAGTGGATTATCTAGGGGATTATCTAGTGGTTATCTAGGGTTTATCTAGTATTTTATTTAGGGGTTTATCTAGGTGTTTATCTAGGATTTCATCTGGGTGTTTCTTCTAGGGGTTTATCTAGGTGTTCATCTATGGGTTTGTCTAAGGGTTTATCTAGGGGTTTATCTAAGGGTTTATATAGGGGTTTATCTAGTGGTTTATCTATAATTTTATGTAGGGGTTATCTAAGAGTTTATCTAGGGGTTTATCTATGGGTTTATCTAGGGGTTTATCTAGGAGTTTATCTAGGTGTTTATCTTTTGGTTTATCTAGAAGTTTATCTAGGGGTTTATTTATGAGTTTATCTAAGGGTTTATCTATGGGTTTATCTAGAGGTTTATCTAAGTATCTATCACAGATTTAACTAGGGGTTTATCTAGGTGTTTATCTTTGGGTTTATCTAGAGGTTTATCTAGGGGTTTATTTATGAGTTTATCTACAGGTTTATCTAAAGGTTTATCAATGGGTTTATCTAGAGGTTTATCTAAGTATTTATCACATATTTAACTAGGGGTTTATCTAGGGGTTTATCTAGGGTTTTATCTATTTGTTTTTCTAAGGGTTTATCACAAATTTAACTAGGAGTTTATCTAGAGGTTTATCTAGTGGGAGTTTATCTAGTGGTTTTTTATAGATCTACTTAGGTGTTTATCTAGGAGTTTATCTAGGGGTTAATCTAGGGGGTTTATCTAGGTGTTTTTGGCTTTATCTAGGGGTTTGTTTATCTATGAGTTTATCTAGGGGTTTATCTAGGGGTTTATCTAGGGGCTTATCTCGTGGTTTATCTAGGGGTTCCTCTAGAGGTGTATCTAGCTGCTAATCTAGGGGATTAATAGGGGATTATCTAGGGGCTCATCTAGGCATTTATCTAGTGGTTTTTCTAGTGGGTTATCTAGGGGTTTATCTAGGGGTTTATCTAGGTGTTTATTTAGGAGTTTATCTAGGGGTTTATCAATGAGTTTATTTATGGGTTTATCTAAGGATTTTTCACAAATTTAACAAGGAGTTTATCTAGATGTTTATCTAGGGGGAGTTTATCTAGTGGTTTTTTATATATCTACTTAGGTGTTTATCTAGGAGTTTATCTAGGAGGTTCATCTATGGGTTTATCTTGGATTTTTTGGGTTTATCTAGGGGTTTATCTATGAGTTTATCTAGGGGTTTATCTAGAGGTTTATCTAGGCGCTTATCTCATGCTTTATCTAGAGCTACCTCTAGTTGTTTATCTAGGGGCTAATCTAGGGGATTACTAGAGGATTGTCTAGGGGCTTATCTAGGGCTTTATCTAGAGGTTTATCTAGGGGGTTTTTGAGGGGGTTATCTTGGGGTATATCTAGGGGTTTATGTAGGGGTTTATTTATGGGTTTATATATGGGTTTATCTAGGGGTTTATCTAGGGGTTTATCTAGGGGTTTATCTAGGGATTTATCTAAGGGTTTATCCCTAGGTTATCTAGGGGTTTATCTATGGGTATATCTAGGAGTTTATCATGGGTTTAACTAAGAGTTTATCTATTGGTTTATCTAAGGGTTTATAAATAAAATTATATAAGGGTTTATCTATCAAATTATCTAGGGGTTTCTCTAGGGGTTTCTCTAGGGGTTTATCTATGAGTTTATCTAGAGATTTATTTAGTGGTTTATCTTGGAGTTTATCTAAGGGTTTATCTTGAGGTTTTTCCAGTGATTTATCTTGGGATTTATCTAGGGGTTTATATAGGGGAGTATCTAGGGATTTATATAGGGTAATATCTAAGGGATTGTCTAGGGGTATATCTAGGAGTTTATCTATGAGTTTATCTCGGAGTTTATCTAGAGGTTTATTCAGGGGTTTATCTAGGAGTTTTTCTATAGCTTTATCTAGGGATTTATTTATGGGATTGTCTAGGGGTTTATCAAGGAGTTTATCTTGGGGTTTCTCTAGTGGTTTATTAATAAATTTATCTTGGGGTTTATCTTGGGGTTTATCTTGGGGTTTATCTAGAGTTTTATCTAGGGGTTTATTTAAGGGTTTACTTAGGATATTGTCTAGGGGTTTATCTATTGGTTTATCTAAGGTTTTATCACAGATTTAACAATGGGTTTATCTAGGGGATTGTCTAGAGGTTTATCTAGGTGTTTATCTATAGATTAATTTTGGTGTTTATCTGAAGGTTCATCTAGGTGATTGTCTAGGGGTTCATTTAGGGGTTTATCTAGAAGATTATGGGTTTATCTAGGGGTTTATCTAGGATTTTATCTATGGGTTTATCTAAGGGTTTATCTAGGGGTTTATCTAGGGGCATATATAGGGGTTTATCTAGAGGTTTATCTAGGGGTTTTTCTAGGGGATTATCTAGGAGTTTATCTAGGGGTTTATCAATGGGTTTATATGGGGGGTCTATCTAGAGGTTTATCTAGGAGTTTATCTAGGGTTTATCTAGGGGTTTATCTAGGGGTTTATCTAGGGATTTATCTAGGGGTTTATCTAGGGTTTTATCTAGAACTTTATTTAGGAGTTTATCTAGAGGTTTATTTCAGGATTTATCAAGGCATTTTTCAAGGGTTTACCTAGAGGTTTATCTACGATTTTATAGAGGGGATTTTCTAGGAGTTTATCTAGGGTTTTATCAAGTGGTTTATCTATGGGTTTATCTAGGGGTTTATCCAGGGGTTTATATGTGGATTTATCTAGGGGGTTTTCTATGGGTTTATCTATGAGTTTATCTATGAGTTCATCTCAGGGTTTATCACAGTTTAAGTAGGAGTTTATCTATGGGTTTAAAAATCAATTTATCTAGGTGTTTATCTATCAGTTTAGCTTGGGGTTTATCTAGTGGTTTATCTAGGAGTTCATTTATGGGTTTATCTAGGGGTTTATGGGTTTATCTAGGGGCTTATTTAGGGGTTTATCTATGAGTTTATTTTGGGGTTTATCTAGAGGTTTATCTAGAGGTTTTATCTTGGGGTTTATTTAAGGCTTTACCTACGGGTAAATCTTGGGATAAATATAAGGGTAAATCTAAGCATAAATTTATGTGTAAATCTAGGGGTAAATCTTGGGATTTATCTCAGGATAAAACATTGGTTATATCTAAGGATTTGTTAGGAGTTTATCTAGGTTTTTATCTAGAGGTTTATCTAGGGTTTATCTAGGGATTTATCTAGGGGTTTATCTAGTGGTTTATCTAGGGTTTTATCTATGAGTTTATCTAGGGGTTTATTTAGGGTTTATCTAGGGATTTATCTAGGGATTTATATACGGTTTTATTTAGGGGTTTATATATGAGTTTATCTAGGAGTTTATCACGAGTTTAACTAACGGTTTATCTAGGGGTTTATCTATGCTCTTATCTAAGGGTTTGTTATGGGTTTAACTAGTATATTATTTAGGGATTTATCTACGGGTTTATCTAGAAATTTTCTCTAACCATTTAATTGAGGATTTATCTAGGGGTAAATCTAAGGATAATTCTAGGGTTAAATCTAGGCATAAATTTATGAGTAAATTTATGATAAATCTTTGGATTTATCTTGAGATAAAACTATAGTTAAATCTAGGGGTTTACTTAGGGTTAAAACAAAGGGTTTATCTATGGGTTTATCTAGGAGATTATTTAGGGGTTTATCTATGAACTTATCTAGGGGTTTATCTAAAGGTTTATCTAGGGCTTATCTAGAGGGTTTTCTAGGGGATTATCTAGGGGATTATCTAGTGGTTATCTAGGGTTTATCTAGTATTTTATTTAGGGGTTTATCTAGGTGTTTATCTAGGATTTCATCTGGGTGTTTCATCTAGGGGTTTATCTAGGTGTTCATCTATGGGTTTGTCTAAGGGTTTATCTAGGGGTTTATCTAAGGGTTTATCTAGGGGTTTATCTAGTGGTTTATCTATAATTTTATGTAGGGGTTATCTAAGAGTTTATCTAGGGGTTTATCTATGGGTTTATCTAGGGGTTTATCACGAGTTTAATTAGGGGTTTATCTAGGAGTTTATATAGGTGTTTATCTTTTGGCTTATCTAGAAGTTTATCTAGGGGTTTATTTATGAGTTTATCTAAGGGTTTATCTATGGGTTTATCTAGAGGTTTATCTAAGTATCTATCACAGATTTAACTAGGGGTTTATCTAGGTGTTTATCTTTGGGTTTATCTAGAGGTTTATCTAGGGGTTTATTTATGAGTTTATCTACAGGTTTATCTAAAGGTTTATCTATGGGTTTATCTAGAGGTTTATCTAAGTATTTATCACAGATTTAACTAGGGGTTTATCTAGGGGTTTATCTAAGGGTTTGTCAAGGGATTTATCAAGGGGATTATCTATAGATTTATTTAGGTTTTTATCTAGGGGTTTGTCTAGGAGTTTATCTCGGGATTCATCTAAGGGTTTATCTAAGGGTTTATGGGTTTTTTAGGGGTTTATCTAGGGGTTTGTCAAGGGGTTTATCTAAGGGTTTATCTAAGTGTTTATCTAGGGGTTTATTTAGAGGGTTGTCTATGGGTTTATCTAAGGGAATAACTAGGAAATTATCTATGGGTTTATCTAGGGGTTTATCTAGGGGTTTATCTAGGGGTTTATCTAGGGGTTTATGTTGGGGTTTATATAGGGGTTTATCTAGGGGTTTATCTAGGGGTTTATCTAAGGGTTTATTTAAGGGTTTATCTAGGGGTTTATCTATGGGTTCATCTAGGTGTTTATCTAGGGGTTTATCTATGAGTTTATCTAGGGGTTTATCTAAGGGTTTATCTAGGGGTTTAACTAAGTGATTATCTAGAGGAATATCTAGGTTTTTATTTTGGGATAAAACTATGGTTAAATATAGTGGTTTACTTAGGAGTAAATCCATGGAATCAATGGGTTTATCTAGGAGATTATCTAGAGGTTTATCTAGGAGTTTTTATAGGGGTTTATCTTGGGGTTTATTTAGGGGTTTATCTAGGGTTTTATCTAAATGTTTATCTAGGGGTATATTTAGGAGTTTATCTAGGGGTTTATCTAGTGTTTATCTAGGGGTTTATCTAGGAGTTTATCTAGGGATTTATCTAGGCGTTTATCTAGGAGTTTATCTAGAGGTTTACTTAGGGGTAAATCGAGGGGTTTATCTATGGTTTTATCTAAGAGATTATTTAGGGGTTTATCTATGGGTTTATCTGTGGAATTTTCTATGTGTTTATCTAGGAGTTTATCTAGGGGTTAATCTCGGGGATTACTCAAGAGTTTATCTACGGGTATATCTAAGGGTTTATCTAAGAGTTTATCTAGTTGTTTATATAGGGGTTTACCTAAGGTTTTATTTTGGGGTTTATCTATGGGTTTACCTAAGGGTTTACCTATGGGTTTTTTTAAGTGTTTATCTAGGGTTTTTCTAGGGGTTTATCTATGGGTTTATCCTAGGGTTTATCTAGGTCTTTATCTAAGGGTTTGTCAAGGTGTTTATCTAGGAGATTATCTAGAGTTTTATTTACGAGTTTCTCTAGGGGATTATCTAGGGGTTTATAGAAGGGTGTATCTAGTTGTTTACTTAGGAATTTATATAGGGGTTTATCTAGAGGTTTATCTAGGGGTATATCTAGGTGTTTATCTAGAGTTTTATCTAGAGGTTTATCTAGGGGTTTATTTAAGAGTTTATCTCGGGGTTCATCTATAGGTTTATCTAAGAGTTTATCACAGATTTATCTAGGACTTTATCTTGTAGTTTTTCTACAGGTGGCTCTAGGGAAAACATCTAGGTGTTTATGTAGGGGTTTATTTAGGAGTTTATCTAGGGATTTATCTAGGGGTTTATCTAGTAGTTTATCTAGGGTTTTATCAAGGGGATTATCTAGGGGATTATCTAGGGGCTTATCTAGGGGTTTATCAAGGGGTTTATCTACAGGGTTTATCTATGGGTTTATCTATGGGTTTATCTAGTGGTTTATCTAGGGTTTTATCTATGGGTTTATTAAGGGGTTTATCTAGGGGTTTATCGAGGGGTTTATCTGAGGGTTTATTCAAGGGTTTATCTAGGGGTTTATCTAGGAGTTTATCTTGGAGTTTATCTATAGGTTTATCTAGGGGGGTTATCTAAGGGTTTATCTATGAGTTTATCTAGAGGTTTATCTATGAGTTTATCTGGGGGTTTATCTAAGGTATTATCAAGAGGTTTATCAAGAGTTTTATCAAAGGGGTTTATTTAGGCGATTATCTAGGGGATTTTCTAGGGGTTTATCTAGGAGTTTATTTAGGGGTTTATCCAGGGGTTTATCTAGGGGTTTATTTAAGGGTTTATTTAGGGGTTTATCTAGGGGTTTATCCAGGGTTTTATCTTGGGCTTTATCTATGGGTATGTTTTGGGGTTTATCACCGGTTTAATTAGGAGTTTATTTAGGGGTTTATCTAAAGGTTTAGTAGGGGTTTATTTAGGTGTTTATCTAGAGATTATCTAGGGGTTTATCAATGGGTTTATCCAGAGGTTTATCTAGGGGTTTTTCTAGGGGTTTATCTAGAGGTTTATATAGGGGTTTATCTAAGGGTTTATCACATATTTAACTGGGGATTTATCTAGAGGTTTATCTAATGGTTTATCTAGAGGTTTGTCTAGGGTTTAGGGTTTATCTATCAATTTATTTAGGTGTTTATCTACTGGTTTATCTAGGAGTTTATCTATGGGTTCATCTATTAGTTTATCTAGGGGTTTATCTAGGGTTTTTGTAGGGGTTTATCTAAGGGTTTATCTATAGGTTTATCTAGGCGTATATATAGGTGAAAATCTAGGGATTTATCTAGGGATTTATCTAGAGGTTTATTTAGGAGTTCTAAGGGTTTATCTTAAGGTTTATCAAGGGATTTATCTAGGGATTTATCTAAGGGTTTATCACAGATTTAACTAGGGGTTTATCTAACAGATTTTCTAGAGGTTTGTCTAAGGGTTTAGCTATAGATTTATTTAGGTGTTTATCAAGGGGTTTATCTGGGAGTTTATCTAGGGGTTCAACTAGTGATTTATCTAGGGGTTTATAGGTTTATCTAGGGGTTTATCTAGGAGTTTATCCATGGGTTTATGTAGGAGTATATCTAGGGGTTTATATAGGGGTTTATCTATGGTTTTATTTAGGGGTTTATCTTAGGGTTTACCTTAGGGTTTACCTATGGGTTTATTTAGGTGTTTATGTAGGGTTTATTTAAGGGTTTGTCTATCAGTTTATCTAGGGAATTATTTAGGGGTTTATCTAGGTGTTTATCCAGAGGTTTATCTAAGAGATTATCTATAGGTTTATCTATGATTTTATCTAGGGGATTATCTATGGGTTTTTTAAGGGTTTTATCTAGGGGTTTATGTAGTGGTTAATTTAGGAATTTATCTAGAGGTTTATCTAAGTGTTTATCTAAGCGTTTATCTAGTGGTTTATCTAGGTGTTTATCTAGGTGTTTATCTAGGGGTTTATTTAGGATTTTATCAAGGGGTTTATCTAGGGGTTTATCTATGAGTTTATCTAAGGATTTATCACAAATTTAACTAGGAGTTTATCTAGAGGTTTATCTAGGGGGAGTTTATCTAGTGGTTTTTTATAGATCTACTTAGGTTTTTATCTAGAGGTTTATCTAGGGGGTTCATCTAGGGGTTTATCTAGGATTTTTTGGCTTTATCTAGGGGTTTATCTATGAGTTAATCTAGGGGTTTATCTAAGGGCTTATCTCATGATTTATCTAGGGGTTCCTCAAGATGATTATCTAGGGGCTAATCTAGGGGATTACTAGGGGATTATATAGGGGATTATCTAGGGGTTTATCTAGGGGTTTTTCTATGGGGTTATTTAGGGGTTTATCTAAGGGTTTATCTAGGTGTTTATCTAGGGGATTATCTAGGGGTTTATCTAGGGATTTATTTAGGAGTTTACCAAGGGGTTTATCTTGGGGTTTATCAATGAGTTTATCTATGGGTTTATCTAAGGCTTTTTCACAAATTTAACTAGGAGTTTATCTAGAGGTTTATCTAGGGGGAATTTATCTAGTGGTCATTTCTAGATCTACTTTGGTGTTTATCTAGGGGTTTATCTAGGAGTTTATCTAGGGGGTTCATCTAGGGGTTTATCTAGGGGTTTTTGGGATTATCTATGGGTTTATCTATGAGTTTATCTAGGGGTTTATTTAGGGGTTTATCTGGGCGCTTATCTCATGCTTTATCCAGGGCTTCCTCAAGTGGTTTATCTAGGGGCTAATCTAAGGGATTACTAGAGGATTATCTAGGGGTTTATCTAAAGGTTTATCTAGGGGGTTTTGAGGGGGTTATCTAGGGGTTTATCTTGGGGTATATCTAGGGGTTTGTGTATGGGTTTATTTATCGGTTTATCTAGGGGTTTATCTATAGGTTTATCTAGGGATTTATCTAGGGGTTTATCTAGAGATTTATCCAAGAGTTTATCCCTAGGTTATCTAGGAGTTTATCTATGGGTATATCTAGGGGTTTATCACGGGTTTAACTAAGAGTTTATCTATTGGTTTATCTAAGGGTTTATATATCAAATTATATGGGGGTTTATCTATCAATTTATCTAGGGGTTTCTCTAGGGGTTTCTCTAGGGGTTTTTCTAGGGTTTATCTAGGGGTTTATTTAGTGGTTTATCTGGGAGTTTATCTAAGGGTTTATCTAGGGGTTTATCTAAGGGTTTATCTAGGGTTTTATATAGGGGAGTATCTAGGGATTTATATAGGGTAATATCTAAGGAATTGTCTAGGGGTATATCTAGGAGTTTATCTATGAGTTTATCTAGGAGTTTATATAGAGGTTTATTCAGGGGTTTATCTAGGAGTTTATCTAGAGGTTTATCTAGGGATTTATCTATGCGATTATCTAGGGGTTTATCAAGGAGTTTATCTTGGGGTTTATCTAGTGGATTATTTATAAATTTATCTAGGGGTTTATCTAGGGTTTTATCTTGGGGTTTATCTTGGGGTTTATCTAGGGGTTTATCTAGGGGTTTATCTAGGGGTTTATCTAATGGTTTATTTTAGGGTTTATTTAGGAGATTTTCTAGGGGTTTATCTATTGTTTTATCTAAGGGTTTATCACAGATTTATCAAGGGGTTTATCTAGGGGATTGTCTAGGTGTTTATCCATGTGTTTATCTATAGATTTATTTAGGTGTTTATCAAGGGGTTTATCTAGGAGATTGTCTAGGGGTTCATCTAGGGGTTTATCTAGGAGATAATGGGTTTATCTATGGGGTTTATCTTGGAGTTTATTTATGGGTTTATTTAAGGGTTTATCTAGAGGTTTATCTAGGGGCTTATATAGGGGTTTATCTAAGGTTTATCTAGAGGTTTATCTAGGGGTTTTTCTAGGGGATTATCTAGGAGTTTATCTAGGGGTTTATCTAAGGTTATATATATGGTTTTATCTAGGTGTTTATCTAGGGGTTTATCTAGGGGTTTATCTTTGGGTTTATCTGGGAGTCTATCTGGAGGTTTATCTAGGAGTTTATCTAGGGGTTTATCTAGGAGTTTATATAGGGTTTTATCTAGGGTTTTATCTAGAAATTTATCTAGGAGTTTATCTAGAGGTTTATTTCGGGATTTATCTACGGTTTTTCAAGGGTTTACCTAGGGGTTTATCTAGGGTTTTATATAGGGGCTTTCCTAGGAGTTTATCTAGGGTTTTATCAAATGGTTTATCTAGGTGTTTATCTAGGGGTTTATCCAGGGGTTTATGTGTGGATTTATCTAGGGGTTTATCTATGGGTTTATCTATGAGTTTATCTATGAGTTCATATCGGGGTTAATCACAGTTTAAGTAGGAGTTTATCTAGGGGTTTATATTTCAATTTATCTATGTGTTTATCTATCAATTTAGCTTGGTGTTTATCTAGTGGTTTATCTAGAGTTCATTTATGGGTTTATTTAGGGGTTTATCTATGAGTTTATTTTGGGGTTTATCTAGAGGTTTTATCTTATAGTTTATTTAAGGTTTTACCTATGGGTAAATCTTGGGATAAATATAGGGGTAAATCTAAGCATAAATTTATGTGTAAATCTGGGGGTAAATCTTGGGATTTATCTCAGGATAAAATAGTGGTTATATCTAGGGGTTTGTTAGGAGTTTATGGGTTTAGGGTTTATCTAAGGATTTATCTAAGGATTTATCTGGGGGTTTATCTAGAGGTTTATCTATGGTTTATCTAAGGATTTATCTGGGGGTTTATCTAGATGTTTATCTAGGGTTTTATCTAGAAGTTTATGTAGGGGTTTATCTAGGGTTTATCTAGGGATTTATATACGGTTTTATTTAGGGGTTTATATATGAGTTTATCTAGGAGGTTATCACGAGTTTAACTAAGGGTTTATCTAGGGGTTTATCTATGGGCTTATCTAAGGGTTTGTTATGGGTTTAACTAGGATATTATCTAGGGGTTTATCTGTAGATTTATCTAGGGGTTTATCTAAGGGTTTATCTAGGGGTTTATCTAAGGGTTTATCTAGGAGTTTATCTAGAAATTTTCTCTAGCCGTTTAATTGAGGATTTATCTATGGGTAAATCTAAGGATGATTCTAGGGATAAATCTAGGCATAAATTTATGAGTAAATTTGGGTAAATCTTTGGATTTATCTTGAGATAAAACTATAGTTAAATCTAAGGGTTTACTTAGGGTTAAATCCAAGGGTTTATCTATGGGTTTATCTAGGAGATTATCTAGGGGTTTATCTTGGGATTTATCTAGGGGTTTATCTAAAGGTTTATCTAGGGATTAATCTAGAGAGTTTTCTAGGGGATTATCTAGTGATTATCTAGGGTTTATCTAGTATTTTATTTAGGGGTTTATTTAGGAGTTTATCTAGGGGTTTATCTTGGGGTTTATCTAGGGGTTTATCACGAGTTTAATTAGGGGTTTCTCGAGGTGTTTATCGTTGGGTTTATCTAGGGGTTTATTTATGAGTTTATCTAAGGGTTTATATATGAGTTTATCTAGAGGTTTATCTAAGTGTTTATCACAGATTTAACTAGGAGTTTATCTAGGGGTTTGTCAAGGGATTTATCAAGGGGATTATCTATAGATTTAGTTAGGTTTTTATCTATGGGTTTATCTAGGAGTTTATCTAGGGATTCATCTAGGGGTTTATCTAAGGGTTTATGGGTTTTTCTAGGGGTTTATCTAGGGGTTTGTCAAGGGGTTTATCTATGGGTTTATCAAAGTGTTTATCTATGGGTTTATTTAGAGGGTTGTCTATGGGTTTATCTAGGGGATTATCTAGGAAATTATCTGTTGAATTTGTTGAAGTGAAGTGGAAGGGAGTCCGGCCGGTCTGAAGGTTGGAGACCGCAGAGACCGCGCGGTCTGCGTTGGTTCTCTGGCGGTTTGGTTCTGCGATCTCTCCCAGCTGTTCTGGCGATCTGCTGTGATCGGCCAGTTTGCTTCTTGGTTTGGTCGTTGGTTCTGGCGACCTGTTGCGAGTTCTTCCGGTCTTGTTCTTGGCGTCCTGTTCTTGGTTGTCCGCAGTGACCGGGCGGCTTGTTTGGGCTGTTCTGGGGACTTGGTTCAAGTCGGCCAGATGTTTGTCCCTGCGTAGGCGATCTCAGGAAGGGTGGTCGTTGTGTCCGCGCGGCTTGTGCGCGGACTGTTGATGTCTTGCTGACTTGGGCTGGATCTTGTCCAAGTGTTGTGTCCGCGCGGCTTGTGCGCGAACTGCTGCTATCTTGCGGACTTGTGCTGGATCTCATCCAAGTTCTGTGTCCGCGCGGTCTGTCTTATGAGGCCGCTGGCGATCTGATAGGCGGTTATTGTATCCCAGTTTGTGCGGTGACGACATCCGTCTATCCGCCTATAAATAGGGGTGCAGGGCCCGTCATTCCTAACAAGAACTGTAAGAACAAGAGCTCGGATTATTTCTTCCGGACTCAAGTTTGAAGTCGCGCGGTCTCGGAAGTAAGCTAACCGGTTGTTGTGTTCGCAGGTTTGCGGTCAACAGGTTGCGGTCTCCTTCCTTGGTGATTTCCGGTGGCTTGAATAAACAGTTTGTCTGCGGTCTATCAGCGAACTGGTTTATTGTGTTCTTGTGCTGTTCGCAGCGAGCTCAGTGATCAGGCGACCTTCAGCAGTTAGGCGATCTGAGTTGCGGTCTGGCGACAGCTTCAGTTCTTTGTTCCAATTAGCTTCAGTTCGTGTGGTCTGGGATTGCGGTATGGCAGTGCAGCTTGTCTGCTTCTGTTCGCGCGATCTCCAGTTGTTTCTGCGGTCTGACTGTGCAAGCGGTCTGGGAGTACAGCAGAGCAAGTCGGGCGGCCTGAGCCTTTTTGCGATCCGTGCGGTCTCTGCTTTGGCAGACCGCCAGTTTCGTTTTTAGTGTGTTTGTTCTTCTCATCTCCGTGATTCTTATGAATCATGTCTCGCCTTGTATACCTCGCATTGTAAAGCACTTCTGTTTCAATAAAGATTTCTTGTGTTGCTGTTTTGGCATTGTGGTTGTTTGGCTATAACTCTTGTTGATACAACTCCTGCTTACTCCTAAACGGTCTTTCAAAAAATTTTAACATGGTATCAGAGGTAGGTTTCTGGAGTGGATAAGCAGTGATCAACTAGAGTTGCCATCGTCTTTGTGAAGAAGAGACCACATAGATTGCCATGGAAGGTGGATACACAAGAGGTCTTGGTATTGAACTCCTCACATCGACTAACTTTAAAAAATGGAAGTCATGTATGGAGAGTTACTTGCTTGGCGAGGATCTATGGGAGGTAGTTGGTTGAGAAGACACACAAGAGGTGTTTCTAGCAGGAGATAATATGGCAGAGGTGAGACTTTGGAGGAGGACGAATGCTAAGGTAGAGTTCACTCTCAAGAGGGCTATCTCACCGGAGTTGTTTGATCACATCATCGGATGTAAATCTGATGCTGAGATTTGGACATCCTTGGATGGATTGTTCAATAAGAAGAATGTAGCGAGGCTACAGTATCTTGAAAATGAGTTGGCGAAATCCTCTCAAGGTGATCTTTCTGTTTCTACCTTCTTCCTCAAGATGAAGAACCTCACGGCAGAGATTTCTGCATTGGACCCTGATGAGCCAATCTCTGAGGCAAAACTGAAGAGGCATATCATCCGCGGGTTGCGGAAGGAGTATCTTGCCTTTGTGACTTTAGTTCAGGTTTGGGCAAATCAACTGTCGTTGTTGGAGCTGGAGAACCTTCTTGCTTCGCAAGAAAGTTTAGCAAGACAGATGGCGGGGGTTTCTATCTCCGGGGGAGAAAGTGATGTGATGTTCTCTGGGAAGAAGAAGAAGAAATGGGAGAAGAAGAAGCCGGGTCATGATGGACCCTCCACTTCAGGTCAGCAAGATAGGGGCTATGCTCCTAAGTCTGATGCAAAGAAGAAAGGAGAGGGACCGAGGTGCTTTAGATGCAATAAGATCGGGCACTTCAAGAAAGATTGTCGGGTGAATCTTCAGCCGGGACATGCAGTGGAGAAGGAGATGCCAAAGTCTGGTGAAGTTGGATGGGGAGGAGCCTTTGCGTCTAATATAACGGCGATGCTCGTTAAGGCCTTGGCTTCCATCAACTATGATGAGGACTGGATTATTGATTCAGGGTGTGGGCATCACCTCACCGGGGATGGATCATAGTTCTCTTCTTTGGCGCCTTACTCAGGTAACAATGCTATCATTACGGCTGATAATTCTATTCATCTAGTAGAGCACGAAGGAGTCGTCTCTCTGAGCAGTGATAAGGGTCCACTCACGTTGAGGAGTGTTTATCACGTGCCTGGTATGAAGAAAAATCTCTTCTCTGTGACCAATGCGGTCGACGCCGGTTATCACATTCTATTTGGCCCAACAGAAGTGAAGTTTCTCAAAACTCAACCAGAGATAAAGGGAGATGTTATTCATGTCGGCAAGCGGGTGAAGGACTTGTTCGTTTTATCGATAAGTACCTATGTTGATAAGATGAGGACCAATGATGGTGCGGCCATCTGGCATGAAAGGCTGGGGCATGTAGGCATGGACAAATTGAAGGCTATGGCGGTAAGGGGCCTTGTCAATGGCTTGCCTAGCTTGTCCTCCTATGGAGACGGTCATGTCTGCGAAGGATGTCAGTTTGGTAAGTCTCATCGACTTCCATTTGATAAATCGCAAACAAGGTGCAAAGTGCCGTTGGAGTGCATCCACGGTAATTTGATGGGACCGACTGCCACCCCAAGCCTTGGAGGCAACAGATACATGTTGGTGTTGATTGACGATTACACCAGATATGTCTGGGTGTATTTTCTGAAAGAGAAGTCAGAAGCATTTGCGAAGTTTGTGGAGTTCAAGGAGCTGGTTGAAGGCCGGCTAGGCCTGCGGGTTAAAAAACTTAGAACTGACAATGGTGGGGAATTCACCTCTGGTGAGTTCTCAAGTTTTTGCAGGAAGCATGGCATCAGGAGAGAGCTCACTTGTGCCCATACTCCACAACAGAATGGCATTGCCGAGAGGAAGATCCGTCATCTGACGGAAACTTGCAAATGATGGCTTCATGCTAAGAGTATCCCAAAGTCATTCTGGGCGGAGGGAATGTCTTGTGCAGCTTATGTCATCAACAGGTTGCCTTTAAGTCCTATAAACATGAAGACCCCTCACGAATTGATGTTCAAGGAGAAGACGAGTGTTGCACACCTTCGGGTGTTTGGATCAACCTGCTATGTGCATATTCCTGATGCTCTTCGGACAAAGCTAGATGCGAAAGCAAGGAAGCTAGTCTTTGTTGGGTATGATGAGCGGAAGAAGGGATGGAGATGCATGGATCCTGAGACACGGAGGTCAATTGTTTCTCGGGATGTGGTGTTCGATGAAGTAACTTCCTACAAGGGGAGTTCAGGAGTTGAGCTACCGGAAAGCAGGGTTGATATAAGAGGGAAGGCTGCTGAAGATCTTCAAGTGGAGTTGCTTGTTTCACCAGGAGCTCCAGTTGTGTCAAGCTCTGAGATGGAGGCTTCAGGTTCTGGAAGCAGGGGGAGCGATGCTCCAAGTTCGTCTGGAAGAGGAGCTTGTATAGAAGAAGCAGCTGAGGAGGTGGTTAGTCAGGAGCAATCTCTTAGGAGGTCGAAGAGGACTATTCAACCGCCAGATCGATACACAGGAGGAAACATGGTGAACTTTGTTTCATGTTTCTTTGCTGGTCCCTTGGATGAAAGGGAGCCGTCGAGCTTTGAAAAGGCCAGAGGCGTGAAGGAGTGGGACATTGCTATGCAAGAAGAGATGGCAGCTCTCGAGAAGAATGAGACCTGGTCTCTTGTTCCCAAGCCCAAGGGCACCACTCCTGTGACATGCAAATGGGTCTACAAGCTCAAGAAGAAAGTTGACGGCAGTATCGAGCGATACAAGGCTCGCCTTGTAGCTCGCGGGTTCTCACAGCAGTACGGAGAAGATTATGATGAGACGTTCAGTCCAGTGGCAAAGATGACTTCGGTTCGATTTGTTATTGCCTTGGCGGCTTCAAGTGGTTGGGAGATTTGGCAACTCGACGTGAAGAATGCTTTCTTATACGGCGAAATTGACAAGGATATCTTCATGCTCCAACCGCAAGGCTTCATCTCGAAGGAGTATCCGGACTATGTCTGTAAGTTGAAGAAGGCCCTGTATGGGTTGAAGCAAGCGCCTCGAGCGTGGTACGGGAAGATTGCAGAATATCTCTTATTCTACGAATTCTTTGCTTCAGACTCTGATTCTAGCTTGTTCATCAAGAAGGAGGGGGTGCTTCGGGTGATTGTGCTGCTGTACGTGGATGACATGATTGTCACCGGGAACTCGAAGGAAGTTGTTGCAAGACTCAGGGCTGAGCTTGCTATCAGATTCGAGATGAAGGATCTGGGGGAGCTCCACCATTTCCTTGGACTCGAGGTGCAGAGGCGGGAGAGCGGAGTGCTTATTTCTCAGGCTGGCTAGCGGATTGTTCGGCGATTCGGCATGGAGGAAGGGAAGAGCAGCTCTATACCTCTGGAGCAACATCATAAACTTCGGAAGGATGAGGGGAGAGTTTTATCTGAACCGTTGGTGTTCCGAGCCCTGGTTCGGAGTTTGATCTACTTGACGATCACAAGGCCAGATATTGCTTATGCAGTTGGCAAGGTGAGTCGGTACATGGCGGAACCACTGAAACCTCATCTTCTGGCGGCAAAAGGCATCTTGAAGTATGTGAAGTCGACCTCTGATTTGGGTCTCCTATATAGGAGAGGGTCAAGCTTGGAGTTGCATGGTTTCATGGATGCTGATTATGGGGGAGACGTGGATGATCGGAGATCAACGTCTGGTTATGTCTTTATGACGGGTCCCACAGCTATCTCTTGGTGCAGCAAGAAGCAAGACTCGGTGTCCGTATCTACCACAGAAGCGGAGTACAAGGCTTCGGCCTTGGCAGCTCAGGAAGCCATTTGGCTCAGGAGGTTGGTGGAGGACGTTCATCAGGAGGTTCGAGGTCCCACCTTGCTACGCGGGGACAATGAGAGTGCTCTCAAGCTGGTTAACAATCCAGTCTGTCACGCGAGGACCAAACATATAGAGATTGAGCACCATTTCATTCGTTAAAAGGTGTTGGGAGGATCTCTTATGGTCGAGCATGTTCGGAGTGCGGACAATGTCGCAGACATCTTCACAAAGCCGCTGGCAAAGGGACCGTTTACACGGTTATGGGGGTTGCTCGGTCTAGTTTCCACTTCCCACTTCAAGGGGGAGTGTTGAATTTGTTGAAGTGAAGTGGAAGGGAGTCCGGCCGGTCTGAAGGCTGGAGACCGCAGAGACCGCGCGGTCTGCGCTGGTGCTCTGGCGGTTTAGTTCTGCGATCTCTCCCTGCTGTTCTGGCGATCTGCTGTGATCGGCCAGTTGCTTCTTGGTAGTGACATGAGAGTGAGGGGGGTCAGAAATCCTAGAGGTGGACACAGTGGTGGTGGTGGTGCTCGAGGTAGCCTTTTCAGCAGACCTATGTCCAGATGTCCTCTTCTAAAGTGAGACCTCTACTCTATGGGCTCTACTAAAAACTTCACCCAAATCTCTAAAGTCGTGTAACTCTATCTCGTCCCTAATAGCATAACGAAGCCCGTTCAGATAACGGGACACTGTCATATCATCTTCCTCATGAAGATCAAGCCTAGACTGCAATATCAAGAATTCGTTGTTGTAGTCGTCCACTGAAAGCTTGTCCTGACGAAGGTTGTGGAACCTTCGATAAAAAGAGTTCGCAAATAGTCTGGGGGGACATATCGCTTCCACAGTGGCAACTTAAACTCTACCCACATGGTGATAGGGGTTAGGCCCAAAGTGAAACGTGTACGCTCCAACTGAACCCACCAGACTAGCGCTGGTCCCTTGAGCCTAAGGACGGCATACTCAACCTAACGATTCACAGGCATTTATTTCCACGTCATGAACCTTTCAACACGCTCACACCAACCTAGGCATTTTTCGGGTTCCACGTGACCTTCAAAATCACCTACATCAAGCTTAACTCCATCATCCCAACGGAGTTGGCGACGGAGGCCAGGTTCAGGTTGTGCAGGATCTGCTGGTCTAGGGTTGTGCTCCTCGTGTCTAGGATTTTGTTGTGATTCTTGATTCAAACTTTGGTGACGTTCAGCTTCTAAAGCCTTAACGGAGGTCCTTAACCCGGTCACGACATAATGATTATCCCTCATGTTGGCATTAAGCATGTCGACCGACTTCATCGGTTCACTCATTTGTTTGGCTAAGTCGCCTGAGGTGACTTCTATTTGATCAAAACGATTCTCCATATTTTTTAATAAAAAAATTGGTGATATATATATGTTTGTTTATAAAAACTTAACTTTTTTTTTAATTTAAAAAAACTTTGGTTTTTTTTTCAAAACAAAAATGAAAAAAAAAACATAAGTTTTTTTAAGCAGGCTTTTTTTTAACAAGCTAAATAAAATTTCCAAAATATTTCAAATCAAGATCGCTGATTCACAATAGAAGTGCATCGAACCGCTCTGATACCAAACTGATGTATACTAAAATTGCAAATTTATATTTTGGGAGTTAAAAATGAGTTCTGTTTTAAAATTGCGACGAAAGCGAGAATCTCACGAGCATTTACATTCGAGCGCCGATCTAGGGTTCGCATGCGCTCATAAAGTGCTAACATTCGTACGTTGAGTAAACACAGCTTTAACGTTCCACGAGCGTCACTAGCATTAAGAGTAGTCAAGAGATCTCTTTTTAAAGGTTAACGACAAATATGCAAGTAAGAAATTAAGGCAACCTCTGAATCATTAAGATTATTCAAATATTAAGCATAAAACAACCAATAGTTCTGAGCAGTGGAATAGTATATGGGCATACCATCGGCAAATTGATTGAGTCGAGAGGTGACAAACTGTGGGTCAGGGTTGTAACTTGACTGGATTTAGACTTCGGAAGCAGGATGAAATGGAGCAAGAAGCTGGGCCTTCTTCAAATGGGGTGGAGCTCCGAAGGCCACCCGGAGAGGGGAGGTGGTCAGATCGACGGCGAAGAGACAGGCTGGAGGGGCGACGTCCACTTGGAGAGGGTTTCTCGAGCTCTGGTACAACCGACTCCAAAGCTGGACAGAGCTAAGGCCGCCGGTACCCGGGCTTGCTTGAAAAGTTGACGATGGAGTTCAAGAAGGAATGGGAGGAGGCGGCGCTGCAATCGAAGGACATGAAGAAGGTTTTGGGGTCGGATAGGTCGAAACAAAGAAAGCTTACTTTGTTTCGACTTTCTTCCAGGCTGCCCTCATCGGGTGTGTTCCGACTGCCTTTAAAGGGAGTGGGCATTTAACTAATAAATCTGGAGGTTTTCCAAAATGTGAAACTGCTGGGAGATGGTACGGGATAGTAATGATTGCAAAAATTTATATTATTTTTGAATGTGAAACGGTTGGGAGAGGATTTTAAAGTGATTCAAAAGACCCTTCACTTATGTATTCCAAACAATTATAACTTTCAAACTAATATCTTCTGAAATTGATAATTTCAGAAAATAAGTTACTTAAAGATATTATTAATGAAAATATTTTTTTCAAAGATTGCCCTAATTAATACCTAACATAAAATGACGGACCCTTTTATTCAAGATCTTATTGGTCGGTCACGCCAATAAGACGAAAAAGAAATGTGCGTGAATGACATGCGGGAAACAAACACATACGCGTTAATAGTATGCGCGAAAGTAAAACTCCAATATGCGCGAAGGCGCGCGCTACATATAAAAAAGAAAATGATGCAAAATAAAATAAAGTGCAACTTAGGTTGCATCAAACGCATCTATAACCCAAGTATAAAATGCCAACTTCAAAACATGTCAAGAGTAACAGCAATTATTTAGTCTTCACAGTTTGTAAAAGTTTCTTATTTTTTAAAAAATAAATTAATATACTATCATTAGATCAAAACTTCATATGATAAAAACTCATCCCATATCCCTAAACTAAATCTCTTAAATAATGTAGAGACATGCATGCAGTTATTTGGGCTTCGTTTGGCACGGTGGTAGCGGTCATGAACGCGATGGTTATGAACCATCGTTCGTGAACGCCCGACCTCACATAAGTAACTTCATCCGCTTTTATGTTCAAAACCAGTTTTTTTTCTTCGTGGTGGTCGTAATCATTGTCATGCCAAAACATACATTCTATGGTGGTGGAATTTTTGTTCAAACTCATCGGAGCCAAAAAAGCCACGCCAAACGGAGCCTAAACTAAATCCTATTTGATTTTATCTTAAACAAAATCTCTTGTACCACATAGGGACAGCCGTGCAATTATTGAAACAATCAACAGCCTCGCTATTTAATGTCACAATGAGGGAATGCCATGCTCCGTGGATATTAATAAGTTAGTTGCAAAATATAATTGCAGAAGAAGAATCAAACAGTTACTTTAAGCAAACAAAATCATATCAAGAACCATGCCTAAAAATATATACGGCACAGAAAATGCAATAATCATTTAGGAGCTTGCAAGTGCCTGAAGAGCAAACCAGGACCTGAAGTTTTAGTTTTATTGCTACATGTGGCCCTGAGCTAAAAAAATGCCAAGTTCCTATACAAAATGAAAAAAAAAACACCAAAATTTAACTGTAGATTCTCAAGTGCCCGAAATCATAAATATTTTCAATAGATCATAACAGCACAAACCTTGCATTGTTGTGCAACAGATTGTGCTGCAAGCTGCATATGGAGAAGATTCATCTAATCAACTTTAAATTGTATTCTACCTGCAAAAGCTATTTAGGAAAAGTTTAAAACTAAACATTAAAACTTTGTAACATCAACATTCATAATTCAATAATGTATATAACCGGCTGTAATATCATCTGATGCCTAGTTAATGGTTGAGCTGCCAAAGATGATATATGACTAGTAAATTCATTTATTCTTTTGAGAAGGCTCAAAAGGAAGAAAACAATGTCTGTATGATGTGCGCACTTCGCCGCCTTAACGGGCAAGGATTCCATGCAGGTGCTTTCAGTAAGAAATATGAGTTAAACGCACATCTATAATACTTGATGTATATAAGAAAGTAAT
This sequence comes from Dactylorhiza incarnata, assembly GCA_033032865.1. Classification (NCBI taxonomy): domain Eukaryota; kingdom Viridiplantae; phylum Streptophyta; class Magnoliopsida; order Asparagales; family Orchidaceae; genus Dactylorhiza; species Dactylorhiza incarnata. The sequence goes on from JAWHQI010000147.1 coordinate 52,531, forward strand.
GAAGAGAAACATTAAATTTTTCAATGAAATAAACCCCATGTTTAAATATTTTAAGCAATTCAAAATAAAGAAAGCTTTGCCCACTAGGAGTAGAAACTTGGCATACCACTTTAAACCTGATTGACTCCCCATTCTTCAAGGATTTACATCCATTTCCCAATCAACCGTAATTTTCATGTTCAATCTCTACTAAAGGTTTATTGCTTCGACGACTTCGCAATATTGCAACGGATTTGATCATCAACTTGACATACTTCTTTCTCACCTCCAACAAAGGATGAGTTTCAATTGCAGAAGCCGAGCATCCACTATAAGCCTCCTTGAGAACCACGAAGCAAGTCTTGCTCTTGAGAAGAAGGTAGAACACATGAGGATGCCGGTCAAACACTTTGTGAAACTTCTGCAGTAATCCCAGGTGCTTCCTGAGACAAAGAAGTCTCCTTCTCTCCGCTGAATTATCAACGAACAGACTCAGGAGTTCGTGTAAGACACCAGCGACCCGCTTCTCTGAGACGTCGCTGTTTGGATCCAGATTCGAAAAATCTTCATAGGGAGATACGTAGGGGAGTCTCTGGAAATCATCTAGCCAGCTCTCTATTTTCTTCTTCAAACGTAGACCTCTATAAGGGAATAGAGGGAATGCAATGGGACCATTGCTGCCCATTTTCATCGCAGTCTTTTGTAAGGCGAGAGAGTGAGCTCGTTGGAATCGATTTCAGCCAACAAGCCCTGATTCTCGTCTTCCATCTCAACCATTCGTAATAACCCACCATCAGATGTTCCTTCCGGGCATTTCAGAAAATCTTCAGGGAGACCCAAATGCCAGAGCATACCTTGGATAATCCGTAAGGGAAACATCTTACTCTTCGACATCAGTATGAGACGTCACAGCCGGCTGACGATCTCCGGCCACCGCCTCAGATAGATCGCGAGCTCTTCTTGGTCGACGTCGACAAGCTCTTGGGTGAGCCGGAACCAGGGTAGGTTGTGTTTGGGGCCGCGGAACTCCTCGAAGACGGCTGGATAACTGCGTAGGAAGCTCGCGACCCGACCAGAGATTTCGAGTTCGCGGTCGCGCTTGGAGAGCGCAGAAATAGGGATGCATTTATCGGGCTCTTTGATGATGATGTTCTTGAGGGAGCAGAGAGGTCGGAGCTCTCTGGGCTTGGAGAGAATGTCAATGGAATCGAAGAAGGGATCCTTCTTCCATCTCATACTCACATCCACATAGTTTGCTTTTTGGCATTTGCAGAACGTCTCCGAGGATTTGGAGCAGAATAGGAGAAGTGATCCCCTCAGCTTTCTACCGCCAAACATGAAATTTCTTCGAGAAAGATCAACTAGGCTCGCTGGGAACAGAATAGGGTTTATGTTTACTAGGGTTTTGGCAGAAGCCGAACTCTCGCCGTCTCGCTAGGACTGGGGAGCATAGACTGTGGGGGTTTTATTTAGGTAATTGTTATTAGCAGATCATAAATGTCTATCCGCAGACTAATATTTTCTCATTTTATTTGAGTTTACAAATGATTATCCGCAGACTAATTTTAAATTTGAGCAGTTGATATCTTTGTTCTTCTAAGCAGGGCTCGATAACGAAGGAACATCTCTGACGACTTTTTGAGCACTTCAAAGTGTGCACGGATCGTGATTCATAAAATAAATGTGCGGATAGAGACCGAGTTGAGGAAGAAAGACGATTTCTTCGTTGTTCATGCGATTTCGGTTTGTTTGAGAAGATTTAGATAGCTAGCGTTTGTTTGGGAAGATTTAGATAGCTAGGGTTACTCTCCCCCTGTGGTGAGGAAAGCGAAGAGGACGATCAAAAAAAAAATCTTAACTAATCTGCGGATAACAAAAATACCTGCGAATATACAAAATCTGCAAATAGACAAACGCGGTTTGCGAATAACAAGCACCTTTATTTATTGGGCTCCCTTCTTTTGAATTGATTTAGACTAATGGAATTGGAATTGAGCTCTCAATTTTAATTTCGTTGTTCGTTGTCCTAATAATAAAGGTAAATTGGAACGAAAATTGTGTAAACCATATTCCTCCGATATGCGGCCTCGGGAGCTCCGACTTGACGATTTCGTGAGCAACCCCGACACCTCGACAATCCTACCCGTGAGCCAGTTCGAAATATAAATTAGAAAGTCATACACTTTTGTCATATTGTTGACACTATTTTCCTCTACTTCATGCTGGGAATGACTCTCATGTCATACATAATGAAAAAAGGGTGCCAGCATGTACGCTTTCAAACGTTAAACTGTTATTGTAGCATTCTTTACACCATGAATAGGTCTGAATGGGTTGGGATGGGTTGGGTTGAAATTTTAAGTCTTCAACAAACTCATGTGATTCAAATTCATTACCTAACATGCATAAAACCTTCCAAGCTATCGACCATATTGTCATATATAAATTGTAACTGGCTAATGGAGCAAACACATCGCAAAAGAGAGAGAGAGAGAAGCCAAGACTCTAGAGGAAGAGGAGAGTTGTCTATTGTCATGCACATCGATGTTGCGGCAGGTTGCAGCGAGCGGAGGCAGCTGGATAAGGCTTCAGCAGTAGTTGGCAATGGCGTGTGTGTGAGGCGAAGGGATGAACTGACATCAATTGCGCACAAGTGAGGGCGACCGTGGTTTGCTCAAGCAAGGGATGACGTCGGACTACGTAAACGCGCGAAGGCCAAGTCTTTGGGGGTTCTCTTATCTATTGGTGTATTTGTAATTTACCATATATTTAGATTGCCTTGAGAAAATTATTTTGATTCCCAACAAGTGTTTTCAGAGTCAGATTAATTTTGTAGGTGGCTGATTGAACGTTTAAAGAGCAATTTGACAGTGGGTGATGATTGGGACCGCTCCCCATCCTTTCAAATCTTCCATTTGAATTAATCATTTCTAGTTGTGTCAAAGGACCTTTGGATCAGTAAAAATGTAAATCCACTACGCCATGTTTATGGTCAAATTAAGTGCATAGCTTAATCACAATTGTTGAATCTGTTTTAGATTTGTGCAGTTGAACCTTAACCAAAGAAAATTGGCTATAATTTTAACCACTTACTCTTTTTCTAAGCTAATTACTAATTATGCAAAAGTCAATCAATAAAAGTCTCCAACATGATAGTTGTAGAGAATTTATAATCCACAACATTGATGAAGACTACTACATAACTTGAGCACACTAAGTCCCTCAAAAACATGGACAAAGTGAGTCAGTTAATAACTTCTTTTGTTTATCAAGTTTTATGTAAACTTCACTTAATTGTTTGAACCTTTTAGGGACCTATGATAAGAAAATACTGAATACCAAAATTGTATCTCAATATAGGGTTTCGGGTTTAGGGTTTAGGGACCTATGATAAGAAAATACTGAATACCAAAATTGTATCCCTAAACCCTAAAAACCCTGATAAGACTCCATGAGAAGTCATGTTCAACCAGCCGCCTCCTGCTCTACTTTCTTATTGTGCAGGTAGATCCAAGAATTAAGTCATGGATATTACCTTCCAAAATAGTGAGGAACTACTACAAAATTTAAGAGAAAATCTGATAATATCACGATAACGAATGAAGAATTATGCAAACAAGAAAGGTACTGAACTCAAATTAAAAAAACATGGTCATTAAGAGATAACATTGGTACTTATGCTTTAATTAAAATTGAACTCATAGAATTCATTAGGTGGCATTAAACCAACAGTCCAGATTAGTCATTAACACCCCTTCTGAATCTGGACGGACGACAATCTTGATCTTCCTCCTTATATTGAGGAATTTATCGCGGGGCAGTGATTTCGACATTATGTCAGCGAGCTAATCTTCGGTCCAACAATGCTCCAGGTGAATCCTTCCTTTCACGATTTGTTTCTCATGAAGTAATAGCGTAGTATCATTAATAAACGGAAATGATAAACTATTAAAGTAAAATATGATAAAATTCAATTCATAAACTGAACATAAAAATACATTTCAGTTTGTTTATGCATTTGCAGAGAAAAAAATAGATCTACTACATAAATACGATAAATAAAATGACGTAACCAATTTCAGTTAACGCGGTTTGTTATGGTATTTCAAAGCACTATGCAACAACCATAAAATGTAAAGCAGGAAGAGAGCATGTATTCTAGATTTCTAGATCCAGTCTAACAAACTATAATTACGCAGATGATTGAATGAACCAACTAGCAGCATCCAACTTGCTTCAGGATCATAAATTTTCATGTTAGTGGCACACTATTAAAATAATTATCGAAGAGAACTAGAAAAGAAGGGAGGGTGTCCACTCATTACATGGTTTAATCTAAATTGAGATTTGTAGGCATGACATAGAAGAAGATAATTAAATGCAGTAGCAGAACCACAAATAGATAATAAATGAGTGAAGTATTGCAGTGGAGTGTACCTTTTGTATGTTTTTCCTTCTATCCCATATGCATGTGCCCCGAGTATATGATGTTATGAGCAGATTATACAACACAACAGGTATGTGTTGTTACAGAATAAAAAAGGAAACACAAGGTATGATTCCTGGGAGGCTACTGGATCCGATTTGCGGGACTCGAGTAGGGATTTGACATCCGTGAATCGACAGGAGGCGGCAAGGCGGCGGACGGTAAGATCGACGGCGTAGCGGCTGGAGGCCAGAGCGGAAGAGGGCTTGAGCACGGAGGAAATGATGGAGAGAGCGGAACTTGGCGGTGGCGGGGGAGAGCGGCGAAGGAGCGATTGAGGCGGAGGAAATTGTGTTGGAAGCGGAGATGGAGGAGCTGATTGAGAAGGAGCGTGCGGCGGAGAAGAATGGCGGAGAAGATCGCCATTTTGGAGTTTGGAGACTGCCTTCGCCGCTTTTGCTCTCCTTCAGACTCCAGAAATTGCTCTCCAAACGCCATAAGCAAAAAAGTTATGCCCAAAATGTCTCTCGTGAAAAGTTATTCCCAAAATGTTCTCAGAAAAGTCGTTCCCAAAATGCCCCCGGTGGAAAAGTTCTTCCCAAAATGTTCCTGCCAAAGTTGCTCCTAAAATGCCCCCATCACGCCTAAAATGCCCCCAAAAAAGTCTGGTCCAAAACAGCCCCAGACAAAAAATCGCGCCCAAAATGCCCCCAAAAATAGTTTATTACGCACGCAGGCGCACTCACGGCTACCGGAGGAACGAAGCCGCCTCCTCTCCGACCGGCCGCCTCCCTCCAAAGCATCCTCTGCCGTACCTTCGCCTTCATTCCTCGCAGAATCGACGACGATGATCGGGCTGAAGGCGATCATAACCGTTTTCTGATCATCGTTGTCGATTCCGCGAGAAATCAAAAAATGTCATCATTACAACCTGCTCTCTGACGCATCTTCCACACTCCATCGCTTTCATCACAGTCATCATCGCCTAATCCGCTGGAAATTGCCTCCGAAATTACTCCCCGCTGCAGATTCTGTACTTCTTCGCCTTCATCCCTGTCTTCGTCGCCGATTCCACGACATTTGATCGCTATTTCAGGAACATTCAGATTGTTGATGAATTTAACAATCTCAGAGCCCCCAAAGGCGTCGGCTCATTCACGGAGCAATCCAGCTGCTATGATGGGTTTCGGGTAGAAGTAATGGCGACTGGGGAAGCTATTTTTACTATGGCGGTCCTGGAAGAAACTCCAATTGTTAATAGAAGAAGAAGACAGAAGAATACACAAAAATACCCTTTCCCATAAAACAAAAACTGATAATCATGTAAATTAATACCCGGGCGTTTACTGCTTCCAGATTAGGGATTTTAGATTTTTTTTTTGTATTCTCTTTACCGCTCTTAACTCTTAATTAGGAAGAATTCTGTCCGATTAGATCAGAGCTGTTTACCGCTCTTCGCAGAAAGGATTTTAGGTCAAAGACATGCATTTACTGCTTTTTACAGCTGAGGTTTCGCTGATTTGGTTCATCCACTCTTAATTAACTTTTTTTCAGTTTATTAAATCTTATTAACATTTTTCACAGCCCTGTTAGTAAGAAATGCATGAATCATTCCTCTGGAAAAGCTTCATTTCAATGCATTTCCTCGAGTGACTGGGCATTGTTGCGGCGGCGGCCATTGGAGCCGGTGTCGGTGTTTATCGTCGGCGGTGCGCCGGAAGGTGGAGGAGGAGAGAATCATTGGACGGTTCGATGGCAGCGGGTCTTTCGCCGGGGCCGTACAAGGATCTTAATTCCGGCTCCGTCTGGTCGATCGAACTTGATTCGTTTAGGGAGTGAGGGAGATTCTGCGGCCGTCCATACTGGAAACGGTGGGATTCGACGGCAAATGCGGCGGAGGACAGAACAGAGGCGATGGTTCATCGCCGGGCGTGAAATGGATGTAGCTCCGATCGACGCCGCCGAGGGGAGTTGTTGATCTTATTAAATCTTATTCCTCTTTTCAAGTCCGGGCAAAATGCATCTACTATGAAAAAAGTTTGAGATTTTTTAAGTGATCTTATGCTTTCTAAGGGGGGAAGCAGTTGTGGGGAACCAGTTGAAAAATCTTCATCTAAGTGTTTTATGCTAATCATTTATCTCATAAGTAAATAATATATAATAAATAAGGAGTACAAAATGTTAGCGGAGGAGCAAAGATAGTGAATGGGTGAAGAATCGAAAATGGGAGAAGAAAATATTTGCGGCGGCGAGAATGAAGAAGACAGGTCGCAATTGGTCAGGGTGTGACTTTCCTAAACCCTCGATTAAAAGAAGAAAAATTGAAAATAGAGAAAGCGGTTTTTAGAAAGCCCTGTTGGAACGCCTAATCAAAAAGCCTCCAAAACACCTTTCTTGAAAAAGCTTATCATCAAAACAACCAAAAAGAATGGTGACAGTGAAAATAGAGCTTTTCTCACCCCCGCACTCTAAAGAGAGTATGTAATGTTTCAAAATTTTAAACTTTTAGGCAGTGCTTAATTATAAAATAATTAAAATAAGCTGTGTATATAGATTTTGGAATGAATTTGATGTGACATGTTTAGAGTGGCAGAGTCACTGTTGAATTTCTCTATTCTTGTATAGAATGTTTGATTTTGGGATAACATTTTATGCTAAGATACTTTAGTGGAAGTTAAAATATATATATATGTTATAACAATAACAATGTTCTTAGAATTAGAACCCAAAATATGAATTTTATTTTGTACATAAAATTAAATTATTTTTATTGCTTTTTCTAAGATGATTAGGGTATATATATATAATTTACATTAAGGGTCCATTTGGCATGGTGTTGAAGATCGTAAGCACGGCGGTAGCACAGCAGTTATGAACCATCGTTTGTGAATGCCGGACCACAATAAGGAACTGCATCCACTTTTAGGTTCAAACTAGTGTTTTGTTCTGGGTGACAGCCATAACCGATTTCATGCCAAATGTATATTTTACGACGGTAGCATTTTTTCCCAAAATGACCGGAGCAAAAAATGTCGTGTCAGCTGGATCCTAAGACATCCAATTCTCATATCCATAAGGTAGTATTTAAATTTGATCTTCAATAAAATGACTTTTTTCAATCCCAAGCACATATATATTTTTAAAGATGATCTTTTCAAATACTAAATCCAAATGATGAGCACAATCGCATTTCATCTCACATACTTCCTTATGTTTGGCTACAATAAGTGATTAACTTTTCAAACACTAAATCAAAAGTTATAATGCCATGAGAGCATTCACATATCATATACTCTTTTTTTCACAATGAACAACTTCAAGTTCGTGATTGTGTATTAAACCCACATCAAAAACACAATTGAACGCTAAATGAGTGTAAGAGTGAACATATTGGAAGTAACATTGAACATAAAAACCCAACAGTCTTATTACGCTCGCAAATCTTTGATGATTTACTGCTTCAGGGAAAGGTGTAGGAGCTGCAAAAGGTATGATGGGCCGCTACATGAAATAACGGAGTGCTTTCTTCCTTCACCTGCCTTCTTCGTACAGCTCAATCCATTGCAGAAGCTCGCTCGTATTCCTCGATTCCAACGACACTCGCACACCCCTAGCACAGAATAAAATAAACATAATTTCACAATAAGTTTGTATGCCTAATGAAATCAGTAAACTCACGGCGATAGTCATTTTTAGATGACACACTTTTAAAACTATGTATTAAAAGAATTAAAACCCGGCACCTTCTTGCTTGATTTTGAACTTTCTATAAGAGTCCAAATGTGGAAGGCGCCGCACAATTTGTAGAATATTCTTCTTTGCTCTCCATAATAACCTCTATCTTCAGCCTCGATATGAGTTGATTCAAAACAGAAGGCACCATTCCCATCATTCTAGTTCATTGAGTATATCAGATATTGAGAAATAAGAGCATGTTATCTAAATATGTAAAAACTGGATGACTTGGTTTTGGCAGTGGCCAAGTAAAGAACTTATTTGAGATCAAGGGTGCAGATAAGGGCAACGCAAAGTAAAATATACTTTGCAGGATGAAGTTTGAAATTTTCTTAAATAATTCAAAAGCTCCTCCCTTCTTAGGTCATCATCAAAATGAATAGAAAATATGGAGAGGGATAAGTGGAGAGTCACACACAATGCATAAATGTTTTTAAACTTTTTATAAGATTGCATAATTTGTATAAAATTATTTTATCGGTAAGCAATCATACGTTTTATCATTCTCATGGTGCACAAAGGATGCAGGATACAAAACGAGCATAAGGTTCTTGGTACAAGAAAGCTTGCAAAAGAAAGCACTTTGGTGCTTCAAAATTATACCCTGGAAAAATAAGTAGCCAATCTCAGAGCTACAAAACATGAAATTACAACGTCACCAAAGGTTAATGATCTGTGTATATCTTTAACATTAGATAAAATCACAGAGGAAAACATATGTTGATATAATGATAATTAAATTACAAAGCTATATTACGACTTCCAGCATTCAATTTTACAGGAATTTGAAATTTAAAAAAAAAAGATCATATACCTTCAGAGTATGAAACAAAGAGCATGCTCCCATCAGCAGTGCCATAAGCTGCAGGGACCCCAACAAGTGTCAGCACTGATCTCATCTCATGTATCTTATGATGTTCTCACTTAATCTCTGGTGCAGGAACTTTAGTATGCTACTTGCTATCACCAGAGGGTTTCAAAATAACATCATCGTACAAGTAAAGAGAAAATCCCAAAAGAAACTGAGCAACCACAGTTAGGGAGGAAGCTCCCTCCGAGAAAGCAATGGCAGTAGGTCGAGCGCTAGTTCGCAGATTTATCTTCAGAAGCCTGTGAAGTTGGAGACGGTGATGTGGCAGATGGAGGATACAGAAAAGAAGATGAAGAGAGAGAGAGAGAGAGGGACCTACTTGAAACTCATGCTGGAAACATCATTGACAGTGAAGATCCTTACTGTTCCATCAACACAGGCTGCAAAAATTGAACAGCTCGTGAAAACAGTTGAGAATTGCAGGTGGCTAGGTTTTGGCCATCGGATGAGAAACAAAGGACCGTAACAACGTGGCCTCTGAGAGTACTGACATCGAGAGGGTATGGAGCAGGGCTTCCAATTAGGCGCAGGCAGCAGCGACACGAGAACCTGAGACGCCTCGTGCATGATGGGGGCGTTCGTAAGGGTACCTATTCGTGCAGGAACATTATTGTTAGGAGTGTCTTTTTGCTCTTCCTGGACCTTAATATCTAGAGAAGAGGACAGAGGATCCAAAAAAATCTATCGCAAAGGCCTACAACTTTTCAACATGTGTAGAGATATCTGAGTCAGATTGTTCGAGCTGGAATATCATATGATTGAGTGATGTCTAATCTAGTAGAGGTTCTTTGCCCAGCCCAGGTGGCTCAATTGATTGCCATGACCTGTGAGAAACACCCAAAAGATAGACATTGGAGATGGCTCAATTGATTGCCAACGGCAAGTAATTGTGAGTCCACCTTTTTCCAAGCAGGTCTCTTAACAGTGTTGATTCCTTCTGTGTTCTTCTTGACCTTGACCTATAAATCAAATATGGGCAAGACCAAGATTTATTATATTTGTCATTTATCTATCGGGTGGTGATGAAATAATGATGGCTCATAAGTGAGGACATTTTGAGATTGGCATTGGTTGAGGTATAATCAGAGATGATGAACATGATTGAGTTTAGGAAGCGGAATCAGCTTCTGAACTGACAACTTAAGGACCAGTGAGGGGTTGCAGTGGCGACAACCATTAGACCACTATAATCTCAACTCAATTAGCTGAGCAAGGTCATAAACTCTTGCGTCATTGGCCCATACAGAATCAATCGCAGGTCATCCCGCAGACCCTCATAAAACCGATTGGTCTTACGTTCTTCATCTGCAAATATGGCGCCTGCATAACGCCCCAACCGCGTAAACTCGTGCAGATAGTCGTCCACCAACCTATCGCCATGAGTCAATCGGTTGAACTGATTCTCCATCTCAATTCGCTGAGCAGAAGGGAGATATCTTGCCAAAAATAGTCTCGAAAACTCCTCAAACGAGACATCAGTCAGTTGCCTTCCTGCCAACTGGTGCAAGTCCAACTCCTCCCACCAAAGCTGCGCCTCCCCATCCAGAAGGAAGGTTGCTAAGGTGACTTTCTGTCCTTCCTCCGTTTCTGTTGCTGTCAAGGTCTTTCTAATCCTCGAAAGCCAGTCCTCAGCCTGAGTTGGGGTTCCTACTCCCGCAAACGTTGGATGGTGGAAACTCAGAAAGTGCTGCAGTTGTTGATCTGAAGCTCGTCTTGCCCTCATTGGCACTGGTCTTTCGACCACCGGTTCAACTACAACAGCCGGCACCGGGGCCACCCCGAGGGTAGGAGGCTGTACAGGTACAGGCCCTCCAGGCTGTGCATTGAACATAGCGTATACCGCCTCGGATATCAACCGCACTGTCTCAGCAGAAGGAGGAGTAGGCACATTAGCGGGTGCACTACTCGCAGTAGAGCGCAGGGGTCGATACGGCCCCGCTCCACCCCTAGCCGCCTATACATGTGCAATAAAACACAATTAGCGACAAATATGTAGCAAGAATCAACAAAGGAACACGCAGGTTCCAACACGTTGCTACAAACACACATGTATTGCATTCCTAAAGTGGACATTGTCTGGTAATTTAAGTGATTTCACGGCGACGCACACACGTGCTCACTACCCCTTAAAAGAATTCGACCACGAATTCGGACGGAAAGGGAACGAGACCCGTAGTTGATACCAATGTGTAACACCCGCCCCGTCACATAGAATATAACAGTAGATCCAGCCGGGACCCCACGCCATATTAAATGGACAGTAACGTGCGTTACTTAATTAGCAGTTAAACAGTTTCAAATAAAACCATCTCAGCATACACAGAGTCGTACACAACGGAAGCATTTATTGAAATTAAAACCAGATTACATTGTTTGTCCGCATGTTCACTAGGAATACAAATACATACTAGTAGTTACAAAATGTGTTTACATCAACAGTGGCTTCCAAACATCGGCTCGCAGGCCGGCCAGACATGAAAAGCAGTAAACAAAACACTTGGGCCTTCGAGGCCATCAGAGCGCAGCAGCTGGGGTTCCAACCCGCTATTTCCCGCTCGTCTCGCCAAGACCTGTCAAACACAATCCACCAAGCAGTGGGAAAACAGGTAACCGGTCAGCTTTAGCTGACCCAGATTTATAACGACCCCACCCCATACCCAGGGCGGTGGTACTCTTTCCCTGCAAGCAAGCAATAGCAGCAATCACCATAAACGTCAACTCGAGGCCGCACGTATTGTGCTCTCAAGGCACACTCCATCCACAAGTCCTTTTTCAACTTGGAGGATCCATTGAGCTAAGCCGTACACACCAACGTTTTCCGACATTCTTCCATAAGACGGTGCACCGAGGAGCGACCTCTTCACCGACCAATATGGACGGGTTCAGATCCAGCTAGTCCCGGCTCAATCATCGCGAACAAACAACACGATGCGGGTAAACTTTCACCTCAGCCCGATCACATAGATGACCTCACAGGGTCATCGCCCCGTCCCCCAGGGCCACTGGCAAACATACCACGCGATCTCAAGGACCAGTGGCGATAGCGCCAGCGCTAGCACTAGCGCTGGCGCTAGCTACAGAACTCCCATTTTGTCAGCTCTTTTGGGTCTTTTCTAGAGCTCACCTCCAGAACTCCTTGCAGCACATCACAGCACCCAGAACCCAAAAAACAAGCATACATACTTGGAGCCTTCTCCGGAGTGCACTATCAACATCACCAATCCCCCCAACCTGTCCAGATGGGCTTCACACAGTATGCTTATGTTCGTACAGCGATCCGGACTCTATATGCAATTTCTACGGGGATAATCCATATCGACCCGTCGGAAGAAACCTATCCACTAATTAGTGGAAATTTTCCTGGTACTATGCAAATCTAAGGACTAGCATGTCCAGATATTAAGGAGGAGAATCGTTACCCTTGGTGCTCGTTTTGGTGCCATATGGTTAAGCGTCCTCTCTACGGATCCAACGATGGCACAAGCGCGCAAGAGATCTCCACCCGGACTTGTTATAGCCAAAACAGACCTCCTTCCTCTTCCTGACCTCTACCTTTGCGTTGGAGAGAGTCTAAGTCAGACCTTTGAGAAGAATCCTCGAGTTTGAAGTTATATATATAAAACCGCTACCGCCGGCGCTAGCCACTAGCGCCCGGCGCTAGCTAAGAGGCGGTACGGCTTAGCCGCTTAAGGATTCGTCGAGCAACACTACCGCTAGCACTAGCGGTACCGCCTACGCTATCTTTCGTCGACGATTTCACTTGTTCAACACGATTCATCGGAATACATTCGTCGGGACACAGTCGTCGAGAGAGCTACCGCTAGTGCTAGCGCTACCGCTAGTGCTAGCGCTACCGCTACCGCCGGCACTAGCACTCAACGATGCGTCTTGATGCTTTCAACGATACACAAGTCCTTTCATCGAAAAGCAACCCTTTCGACGACAAGAGCTGCCGCCGGCGCTAGCCCTAGCTCCCAGCGCTAGCTACTTAGCTCAGAATTCCGCGAACTCGTTGCACCTGAAAACTGGTGCCTCACAAGATAGCGGGTAGGCAGAAAGAAAATTCAAGTCCTTAGTGAGGTAGGAGGAGAAGTGAGTAGTAGAGTCGGGAAGAAGCGAACAATCCTCGAAGCTAGATGCAGGAGAGCGTCGAACTACAAGGACTCTGATATGTCATCTACGTTATTATGCATGTGTGTAATATATGTGTGTTATGTGCGTCACATTGTGAGGTTTTGTAGCGGTCATAGTCGTTAATAGCTTTTGAATACATAAAGTAGTCGTTGATGTGTAACTGCTCGACTTTCGGGTAACCACCGACATTAGTTGTAACCTCCGGCGATAAGTTGTAACTGCGGACATATGTTCGTGTGGTGTATGTTAATCTAGCAATAATTGTTTAACTGTTGGGGCTAGTATAAGTATTTCCCTATGATTGTGTATTGAAGTTATCGAATGAATGAATTGAATGTTGGTGTTATCCTATTTATCTTCTTCATTCCCTTGGTTCTGTATTGTCTACTCCTCTGCAGAACCGCCACACCCACTTCCTATTCAGGCTCTGCCTTAGGGGAATTACCATCCACCGCCACCCTAAATCCATTAGGTTCATATCAGTGGTATCAGAGCTTACCTTCCGGCCAACATCCGCCTGTTATGGGAGATCACAACACCCACAATCAAAACATATGCAAGGAATTAGAAAATTTGAAGCTGGTGTTGCAGGAAACAAACATCCAACCCGAGACAAATTGTGGCTGTGAGAAATTGAAAATAACTGAATATTTTATTTCCAAAAAAATTGAATATTATATGAGAACACCTCTTTTAATATAAAACAAAGGAGGTGAGAGAATATACAATTAACGATGTGGGACTAAATACACCTGACCAATTACAGATAGCTCGGGCGAGTACACCTTTAGTAACCGCCCGTACTATAGTACAAGCAGATATGGGCGGTTACACCCAGAGTAATCATCCAAACTAAGCTCCTCACCAAGCAGGGGCGGTTACACCATGAGTAACCGTCCAAGACCTCCCAAGGCAGCAATACTGGGCGATTATACATGGAGTAACCGCCCATCCTTTGCAAATACTTAGCTTGTGTTTTAACACTCCCCCTCAAGCTGGAGCGTATATGTCGACCATGTTTATCTTGTCACATATCTCTGGAAATTATGAAGTACCAGGTTTTATGAAGATATCAATCAACTCTGTTTTGGAAGTGATGAACGGAGTGCAGATCTGTTTCTTCAAAACTTCTTCTCTAACAAAGTGGCAATAAACTTCAATATGTTTTGTTCTTTCATGAAAAACAAATTCTTTGATATAGATATAGATATATATACATATATATATGACAGCTTTATTGTCACAAAACATGGGCAGCGGATGATCACAGACTTCTCCCAAGTCTAGTAAAAGAGCACGCAACAACTTTAATTCGCATGTGATTTGAGTCATAGTCATATATTCTGCTTCAGCACTTGACCTGGACACAACAACTAGCTTCTTACTTTTTCAGGTAACTAGATTGCCCCCAACAAACGAGCAGAATCCTGAGGTAGACTTTTGATCTCCTTTGTCGTCAGCATAACTGGTATTTAAATATGCTTCTATCAGGGTAGACATTTCCTCATCCATGACAACTTTCCAGTGTGGTAAGGCAAGAGCATCTTGGTAAGTGGTTGGGGTGACAGTGGCTGAGAGGACCAAAGCAAAGTCCTTGCAAGAAAAAGTAAGCCGAGCATATGATACGACATCATTAATTAAACGTTGAGTACACGAGTGGACCCCTTTGCGAAGAGCAATATGGAGATCAAGGTCTGATATGTTATCATCATCAAATCCTTCCGAAGAAGAGAGAGATGGCCTGAGAACTGGCAGAGGGAGCCCTGGAGTAGGAGGATATGAGGTAGGGGTTGGAGAAGGAGACAGAGTTGAGAGGAGCGGAGATGGAGGAAGCTCGGTTGGAGGAGCATGCAAAATGGGAAGAGACTGTGGAAGATCCGGAGTAGGGGAAGGCACAAGGTTGGTGGAGAAGTAAGGAGCAGACTAAAGAAGATGACGCCTGCCAAAACATTTTGTTTTCGGAGAATATGGTCATAACACTGGTAGCCCTTCTGAATAGGAGAGTAGCCGAATAAGATACATTTGATGGTACGATGAGAAATTTTATCTCGATCAGAGGAAGGAGAGTGAAAAAATGCGATACAGTCAAAGACTCGTGAGGGCAGGGAAAATGGGGTAGCACCATGATACAAAACAGAAAAGGGTGTTTGTCCATGGAGAACTGCAGAGAGAAGACGATTGATAAGGTAGCATGAGATGAGGATAGCATGACCACAATAGGAGCGGGAACATTCATTTGAGTGAGAAGAGTACGCGCAACGTCCAGAAGGTGGTGATTCTTGCGTTAGGTGACGCCATTTTGTTGAGATATATAAGCACAGATGGTCTGATGTATAATATCATTATGCATGCAAAATTCAGAAAAATGGTGACCAGCATATTCTTTTGCATTATCAGTACAGAGAATTTTTAATGACGCATCAAACTGTGTGCGAATTTCATTATAGAATGCAGTGAATACAGAAAAGAGTTCAGAGCGTTCTTTAAGAAGATACACTCAAGTACATCTTAAAAAATCATCAATAAAGGTTACAAAATAAAAACTACCTCTACCAACAGTTTTGGTAAGACAAGGACCCCAAATGTTTGAATGAACAAGATCAAACGAACGAGCCAAACTACATCCGTTTTTGGCGGGATAGGAGGAGTGGTGATGTTTGCCATATTGACAAGCTTCATAGTTGAGAGAGGTGGCGTTTTTCTGGATATCAGGCAGTAGTTGATAGAGTAAGCGAGGAGGATGACCAAGACGAAGATGTCATTGATGGAGAAAAACGGAGGTGGTAGAGGCAGAGAGAGCGGATGCGTTGTCGAGGGAGTAGAGGCCCCCGCATTCAGTATCAGTAACTAACATCTCCTTGGAGTGAAGATCCTGAAAATAACAATCAGTAGAAGTAAATGTGACAGAGTATTATAGTTGTCGGGAGAGAGTATGAACAGATAATAAATTGCATGGAAAGGTAGGCACGTAGAGTTTGGAGATTTGTTCATGTGAGAACTTGAAAATAACAGGAATTTTTTATTTCCAAAAATCTAAGTATTACAAGAGTATTGCCTCCTTTATATAGACTAGGAGGGAAACAGTAAAATACAAAAATACGATGTGGGACTAAATACAAATACACAGTACACAAGAGAGCTGGGCGGTCTGGGCGGTCTGGAATATTGAGACCGCGGCGACTTCTGCGATCTGGAGTGAGGTCGGGCGATCACACGACAGGAGGAAGGTCGTGTGACAGAGGAGACCGTCGGACGGTTAGATCGTTCTGGCGAACACTCCCCCATAAGGGAGAGACCGGGAGGGCCAGACCACTTATCTACATAAGAAGCGATCTGGTATATCCGAGATGAACTGGCAGTC
This sequence comes from Dactylorhiza incarnata, assembly GCA_033032865.1. NCBI lineage: Eukaryota > Viridiplantae > Streptophyta > Magnoliopsida > Asparagales > Orchidaceae > Dactylorhiza > Dactylorhiza incarnata. The sequence continues at coordinate 69,037 of JAWHQI010000147.1, forward strand.
TTGCACTTGGAGACCGCTGAGACCGCTGGCTCTAGACTGCTTGGAGAGGCGAAATGTTGCTGACCTTCACAAGATGCGACCTCGCATACTTGAGGAGAAGTGGCGGTCTGATGCATGGAGACCGCACAGACCGCGGTTATCAAACAGTTGTTTGATAGAGCTGGAGATCGCCGGCCTTCATCTGGCACGATCTCGCATATCTGAGGAGGAACAGCGGTCTGATTTTGGGAGACCGCACAGACCGCTGACTTGAGACCGCTTGGCTTCAACACTCCCCCGCAAGCTGGAGCATATATATCAATCATGCCTAGCTTGTTACACACATCGGAGAAGGATGAAGATATCGGTTTGGTGAAGATATCAGCCAGCTCTTTATCCGAAGTTACGAAGGGAGTACAGATTTGTTTCTTCAAGATTTCTTCCCTGATGAAATGACAGTCCACTTCAATGTGTTTGGTTCTCTCATGAAAGACTGGGTTCTGAGATATATAGATTGCAGCTTTGTTGTCACAGAACATTGGCAATGGATGGTTGTAAACTTCTCCTAAGTCAAGAAGGAGAGTTCGTAACCACTTTAACTCACATGTGGTTTGGGCCATGCTTCTGTACTCGGCCTCAGCACTTGATCTGGATACTACTGCTTGTTTCTTGCTCTTCCAGCTCACCAGATTTCCTCCCACGAAGGTGCAGAACCCAGATGTGGATTTCCTGTCTCCTTTATCATCAGCGTAGCTAGCATCTGAATAGGTTTCTATCTTGAGATGGTTGTTCCTTTGGAACAGAAGTCCCTTCCCTGGAGATCCCTTAACGTATTCTAATATCTTTAAAGCAGCTTGAAGATGACATTCCTTCGGAGCTTGCATGAATTGGCTGACCTTCCCAACAGCATAGCAGATATCAGGTCTTGTTACAGTTAGGTAGATGAGCTTGCCTACAAGACTACGATATCTAGTACTATCAGGTAGAGGAGGGGAGTTGTCAGTCCAGAGTTTGTCGTCTCCAATTGTCATTGGATATTTAGCAGGTTTAGCACCCAGAAGACCTGTTTCCTTTAGAAGATCAATAGCATACTTCCGTTGTGAGAGAACAATGGAGCTATGCTTCCTTGAGATTTCAATGCCCAGAAAGTACTTGGGGGTCCCCATATCTTTGGTCACAAAGTGTTGGAGGAGATGTTTCTTTGTAAGGGAGACACCTTCAACATCATCACCTGTGAGAAGGATGTCATCAACGTATACAGCCAGAACAACCATTCCATGAGATGTCTTGCGAATGAAGAGAGAGTGATCCGCAGAACTACGGGCAAATCCAATGATCTTGATAACCTCGTTAAATTTTTCGAACCAGGCGCGAGGACTTTGCTTAAGACCATAGATGGCCTTCTTTAGCTTACATACACGAGTCTCCCCCGGAGCAACATACCCTGGAGGTTGCTCCATGAAAACAACCTCTTGAAGATCACCATAGAGAAAGGCATTCTTGACATCCAATTGAGAGAGTTGCCAACCTTTGTTGACGGCCACAGAGAAGAGGACCCTGATGGTTGTAAGACGAGCGACAGGTGAGAAAGTGTCAAAGAAGTCTACTCCATATGTCTGAGTAAAACCTTTGGCAACCAAGCGAGCTTTGTAGCGGTCAACAGAGCCATCAGCACAATATTTTATCACAAAGACCCATCTACACCCAACAACATCTATCCCAATAGGTGGAGGAACAAGAGTCCAAGTGCCATGGTCCTGAATGGTGGAGATTTCATCATCCATGGCAGCCTTCCAATGTGGGAGGGCAAGAGCCTCCTGATAACTGGTTGGGGTGGCAGTATCTGTAATAGCAATAGCAAAAGCCCTAGCAGAGGGGGTAAGTTGAGCATAAGTTACAACATCGTGAATAGAGTGTTGCGTACATGAGCGAACTCCCTTCCGAAGAGCAATAGGGAGGTCTTCAGTGGTGACTGTATCTGCAGGAGAGTCATCATCAGAAGAAGATAGTGCTGGCCCAAGAGCCGGGAGAGAAGGCCCCGGAGTAGGAGGACAGGTGGAAGAAGATGCTGGAGGAGGTGGAGGTAAAGGAAGAGGTGGTTGTGTTGGGAGAGTATGTGGTGGTGGTGGTGGAGAGTAAATGAGCGGTGTTGTTGGACTAGGCGCAGGAGGCTGAGAGGTGGAAGAGTGAGAAAAGTATGAAACAGTTTCAAAGAAGGTGACATCAGCAGAAACATATTGTTTGCGGAGAAGGGGATCATAGCATCGGTACCCTTTCTGAGTTGGAGAATAACCAACAAAGATGCATTTAACGGCCCGAGGAGAGAGTTTGTCCCGACCTGGGGAAGGAGTGTGGACAAACGCAGTACAACCGAACACCCTGAGAGGTAATGAGAAGGGTTGTGAGGTGGGATATAGAAGAGAGAAGGGGGTGGAGCCGTGAAGAAGAGTGGAGGGAATGCGGTTAATGCGATAGCAGGAGATGAGGATGGCATGACCCCAATAGGCTTTGGGCATATTCATCTGGAAGAGTAAGGTGCGAGCCATGTCGAGGAGGTGACGATTCTTACGTTCCGCTATCCCATTTTGTTGAGAAGTATAAGGACAACTAGTCTGATGTATAAGACCATGATTCATGCAAAACTCAGAAAATTGATGAGAAACATACTCTTTAGCATTATCAGTGCGAATAGTCTTGATAGACACTCCAAACTGAGTGGAAATTTCATTATAGAAAGTTTTGAAAACAGAAAAAAGTTCTGAGCGATCTTTTAACAGATACACCCAAGTACAGCGAGTGAAGTCATCAATAAAAGTAACAAAATACAAACTACCCCCACCTACGGTTTTGGTAGGAGAAGGACCCCAGATGTCCGAGTGGAGGAGATCAAATGGACGCGTCGAGCTACGTCCATGTTTGGCAGGGTAGGAAGCCCGATGGTGCTTTCCTAATTGACAAGCTTCACAGTTGAGAGGAGAGGTATCTTTGATGAGGCGAGGTAGAAGTTGATACAGCAGCCGAGGTGGAGGGTGCCCAAGACGGAGGTGCCATTGATGGAGAGAATCAGAGACGGTAGAAACAGAGTGAGCAGCAAGAACGTCAAGGAAGTAGAGGCCTCCACTCTCAGTCCCAGAAGCAACTGTCTCCTTCGTATGAAGATCCTGAAAATAACAGTTAGTCGGAGTGAACATAATAGAGCATTGTAATTGTTGAGAGAGTGTCTTGACTGATAGTAAGTTGCATGGAAAAGTAGGCACATAAAGAGTGTTCTGAAGAGAGATAGTCGGAGTGACTTGAACTATTCCAGTCTCACACACATGTGAGGGAGAACCATCTGCCGTTAGAACCGGAGGTAAATTCTTGTGTTCTAGTAACTGAGAGAAAAGGTGAGGGTTTCCTGTCATATGATTTGTTGCTCCAGAATCAATAAGCCATTTACCTTCAGTAACCACATGCACGCTACCTGAGGAGGTAGCAACAGAAGCAGACGGTGAGCTAGTACCCGGTTGAGAAGCAGCAGCCAGAGGGCGAAGGTGAGGATGCTTGAGATAGCAACGATCAATTGTGTGACCCCTCCGACCACAATGAGAACAGATGTGCCGCGGAGGTCCACGACCACCAAGAGATCCACCACGGCCACCGGTGTGACCACGTTCAGCCTTGTGAGCAAAGCTCTCTGGAGGAGGAGGGGAAGACAACAAGGGTCGTTGGAGAAGGGAGGTAACAGCAGAGACCCGAGCAGCGGTGGCATCAAGAGTTGGAGATTCAGCTTCTCCAAGGATTTGTTGTCGTATCAGATCATAGGACTCCGGAAGACGGAGAAGGTAACACACAACCAGGAGCTCTTGGAAGTGTTTATGTTGTTCAGCAAGATCAGCAGAGAAGGGCCGATGTTGAAGGAGTTCAGCCCCAAGGGCCTGAACTGCTTGATATGCTGTGGTGGGATCCATGGTTGGGCGGGCAAAGAGATCTGCATATAAGGTGTAGATGCGGGAGGTTTTGGCACCTTTTGAGTAAAGGGCCGCAAGATGGTTCCAGGCTGCCTTGACTGTCTCATCATGACGAATGATAGGAAGACACTCATCAGAGAGACTGTTAGCAAGACAGGTGCGGACCAGAGCATCATTAGCATCCCAATCATCAAAGGTAGCAGATCCACGGGGAGGAGGATCATCGGTGAGATGATGGCGTTTGCGTTGAGAGCGTAAGAGGAAGGTGAAGGAGACACTCCAATCAGCATAATTAGAGCCAGTGAGCTTGGAGGAGGTGCCAAGGTTTCCAGAGGGGGTAGAAATAGCCACAGGAGTTGGCATGGGTTGGGGAGGTGGTGTTGCAGTGTCAGACGAGGTACCCATGAAAAGAGAGATCGCGCGGTCTCGAGAAGATAGATGAGATCGCGCGGTCAGGAGGTGAAAGACCGGTCGGAGAGAGAGATATGAGACCGTACGGATTGTGCGGTCAGAAAGTAGAGATCGGCAGAAGAGATCGAGAGCTCTGATACCATGTGAGAACTTGAAAATAACAGGAATTTTTTATTTCCAAAAATCTAAGTATTACAAGAGTATTGCCTCCTTTATATAGACTAGGAGGGAAACAGTAAAATACAAAAATACGATGTGGGACTAAATACAAATACACAGTACACAAGAGAGTTGGGCGGTCTGGGCGGTCAGGAATATTGAGACCGCAGCGACTTCTGCGATCTGGAGTGAGGTCGGGCGATCACACGACAGGAGGAAGGTCGTGTGACAGAGGAGACCGTCGGACGGTTAGATCGTTTTGGCGAACACTCCCCCATAAGGGAGAGACCGGGAGGGCCAGACCACTTATCTACATAAGAAGCGATCTAGTATATCCGAGATGAACTGGCAGTCTTGCACTTGGAGACCGCTGAGACCGCTGGCTCTAGACTGCTTGGAGAGGCGGAATGTTGCTGACCTTCACAAGATGCGACCTCGCATACTTGAGGAGAAGTGGCGGTCTGATGCATGGAGACCGCACAGACCGCGGTTATCAAACAGTTGTCTGATAGAGCTGGAGATCGCCGGCCTTCATCTGGCACGATCTCGCATATCTGAGGAGGAGCAGCGGTCTGATTCTGGGAGACCGCACAGACCGCTGACTTGAGACCGCTTGGCTTCAACAGTTCACAAGGCAAACAACATTACCTCCCAAAAGATCTCATGACCATCAAATACACCTCAAAGAGCCACGCGTTTCTGTGCTCATTTTGCCCTACGGGGAAACTTTGTATGGCTGGATGTTGATAGCACTCATACTGAGTTTGCCGAGCTTGTTCGTGCAGACTTGGATGACATGTTGTAGTTTTGTTGTCCTTTTTTATTTTTAATTTCATGCTATATGCACATTCCAAAAAAAAAGAGTCACACGTTTAAACAAATGTCAAGCCATAGAGGTACCCAAACTGACAAAAAAAATTAAATTGAAAGGCTGATTAAAGAATTGTTGGAGTTTGGAGTGACCGAACCCAGCAAGAAACTGTTTTCATCCCTCATAGTCCTGGTGAAGAAGAAAGATGTCTTGTGAAGGATGTGCATTGATTACCGACACCTAAACAAGAATGCCATCAAAAAATAATTTCTCTATACCAATTATAGAAGGGCTACTTGATGAATTAGCTACTTCAATAGCTACTAGGAGAGCTGCTTTACCCTAACTGAAGTTTAGACATCAAGCCTGTAGACAGATGTTCTTGAACAAAACCTAAAATTTCGTTAAAATCCCGTCAACCAGTCAAACATTATGTCATTTCCCCCATCATGTGTCGTGTAGGAAATTCAGAGACCATGTCAACTTAAATTTTTCCATAACTCCTACTTTATACATGATAATTGCATGAAATTGATGGTGGAAGTTCATAGCTCAAAGTACTTTAATAATCCAAAATATCTCATATAAATGCATTCAATAAATTCTACAACTCATTCACAGTCACAATTCTATCATGCATGTTGTCATAAACTTTATGCACCATCCTTTTAAACATCAAACATGCATTTATAAACATCATGAATGTTATCAAACTGACATAAAGAAAACATTTAATTCATTATGCATCCTTTTATACATGACGTGGGCAAATAATAAATCCCGATAATGCAACCAATCAGAATCTTGTATCTTTTTTACTGAGACTTACAATAATATATTCAATTAACAAACTAGATGTCTAATATATTGTTGTATGTAGATTTACTGGATGGTACAGGCACTTGAGTCTTGCCCACGCCGGACATTGCCATACGCAGAAATTTCTACAAGATCCATATCTCTTCCTGTGGTTATATATATGAAACGTGAGTAAGATTTTTAATAATGATAATTAAATAAGTAATAAACAGATAGATGATCCTTCAATTAAACAACAATATACCTGATACTCTACAATAAGCACTCTTCTGTATGAGGTCTGATTTGGATATCTCAGTCTTATTTCCTTTTGACCGATTAACAGTTGCCTACAAATGGAAGAAATCGGGAAAAAAATGCAATGATACGATTCAAGTTAAACACTAAAGCAACAATAAGCTTCCATGTCCATCATAATCGCTCACTAGTATAATTGAGAAAAGAAGTCCAAGAAGGAGATTGTTTTGTTTGATATTATTGGAAATACAACAGAGTTAATCATGAAGCCCATAAATATTAGAAGAAATATTTAAGGTATACAAATATGTAAAAGAGGATATTACTCTTGTCAATGGGCATAGTGGAGTGTTTGGAAATGGAAACGAGGATTTAATTAGAATGTCTACCTTCGGTTGGCGAGATTTAGTGAAATGTACTCGAGTATAAGTCTATAATGTTACACTCTAGGTAGAGTATAATTGCAATTATATGGCAATTCAAAAAAAAAAATTTGGTACCTGTAAAACCTGACAATTATCCAATGAGCTTTTCCCACCCTGTGATATGCAAACAATAGATATTAATGGAGATAATCCTTTATATAATCTACACTAAAGAATAAGTGATGCAGGACGGGTGTCCCACCCGCCTGCCACCCTGGATACCTGGCATCCCACCACGGCCCAGGGGTCCCACCGGGAGTCCACCCGATGAGCCTTATCAGGTCCCGCAGACCGTACACCCCAACCCATCCCCGGCCCCACCACAGGGCCGATAGGTTGTTGAGGTCAGGGCTCGATCCCCCGACCTCCTTGATAAAGAGTCCTTAGGCCGCGGCTCAGTTGGTGATGAGAGTCCGCCTAAGGACTCTTTATCAAGGAGGTCGGGGGATCGAGCCCTGACCTCAACAACCTATCGGCCCTGTGGTGGGGCCGGGGATGGGTTGGGGTGTACGGTCTGCGGGACCTGATAAGGCTCATCGGGTGGACTCCCGGTGGGACCCCTGGGCCGTGGTGGGATGCCAGGTATCCAGGGTGGCAGGCGGGTGGGACACCCGTCCTGCATCATAATCATCACCAACTGAGTCGCGGCTCAGTTGGTGATGAGAGTCCGCCTAAGGACTCTTTATCAAGGAGGTCGGGGGATCGAGCCCTGACCTCAACAACCTATCGGCCCTGTGGTGGGGCCGGGGATGGGTTGGGGTGTACGGTCTGCGGGACCTGATAAGGCTCATCGGGTGGACTCCCGGTGGGACCCCTGGGCCGTGGTGGGATGTCAGGTATCCAGGGTGGCAGGCGGGTGGGACGCCCGTCCTGCATCAATAAGGTAACTCTTTTGGTGAAATGATTATGATTGCAATTTGTAAGATGCTCTTACAATGCTTGTTTTCATAATCTCATAAATTAGGTTATTTCGCAAGTTCTTTTCACTGGTTTACTCAAAAGCATGTCACTCCCTATCAATAATAAACGCAAACTCCTGGCTTCCTCCGCGCAATAGCCGCACGGTCTCGGCATCCTGCGTTTCTATCGGTGCGATCTAGTCAGTCACCTCTCATACTTCGGCTCAAAGCCCTCCAAACGGTGATGACATGGGGTGTGGGGGCACTTTTTCTTCTTTTAGGAACTACCGGCATCTCTTCTGATGTTTAATCAATAAGAAGCCTCTTTTTAATCAACTGATCTTTCTTGCTTCTATCTATATTTTTTTTATAAAATGCTTACAGTCTAATTCTCTATGGCAATGACTATGATTGTTAAAAAAATCAAGAAGTTTTTTTCCCTTCCTCTTGTTCTTGCTTCCAAATCCACTGTAGAGGCATCAACATCTTGGACATGCCCCTTTTGTTATCCTTCGACATGCATCCCCTGACTTTAGAGTTGTTAGTTTAGTTGTGATTCTTGTATCTATGGGAAGTAACATCTAGCTTCCCCCTTCATTAATCTAGAAGAGATGCTTCCATTCTCTTTAGTGCATTCAGATGATTGAGGTCGTTATAAACTACTAATTTATCTTGATTTTGCTATTTTATCACTTTTATATATGGTCATTCCAGGTTGACCTTCACGATATTTGTACCTCCTTGGGCATTATTTTTCAGATTTCATGCTTTTATACACCAACAAAACGGTCTTCGAGAGAGGAAGAAACGTCATCTTCTAGAGGTAGCCCGATCCTTTATGTAATTATGTTCCAATGGATGTTATTGTTCATGCCACTTATTGGTGTTTTATAATTTCAATCGCATGTTATCTTTCCCTCCACCCATTAATGTGACTCGGATTTTAGGTTGCACGTGCAATTAATCACTTGGGTCCTCCCGTAGACAAACTAACACCTAGTGCGACCAAGTATGACTTTGTTGGGAACTCTAGGATACGTAAGGGCTACGTGTTTCATTCGTTGTATACACATAACACACACGGACACGGTTGTAAGCTCTGTTGATGTTACCATCTTTGAGTACCAGTCGTTGATTCATCCCTTGTCCACTCACCTTCTAATGTAAGCCGATAGGGCCAAGTCGAATTTTAAGCACAAAGTCACTCGCGACGTTGAAATTCTGAAAGTCGTTAACCATTATTTGGGAAAGAAATTCTTGATGTTTTACAGTTCGAATCGAGACAGTATTTGTAAATTTCCACACAAGTTTATTCGAAATTACTAGTTACGCGAAGAGTAAACTCGCATGTGCCAAGTTGAACTAGAAGAGTCCTATGCAGAATAGCCCCGGGAGTACTGACATAGTCATCTATCGTGGATGACTCTAGGTAGTCACTGAATCACTGATTGACTAATATACCAGCTTGCGCGCTAACGAGTCCATTTGAGATGTGGTATGTTCTTCACTGAAACACGGCCGACACTATTGCCGCAGTTGTCAATCGTCAAATGGTTCTATTGCAGCTTAAAGTAAGTGGCACGAGGGTGATAACTCTGGCCCAGTGGAACTCTTGGCGCTGAGTCTTTCTTTTGAGCAGCTTGCTGAGTCAGGCTACAAGTTAACTTGATAAAGATGATTGGGGGTAACCCTCTAGCCAAAAAAGAAAAAGGAAACCGATAACCATTTCTTCGACACCCTAAAGAGCTACTAATCCAGCGGGGATTGGGGGAAATCCGCATTGCTCCTAATGTCATTGTGTCAATGATCCTAGACAAAAAATAAATTGTTGAAGTTGGAAAATGAGAGACCTTAGAGTAGGGGACGATGTGATCGTAGTCGTGGCAGAGACATCCGGGGCAGCCCACAAGCTTTCGGAAGATGATGTTGCCTAGAGGATCCCGTCGCCACCGGTCAGGATCTCGCCCCTTTACCTTCTCAGCCTTCTCCCAGCACTGCTGTTTTACGCTGTACGGAAAGCTCCGAGAGCTCGCTACACCTCCTCCCCCGCCTATTCCACCGCGTTTATAACTATGATCCTCATCTTCCGCGTGGTATCCAGCATGGCCGTCCAGCAGAGAGGCGGCTCCGATTAAGGAAGTGCGAGGGTAGACGGGGATTTGGTCATGCTCGATGCCTGAAAACTCACCCGACTCAAAGGTGGTCCGCTCTTGCTCCGGCGACCCGCCAGCAGACCCACTTCTTCCAGCAGTTGCCTTCCTTGGCCCCATCCGGCTTCTCCCTTTCGGCGACATCAGCAAAAGGGCGTGTGATCTAGCGTTAGGTCGTCCATAAGTTCTTATACACAGTCATTTAGGCCTGTCGGTAAAAAATCGAAATCGCTCGACCATAATTGATTCAACCGAACAGACTTTTAAAAGGTTCCGTTCGGTTTTGATTTGTGGTGGTTAAAAATTGACTTATATTCGGTTCGGTCCGATTTTTATCATGAAAAAAACGGTTGAACCGAACCGACCAGCAGAATAAAAAGTATTAAAATAAAATATCATAATTAAATTTTGTCTTTTTTAGTTGTCTTTTTATAAAAAGTATTAAATTTTCTATTATGCATGTTTTCTTAGGGTCGAGGATTCATGTATAAAATAATAATTATAGTTCGAAAATCTTATAGAATTTTATGATAGAACGCATGTACCTAAAAAAATACTAAACTTCAAAATAAATATAGAAAATCGAACCGACGAGTAAAAAACCGAACCGAACCGATTGGATTCGGTTTGGTTTCGGTTTTTGGTGTGTAAAAATTGAGGTTATTCGATTCGGTTTCGATTTTACATAAAACCGAACCGAATTGAACCGCTTGCAAGCCAATTTAACATGGGAAGTCAAACAATGCGCCTAGAGCATGTTATTCGCAGACCAAAAATGTCTACCCGCAAACCAATTTTAGACTTGTGCATTCGATATCTTTGTTCTCCTAAGCAGGGCCCAACAACGAAGGAACATCTCTCAGGAGCGGAGCTCAACTGAATGAGATGGAGAATGGACACCTCCCAAGAGCGGAGCTCAACTGAAGGAGGAGGAGAATAGTTGACACCTCCCAGGAGCGGAGCTCAACTGAAGGAGGCCGAGAAGAGTCAACACCTCCCAGGAGCGGAGCTCAACTGAAGGAGGCAGAGAAGAGTCGACACCTCCCAGGAGCGGAGCTCAATTGAAAGAGGTGGAGAAGAGTCGGCACCTCTCAGACCATTCGCTAGACGAGCGAGCTCAACTAGAAATGGGAAAGAGTCGACACCTCCTAGGAGCGGAGCTCAACTGAAGGAAATTGAGAAGGGTCGACACCTCTAAGGAGCGGAGCTCAACTGAAGGAGGTGGAGAAGAGTCGACACCTCTCAGGTCATTCGCAAGACGAGCGAGCTCAACTGGAGGTGGAGAAGAGTCGACACCTCCCAAGAGTGGAACTCAACTGAAAGAAATGGAGAATGGTCGACACCTCCCATGAGCGGAGCTCAACTGAAGGAGGTGGAGAAGAGTCGACACCTCTAGGTCATTCACTAGACGAGCGAGCTCTACTAAAGGTGGGAAAGAGTCGGCACATTCCAGGAGTGGAGCTCAACTGAAAGAAATGGAGAAAAGTAGACACCTCTCAATCTATTCATTAGACGAGTGAGCTCAACTGGAGGTGGGGAAGTGTCGACACCTCCTAGGAGCGGAGCTCAACTAAAGGAGATGGAGAAGGATTGACACCTCCCAGGAGCGGAACTCAACTGAAGGAGGTTGAGAAGAGTCGTCAACTCCCAGGTCATTCACTAGACGAGCAAGCTCAACTAGAGGTGGGGAAGAATCTATACCTCCCAGGAGCAGAGCTCAACTAAAGGAGATGGAGAAGAGTCGACACCTCCCAGGAGCGGAGCTCAACTAAAGGAGGTGGAGAAGAGTTGACACCTCCCAGGAGCGAAGCTCAACTGAAGGAGATGGAGAAGGATTGATACCTCCAAAGAGCGGAGCTCAACTGAAGGAGGTGGAGAAGAGTCGACACCTCCCAGACCATTCGCTAAACGAGCGAGCTCAACTAGAGATAATGGTGAAAGGTCGACACCTCCCAAGAGCGGAGCTCAATTGGATGGAAAACATTTTAGGCTTTTAGCGTCAAATAGGTTGAATGTGTTGGGTTTTCCTTAGGGGTAGTCATATCGCATGTGCGCAGTGGAATATACAAGAACAACCCAAAAGAGATATATGGATCCTTCTAAAACCATGAGTCAAGAAATTGCAGCAATAATAAAATTACCATTGCAGAATTGAGTCAATACTCAATTGGATGCTCCAAGAAAATTCTTCTAGGAATCGGAATCCTATTTCGAGTCCTTCCTTTGTGCTTCCTTTGTCTTTGTCAAGATTGGACTGCTCGTCGGAGGAGTAAGTATAGAAATAAGTCCACACCTCTACATAAGTTCACACGAACGAAGGAGAACCCTAAGCCTCTTGTCCAACAAGAGCTGGGTCGGAGATGGAGTGCCCTCTACGTCTCCACGGATTACTAGATCCATCTAAGGAGAGGTGACGACTACAAGGAGCGGATGAGAGGCGGCAAGATCCTACAGGAACCCTTCCCGTAGATCTACAGAAGTCACGAGAAACACAAGGAGCGATTCCTATTCAACTCCTGAAGCACTAACAAGATCTCAAGGAACAATTCCTCTTGTATCTTGAGGAGAAGCGATAGGATTTCTCGCACGGGGACGGGGCGTCGATCGGTATCGGGCTTCCGTCCTCGTCGCTTTTATTTCTCTCTATCTTTTCTCAGATCGCATCAGGGATATGATAAAACCTAAAAGGTTTACTCTTTAATACTCAGAGAAAAGACAGATTACAGCCCCGCTACCCGCAGACCTGACAAAACAAAACTTACAGTTTTTCCGTCGGGTTCATTTATTCGTCGAGACATTTCGACGAATTCGTCGAAACATTTCGACGAAAATGTCGAGACAGTTCGACGAAACCGCCAAGACAGTCTCGACGGATTCATCGAGACAGTCTCGAAGAAATGACCAGTGACAGTCTTCTGCCGAGACAGTCTCGACGAACTCGTCAAGACATCTCGACGAAATCGTCGAGACACTCTCGACGAAATCTCTGAGACCTTTTCGACGAATTCCCTGTTAGTCCATGTAATCGAGACAATCTCGACGACATTGTTCACGAGTCGATATTCATAATATCGGCTTGTGATCCCGACAACATGTTATCTGTCACGACGACATTCACAATATCGTTTTAAAACTTTTCCAACATGCTCCATACAATATTCACAATATCTAGGAGCAGTCTTACCGAACTAACTATATTCCAAATAGTCGCAGATTGGTCCTATCACTCATATCCAATATGAGCAAGGCGAACACAATCCTTTCTCCAATTTCTCCAAACGTTCTTATGTGCGACCCTATAGACTCATATCGCGTTGGCAGTAAGACTAACTGCTTGATTACTTTTGGATCACCATAGAAACTCCAACAAAATGTCATCTCGCCCCTCCCTATAATAAGAGGCGAGGAAAATGCGGGAACTGTGCGAGAATAGCGAGAGTATTCGCCTCGTCCTTTCCGCATGTCATCAGGCGAGTTTAGGACTGACCTTGTTTTAAGCTCCTTTGTAGGTCCAATTTTCAAGTGTCACTTCCATGATGCAATTGAAATTGATGATCAGTCTCGAGGGAGCAAGTAGTCAGCGTGCAGGGGAGGAGCCCGGTGCAGAGGTCTGGTCTACGACATCACTCTGCTCGTGGAGTTCAGTTTGAGGGGGTAAGTATCCAACATGTGGGAGGGGAGATGAGCTCTTCCACTTAGGCAGAGTCCTGGTCTATGACAACACCCTTCTCGAAGATTTTTAACTCACTCTAGAGGACAAGTAGTCAGTTTGCAGGGGAGGAGCCGGTTGTAAAGGTCTGATCTACGACATCACTCTGCTCGAGGAGTCCACTTGAGGGGGCAAGTGGACAACATGCAGTGGAGGAGCCCAGTGCAGAGGTCTGGTCCACGACATCTCTCTGTTTGAGAGAATTCAGTTTGAGGGAGCAAGTAGTCAGCATGCGTGAGGGGAGCATAGCTCTTCCACTCACGCAAAGGCCTGGTCTACGACAACACACTTCTCGAAGATGTCTAACTTACTCGAGGGGGCAAGTAGCCAGCATGCAGGGGAGAAGCCCTGTGAAGAGGTCTGGTCAACAATATCACTCTGCTCGAGTCTTCATTATACTCAAGGGAGGAAATAGCTGACATGTAGGAGAGGAGCTCGTGCAGAGGCCGAGACTACGACAATAGCACTCCCGAAGTCTTCACTGCACTCGAGGGGGCAAGTAGTCGGCATGCAGGAGAGGAGCTTATGCAGCGGCCCGGACTACGCCAACAACATTCTCGAGGTCTTCGCTACACTCAGGGGGCAAGTAGCTGGCATGCAGGAGAGGGGCTCGTGAAGGGGCCCAGGCTATAGCAACAACACACTCGAGGTCTTCGTGACACTCGAGGGGGCAAATAGCAGACATGCATGAGAGGAGATCATGTAGGGGCCCGGACTACGACAACAACACTCTCGAAGCCTTCGTCATATTTGAGGGGGCAAGTAGTCGGCATGCAGGAGAGGAGCTCATGCAGGGGCCTGGACTATAACAACACTCTCGAGGCCTTCATCACACTTGAGGGGGTAAGTAACCGACATGCAGGAGAGGAGCTCGTGTAGTGGTCCGGACTACGACAACAACATTCTCGAGGTTTTTTGATATATAGATGAGATTTGATGCGAGTCTAGTCAAGTTGACTGACTCCGCCGCCTGCTTGGATGCTAGTATTTAGTCGAGTCATGAAAGTAGCGAGATTGTTTTTAAAGTAAATTTCTATGCAGCCAGGAGAGATCGAGTCTCTTATGAGACCTTTGAGGACACATGGGTCAATCGACCAACATACAAAGGGGGATCTGATCCCGACCTCCATTGTAGAGGCATGACTTTAGGAGAGACGCACAGAACCCAAGGCATTACCCCACTACCGGTCTGGGGGTACCTATAGACATGAAGGAGGTCTGCATTCCAAAATGCTCACGGAGATCAGATGCTCCCTGAATTTTCAATAACATTTTTCATTGAACTATATTCATTCTTTTGTTGATTGGGAGAGTTCATCTCACGCAGAGCACTTCAGAATGTAGCTTCATTCTCTCTGGTAATTAGTGTACGGGCAAAGAGAGTGAACACTCGAGGGGCAGATCGGCCAACATGCAAGGGGGAGCTGATCTCGGCCGGTAACACATAGACTTGGACTTAGGATGGCGCATTGAGCCAGAGGCATCATCTCGTTGCTCGACCAATAATTTCAAGAGGAGAAGTGAAAACACACATCGTAGAACACCTTTGGAGATATCGTACTCCTTCGAGTGGATGTTCAATCCAGTTCTTAAGAATTTTGCAATAAATAAGTTAAGGTTGGTTTATGCAGTGAGTAATCATAATAATAAGAGCTCATATGTTTCACGTGACCTCATTTATGGTGACTTTTCTTTGCCGAAGTAAGTTATGAGTAATAGCCCTTTGAATCTTCGTTGTGAAGAGTATTTGTTGTTGAATAAGAATTATCCCGAGTGAGAGCACCCATCACAAGTAAGGACTCCCCAAAATTTGACTTCATGTGGATCTCGTAGAGATGAGTAGTTGAAGATGTCATTGTCAGTATGAGTTATCGCAATGTTGAAGTACATAATATAATTGCTGAAGCGATAACCTCCCTAGTACGAACTCACTGGATTAAAGAGAACACCTTGTGGACATGAAGTCATCGACTAATATGGTAGACCTTGTGAAATGAATAACATAGTCGCCGAGGTGATAACCTCAAGAGTATGACCTCGCGGAATTAGAGAGTACACCCTTGTGGACATGAAGTCATGGACTGAAATAGTTGCTAAGAGATTACTTCGTGAGTATAAGCTTACGGAATATAAGAGAATACCATGTGGTCCCGAAGTCGTGGAGTATCAGCTGTTGAAGTGATTACCTCACGAGTATAAGCTCGCAGAATATAAAAGAATCCATTGAAAGTATAGACTCGCTGAATATATGCTTCACCATGGCCCTGTTAGGTGGATCTTTCTGTGACGGTTTCCATCGCGGTCAACACGTAAAAGTCAACACTATTGCAAATCATTTGAAAGCATTCATGGATTTTACCAAAGCATCCATGAGCATTGATGTGTACTACATGGGGTCACTTTACATATTGCGAGTAGAACACATGTGAGCGGAATATCTGTAAGTAGAATACATGCTAATAGAATATTTGCGAGTAGTCACCTGCGAGTAAAATATCAGCGAGTAGAACACATGCGAGCTGATTGAGCTCGCCTAGCGAGTTGAACAACGACATGAAGTAGCTTAAGATGAGCTAGCCAAATCCGAGGTTGTCATAATGAACTCGCCGACCAGGATCTCCATAATGAACTCGCCGACTGAGGTCGTCGAGATGAAGAAGTTGCCCATTTTGAGCAATCCTGAGTTGAAACTCGTCCGAGCTGGAACTCGCCTAAGCTGGAGCTCGCCTCACATCCTTATGTTCATGGCTCACCGTGAGGTCTCACACTAGAGTTTCTTCCTATGATCACGGTCCACGCTCACCACACCAAAATGTTGGAACCGTACAAATGGGTTCCTAGCATTCAGACCCGGAGGTGAAAAATGTTATTGTTTAGTGGTTGGCTCGGATGAAACACGACGAGAAGAGACTATGGAACAAAAAACTGCTATGAACTGCCTACAAACAAGACTTGTGCGCTGCAGCGAGGAGGTCTCAACACACACCTGGAAGTCTTATGAACTTCCCCTCCTAAAGCCAATCTTGAGCTCGACACAAGAGAGGCAGACATTGAACTCGCCCACCATAGGGGGGATGTGCCTTCTACTTGTGTCTTGAGGTCCTATTTATAGGCAAATCCAAGGGGGGAGTATGGGTTGCAAATAGCCGCTCCCGCCTTTTGAAATGGGTTGCGAATAGCTGTTCCCGCTTTCTGGTGAGGTTTGCGAATAGTTGATATTGACGAGATCTTCTGAGCTCGCCCATAATGGGCGAGATTTCGGAACTCACCCCTGGTGGGCGAGGTCTTTCGAACTCGCCCCTGGTGGGAGAGGTCTTTCGAACTCGCCCCTGGTGAGCGAGACCTTCTGAACTCGCCCCTGGTGGGCGAGGCTTTCTGAACTCGCCTCAGGTGGGTGAGGTCTTCTGAACTCGCCCAGGTGAGCGAGGTCTTCTAAAGTGTCCTCCATGGATATTTCTGATCTCGACGATTTACGGGTTATACAAAGAGAGGAAAATCTTGATGACAGGCCTAAGCCAAAGGTTTTTGATAGATTCATTTTGCTAGGAAAAACAACATAAAAAAGATGGTTTGAGAAAAATTAGCTCAAAGCGGTATGCATGTACATTATCTTTACTTGGACAAAAAGATCAATGCATGTGTACATGATTGAAAAATATATATCAAATGTGGAATGCATAATCATGTTTTATTAATCACGAGACACTAGTTATGTTGGTAGATTAGATGAACAAGAACAAAAAATTGTCAAAGAGATATACACATCCAACGTAAATCCTAAGAAAATCTTGTCAACTTTGAAAAAGAGAAATACTTCCAGCTCTTCCATCGTGAAAGACATTTATAACGAAAAATCAAGTTGCATAGGAAGCAGTTTGATGGTGGGACTCCTATTCAGTTTCTCAAGGACATAAGGGACGCAAAGTACACTAGTTACAATCATGTGAACCATGTTAGTAGTAATTTGGAAATCTTATATTTTGTTTACCCAATATCTATCCAACTAAGCAATATGTTTCCATATATTTTTATAATTGACTGCACACATAAGACTAATTAGATATTTTACATATTTTCATTCATGTCTAGTGAAGTAGAAGCTAGCTACAATGGACATTGTAGTGTTTTACAACATATTAGATTCAACGTCTTTGTCAAATGTATTGATAGTTGATAGAGAGATAACATTGATGAATGTCATAAAGTTGGTATTCCATCAATCAAGAATCATATTATATCAAGTTCACATTAACGAGAATATGCTATCACGTTATAGGATGTTTTTTCAAACAAGGAAAAATGCGAAAGTTTTCTGTTTGAATCATAACATTTGGTTGACTCACCAACATTTCATGATTATAAGTTTGATTCAACTTAGTGTCAAGCAAGTATGTTGAAAAATATTGATGTTCTCCAATAAGTGTTGGCGACTACGATAGATACCTACAAGAAGTATTTTGTTTTTGAATAGATAGATAAATTACTGCATTTTAGAAATTCTATAACTAATTATGTGCAAAGCAGCCACAACAATCTTAGAAGATTTTTGAAAGTATTGAATTGTTAATTGACTTTTGTATGGAAAATATCTAATCAAATGCTTACAATACATCACATAGAAATTAAGTGAACTTTGGGGCAAAGTTTGATACAGGTCAACAATGGTTTTATGGGATCATTTTATATTAGTCTACTTGAGTATATTTCGACTGTGCTTCGGACGCAGTAAAGAAAGAAGAAGAATTGGTTAAGTATGGATATCCTGAGTCTGTATATTGCTTTGAATGCATTTGTAAGTAAATGTTTACATATATTTCTACTCATATAATTTATGCTGTAAATATAGTATGTGATGACATTGTGGTTACCTCGTGATAAGTAATACATCGGATATGAGTGATAAGTAATACATCGGACATTGTGGTTATCTCGTGATAAGTAACACGTGGTCGACTTGGTCCCGATTGCTGTCCGACTCTACCCGTAATACCACATCAATGTGTTCCTAACAGAGTCTTAAGCTATGTTTGGACGACATATGATGTTGGGCAGCGAGGATTGAAAAAAGAATGAAGAATAGGGTTCATTATACGGTCGGTCCGAATCGATTCTTGTTTATCTAATGTGCAAAATATTGTGTATGCGGAAAAAGAACAAGAAGATAGGATTAAACCTTAGGATGAATGAATAATATAAATAGGAAAAGGATCCCAGTCAACGTGAAGATGGTGCAGTAAGCTGACTTTTCATATTCAAGATCGAGTCATTTTTTGTTTGCAGTCGCCAAATAAAATTGAACCTGGAAAATAGGGTTTTTGGCAGTTTGCACCCCCGAAAAGCGGGTTTTTGGCACTTTGCACCCCCAATCTTTAAATTTGGCACTTTGCACCCCCGAAACACAGTTTTCTGGCACTTTGCACCCCATGGCCGAATTCTGAAGGGCAATTTCGTCCGGGCAGCATTATTAATGTATATTTTTTGCATTTTGCACCCCGGATTTACATTTTTTGTCTATTTGCACACCATATTTTGTCACAATCCTATTTGCACCAACAAGAAATTTTGTTTTTTGCACTTTGCACACCGAGTTCGGTTTTTTTGGCTATTTGTACACGTATTTGTACAGTAAATGTATGATGCGCTGTTGAAACCAGCAACTGGTCTCTTGAGTTCGGACCCACTGGGGGTGTAGCCGATGCTTATTTCTCCCTCACTGGACTCTCTTGACGGTGGATGCTGGAAACGGAATAGACCCAAGGCTGAAGCGAGGAGGTCCCGCCACACACCCGGAAGATCTTAGAGAGCTTCCCCTCCCAAACCAAAGCTCAACCGGGCACCTTGGAGGGCACTGGCTGCCAACCAAAACTAGCCTGGAGGAGAGGATTCTCTCAAATCGGATCTCCTCCAAGGTGCCCTTAAGGGTCTATTTATAGTTTTCCTAGGCTGGTCTGTAAATAGCCTGAATCCGCCTTTTAGTTTTACTAACCGCACCCCAAATTGGTCTGCTAATAGCCTAACTCCGCTGTTCCGAAGGGCTATTTGCAGCCCACCAGGGGTATTATGGTCATTTTCCCCTCACACCCATTTGGGCGAATGGTCCGTGAGGGCACAATTCGCTGGGCACCCGCCTGGCTGGGCGAATGCCCACGCTTCTGGGCGAGTGATCCGTGAGGGCACCACTCGCCTAGCGCCTTCTCTCCTACAGCTTACCCCCACCAACCCGGGGCATTTTTACCTTCCTTAGCCTGGGCGAGTGACCCGGCGAATGATCCGGACGACCCAGGTCTCGCCAGCTGGCTTGAGGGGCCCACTCGGCGAATACTGGTTGTACACAATCCCCGCTCTTTACGAGCGGTTCTTACGGTCGTAAAGAACAGTCCAACCCTGCATTCGGTGAGTGCTTGCTGACTGGATCCATAAGATTCCGTGGGTCCCACCGCCACCTTATATATATACCCTCATGTCAGGTTTCTCTGGACCACTCTCTCATCTTGGCTCGGAGTTTCTCCACTTCCTAATGTCTTTCCACAAACCTTCTGTGAAACCCCTCTCGCGAGAGATGATCGACCGCCTAGCTGCGGCCCAAGCTGCGACTGCCCCCAGGGCATCCAAATTTGCTCCCTGGCTAATGTCTAAACGGGATCCGAGCGCCCCCTATGTCTCGCGTCGAGCCAAGACGATTCGGCTGAATCGTCAGAGAGGCGAGGCTGCCTCGGAGTCTCCGGCGGATACTCCACCGGCGAACACGCTGGCGGATGCCCTTCCGGACCCCGCGGTGCTGGTATGAGGATTTTTCCTGTCTCCATTTGGTTCCTGTCCCTTACCCTGCGTTTATTCCGACCATTCGCAGGGGGCTTTGGTACCTGAGGATGGCCATGGGGCCGTTTTGAGCAGTGCGGTGGTGCCACCTCCCGCGGACGAGGTACCTCCTCCCGATCTGGATCTTGCTCCTCCGCCTCCTCCTGGGGAAACTGTACCCCAATCCCGTGAGTTGCGAACCTTCTCGCTTTTTCCTTTTATGTTGTCGGCTACTAATCATTACCTTTTCGCAGCCCTCAACCCTGACGTCCCGCTGCGGGACTCCATTCCTCCCAGCCCCCCTGCTCAGGTGAATCCCTCTGTCACCGCGAATGAACGGAGGGTCTCCCCCGAGCGAGAGCTGGATCAGCATCTCCGTGCTGATGACCGTGCGGATGCTCCGGCTCCTTCTTCACAGCCTTACCGTCCAGGAAAGGGAAAGGTCTTACCTCCCGCCTGGCTGTTTGGGACGCACCCTCATTCGTCTCGTCCTTCGGGTCACCCGGACCCCATCCCAGGTCAGTTCACCCACCCGCCTCTATCGTACTCGCATATTTTATCACCACTAACCTAGTTGTGATTCCGCAGGCTATCGAGAAGCCTCCCCCTCGACTCCTACTACGAGGGGGGAGAGGAGATGCTCTCGCCTCTCCCCTCTCCGGGGGATCTCGCTGACTTCCTGGGTGATTCCTCGGATCACGCGACCCTGAAGGATCGGATCTCGGAGGTCCTGGGGAAGCTCATCCATATCCAGCGAAATGTAGCCGGCCAGGTGGACGACGTGCGGCTGAGAGTCGCGCGTGAGTTGAAGGACCTTCGACGAAGTCACTCGCATCTTCTCGCGGAGGTGGAGCGGCTAGGGGGTGAGGGAGAGGAGTTGTCTCCTGAAAGGCATGCTGCGCGAGCCCGGGATCAACTCCACCTTGCTTCCCAGGAAATCACCAGTATACTCGCTTATTACCGCCCGCGAATGCCCATGGAAGCTGGGTCGCGAAAGCGAGGTCGGTGGATCTGGGAGGAGATCTGACCTACCCAACGTCCACCCCTCTTATTGTTTTCTTTTCTTACTTTATGCTGCGAATGTTGAACGTTATTTTTGTCTGTAATAATTTCTCTGTGCTTTGCGAATGCTTCTTTATTCGTTTTTCGTATCTCATAGCTTTGCTTGGGTATTGCCGAGTGATAACTTATAGCCGGATGCTCTTCCAACCTCGTTGCGTAGCCGCGGAATGAATAGACATAGGGCATTTGCCATTAATGGGCGAGAGGGACCGGCTCGGGCTTCGAGGTGTCGGGAGGGCGCGATGGCTATCCGCACACACGAGGTCTCGAAAGTCCAAACGCCGTTTAATCCCTCTATAAATAGGTCTTTCAACCACCGTATTAAATACCTAACCATCCGCTCTCTTTCCCTGCGCTAGCACTCACGTTTTTTCCTTATCTGTTGCTCATCTTTCCTTCTTTATTCGCAAAAATGGGTGGCGATGCGGAAGGCAGAGCCAAGTGCGCCAGCGCATTCGCCAACCACGTCTTTGATTCCTGCGACCTCTCTGAGGAGGCCTACCTGACTGCCGTCGCCGACTACGTCCCGCCGGGTTTCGAGGCGCGAAAGCCCAGGCCGGATGAGCGCCTGAATTCCATCTCGCCTTGTGCTCTTGCGATCCCGCTAGAGCACTTCGAGGTGGGGTTTCGCCTCCCGATCTGGCCGGAACTCCGCCAGACCCTCAGGTACTACGGGGTCGTGCCTGGCCAGCTCAACCCCAACTCCATCGCTATGTTGGTTGGGTACACGAGCTACCTGCGAGAGGAGGGAATCGAGTTCTCGCTGCCCGTCTTCCGCAAGCTCTATACCTTCCGCTGCACCCATGGTATCTCGTTCTTCTCGGGACAGAGCCCCCTAAAGCACTACGGGCTCCCGAACAAGAACCATGACTAGGTTTGCCGCTTTATTTTCGTAAGCGGGAACCTGGGGAACACTCTTCTCGCGCCGGTGCAGGAGGAGGAGTCAACCTTCCGCCCCCCGACCCTAGGGGGCACGAGGCCAAACTTCACCAATACATCCTGGAGCACGGGATGGATCTCGTCCACCTCCGGCGAAACGTCAACTCGCTTCCACCCATTCTGCAGGGCGAGGGTAAGTGTTCGAGACTTCATTCGCTTTCGCTTCGTGATTTTTACACCATTCGCTAGAACCATTGGCTATATTATGCAGGTGTGCGCCACTTCCCCCTTCATCCGTCGCGTCCCTCCGGATCTTCCCTCTCTCTCGCACAGGCCGCCGCGGATGCCTGTCGGGAGGAACCTTCTTCCTCCAAGCCTGGCGGGAAGAAGCGCAAGCCAGCGGTGCTGACCTCTTCCTCTTCCAAGAAGCCCAAACCCCCCCCCCCCCTCTGCCAAGGGGAAGGAGGTCCTGGACGAGACCCTCGGGGCGGATGCTCAGATCCAAGCCCTGGGGACGAGTGCGCCAGGAGAGACCACCCCTCGCGCGGGACTGTCGTTGCCGCCGCCCCCACTTCCCAGGGACCATCGGAACTTCCCCAGCGGCGAGAAGTACCGGGACCCCTCGGGGGCTCCCCTGGTGAAGTGGGACAGGAATGCTAACCGGGTCTCGCTCTCCACCCTCCATCCGTCGTGGATAGAGAGCGATCTCGCCAGCGGTGAGGCTTACGCCATCGCGTATGCCCTCTACGGCCGAGAAGACGCCGAAGTCTATGATGCCGAGACGACCCAGGTTCTCGCTCATGAGAGTGCCAGGGCCATGCTGCGGGCGCTCGAGCTCGCGCACATGTCTTCTCGCCGGAGCATCAAACTGGCGCGGGACTTGGCGGCGGTTGAGGAGTCCCGATCCGTTGCTTCTACTGAGGCGATGGAGCTTAGGACTAAGCTGGCGGCTGCGGAGACTCTTCTCGCCAACCGCCCTGTCGCAGAGGTATGTTTTCTCCTTTCCCGCGAGTGACTTGTTGCCGATTGACAACTTTATTCTTACTACCCTTGTTATTAATTTCAGGATACCACGGTTGCCGAGATGCTCCGCGCTCGGGTGGCCGGCCTTGAGGATGAAATCCGTCTGGCCAAAGCCGAAGTCCAGCGATTGCGAGAGGCTGGTGCGTCAGCACTCGACCCGGGGAGCGGGGGCCATTTTTATCCCCATCACGAGTTGGAGCAGCTGATGCAAGAGAACGCGCAGAATGCTGTCAAGCATGCGCTGCAGGTGCTGCGACGAGCGGGATACCTGAAGGCGGAAGCCGAACGCCTTTCCGCTCGCCAAGTCGTCCCCGAGCTTTACATTCCAATCCCCTTTCCTGAGGACGACCACGTCGAGCCGCGAGAGGACGCCCTCATCCCAGACTCTGGCGAGAGCGACGGATCTTCAAGCGAGAAATCTGCTGATCCTTGAGAAGGGCCTTTTGTATTTTCTCTTTTTGCATTTATCATTTTGACTGTAATCTTGAACGGGCGAGTGCCTTTAAAAGATGTATATATTGACTACAATTTGTGTCATTCTAAGCTTTCCTCTCATTCGCCGCTATACCTCGTTAGGCTCATTAGGACATTGATTCTTCTTATTCGCCGCCACACCTCGTTAGGCTCATTAGGACGTTGATTCTTCTTATTCGCCGCCACACCTCGTTAGGCTCATTAGGACGTTGATTCTTCTTATTCGCCGCCACACCTCGTTAGGCTCATTAGGACGTTAGGTCGTGATGCGGCTGTCTTGGCCACCCCGCGAATGCTCGAAGATGACCTGGGTCGGTCGTTCCCCTTCGATCTCTCGTTACCACGTGAACCTTACCATTCGCGTATCACGGGGTTTCTCTTAGGTAGTCAAGAGAGTGGGGTGTGATCCTCTCTCCGGCGCGTGGTCTATGCGAATGCTCTTGAGATTAACTCTGGAGAACTTAGAACCTGACACCGGGTGAGCCTTCGGACCCGCCAGCTAGATAGGAGCCTGGACAGCGGGTCTGCTCGGGGCCAACCTCTGGAACGTAGAACCTTCCACCGAGTGAGCCTTCGGACCTGCCAGCTAGATGAGAGCCTGGACAGCGGGTCTGCTCGGGGCTAACCTCTGGAACGTAGAACCTGCCACCGAGTGAGCCTTCAGACCTGCCAGCTAGATGAGAGCCTGGACAGCGGGTCTGCTCGGGGCCAACCTCTGGAATGTAGAACCTGCCACCGAGTGAGCCTTCGGACCTGCCAGCTAGATGAGAGCCTGGACAGCGGGTCTGCTCGGGGCCAACCTCTCGAACGTAGAACCTGCCACCGAGTGAGCCTTCGGACCTGCCAGCTAGATGAGAGCCTGGACAGCGGGTCTGCTCGGGGCTAACCTCTGGAACGTAGAACCTGCCACCGAGTGAGCCTTCGGACCTGCCAGCTAGATGAGAGCCTGGACAGCGGGTCTGCTCGGGGCCAACCTCTGGAACGTAGAACCTGCCACCGAGTGAGCCTTCGGACCCGCCAGCTAGATGAGAGCCTGGACAGCGGGTCTGCTCGGGGCCCACCTCTTGAACGTAGAACCTGCCACCGAGTGAGCCTTCGGACCTGCCAGCTAGATGAGAGCCTGGACAGCGGGTCTGCTCGGGGCTAACCTCTGGAACGTGGAACCTGCCACCGAGTGAGCCTTCGGACCTGCCAGCTAGATGAGAGCCTGGACAGCAGGTCTGCTCGGGGCCAACCTCTGGAACGTAGAACCTGCCACCGAGTGAGCCTTCGGACCTGCCAGCTATATGAGAGCCTGGACAGTGGGTCTGCTCGGGGCCAACCTCTGGAACGTAGAACCTGCCACCGAGCGAGCCTTCGGACCTGCCAGCTAGATGAGAGCCTGGACAGCGGGTCTGCTCGGGGCCAACCTCTGGAACGTAGAACCTGCCACCGAGTGAGCCTTCAGACCTGCCAGCTAGATGAGAGCCTGGACAGCGGGTCTGCTCGGGGCCCACCTCTTGAACGTAGAACCTGCCACCGAGTGAGCCTTCGGACCTGCCAGCTAGATGAGAGCCTGGACAGCGGGTCTGCTCGGGGCTAACCTCTGGAACGTAGAACCTGCCACCGAGTGAGCCTTCGGACCTGCCAGCTAGATGAGAGCCTGGACAGCGGGTCTGCTCGGGGCCAACCTCTGGAACGTAGAACCTGCCACCGAGTGAGCCTTCGGACCTGCCAGCTAGATGAGAGCCTGGACAGCGGGTCTGCTCGGGGCCAACCTCTGGAACGTAGAACCCGCCACCGAGGGAGCCTTCGGACCTGCCAGCTAGATGAGAGCCTGGACAGCGGGTCTGCTCGGGGCCAACCTCTGGAACGTAGAACCTGCCACCGAGCGAGCATTCGGACCTGCCAGCTAGATGAGAGCCTGGACAGCGGGTCTGCTCGGGGCCAACCTCTGGAACGTAGAACCTGCCACCGAGTGAGCCTTCGGACCTGCCAGCTAGATGAGAGCCTGGACAACGGGTCAGCTCGGGGCCCACCTCTTGAACGTAGAACCTGCCACCGAGGGAGCCTTCGGACCTGCCAGCTAGATGAGAGCCTGGACAGCGGGTCTGCTCGGGGCCAACCTCTGGAACGTAGAACCTGCCACCGAGCGAGCATTCGGACCTGCCAGCTAGATGAGAGCCTGGACAGCGGGTCTGCTCGGGGCCAACCTCTGGAACGTAGAACCTGCCACCGAGTGAGCCTTCGGACCTGCCAGCTAGATGAGAGCCTGGACAACGGGTCAGCTCGGGGCCCACCTCTTGAACGTAGAACCTGCCACCGAGTGAGCCTTCGGACCTGCCAGCTAGATGAGAGCCTGGACAGCGGGTCTGCTCGGGGCTAACCTCTGGAACGTAGAACCTGCCACCGAGTGAGCCTTCGGACCTGCCAGCTAGATGAGAGCCTGGACAGCGGGTCTGCTC
Source organism: Dactylorhiza incarnata (assembly GCA_033032865.1). Classification (NCBI taxonomy): domain Eukaryota; kingdom Viridiplantae; phylum Streptophyta; class Magnoliopsida; order Asparagales; family Orchidaceae; genus Dactylorhiza; species Dactylorhiza incarnata. Next base: position 95,266 of record JAWHQI010000147.1, read on the forward strand.
GGGGCCAACCTCTGGAACGTAGAACCTGCCACCGAGTGAGCCTTCGGACCTACCAGCTAGATGAGAGCCTGAACAGCGGGTCTGCTCGGGGCCAACCTCTGGAATGTAGAACCCGCCACCGAGTGAGCCTTCGGACCTGCCAGCTAGATGAGAGCCTGGACAGCGGGTCTGCTCGGGGCCAACCTCTGGAACGTAGAACCTGCCACCGAGCGAGCCTTCGGACCTGCCAGCTAGTTGAGAGCCTGGACAGCGGGTCTGCTCGAGGCCAACCTCTGGAACGTAGAACCTGCCATCGAGTGAGCCTTCGGACCTGCCAGCTAGATGAGAGCCTGGACAGCGGGTCTGCTCGGGGCCCACCTCTTGAACGTAGAACCTGCCACCGAGTGAGCCTTCGGACCTGCCAGCTAGGTGAGAGCCTGGACAGCGGGTCTGCTCGGGGCCATTGTCTCAACACCTTGGAACCTGCCACCGAGTGAGTCTTCGGACCTGCCAGCTAGATGAGAGCCTGGACAGCGGGTCTGCTCGGGGCCAACCTCTGGAACGTAGAACCTGCCACCGAGCGAGCTTTCGGACCTGCCAGCTAGATGAGAGCCTGGACAGCGGGTCTGCTCGGGGCCAACCTCTTGAACATCCATGGTCTCTCCTGCGAGCTGTAGCATCATTTTCATACACATAGTTTAAACAAAATGTTTTCATTCAAAAAACCATCATTATTACATGGTACTAAGGATAAAAACATTTAAGGTCGTCGCCGCTCCATGTGTGGCTGAGGGGTTGGCCCTCCACATTTTGAAGGCGATACCCCCCGGACTTTAGTGCCTCTTCCACGACATAGGGGCCTTCCCAGTTGGGGTTAAGTTTTCCCACCGCGGCGGACCTCCCAGCCGCGTCGACCTTCTTGAGTACCAGATCTCCCCTCTCGAACTGCTTGATCCTGACGTGCCTGTCGAAATACTTGGCCATCCGCCGCTTGACCTCTTCTTGATGGATGGCTGCTCGATCCCGGGCTTCTTCGATGAGGTCGAGGGAGAGCCGCAACTCCTCCTCGTTCTCGGCTCTCCAATCTTCCTCTCCATTTGCGGCGACCTTTACCCGTGGTGTCATAACCTCGAACTCTATGGGAATGACGGCCTCGCAGCCGTGAGAGAGCTTGAAAGGGGTCTCTCCCGTGGCGGTGTTGGGGGTGGTTCTTAAAGCCCATAGGATCGAGGGGAGCTGTTCCACCCAATTGCCTTTGAGATTTTCCACCTTCTTCTTGAGCAAGTTCACGATGACCTTGTTCGCCGCCTCCACCTGCCCGTTGCTCCTGGGATGGTGAACGGACGCAAACCTGAGGTCTATCCCCAACTGGCCACAGAAGCTGATGAATTCCTCGCTTGCGAACTGCGGTCCATTATCCGTGACTATGGCCTGCGGAAGCCCGTGTCGGCAAATGATCTCCCCCATACGAAGTTGCGGATTACCTGGGAGGTGACCTTAGCCAACGCCTTGACCTCCAACCACTTTGTGAAGTAGTCAATCATGACTAGGAGAAATCTCCTCTGTCCACTAGCCTGAGGGAAGGGTCCTACCAGATCCATTCCCCATATGGCGAATGGTCAGGGCGCCGTGATACTCTTTAGCCTCTGAGCTGGCATGAGCTGAAGCGGGGCGAACATTTGGCACTTCTGGCATCTCTTGGCGAAGGCTGCCGCGTCTTTATTTAGGGTTGGCCAGAAGTACCCCTGTCTTATTATCCTTGCTTCCAGCATCCTGCTCCCCGAGTGGCTGCCGCACTCGCCGGAGTGAACTTCTTCCAAGATCTTTGGGACCTCTTCCTCCGAGATGCATCGGGCCAGGAGGCCTGAGAGGGTTTTCCGATACAAGTCACCCTCATGGAGCACGTAGTAGGCAGACTTATACCGGAAGCGCCTCTGGTCCGGAACTTCTTCCGGAAATTTTTCCGTTGCAAGGAAGGTGACGAAGGGATCCTTCCAGGAGGGCCGCTGTTCGACTTCCATGAGCTCTCCCTCCTCAATCGAAGGACGGAATAGGTCCGTCAGGGTCCCCCCGGCTAGTGGACCAGATTTTGCCAATCGATCTGCCGGGGTGCTCTCTTCTCGAGGGACATGTCGGATGGAGAAAGTTTTGAACGTCCCCACGAGACCTTTGACTTTGGCTAAGTACCTCATGAGCACAGGTTCCCTTGTTTCGAACTCTCCCCTTATCTGAGAAGCTATTATCATGGAGTCAGTGAGGACCTCCACGTCATGGACCCCGAGCTCCCGGGCCAACCGCAGACCGGCGATTACAGCCTCATACTCCGCCTGGTTGTTGGTGATTGGGAAGTGTATCACTAGTGTCTGCTCTATCTTTACTCCGTGGGGACTCTCCAACACCACCCCTCCTCCGAGAGAATTCTTGCCCGAAGCCCCGTCCACCAGCAGCTTCCACGGAGCGTGACGAGGGGCTCCGTCTTCTCTCATCTCGGCCACGAAATCTGTCATAAAATCAGCCACCACCTGCGCCTTCATAGATAATCGAGGGACAAAGGTAATGTTGAATTCACTTAGCTCTATTGACCATTTTGCGAGTCTTCCTGAGTGTTCCACTCCTTCGAAGATCTGGCGGAGAGGATGGTCCGTCACTACTTGGATCGAATGGGCCTGGAAGTATGGCCTGAGCTTCCTTGTTGCAATGACCAGGGCGAAGGCCAACTTCTCTAAAATTGGATACCTGAGCTCCGCTTCCCTCAGGACCCTGCTTACGTAGTAGACGGGCAGCTGCTTCTTGCCTTCCTCACGAACCAGGATGGAGCTTACGACCTCCGCCCCGACCCCGAGATATAGATGTAGATCCTCCCCCTCTTTGGGACTTTGCAGTAGCGGAGCCTTGGTGAGTTGGCTCTTCAAGGCCTGAAAGGCCTCCTCGCATTCTCTCGTCCACTCAAACCTCTGATTGCCTCGTAGCGCTTTGAAGAAGGGGGATTTCCCCGGCCCGGGAGAGAAACCTGTTCAGCCCGGCGAGTCTTCCGGTCAAGCGCTGAACTTCCTTGGCGTTCCGTGGCGACCCCAGCTCCATTATAACCCTAACCTTGTCCGGGTTAGGTTCTACCCCCCAGGGGGTGAGAAGGTGCCCCAGGAACTTCCCTTTGCTGGCCCCGAACACACACTTCAGGGGGTTTAGGCGCATCTTGTACTTGCGTAGGGTGGCGAAGGTCTCCTCGAGGTCCCGGATGTGAGAGCTCACACACTTGCTCTTTATCATAAGGTCATCCACGTAGACCTCCAGGTTCCTTCCCCTTTGCTTCTTAAATACCCGATCCATCATTTTCTGGTAGGTTGCTCCTGCATTTTTCAGCCCGAAGGGCATCATCTTATAGCAGTAGCATCCCTCCCTGGTGATGAACGAGACATCTCTGACGTCCGGGGGGTGCATTCTTATTTGGTGATAACCTGAAAAAGCATCCAAAAAACTCATCACAGAAAAACCGACGGCTGAGTCAACCAGCGCGTCGATCCGAGGCAAGGGATAACAATCCTTAGGGCAGGCCTTATTTAACAATGAAAAGTCCACACACATACGCCAGCGGCCATCGGCCTTTTTTACCATTACGACATTGGAGACCCAGCCTGGGTACTGGATCTCCGTTACAAAACCTGCTTCGAGAAGTTTCGCCACCTCCTCGCGGATCGGTCCTTCGAGCTTGTCAGCTATAGTCCTTCTCTTCTGTCGGATGGGGCGGGCTTCTGGATCGAGGTTGAGACGATGGCAAGCCACATCCGCCTCGATGCCTGGCATGTCCGCTGCGCTCCATGCGAAGATGTCCACGTTCTTCTGGATGCACTCCAGCATCCTTCTCTGGTCCTCCGGGCCGAGGCCCCCGCTGATCCGCACCTTCTCCACCCTTCCTGCCTGGGTGGTAACCTCCATCTCAACTATCTCTTCTGCCGCCTCGAGCCGGGCTGGCTCTTCCCATTGGCCCTTTATTTCTCGCCCCTCCTCCCGGGCCTTTTCTTCTGCAGCTCCTTCCGCCTCCACCGGCTCGACCTCCTGCTCTTCCCAAGCGACCTCCAACAACTCGACCTCCTGCTTCTCACGAGCGACCTCCAACAACTCGACCTCCTGCTCCTCACGAGCGACCTCCAACAACTCGACCTCCTGCTCCTCACGAGCGACCTCCATCAACTCGACCTCCTGCTCCTCACGAGCGACCTCCATCAACTCGACCTCCTGCTCCTCACGAGCGACCTCCAACAACTCGACCTCCTGCTCCTCACGAGCGACCTCCAACAACTCGACCTCCTGCTCCTCACGAGTGACCTCCATCAACTCGACCTCCTGCTCCTCACGAGCGACCTCCATATTCTCCTCTCGGGCATCGCCCTCTCCCCCTACTTCTCTCTTCTCCACTTCTTCTCCTGGCCCCTCCGGCCTCGCCATCTCTTCATCCATCTTCTCGGCATCCGCCATCCACGAAATGGTGTTGACCGCAGTCACGTAGCACTGCCTCGCCACCTTAGCATCTCCTCGGACGCGGATCTGGACCCCTCCACTATGGAGCTTTAAGCACTGATGGTACGATGAGGGCACGCACCGGAAGGCGCTGATGAGGGGTCGTCCGAAGATGGCGTTATAGCTGCTCGGAGCGTCCACGATGACGAACCGGCAGTTTCTTGGGACTCCTCCTAGCGTCACCTGGAGACCTACGCCTCCCTCGACCTCCTTCCGCTCCCCCGAGAAACCAAACAGTGGTCCGTCGGAGGCCTGCACCCTCTTCTTGTCTACCTCCATCGCGTCGAAAGATTTTTTGAAGATCACATTCACCGAGCTCCCGTTGTCCACCAGGATCCGGGAGACCGTGAAGTTTTCTATTGCCGTCTGGATTACCAGGGCGTCGCAGAATGGGTCTTCGTAATCTGGCATATCTTCTGAGGAGAAGGTGAGCTTCTCAGAGGGGGGTGGGGTCTGGGAAGTCGACGCGACGTCCCTTCGGAACATGGCCTGGAAGCTTCTCTTGCGAGAGGCCTCTATCCCAACCCCACCGTGAATCACCCTGATTCCCCCCTGATTCCTGTATCTGCCCTATCCTCACACCGGTCCTCTTCTGCCTCTGGGAGCACTTCCTCAATTCTGGCCTGCTGCCGGCGTGGCTGTCCTCTTTCCCTCATCTCCAAGAACTCTGGGCAGGTGGCGATCGCGTGACCTTCTTCCTGATGAAAGTCACAGTAAGGCAACGCCACCCTGTCCTCTCTTCCAGCTCTTCCTCTTCCTCCTCTTGCTCCTCTACCTCTTCTCCCTCGGCCTACCGCCATGGCTTGCTCCCTCGGGGGGTGAGGGGGTCTGGGACCCTGCCTCCACCCTTGATTCACTCCTCCTGCCTCCCTTCCTTGGTACCTTTCATCCTGACCTCGCGCCGGTCCTTCCTGATTCCTCCAGCCCAACCTGTTGTTGGGTTCTTGGTTCCTCCAAACCCGAGGTGGTCTTTCGAACCCCTGGCCCCTGGGCTCCTCTCGCCTTCTTCCCTCTGGCTGCCTCGCCTCGGGCTCGCTCATCCTCGCCAACCTTTTGTAGAATTCGGGGTTGGCTGCCTCCCCATCAATCTCCTCCGCGGCTCTCTCCATCAACTCCTCGAAGGATACATGGGGTCTTCTCTTCAGGTCCATCTTGAAGAACCCCTCTCGCAGCCCTACGATGAATGCCATCTGGAGGGCGAATCCCGGCACCTCCTGCACTAGGTGTATCTCCTCCTGGAACCTGTCCACGTACTTGGCCAGGGACTCCCCCTCCCTCTGCCTGATCTTGAAGAGAGCCTCCGCATCCTTCTTCCTCTTTTTTGACGTCGAGAAACGCAGTCGGAAGCTTCGGCGCAGATCATCGAACGCGTAGATGGAACCTGTGGGGAGCTGGTGGAACCAGTCCCTTGCTTTCTCCTTCAGGGTGGTCGCGAAGAGTCGGCATTGGAAAGAATCCGACATGGGAAGGATTGAAGTCATGTCTTCGAACCACTGCAGGTGCACAACCGGATCCTCCTTGCCTGTGTAGTAGGACATCTCCGGCCCACGAAACCCTTCTGGCACTGGGGCCGAGAGGATCATCTCGCAAAAGGGACTCCCTTCCCCTGCTCGGCGAGTGGTCCTCTCGCGCGGGACCAACTCACACACCTCGGCACTCGCCGGACTGCTGAACAGCTGCCGTCCGGGGAGATCTCGCGCGCTTCCTTCTGCTGGCACCTCCTTCCCCGGCCACTGCCCCGGTGCGTTCTCGCCAATCTGCAAAGGCGGGACCACTGGGACCGCCGGGGTCTCGCACTCGCTCCTTGCCGCGAGAACTGTCTGCAGAACCTCTCGCTTGAACTTCTCAAACATCTCCAGCCACTCCCCTGCCGCTGGTGGCTGCGAGTGACCTGAGTCAGAACCATTTCCTCCATCTCCCGTCATCGAAACTAGCTTGGGATTTTCTTTCACCGGCTACGATCCACGCTCACCGCACCAAAAATGTTGAAACCAGCAACTGGTCTCTTGAGTTCGGACCCACTGGGGGTTTAGCCGATGCTTATTTCTCCCTCACTGGACTCTCTTGACGGTGGATGCTGGAAACGGAATAGACCCAAGGCTGAAGCGAGGAGGTCCCGCCACACACCCGGAAGATCTTAGAGAGCTTCCCCTCCCAAACCAAAGCTCAACCGGGCACCTTGGAGGGCACTGGCTGCCAACCAAAACTAGCCTGGAGGAGAGGATTCTCTCAAATCGGATCTCCTCCAAGGTGCCCTTAAGGGTCTATTTATAGTTTTCCTAGGCTGGTCTGTAAATAGCCTGAATCCGCCTTTTAGTTTTACTAACCGCACCCCAAATTGGTCTGCTAATAGCCTAACTCCGCTGTTCCGAAGGGCTATTTGCAGCCCACCAGGGGTATTATGGTCATTTTCCCCTCACACCTATTTGGGTGAATGGTCCGTGAGGGCACAATTCGCTGGGCACCCGCCTGGCTGGGCGAATGCCCACGCTTCTGGGCGAGTGATCCGTGAGGGCACCACTCGCCTAGCGCCTTCTCTCCTACAGCTTACCCCCACCAACCCGGGGCATTTTTACCTTCCTTAGCCTGGGCGAGTGACCCGGCGAATGATCCGGACGACCCAGGTCTCGCCAGCTGGCTTGAGGGGCCCACTCGGCGAATACGGGTTGTACATGCGCAACCTGATTTTCTTCATTTCAATATCCAAAACATAAATTTCAGCAATATAATTTCAACAATTAGAGCAGATTTTGCATTCCAATATTAAAATATTATAAAGATACATGAGTTCCAAATTTAAATGTTAAAAGAGTACAAATTTAAAAAACAAAGATACATGAGTTCAAATAGTAACATGACAACATAAATATCCCGATCCGCCACAACATAAATATAACGATCCGCCACAACATAAATATCCCGATCCTCCACAAGCTTAAATTTCACGATCACATATTCCTCCTTACCTGCATATAAACACGAAGTAATTAAAAAACAATCGCATAATAAGGAAACATAAAAGAAATATAACAATCTTAATGCTTACCGGCAGTTTTCTTTTTGTAGTAGACGTTGTATCGTTGGTGTTTGAGGCTTCAACACAACTTTTCTTGTTATGCCCTCTCATTCCACAGTTGGAGCATGTGTATTTCATCCCATGTCTATTTACCCCATATTTTTGGCCCTCTATTTCGTCGTCCTCCTTTCTTCTAGCATAATGCGACGGCCTTCCGGTCTTCTTGTTTACATTGCACCATGACACTATTGGATTCAAATTAGCCAATGACCACTCTTTATGTGATTTTAATGGATTTAGCAAGTGCTCATATGCCTTCATAAACATATCCTTTCTATACCAATGTTCAACAAAATCTTCAACGTTTTCCCTCCGATAGAATATGCACGACGTCGCATGCACACAAGGAATACCTGTTAGATCCCACCGCCTGCAACTGCAACTTCTAGAACCCAAATCAACTGTCCACTTATCACCTCTCCACCCTTCAACTTCAAACTTGTGATGACCATTCCATACTAAAATGTAGTTATGCGCATTTTTTTTGTTGTTCTCCAAAATTTGTTGTATAGAATGACAGATCTCACCATCAACACCAACAACACATAACAATACTCCACCAGTCGATGTCTTCAAATGAGTCCCATCCAAACCAATAATAGGTCTACAACCTGCCATAAAACCTTTCTTCAACGCACCCCAACATACATAAAGCCTTTTAAAAACACAAGTTTGCGATGCTACAACATGCTTGCATTTCACCTTAATTGTGGTGTCAGGATTGGTCCTATAAATTTCCTCAATGTAATCCCACAATTTTGCGTACTGCTCCAACTCTGTGCCACTAATTAATTTAGAAGCATGTTTTTTTACTCTATACATCTTCCATATACTAAGTGAGGTTTTGTTGTCCCTCTGCATTATTTCCTGCATAGAACTAGCGGGCCACTCCGGGTTGCTCCTAATATTGTGCTCATACTTCTTGGCAAGATACTTGGAGTTGCAATGTTGCGAATTTGCAACTCTGCAACATGTATGTTCCCATGTAATTGTCTTAACTTGAAATGTTTTTTCATTCCTCGACATGAAAGAAGAATACATAGTCCAACCACAATCACACGTAACTCTAATTTTGTCACTGCAATTTTTAATAAACTTCAGAGGTTTCCCTTGTTTAGTAGCGTGCAACCTCACAGCATCCCTAAAGTCAGAAGCAGTATTAAAACACAACCCGATCTCGAACTCAAAATCAGAATCTTCCGCGTCTCCTTGATAAACTTGAACCTCACATTTCCCTTTCTGTGTCTTGGATTGACTACCACGATCCCTTAAATGTATTCCAACATTCGCACTCACGGGTTGATTGGATTTAATTTTTTCACCAATCAATTCGATTTCGTCTTCTATATTTTCATCGAGCACCATATCATCAACCTCAAACTCACTATCATTCAAATCATCATCAGAAATTGATGAATTTTGATCGTCCGTGCATTGTGAGTCATTACTGCTATCAACATCACCCCCCTCTTCGGAATAATTCTCGTCAATCAGCATATCTTCCCACTCCACATCTCCGACATGAGCCATTTCTAAAATTAAATAATACTAAATACATAAACCACCATAAACCCTAGCAAATCTATGTTCAAAAATAACAAGAAGAACAACAATACCTGTCGCCAACAAGAATAAAATCGCAGCTGAGATCTGGAAATTAAATAACAAGAATAACTGTAGCAAATCTGAGATCTGGAAATCGAAATCTGCATTCAAGAATATCTAAAAATTAGAAATCGAAATCGCAGCTGGGAGAAATTGGAAATCGAAATCTGCAGAGACGAGCTCTCCGGGTCGCCCCTAACTTCAGAAAATGCCCTAACAGGTCGCCGATAAATGGAAATCGAAAATGCCCTAACAGGTCGCCGAGCTCCAGGTCGACGGGAAGCTTACCTGTCGCCGGGAAGATCGCAGCTCCAGCATGAGCCGCCGTTCTCGCCGGGAAGGTCGCCGAGCTCCAGGTCGCAGAGCTCCAGGGTTTAGGATGAAGATCGCCGCCAGGTCGCCCCTCTCCAGCAAAATCGCAGATCGCCCTCCCTGCGGGAAAATGAAAAGGACGAATAAATCGGCAGCCCTAAACCCTTAATAATGCTGCCCGGACGAAATTGCCCTTCAGAATTCGGTCATGGGGTGCAAAGTGCCAGAAAACTGTGTTTCGGGGGTGCAAAGTGCCAAATTTAAAGATTGGGGGTGCAAAGTACCAAAAACCCGCTTTTCGGGGATGCAAACTGCCAAAAAGCCTGGAAAATACTACCTCCTCCTCCTCCTCCTCCTCCTCCTCCTCTAACTTTGCTCACACAACTAGCAGCAAATAAAGCGGAAAAATACTACAATAGTGCAATCTGCAACAACAGCCACAAAGAGATATATCAGGGTTTAGGGCCCCTCGCGAGCTATCCATCTCCGATACCCGCTGCTTGCTCGCATCTCCCACCCTCCTCGACTTCTTTCCCGGACAACCGGATGACGTGCAGGCTGGCGGACTCCATTTTCCATCTTCCGGTAAGCTCGCTCCAATTCTCACAAGGGCTCCATTTGGATTCTACGTACCAATCTTCTTTCCTCATCTTTTTACTCATTTGTTTGTTTTTCTTATTTCAAACTCTTGTTAGACTCCATCTGAAAGGACAATCTCCAAAGGCCCAGGGAGGTCGAATGTGTCTCTAGGTATGTGTTGATTCCTAGCAGTGATTGTGTTTTGCAAACCTCTAAATCTCAATTCATCCCCCTTCTTTTCTGCCTATTCACTGAGAAATATTATGTCTTCTCCGGCTTTTGTCTGATTTTCCGAGGCGTTGCAATGCAATGGGCAAAATTTATTTAGGAAAGGAGTGTACTTTTTCGTCTATTTTCCCTGACGCGATTCGGGAGAACCTTTAAAACTGCGGGGAAATGAGAACATGAATATATCAATTATAAATGAGCACTGAATTCAACGGCTTTTAAGTGAAAGATTATGTATAATATTTACAAGGGAACTAACACCTGAACTGAGTTACTGGAAGGAAGTTAACTTGTGCTGCGGGGGATGCTTAAACGCGCGCTTTCTGTCATGTGTTGGGGACTGCTTCGTTGAGGGTGTGTAAGCCGGGAACGACGGTGTAAATGAGAGCGCCAATGTTGGGCACTTTCGTCGATGTGGGTTGTGAGAACCTATGGAAGAGTGGGGGAGATGAGTGTACATAATTAGCATCCATTCAATTCATTGCCTTCTATGTGAAAAATCACACTACTTCTAGCACCAGAACTAAATAATTGAAAGGTAATTAACAAACACAAAAAACAGAACATGCTTCTCTATGAGGCAGTCTTTGAATTTATTGGCTTCCTTTAATTTCGCTGAGCATGACTTGATCATGCCTATTGCAAAAGCTTACACCTGAAGAAGAGAGTTGTATGTAATAAATAGTTCACTTGCATGTTTTCTGAATAAAAATTACTTGGAGTACAACTGTCATATAGGAATGAGCAAATGTAGATCTTGTTAAGTGCTGGGAATAAGTTGAAGACTGATAAAACTTTAGAAGCACTTTTGCCGATAAATAATATTATGATGAATCATTGATTAACGGACATCAAGCTAGAACGATCAGCATTGCAAAAAAAAAATGGTAACCCTTATTGCCTTGTTTTTGGTAGCCCTTTCATACTGAACTGCTAGATCATGAAGTAAGCAGTATCTTCAACATATACCAATGTTGATGCAGCATAAGAAGAACATATTTTAATTTTATGGTTTTAATCAGGATTTTAACAGAATGATGTTAACTTAAATAGTTATTAGCTTTTGGAATACCTATTTTAAGTTTAATGAAATTAATAGTTATCATTGTGGCTATTTATTTATTTTAATTTAAGATCTCTATAATTAAATATGACTTATTTTTGAAGTTCTCTTAATCCTTTTTCTCTTAATCAAACCTATGTATGTAATTTAGTTATTGAATGGTTAATGAAATGAGATAAGCTTAGATTTTCCTCTATTCTCTTCCTCTCTCCAACGACTCCAAACATGCCTCTTCAAGAGTACGCTGTTTTTCTAGCTCCACTGCCCTATTTCTGCATTAGGTACCTTAAACATATTTTGCTTACGAATCCTTTTGTTTTCAATTAAGATATATTTTGTTGTTGGTTTATCTTCTCTTTTGTATATGTTTTGTGTGTGTTTTACCAGGCATTTATTGTTTGGAAAGGAGAGCTGTTCATCAGAGTGGGAGACCCTTTCCTCTATTTGTATCAACCAAGAAATTGATTAAGGTTGTACAAGCTACTGCTATTCCAATTTCACCTTCCCTGCTAGATAATGATATTCAAAGAAGTGATATGTGTAAAACCTATGGCTTTACGAAAATTGGGGAACCAGTTCCTGATAATGTTACGCTCAAAGACATCATTACAACCCTCCCAAAAAAGGTCAGTTGGCATACTAGGCTTTGAACTTATCTCTTAGATCAATCTAATGGAAAGTATTTTATTGAAGGTATTTGAGATTGATGATATTAAAGCTTGGAGGTCAGTTTTGGTATCCGTTGTTTCTTATGCTTTGGGAATACTGATGATTGTGAAAGCTCCTTGGTACTTGCTCCCCCTTGCATGGGCGTGGACGGGAACTGCTGTTACCGGGGTTCGTTTCGCTCACCATTCTCTCAATAATGATGTTATTGAGCAAATATAGTTTAAAATCATTATGCATTTCTGCTCTTCTGCTTATTTGTTCTTTACTATACTTTTTTTGCGGTGATTGGCATGATTGGTCCATTACTAGTGATTCATAATACTATTCCTGCAGTTTTTTGTGATAGGCCATGATTGTGCGCATAGGTCGTTCTCAAAGAATAAGTTGGTGGAAGACATATTTGGAACTCTGGCTTTTTTGCCTCTTATTTATCCATATGAACCTTGGCGCTTCAAACACGACAAGCATCATGCCAAAACAAACATGTTTGTTTTTCCCTGCTTTATTTTTAGTTTGGATTATACTGATTAATTTGCTCTGGGTAGAAGATTCTCACATTTTACTTCTTGTCCATCATATTATTTGGCTTGTAAGTCGTAACGATAAAACTAGCTCTTTTTTATTTTCCAGGTTATCGGAGGATACAGCTTGGCATCCTATTTTGAAAGAAGAATTTGATTCATCTCCATCGCTGAGAAAGGCAATAATCTTCGGTTACGGTCCATTTAGGCCCTGGATGTCAATAACTCATTGGTATCTAGTGAACTGTCATCTTATTGAAGTTTATATTCATCAAAGGTTTCATATACTTGTATTGTGTAATGTTCATTGATTTTAATGTTCTCGAGCATAATCTTAGGTGGTTGTGGCACTTTGATTTGAAGAAGTTCAAACCAAATGAAGTTGGACGGGTCAAGATAAGCTTAGCATGTGTATTTGCTTTCATCATCATTGGGTGGCCACTTATTATCTATAAGGCTGGCATTACAGGATGGATCAAGTTATGGCTCATGCCATGGCTAGTATACCACTTTTGGGTACATTCTTTCATTTCTTAAGTTCTAGTACTCATTTCACATTGAATGGGATTCTAGGGTTTGTCTAAGTACTACTGACTGAAAAAGCAAGCAACTTGGCAGATCTTTTCTTCTTTCTTCTCAGCTCTTCTATTACTCTTCTTTTCCTCTGCCGCACTGCTTTACAAGGCACTTTGGTGTCATCAATTATTTATCCTCGTTCCATTTGAATTCCATAGATGAGTACTTTCACAATGGTGCATCACACTGCTCCTCACATACCTTTCAAAACTTCGGATGAATGGGATGCCGCTCAAGCCCAGCTTAATGGAACAGTGCATTGCAATTATCCGCGCTGGTGTGTCTTTAAGAATTTATGTACTCATTGGCTTCTCAAGTTATACCTTTGCTGATGATAGCAATGTTAACATAGTCTTTCATTCAACTGATCAAATTTTTTTTGTGGTATTTCATAATCACTTACAGGATAGAGATCCTATGTCATGACATCAATGTGCATATTCCCCATCACATTTCTCCAAGGATTCCAAGTTACAACCTCCGGGAGGCTCATCGTTCACTCCAACAGAATTGGGGCAAGGTACATTTAATGTCTTGGGTTAAAAAAGGACAGACTATAGGGTTCATATCCAGGTCCAAAAAATGTTTAGGACACCAAAAACTTTATCCTTGTTAGCAAGGTTTTCAAAAGTTTAGAAACTTGATTACAACAACAACAACACTCAAGCCTTTATCCCACCATAGTGGGGTCGGCTATATGGATCCTCTGTCGCCATTGCGCCCTATCTTTAATCATAGTCTCACTAATGCCTAAGTACATCATGTCTTTCCTTATAGTTTCATTCCAAGTCTTTTCTGGTCCACCCCTCCCCCGTTTAACATGTCTAGTGACTAAACTCTCACAACGCCTAACAGGTGTCTCTAATGGTCTCCTATGCACATGTCCGAACCATCTTAAACGAGCTTCTCGCATCTTCTCTACGATTGGAGCCACTCCTGTCTTATCCCTGATACATTCATTCCTAATTTTATCCAGTCTCGTGTGACCACACATCCACCTAAGCATTCTCATCTCCACAACTCCCATTTTTTGCTCATGAACTAAAAATTTGTCACTTTTAACCGAATATTCAACTCTGAGAATTTTCACAAAAACTTCCATAAAAATTGTTAAGAAAAAATGGAATTGGCTGGATTCCATAATTGGGAAGTAATTAGATATCAACACAGATTTTAAATTTCAGAAACTGGGCTTAGATATAATGCTCTTGTCAAGTAGTCATGGAGCGAAAACAAAATAACATTTCTTCTCTATCTACAATAATGAATTGGCAGTTAGGATCTAGTACATAGATTTCACTGATGTCTCTATTCTAACAATAACTGATTTTATTTTATTTATTTATTTCTGGTTACCTGCATAATAAAGTACCTGAATGAGGCCAACTGGAGCTGGCGGTTGATGAAGACAATAATGACGACTTGTCATGTATACAACAAGGACAAGTACTATGTTCCCTTCGACGAGATTGCTCCTGAAGAATCGCAGCCAGTTACGTTCCTGAGGAAGGCCATGCCAGATTTTGCATAGCTTCTTCCATTCTTATCATTTGATGCCAGACATGCAAATATTACAAAGACACGTGAGACAGGCGAGAATAACTGCATTGATATCCGTAGGATTTATCTATTTCTAGCCCATCTTCCTTTTTCCGCTTATAATCAGGACAAATTTTCTATGCTAATTAGTAAATATAATTATTAATACTTGCAGTTTGCACGGGGTACCCCTGCCTTGATAATCTTGGAGTTCAAGTGAGAATCAGGAGTTACCAAAGCAAAAATGCCCTATTGGATGCTGATCCCATTCTGGTCATAACATTATGATCCTCCTCCTTGTTTTAACAATTTGTTGCTTTCTTTATGAATCATGCATGGTTCACGACAAAAATGTAAATTGTTGGCTTCAGTACTCGCTCAATGTTTTTCCCTAGCATTTCATCTCGAATCTTTGCTGAAAAGCATAATAATACAGTGAGAAATATTCTTTTAAGTGTAACAGAACAGCAATTTCCCCTTGTCATTGCTTTGCAGAGTTTTTGTTTTTATTGGTTTTAATTGTGTCAATGGATCTGGTATTATTTGACCTTTGAGTGTGTGTTTGAAGCTGTCTTCTTTCATTTTCTGTATCATGATTTTCTTATGACATTTTAATTGTCTCGTTTGTCGTGCTCGTTGTGCTTCATGGTACTTCTCTGTCATGCATTATTTTCTTTGGCGTTGCTCTTCCTTCATGGATTGTTGTCTTTCCCTCACACAAATTAGGTTTGTTTCTCTTTGATCAATTGCAATATTGTCTTGACGAGAAGGGCTTGCTAGACGGCATGCAAAATGTTTACTCTGACTGATATGCAGCATGCAAAAACATGCCATTTCGGCTTGTTGCGCTTCACGTGCTCTTTGTCATGCATTCTCATCTTTCACTTGCACAAATTTGATTCATTTTTTTTACTTTGTTTTACATTGCTGTTGAGCTGTGTGTTGTCTTCTTTTTTAGTTTAACGAATTTGGGTCATCTGTTATATTGTGATAAGCAGCTGATCTTTGTTGTTGATGCTTTGCTATTGTTGATTTTTCTACTTTGCTTGATGTAAGAGAAGTAACATGCTGCAGTGACCCCGAGAGATTAAAGTCGTGTTGTAACTAGAATAGTGCGAAATGATCGTGTGGTGATCACTTCGAATGGATCGTGGGAATAGGAAATGTAAAACCACAGCTTCTTTCATCTCTGGCCTCACTTGTTCAATGTTTCCCCCCAACATTTCATCTTCTTTCATCTCTCTGGCCTCACTTCCAGCTACTTTACTACTGTGCTTCAAAGAATCTTTTTTTTTTATTAAAAAAATTAAAATAAAGAATTGATCTACATAGAATATAATACTTCAGAATAAGGCTTCGTTTGGGGGGACTTATTTTCACCGGTCAAGCGGTTACGACCGCATGAACCGGACCTTAATTTAAGGTCCGGTTCATGCGGTCAATTAAGGTCCGGTTCATGCGGTCGTAACCGCTTGACCGGTGAAAATAAGTCCCCCCAAACGGAGCCTAAGAGATCTGCTGAATGCGCTTTCATAGGACTGTGCGATGATCGTAGTGTCGTCGTTGCGTGGGAGGTACTTATGTTGTGGATTCGTCATGGAACATTGTGCTATTAAGAGAAGCGCCTTGGCAGGCATGCCAAAAACACTTAAATTCTAGATTTACTCTTTCACTTTGAGTAGGAGCTACCATGATAATTAGAATTATTATTCATTCTCTACTTTATAAATGAGAGAAATGAAATCTCATTTTTACCCTTTTTGTGCTGTGTGAATAAAATCTCATTTTAACCCTTTTTGTTTCCTTCCTGCCAGTTGATCGCACCTCCCCTCGGCCTCGGCCAGTACTTATAGAAATTAAATAATGCCCTGCTGAAATTGATATGAGAGTGTAAATCTAGGTTACATCTTACATGGTTACTAGAGGGTAAATCTAGGTCTATTTGAGTGAGCCCCTGTTCGAAGCTTCCCGTAGCCTAAAGACGTGACAATTTAGGGTGAGAAATCAAACATCGTCAATCGGTATTTCGTTGCTCTGTCCCTCAATGAAATATTGCACTAAGCCGACTTCATCAAGCCGACTTCATCAAGCCGATCTGGGATATTAAAGGTTCCCTTAGACGATTATGACTTCATCTTGGTGTGGACTTGCTTGACTGGATAAGTATTTTTGCTGTGACATTCACTCAACTCTTCATCTTGGAATAAAATTTTTTAGTATACCAAACTCTTAAAACATAGTTGAAACATTGCACTTCAAAATATTATTTTACTCTTGCACTCAATTTGCAAATAATTTAATATTTCTAAATATATTTAAGTAGCCAATTGTTTTAATTATTTATTTTCATTTTGCAGCCCTGAAAATGAAAACTAGGATAAAATACTTGCGATAAATAGTACTGCATCGCCTCCCTCCCAGCAGCCTTGTTAACCTGGCTCTGAGCCAACGAACTGGAGATGAGAGCCGGACAATATCTGGTTATGAGATCTTCGCAGCCTCCACCGCTGCCCTCGCTGCTCCGTCCCGCCAATGGAGTCGTCTTTTCCAGTTATTCCCCTTTCTCTGCTCCTACTCCACGGCGGATCCGACAGATTTCCCTGTTCTCCGGTGCTACCATCGGCGGACCGAGAGAGGACTGGAAACAGTTCCGGTGGCCCCGAAGCAAATTCCGAGACTCTATACACTTTCCCTTTCTTGCTGGACGCTGTGTCTGGAACCTTTGCAGCCCGCGCGCTTATCACGCTTCTGATTCGTCCGCATCCATAGATTCCAACACCATGGAGTCCATGGAAAATAAGGTACCTCTTTACTTGGAGACGGCCTGTAATTTCTCTTCTCCACCCACATCATCGCTGAATCATTTCACCTTGATTCATATGCGGCTTAATATGTTCATGGTGGCACTTAACATTAAAAAGTCCATTTTATGGTGTCGATTAATTGTTGATTACAAGTAGTATCTGCCAAATCGCTTCTCCAGAATGGAAAATCGAAAATCTATTAACTGGAGGAAGGAGCCCTACATTTGATTGATCCGTTATATAGGGAGAAGAAGCCGCAATAAAACTATTGTCACCTATATTTTCATGCTGAACTCTAAAGTTCTGAGTAGAGCACGAGACTAACTACGCTAATTAAGGCTTTGTTTGGCTCAGCTGCTGCGTTGGGAGAAACATTGTGGAAAATCTGATATTTTGCAGATTGGTGGGAGAAGCGGTGAAACTGTTTAGAGCAATAATGTTTGCAATGTTGTTTGAAATGAAGAAATTGTTTAGCCTGTACGACAAAACACTTGTGTATATGAATGTTTAATAATCTTAAATATGAAAAATAAACATTTTTCACCAAAACTCATCAAGATGCTCCTGCATAAACATTAGGAATACTGATTCCGTGTCTCGAACGCAATCAAACGCTAACTGCATAATAATAAATATTAGTTAACAAATTATACATCCATGGTTAGATGCAATATATTGTATCTGTGATGTTCCATCAACTGATCCGCAATGTAGTCCCTTAAAGTAGACATTTCAGTAGCTCTTGTCTCTTCAAATGTAGCAGGCGCAATGTTTGGATTTGTGTTGATATTCATAGGACGAGCGCTTCATCTAAGCTTGTATGTCTCTTGATGAAGAAAGCATTCATCCCCATCACATTCACCAAACTTTGGATCTGTATGCAATGGATGTCTCCTAACCTCAATTATTGCCTTCCACCATTCGTCGGAGGCGTCTATTGTTCGTTTGGTAAGTTTTCAACATAGCCCAGTCTCATCTTTTTTAAATCCAAATGGGTGCGCTCTTTGAAATTCTTCAACAAATTAGACCCACCATCTTTACTGAAGTGAGTGATCGGCATATTCCCCAATTCAATCTCCCTTATACATGAATCGCAAAACAACCTAACATGGGATGTCTCCCAAGTTGCTGAATTCCACCTTCTCTTGATTTACCCATCTATTTTTCATTCCATTATAAAAAAAATGACTGGTGCGAACATCATGAAATTTCAAAAAATTGACAAAAGCCTAAACCCTAATACAGATCATCCAGAACTCAATTCAGAAAACGCAATACCATTTTTGAAGCATACAAAAATAAATATATGATCACCCAGATGACAATACAAATGTATGATTACCAAAAAAACCTTGCCATATTAAAACCTACACATATTGGAATCCCGAAAAACTCCATAAAAAAACCTAGCCTTGTCAATAACCTACACATTTTTTTGAATCCAGAAAAACTCAATAAAACCCCCGGAACCTTACTAGATAACCACACAAAAGAATCCCAAATGAAAACCAGTCAAGCAAAGATCTAGAATCCAAGATCCAGCGATCAGACACCAGAGAATTAAACAATCTTGAAATTGTTAAGCTGTCTTTCCCCCCAAAAAAACAAAAGTTAAACTAAAAGAGAGAAACTAATAACATCAAAACCTTACATTAAGAGCTAAAAAAGAGAAATTCATTGAAGAAATCAGAAAGCAAAATTAATCATCAAAGGACAACGTGCAGCATCTCATTCCTCGACAGCTTCACTTTTCGACTTCTTCTTCCTACCATTGATGTTAATCATCAAACTCTCTTGCCGAAGAATCCCCAAAAGCTCCGATTGTGTAAATGCCTTTTTATCATCTCTCTCTCTCTATATCTATCTATCATGATTACTACAATTCTCAGGGGAAGATGAAGACAAAGCCATCTGAATTTGATTTTTGAATATGGTAGATATGAACTTTGGCCTGCATGAACAAATATTCAGCCTGCATATATCCACGGTCTGCATAAAGCCAAAAGCAGCCTGCATATAACAATGCTCTTTTTATATTGCTAATGCAAGTCTTTCTTTGTATGTGTTTTCCAAGTTGCTAATGCATTCTTTGGTTGTATCTGTTTTCTACGTTACGAATACAATTCTTCGGTTGTATGTGTTTTCTACGCTGCGAATACAATTCTTACGTTGTATGCATTTTCTACAATGCAAGTCTTTCGTCGTATACATCTTATGAAGTGCCAATTCAAGTCTTTCTTTGTAGCAAGCTCTTATATTTGTATGCGTTTGTAAGTTTTCTTGATGCTTTGCACAATTTATATTGCCAAGTATTTCTATTGAATCTCGAAGCTTCTACATATTGCTCTACTATGATGCCTGTGTATAGTCTCTATGAGCATTCTCTTCTGTGCATTTTGCATGGAAACACCCTTAATCCTAATGAAAATTTCTTTCTCATCCTATCGAGCAGATCAAGGAAAAGCTTAATGCAATTGTAGTCAACGTGAAAGATGCATACGGTGATGGTCGACATGTTAGGTTGGCTGTTTTATTCTATAATTATTGCGCACATTTTTTTTAAATTGTTAAGCATTGATATTCATGATTTGTTTTTATTGTGCCTCCACATCCTTCTATGTATGTTTGCCATAATTTGTGTTGTTGGAGAAGTTATATGATACTCAACTTTAATTGGAGCAACCACTTACCCTTAAATTAATTTGTTGGTAAAACAGGCTAAACAACTTGAGTTGCATTAGAATATAAAACTGTTAGCAATGTTTATAGATTTTCTTATTTAAGTTTTTCTTTGTCTGTTTTTATCTAGAAGGGTGTTGTAGCAATATATTTTACTTCTCAAGTCCATTTTATAAAATTCTAGGAGTTATTGAATGCCATAATGGATAGATGGATATACATGTTTATAAACAAAGTATAGTTAGCTAGCTAGCAAAAGTATAGCTCGCGATGATCTATATAAATGTCAGGAAGTTTAATATGAGATTCATAATTGACGAAAGATAAATTAAGCCTAGATATGCTAATATATGCAACTAGTGTTTTAAATATTGCCTGACATGCCTAACGTGTCGGTCGTCATGTCGTGTCTGAGAGGAGAATAATATTTTTTTCATGTATATATCGATTTTTTTCCCGATATATCGGTCTGGACATTATAACAAAATATCACTCAATATTATTTTTCTGTTGAACTACAGAGTCTCAAGAGTTTAAGTAAAAAACTCTAATTCAAAACTAAAACGTTGCAGCCTCTTTCTTTCCTCAGTCTCGAGTCTTGTCATCATCTGACTTCTTTGCACAGTCGACAATGACATGCCTTCTAAGAAGTGTCTATATGGAGATATATCAAATTCTAAAAAGGAATTTGATACTACTTTCATTCAGAATGAAAGTAGATATCTTCTTATGTGTAAGTTAATTGATAATAGATGGGAGGAAACGTAGAGTACTCCTTATGGAGTGCATGGATGTCTAGAGGGCAAGAAAAAAATTCAGCTACCTACGACATTTAGGAAGGTTGGGTCAAAAGAAAAAGAAAAAACAATTTTAAGAACGTGAGGAAGTCGATGAGGAAGATCATGTAGATAACATTTGCAAGAGGATTAAGAAATTGATAAGGATGTTGATTGAGAGAGAATATCTACTTATATTTGTTTTTGATACTTGCTATAGTAGTCGTAATGTGTCACTAATATTTTATTTTAGATACTCTTCAACTTTCTTTATAGATAACTCATTGTGTATCTACATGATATGCTAATAGTTAAACATATAAGTAAATATAAATATTGAACATTTATCATTTAAGTTAATCTAATATATATGAAAATACATTTTAGTTTTAAGATATGAAAATTCGATATTTTGAAATATCCCTGATATGTCTCCAACATCTGAAATTTTAATACATTTCAACATCTGACAATTTAAAATGCAATCTTACATTATCACTAATCTTTGATATTGACATTCTTATGCGTGATACAATAAGAGTGAAGATAAGAGGACCATAGTAAACGACCAAGAAAGCAAGGAATGATGGAAATATTATCTATAGAGGTTTCAAAATAAGAATTTTATGGAATTTATTGTTTTATTGGACGTAACGAATAACTTTGCTTAGATGCTAAAACAAGAGGTTAAGCTAGTTTTGAAGACGAATGCAAAGGTAAAGCAAGTTGATGGGGATCCATCAGTTGTTGCACCCGGAGGGGTTCGCCCTCAAGGCGGGACCCACGTTTACCTATTCGCGCAGGAAGAAGTGATCGGATCACCGATCTGACTCCGCGGTTGCGTCCGGCGCGCCGTTGCGAGTTGAAATCATATATTAGTTTATTATTTTCGAGTTTGTTTTCATATATTTAGTGTCCGATCCCCACCGGCCAATCATAGCCGTTGATGGGGATGCCCTAGGCTTCTCTTATTTTATAAATAGAGGTTGTGTGGGCTGAAAGAGGCATTGCAGATTTTGGAGACAGAAAATTTCCGGATCTCTGCGGTCATCCACCGGTGCCGACGCCGTGGAACCCTAGGTGACGACTCCTAGGTGGTTTTCTTCCTCCGCAAGGTACCCCCTATCCATCCCCTTCTTCTTCCCCCCTTTCTAGCCATTTCCGGCCACCCAAATCCTCCCCAAATCCATCGCAAATCTCCCGTCCAGCAACCCTGCAGGCGCTGCCAGCCACCTCCTGCAGCAGCCCTTCCCTCCAAATCCCGCCCAGCAGCCTTCCCCTACCAAACCGCTGTCCAGCAGCCCTCCCCTCCCTGTCGCGAACCTCCAGCAAACCTTCCCCCCAGCCGAACGCCCCTCCACAGCCCCTGCTTCAACCCGCCAGCCTCCTGCAGGCCCCTTCCCTGCCGTCAGCCCCTCTACAGCCCTTGCTCCAACCCGCCAGCCTTCAGCAAGTCAATCCAGCCCTCCAACCATTCACCTCTAGCCTAACCGCACCCCCCTAACCTTCCCCACGTGGATCCACCTTCTTTCCACCCTTGGAGCCCGAAATCAGCCCAGATCTAGGGTTCTTCCCCTCCCGACCCGGTATTGCCACCTTTGACCGCCGATCTACATATTCTGACCCAAGTTCTCCAGTGCCTCGGTTCAGCCCACTATTTTGTGAGTCTTTCGTTGTACTTTGACATTTGATTTGATATTATTGCCTGGTGTTTTCCCTTGTGTTTGTTTGGGAATTGTACCGGTGGATATTTGTTTGCATACTATTGTAATTGCAAGTGGGACAAATTCGCCGCACGCTCGCTTTTGGCCCTCCGACGCGGAGGAAAGCCATGCTTACTTGCTAAATTAAATATTGCTTTAACTCTTTGTGATTTTGTGTGGTGTTACAAAGTTTTCATTGCTCTAATTATTAATCGTCGTTGCCAACTGTCGCATTGCATTTAGTACATGTTTAGTATCCCGCACGCGCACCTTCACTAGAGTCATAGGTTTTTGAGTACCCACAGCCTACCCTACATCAATTGGTATCAAAGCGCAAGATTTGGGCCACATTTATGTGTAGTGGTAGGTCATATAGAGTCATTAGGTTCATCTATGACTATTTATCGTTTTCGCTCCTCTCCTCTATTTGGGGATCTCGAGTCTATCTATACCCGATCTCATAGAGCCACTTCAAAGAGGTCTCCATATTATCATGACGATTCTCGTTCTCAGCACCCCTTTTAGAGATCGTGTGGACCCTTCGACACAATTCCATTGTGCTAGGGACGACCACCTCGGTGAGAACTCCTCACGTTATCATCATTACACCCCTCCCCGACGTTATGATGGTAGGGCTAAGTACCCTTCAGATCATCATCGTTACACCTCGCGGTCATTTGAGGAACTAGAGTCTGTATATGCTCGACCCAATCGAGCTCCTCCGGAGAGGTCCTCGCACTATCATGTTGGACATCCTCGCTCACCGTCACACGTTCGTATGGATCACGCCCGCCCACGAGCACGATCTGATTATGGTAGGAACGACCGTCTAGATGACCCTCAGGATCCCTATAAGGGTCACCATCACCACGATCACATCACATGTCAATACCTTCCTAGTTTTCCACAATCTGAGATACCCGAGGCCGAATTTCAGCGATTAGTTCTTGCTCAACTTGATCGCCTGGATGCTCATGTTGATGACATGAAGTCTACCTTAAGAAGAATCAATAGGACAACGCCTAAGGATTTAGACTTAGGTAAAGCCGCCGATGTGTCTAGTAGTACTCCCACTGACATGAGAGACCCGACACCTGATTTTGATACTTCTCATTTTGATGAGACTCGATGCCCATGTGATCTTGAAGTTGAGTCTGATCATTACTTTATGATACAAGTGGTGAGTGATACCGGTATGGCCACTAAGTGTGGCCACGAGAGTGAGTACGAGGCGCCCAGTGACACTGTGATGGTATATCCATCCTCCGCACCTCACTTAGACCTAGTGTCCCCTTTGGCTAGGGATCCGGTTCTCAACATTATACCGATTGACCCACACTTGAGTAGGGGCTCTTCACACTCTGCCCCTATCATTGTCCCGAGTCACATCACTACCGAGAGCCGAGAGCAGAGTGTTGACCGCATTGTGACTGTCTCACCCGCTTACGAGGACACTACATCTATTGGCGATCCTCATCTAGAGGATCATCCCACTATTATTTACTTTATTGTTGATGACGGTTTCCTTTTAGATGATCACCTTGCCATTATTGACCCCCTTGGGAAACCCTTCGTTGAGTCCCCGAGAGATCCTTTTGACGAGCCCCCCTTCCCAGAGAGCGTCCAACTTCGTATGCTTGGCTTGTACCTTCGCACTGGTGGGCTGAACATTCGAGAGGACTTTCCTTATAGACCTCCTGGAGAGCCACCTGACGGGTCTTATCCTTTGAGTAGTACCCGACACACCCCTACGTTGCATTCTTTTGTCACCATCTGCGTTAGTCCTTTGGGTGATGGCATTAGTCACGATGATTTTTTCTATCAACCGCCAGGTGAGCCTCCCGATGGCTCACAACCCTTGGAATGTGTTGGGCATCCCATAGTTCTGCAACTCGGTACCGATGTATCAAGAAGTCATTTAAGTATTCGTCGCCCACTAGACGAATATTTCTATATTCCTCCGAAAGAATCTCCTGATAGGCCACCACATTTTAGAGACATCCTGGCTATTATTAGATTTTCCCCTAACAAGGGTATCGTGTCTGTCGCGTTTCATCTGTATCATTTGCATGAGTCTGCTGAGTCGACTGTTCGTCATTTGCATGTGTCTGCTGAGTCTTTCGCACAGCATTTGCATGAGTCGGTCCGCCGAAAAATAATAATGAGCAATGAAAATTATAAAACCCATGCAGATAAACATAAGCGAGAACAAGTATTTAATGTTGGCGATAGAGTGATGGTGCGAATCCGACCGGAGAGGCTCCCCTCGGGACCTGCCAAAAAGTTGAGCGCCAGGCGAATGGGCCCCTACTCTATTATAAATCGTATTGGGACAAACGCCTACCGGATTGATATTCCGGCGAGTATGGGGATTCATCCAGCATTTAATGTCGAGGATCTGACACTGTACTACGAACCTTACGAGTATGTGGACCCGAGCGGTGGAGATGCCCAGTCTTTTCCATCTCCACTTTCGTTCTCTGCCCCCACTCATACCCCGCCACTGACCGACAGCCACCACAGTACACCTTCTGTTGCCACCCACCCACTTGGAGGTTCGTCTTCTCAGGTTTCACCTTCGGCACCACCGATCGCATCAGATTCTACTACTCGAGAGATGAGAGATGAGGGCATTACTGAGATCAGAGCCCACCAGTTTGTTTCTACTACGGATGGGACACGCTGTCGTTACTTGGTACATTGGCGGAGCCGCCCTGATGCTGACGACGCTTGGATATTGCCGCCGGAGCTCGATCGACTCGCCCCTGGACTTCGACTTCAGTACGACCGTCTCCATTCATCGGAGATGAAGGCTTTTCAGTCGGGGGGAGTTGATGGGGATCCATCAGTTGTTGCACCCGTAGGGGTTCGCCCTCAAGGCGGGACCCACGTTTACCTATTCGCGCAGGAAGAAGTGATCGGATCACCGATCTGACTCCGCGGTTGCGTCCGGCGCGCCGTTGCGAGTCGAAATCATATATTAGTTTATTATTTTCGAGTTTGTTTTCATATATTTAGTGGCCGATCCCCACCGGCCAATCATAGCCGTTGATGGGGATGCCCTAGGCTTCTCTTATTTTATAAATAGAGGTTGTGTGGGCTGAAAGAGGCATTGCAGATTTTGGAGACAGAAAATTTTCGGATCTCTGCGGTCATCCACCGGTGCCGACGCCGTGGAACCCTAGGTGACGACTCCTAGGTGGTTTTCTTCCTCCCCAAGGTACCCCCTATCCATCCCCTTCTTCTTCCCCCCTTTCTAGCCATTTCCGGCCACCCAAATCCTCCCCAAATCCATCGCAAATCTCCCGTCCAGCAACCCTGCAGGCGCTGCCAGCCACCTCCTGCAGCAGCCCTTCCCTCCAAACCCCGCCCAGCAGCCTTCCCCTACCAAACCGCTGTCCAGCAGCCCTCCCCTCCCTGTCGCGAACCTCCAGCAAACCTTCCCCCCAGCCGAACGCCCCTCCACAGCCCCTGCTTCAACCCGCCAGCCTCCTGCAGGCCTCTTCCCTGCCGCCAGCCCCTCTACAGCCCTTGCTCCAACCCGCCAGCCTTCAGCAAGTCAATCCAGCCCTCCAACCATTCACCTCTAGCCTAACCGCACCCCCCTAACCTTCCCCACGTGGATCCACCTTCTTTCCACCCTTGGAGCCCGAAATCAGCCCAGATCTAGGGTTCTTCCCCTCCCGACCCGGTATTGCCACCTTTGACCGCCGATCTACATATTCTGACCCAAGTTCTCCAGTGCCTCGGTTCAGCCCACTATTTTGTGAGTCTTTCGTTGTACTTTGACATTTGATTTGATATTATTGCCTGGTGTTTTCCCTTGTGTTTGTTTGGAAATTGTACCGGTGGATATTTGTTTGCATACTATTGTAATTGCAAGTGGGACAAATTCGCCGCACGCTCGCTTTTGGCCCTCCGACGCGGAGGAAAGCCATGCTTACTTGCTAAATTAAATATTGCTTTAACTCTTTGTGATTTTGTGTGGTGTTACAAAGTTTTCATTGCTCTAATTATTAATCGTCGTTGCCAACTGTCGCATTGCATTTAGTACAGGTTTAGTATCCCGCACGCGCACCTTCACTAGAGTCATAGGTTTTTGAGTACCCACAGCCTACCCTACATCACAAGTCCTAATAAGATATCCTATAATATTTACAAAATTATAGGATATATTTTTAAGAGATATGCATCTAATGCAAAACCATTTGGTTGTATGTGGAGTGATCCAAGATCTATATTAAGGGAATAAGGCAAAACCATTTGATTGTTATGGATCCACTTTGGGGATGCACATATTATGTGAATTGCAAGTGTCACCATCTTTGAAGCGGTGATGGTGCGTATTGATGGCATGGGCCTACAACCCAACACAAAAACATAATATGGAAAGTTAGCCCCCCACATTTCAAACGCCTTACACGAAGCAGAGATGACTGATTGCCGAGCTCATAACCTTCTCTGTAATTGCGTTGAACTTTACATACCAGGCCATAGATGCAAGAAACTCAGCGTGAATTGGAAGACACAAAGAAAAACGAAGAAACCTTCGAAATAAAGGATCCCGAAATCTCAGTCCATGCCATGGTCGAAACACATCATTCTTGTACTGTGCAGTTAACATTGTATGTGGTGGGACCCACATTGACATTAGTGGACTTAGACAACAACTACAATTTCATCATTGTAAACGTGAAAACCGACTTCAACATTCCATCCAAACCAGTGCTGGATGCCGGTAGTAGCCTCCAATGAGGAGAAAATCCGTAGCCTAGAGAATGTGCCAAGATATAACTTACGCTGGACCTCAAATTCTACTGCATCGATCTCTAAGTCATCCCTATGGTATTTTGATGCAGTCCTTGCCGTGAAATGGTTACACACATTAGGCCCCATTATGTTTGATTTCACGGTCCTACTGATGACCATACAAAGGAGAAAAGGATGAATAGTTTGGCAAGGCATGAAACTGTCATTTATGTTCGAAATCCTCGTAGGGCATCCTATTATCACAACAACGACAACCTTTGAGCCCTTATTGTTCTAATATGTCAACATTATGGAGACACCAACTTGCTTTCACCATCACGACATTTGTATCCTTTCAAGGCCCGCTAATGGGGATCACATCTAGGGGTTTGTAAAAAAACAAAAGCCAAGAACATATTCGGACTAACTAATTCAGGTCTATTATGACAGTTCTCTGCTAGGGTTTGATTCCAAAAAATCAAGAACCAACTTGTAGAAATATGCTATAAATCTCTTGTTAAACATAAGAGTATATAGAAAATCAGATGTGTTAAGAAATATGCAGGGGAATAAGGTTTTTGATAACTTTTATAAACATTTGAGTCACAATTATGCTGGTAGAATAGAGCCAAACCGAGATCTTCGGGTATGTGGTATGCACCAAATTAGATTGCAATAAAATATAAGTGGGATACAATTGCGAGGTATACTCACGCCAAACTTTTGATGATTGGTTCCCTCTAAGAGTCCTCTCTAAGAGAGATTCTAGCCTAGATTCCAAGATAAAAGATTAAGAATCCACACCCCTCCTTATATAGAAGGGGAGACTACTCTTGATTACACAAATGTATCATGTCCTACTAATAGACGCTCCCGACTAGTTGGGTATTGATCTTCACTAGCCGAGGGCCGTCATACACATGGAACATCTACGTATCAATACTCCGCCCTTCAAAATTGACCTTGTCCTCAAGGCCGAGTGCTGGTGGTTGCTTTGTCGAGCTCGAAGGCCTCAAAGTCAGCAATTGTCATATTGTCGTCTTTAAACGCGAGCAACAGGCATAGTTCTTTCTGGGGACATTTGTGAAGACGACAGTAGGGTTTTTTTGCAGCAGAAACAAAGTTCACGGTAACGGAGATCGATGTAATCTTGGTGGGAGAGGCAATGTTTTGGAGGATTTGGCTTTGATGGAGGATTTGGCTTTTATGGTGGAACTAGGAGTGAGGGTTAAAGAGGGGACACCGACAGGATTTGTGACAGTGGAGCTTCATAGGGCTGTAGAGTGAGGGCATGCGTCATGCTGTAGTGACTGAGGGGCCTGACATCACGATAAATTTCGCTTCCACAAAGAGTGCATACGGGATGGACACTATGACTGTGGGTGGGTTCAGAGTATGTAGATGAACACGGATGTGCGGTTGCAAGCCATGCATGAAGTACCCAAGGTAATTCATGGATAAGCCCAAGACATGATGTGTGAACCCCACAAAATCGTCGACATAAGACTATACCGAGTCGACTTGCAGAACTACACAATGATGCTCGAAGGGATTCATTGGGCGGCGTGCGTTATAACGCATAATAAACTCCTCCTTAAGTATTGTCCACGTCATGTGCAACATTGATACATCTAATAAAAGGAGGATCCTTCTATGTAAATCATCGTGAATGGAACCTTACTGGCCTCCTGAGTGAACTGTAACTCAAATGATAGTTCCGTGCCTGTGATCTGTCCGAGCGGGTCTGAACCGTCGAACATGGGCACCTCTATGGATATGTTGAGTTGTACAATGCCCGTTTGATCAACGACTGCGAAATTGGGGGTCGAAGATAGGGGAACTTTGTTAGCGGCCTGGTGGCCTCGGTGGAGGATCTAGAGGATGTCAGTTAAGGCGGATTCCAATACATCCACTCGTGAGGAGAGATTGCTTAGAGAACGTTGCACTTCGTCAAGATGATCTATCGTAGCGCACGTCAATGCCATGAATTAAGCAAACAGGAGTCGGCAACAGAAAACAACGCTAGGAGGCCTCGCGAGGAGGCGTTGATGTCTATAGATGTGGCTCGAGTGGCTGATTTGGAGCAAGGTTAAGAATCTGTAGAATTTTCGGGGTGGGTCCGGGGATAGAGGTGGAAGCGTGGAGCACGAAGGCGGTCGGGCGGCTAAGGAGGGACACTATTGAGATTCAAAATCCATCAACAGTGTCGATGAGATCTATGTCGACTGGACTGGAAACGATCATCTGGGTCGGCGGCCTCATCGACAGAGGAGAGGAGGCCCAAATAGGAATGGAGGAGTAGGATAAATCTGTGGTGTTCCCAGGAAGATCAATTCAATCATGTAGCTACGACGTTCGATTGATCGTGTTCTCACGTGTGTGGCGCGTTTGAGGGTCGCGCCGAGAGGCGCACAAGTGAACATTGGATGGCGGAGGAACGCTGCTCGCGGATGTGACAGAGACACAACAGACCGGACGTTGTGCGGGTTGGAGCTGGCCAGGCGAGGACGACACTGAATCAGCGAAATTTGTGGGGCAGAACGAGTAGGGGAGACCCGCAGCTGGAACAATGGATTTAGGGTTGCGTCTAAAGTTTTCCACGACCTAGGATTAGGCAGGGGGAAAGTGGCAGGTTGGATCAAGTTAGTGCGCACCAAATCAGATTGCAATAGAATGCAAGTGGGATACAATCACAAAGTATACTCACATTAAGCTCTTGATAGTTGGTTCCCTCCTAAGAGTCTTCTCCAAGAGAGATTCTAGCCTAAACTCCAAGATAAAAGATTAAGGCCCCGTAGTTTGGGGGGACTTATTTTCACCGGTCAAGCGGTTACGACCGCATGAACCGGACCTTAACCGCTTGACCGGTGAAAATAAGTTCCCCCAAACGGAGCCTAAGACTTCACACCGTCTCCTTATATAGGGAAAGAGACTACTTTTAATTAGAAATGTCATTAACACATCATATACTACTAATAGGCGCTCCAGACTGGTCGGGTCTGGATCTTCACTAGCCGAGGGTGGTCATTCACATGGAGAGTATACTTATTACCTACATATTTGTACAATTCTAAACTCCATATACATAGTTTGATTCTGGTTTCAAAAAGTTGGAAACGAACCTATATGGATCAATCCTTCGTTTTAGGGGGAACCAATCCGAACTGACCCAAGTTGCACCCTTAATTTCATCGGACGACCCATAATGGTATACACACATCGGGCAAGAAATTGACAATCTATATTAAGTGACGTTGGGTCTGGCTTACTATGGCAATATTATAATATATGCATTTAATCCAAAACCAATTGGATGTTGGTAGAGGGGCCCAAGATCTATATTAAGCATTGTTTTAAATGTCCTCCGACGTGCCGTTTTTTAGGTTAAAACAATATTTTTTCTAAAAAATTTAATTGTCCTTTTGTAAATTATAGACCGATATATCTAATTTTTTTCCAATATATCGGCCGACACAATTTTTGATAATATCATCCATTATTTTTGATATATCGGCCGACCCTAAATCACACACGCACACACACATATATATAATATTATATTATGCATGCTTAAATCAATTAGACTTATTTTTTCATTCTTTTAATTTGTTATTCTTAAAATCAATTTTGTATAATTATTTTATACTATTTTTAAATAGACATTTAGTACCCATAATTCACTGACACGACCCGATGTTTATCAAGAGCCTCATAGAGGTCGTCAGCATGCATTATGCATCGTCGCCTGATTATCACATAGGAATTTCCTGAGTTCTTTTCTCAGCGGAGCTAAGCTTAGTAAGAAGTGGTTTTCGACATAAACACACATGAGCTACTAGGACATGGTTATTTTGTTTCTTGATGTTCTGAATTGAAGTGAATGACTCGCTCTAAGTTACCTCTAACATTTCTTTTCTTTCTTTGAGATGAGTTTAGGCTGCTTGTTCCTTTTACTCTGGGCTCATATCCTCCTATACTTAAATTGTTTGCATTTCTTCTCACAAACTTCTAAGCCTTTCAGAGACCTACTTACCGTATTTGCCGCTTGAATTAAAATCATTAGTAACATCAGAGAATAATATAATAGACTTCTTTTTATTAGCATTTTATCTTTTGTTCAAAAACAAAAAAGGGTGTTCATAAGTTAATAGATTGTCATAAGATCCTTGGCCTCCAATATAGCGTTGACCTTGGAATCCCATTTAAAAAGTATTTTTTACATTCAAGGTCTTGGTTGGAACATTTTTTTTTAGATTTGAAACTCTAAGATAGCCATCTGGGCTACTTGATTCCATGATGATCTCGCTAGGATTCTATTCATTGAACGCCTTTCCAATTGTCCTTCCATTATTAATATTTGTGGTGGTGTAACTAGGATGATAAGTTGTTGTAATCAGTTGTTTAAAGGTACGTAACTAGAATGTTTCGAGAATTCCGAAAGAATATTATGAAATAATGATGGATCTACCGTGGATTGGCCTTCCGGCACTACTGAGAATTTGTGCGCAAATAGGAAATCTATTCTGAAGATGTTAAGAATGAGTTCTGGTTCCAATTTAAATTGTTGAATCTTGGTGTTAATTAGAGATATTAACAATAAAAAAAACCTGTGGTATTGCAGCATTGATGTAGTTTCAGCGGCATTTGAGGGACAGTCTGCTGTTAACAGGCAGAGAATGGTGTACAAAGCGATTTGGGAGGAACTTGAGAGCACGGTGCACGCAGTTGACCATATGACCACAAGAACTCCCTCCGAAGCTGCAGAAAATCGATAATATGTCGAATAATTAAGGAAGGGGATCATATAATATTACCCCTTTCTTTTCTATAAACTATTTATGCCAGCTGAACATGCGTGCTTCACAATCCTCTTGTTTTTGGTGCTTTTTGTTGTTGCTTTATATCTTGAAACTTTGCAAATGTACCCATGCGGCCTATAAACTGGCGTTAGTTTGATATTTCTAAGGTGCATGAATGAGTGTAGTTCTTTGTGCTCTGTATTGATATTTATAAAAAATGGAAAATGAAATTTAGAATATTAATTATCAGTCTTTTTGTTTCATTATTAGCAATGATAGGCTTTAACTTTGCTAAGTATCTGTCCAGTGTGTGATGTTCATTGTTGGGGGTGTAGAAATTATTAATTAATATATCAACATAAGAATGAATAATCTTCCTAGTTTTCTGAAAGTCAATCCATGACAAATGAATCAATTCAAAGATGATCCAACCCAATAAAATTAATTTACCATGGAGAATCGCATGCAGTAAAGTTGTAGATGATTGTTAAAGGCAATAGAAGCAATTAGTTCTTCTTAATTTCTTATTGAGAGTCATTGGCTGGCTGCCTTTTGACATTTATAGGGTTTAGGAAGCCGCGTGTATCATCAAGAAATCAGCCACATGAAAATTGTGGACCATAGAGGAAATAGGAGCAGAGTCGAAGCGTATGTCCAGAAGAAGATAATAGAGCAGTGGCTTTCCCCTGTTCCCAGCAGTTGGCTGACTACACCTGCACGTAGTATGCAGGCTTAATTGTAAGGAGTAGGTGCAGCAAGTTTAATTGTAAGGAGTCAATTGAGCAGCTGCAGCTCACCCATATTCATTGCAGGAGGAAGAGCGTATTGCACCAAAAGAACAAATTGGAATAAAGGATCAGGCTTCCTCAGAATATGAAAACGAATCGCTCCTTTAACTATGGCCACCCCAACAAGTGGCAAAAACACGTACCGGACCGCCGTAACCCCAATAATATAGATCACCTTCATGTCCGATTTCCGAAATCCTGCCATCGCTCACTCTACTTGTCAGCGCTTCCTGTGATCAAAATATATATATATATATATATATATATATATATATATATATATATATATATATGGGACCCTAAAGCCTAAGAGCAGCAGCCCTTATTAGAAGCAGCGCGCGCACCTTTGAGCAGATTTCCTCCCATTATCAAGGTTGTCAGAGGCACTGCTCCTTCGCTGCGGTGTGCAGAAGAACTTATATAATTAGATGGCTAGCTATCTAGCTATAAGATAACAATACATATATCATGAAAGATGAAGATATTATGAGCATGCATGGGATATACCCCAGCAGCATAGCCGCGCCTTGAACAGCTCGAAGAGGAGCATTTTCACCTATTAGAGCTTTCCTGAAGGGAGAGATGACGCCTATTGTGATCCCGACAATCTGCAATAGTAATCAAGCGTGCGCATACATGAGAGTCATGCATCCATATACATGTAATTACTAGATCGATGACGTACCACTCCGTATGTGGATGGGGTCAATAATCCGTTGACGGCAATCATGGCAGTTCGAAGCTGCAGTAATCAATAATGCTTAGATCCAGGGGAGAGAATGTGCGGAGACTAGCTAGAGAGCATATGCATGAGAATGAACCTTGCTTTTGTTAGGAGGCTGATGGGCTAATAATATTACATGAGACTCTTCGCAAATATGATCTCCGCCACCCAATGCCGCCATAGTAGACACAGAATCATCTTTTGCTCCATGAATTGACTTTGTTCCTTCCTCCCCCATCCGCTCCGGCGCGGACGCTGTATTGCCATCCCCTATCTTTGGGTCCCTAGCTCCCAATGATATTCTCACGATATTATACACATACGACCAGAACACCAGATCATTTATCTGCAACATGTAGGGTTTAGGGTATATCTATGCTATCTATATATGAGCCAAATATATAATTGAGAGACTCACTCCCATGGAGAGTGAAGCGTAAGCCATGGCGTGGGCATGACATATTGCGGTCTCCCCAAATGGGCTGCCTTTTTCGTGGCAAGTGCTGGGAATAACTATGAGCAGCATCACGCCGAGATTCCCTATTCACGCACTCACATGTATAATATATGTGCATCAGCTTCAGATTCATCATAAACCCTAAACCCTAAACCCTAAACCCTAAACCCTTATATATTAAAGGTTTACTATAAACATGCACAAATAATGATAATAAGGAAGGTATAACTAATTAATTATATACCTGAAGCGCAGCAGCCCAGGAGAATAGGCCTCAGCTGCGGTGGGGCTTTGGTGATTCTGTTAAGGATCCACCCAAATGCGGATCCCACAACAAAAGTTAAAACTATGTTCACAGGCATGAACCACCTGCATGTCTTTTCAAATATATATTTTAAAAAACATTCCTCCCTTATATCTAACTATATATATATATGTATATATAATTGACAAGTTCAATTTATTTATTATAGGGGCTTAAATCCTCGTCAATACTAGCTGTCTAGCTGTAGTGTTATTATTATATACGCCCATTCTTTTTTCTTCTTTCTGAATTACGTGTGTTGAACTTTTCATGCCGGATATGTCTTTTCATTCATCCTTAAAAACAGAATTTTATGTTCACGTGCTTATTATTAATATTATTATTATTATTAATAAGCACGTGACTGAGCGCAAGTATGTTCCATAGTGGTGGAGAGAAGGTATGGGATTCTATAAGGAGAATGAGAAGAAATTATTTTGAATCAATATTAATATTATTATTATTTTTAATATTGAAATCGGGTCAACCTGCAACTGGGCAAATTATTTAAAAAAAACGTTTATATGCAAAACAAGAAGAAGAAGATTATACTTACGCTGACGCGACTCTTGCCATGGTGAATGTCAGAGATAAATTGTTTGCCACAAGAGAGGGATTAAGCACATAATATACAACCTGTTAATTAAAAGAGAACATGAATGTCAATATTGATTGGCTATCTTGATTTTTTGTAATTTCCAAAGATACTATAACTATGCAAATTAATTAATTAGGAGCATAGATAATATATGTAGTGTTAGTAGAGAAGAGGTGGGCGGAGAGACGCTCACATTATTCAAGTGTTTCCCGGCTTCTTCAGTGAAAAGAGCAATGAAATCGGTGGCCAGAAAGGATCCGACGCCGGTCACCAGAAGCATTTTCAGAACCGGAATCCATGCAGCAATGAAAAGCCCATATACATCCATTTAATTCGATCTCTCAACCCCTAATTAATTCATGCATGCATATATATATATATATATATATATATATATATATATATATATATATGTATATGAAGTTAGACAAATATCTTTAGTTTCTACCCCCCCTGAAGAAATTAATCCGACATAATTTGCATCCATTAATGCATGAGAGCACATACCTGTTAACTCGATCCAGTACGAGTTGGGAAATGGGATCTAATTAATTGCACGAGTTAGAAATATGGACTTACATACATACATATATGTAAAAGAAGAAGAAGAAGAAGATACAAATATATATTATAGTATGTATATAAACAAATGACATTAAGAACAAAAAGAGAAGCTGTTAAAGTCAGTGGGAGGTAGAAGGGCAGCATCTTCTACCTGGAAGAGTTTGGAACATTCTACACATTTGGTGTGAGTACTTCTGTATGCATGTCCAGCTAGCCCCCCTATACATGAAATTCAGTTTTTTTATATATTAAGGAAGGAAGGTGGTAGGAGATCCGATGGGTGCCTGCTTCTTTCTTCCAACCGCTGCCTACTCATCCTCTAAATTAATAAGGGAATTGTTATTGGTACCCCATAAATGGCTATTTGTAACGCACGGCTATTTGTACCAAATTAGGATATTTGTACCCATACTTGATAATCGTACCCACATAAAATTGCGTCAACAACAAAAAATTTGTATTGTCCATTAATAACATTTACGTACAATTTTTTGCACACCTTAATAGTCATTCACTTAATTAACATCAAAAAACATTTCACCCCAAAAAATACACAATGTGTTCTCATGTTTCGAAAAAGTCCATAAACCATTCACTCAATTAACATCAAAAAACATTTCACCCCAAAAAATACATAATGTCATTTGTTAGTCATATCATTCCTTGTCAAAATGAACTCCGTCTGCAGGAAAAATGTTTTCAATTAATATTATAAATTTAAAATAATAAATAACGAAGTAAATATCTTACTTTTTTGTAACCTAGTGCGTTGCGTCACCCCAAAATACATTTCAATCCAAGTGATAAAACAATTTGCACTCTGCAAAATACAAAATAAATTAATTGATAAGTACTCAAATCTTTAATAATGGGCAATCAAATTATTTAAACTTACATACCTGACTAATTAAATTAGACGTGTAATATATGGAATGTCCCACTGTTCTGCTACTTGTTCATGATATGTTGTCCAGACCGGAAACACGGGAGGTAGTGGACATTCTTCTTTCATTCGCAACAGAACGAAGTGGTTGTCATTTATAAATCCCATATGAATTGTCCTTCGAATAGCCGGGGGACTTGAATGAAGCGGTAGAAAAGTGAATGATTGTTTGCTTGAAAAATGAACAAGTTGTACGTTGTAGCATGATGCAATAAGTTGACCCATGTCGGGCATTGACATCCATCTATCAAGCGGGGCTGGCACCACCCAACAGTCAAGAGATTTTAATAAGTCTAATCTCCTTGTTGTTCCAAAAATTTCAGTGTAGGAAATTTTGATCAAGCGGGGCTGACACCACACACATATCAACATGAAAACTACATTCACATAACAAAACTACAATCACAGGAGCAGGAAATAAGGCTTCACAATCACAAAACCTGAATCATATGGGACTCTAATGAACAAAATTACAATCACAAAACCTGAATCAATCAAGCATCCATATAAAATTCCTAAACAGAGAGCAGGAAATGCAATCCCTGCTACAACCTGGGAGCAGGAAATGCAAGCCATGCTACAACCTGGGAGCAGCAATTGCAGTCCCTGCTAGGCTGCTACAACCTGGGAGCAGTAATTGCAGTTCCTGCTACATCCTGGGAGCAGGAAATGCAATCCCGGCTACAACCCTGCTGCATTCTGGGAGGGATTTACCTAGGGCAAGAATCCCTACTGCAATCTAGGAAACCCTAAATCCACACAAAATAGCAATCCACGCGGGAACAACATGCAGTCGAAATCCATGTGGGACGAAAGCCCTAATGCACAAAATCGAAAGCCCTACTGCTAAGAGGAAGAAGAGGGGTATACCTAGGGGCGGCGCAAGGGAGGGCGCAAGGGATCCAGACGCCGTCGAGAGAAGTACTGTGATCGACAAAAAAAAAACGCAAAATCTGTGAGCAACGATGGCGAGGTCGGCGAGGGTTGGGGGAAACATCCACAAAATAGGCGAGGGCAAAGGATTAGCTTACCTGAATGTCGAGGGCGAACGGAGAGAATGGACGCTAGGGCGAGGCGAGAATGGGGCGCCGGGGAGCGGAACGACGATGAGGGGAGGGTTTCTCGGGCACGCGTGAGAGAAGAGAGTTTCGGCTGGGTACAAATATTAACTTTTCTGGGCTTTAAAATTGAATAAACATTATATCAAGATGGGTTTAAATATCCATTTATGGGGTATGATTAACATTTCCCATTAATAAACTCCTTCCCCCTTTAATTTTTCCAACCGGCCGGCCTGCTTCTTGTTGTCATCCGGTTTTTCTTTATTTTTGCTGAGTGATTAAATATTAATTATGTATATAATAATAGTATAATATAAAGGAAAAAAGAATGAGAGAGAGAGAGAGAGAGAGAGAGAGAGAGAGAGAGAGAGAGAGAGAGAGAGAGAGAGTTTAGGGTTTTAGAGTTTAGGCAGCTCTCTCTAAATAGAAATTGACTTCGTAATTGAAGCACGCAGGTGCGCATCTGTGTGCGTTTGATTATGGCCACATATTTCGTTGGCCCCGGAAACACAACCATATATTGCCCATAGCAACAAGTTTCCCGTCTCTTAATTGTATCTCCACCTCCCCTCTAAGTTTGCTAAATTACAATCTTATTTTTTGAAATTACAAAAATCTCCTCTCTTACTTTTGAAATTACAAAAACCATGTAATTACGCTAACTTTCGGAGAAAGTATTGATAATTATATATATATAATGCATACATACATACAAACTCTATATATTCTGATGTGATGGGCAATATAAAAGAGTATTGTTGGACTATACAGTATTTATAAAGTTATTCTTAGACTAGTACATACTTTGTTTTTTATATGCATAATACTACAATGTAGTCACTGTGAATGGTCCCTTCTCTTTTGGCAACACTCTCATTATATTTTCCTTTGTGGGACAAAGTTACACATCCACTTCTAACATGTCAGTGTAAGGTTGGAAAGGAGAAGCTGTCATTGCGACAACCACTCCCCGATGGGGATGTTGATTATGCGGCTGAATTTTCAGACTCTCATTTCCCTTTTACACTCTTCTTTCTTTAAACCCAATGCTTCTTTTTTCATATAATAATAATAATAATAATGTAAACCCTAAGCTCCTAGAAATATATGTTGGTAAGACAAGATTGGCACTTGGCAGGGGGCTTGGGTAAGGCCAGGTCTTTTCGAACTAAGAGCATTCAGCTTTA
Organism: Dactylorhiza incarnata; assembly: GCA_033032865.1. Taxonomy (NCBI): domain Eukaryota; kingdom Viridiplantae; phylum Streptophyta; class Magnoliopsida; order Asparagales; family Orchidaceae; genus Dactylorhiza; species Dactylorhiza incarnata. Next base: position 134,064 of record JAWHQI010000147.1, read on the forward strand.
ATAGCTGCCGAGGTTGTTATTACTGTACACAAGAGTGTGTCATGATTCTAAAACATCTTCACTTTCACCGCTTTCGGAAAATGATGTTTGATCACCGCCCTAAAGAAATTGCATCATCTTCCGACAAGAATTTCAATCGATACTCACTTTTCCAAGGCATAACAACCAATTAAATCTGAAAGCTCTGATGTGCGCAAACACCGAAGAAGTACATAGTATCTAAACTTTACTTGATGAACCAAATTATTATTATTATTATTATGTAATAATATTACAATATACTGAATATATAAACACTAAACCCTGATGAATATAAAGATAATTTTTGTTGTATGAAAGATTAAATTTAAAGGATATCTCGATTTAAATGAAATTAATTAAGATACCTCTCATATTCCAGTTTCTGGACCACGATGCCGTTCAATAGAAACCTCAGCTCCTACTAGCAAAGGATTTTTTTCATGGGTTTTCAAAAGAGGTAAAACCGCACCGCACCGCAAAAACCGACAATAAACCACGCCGAATTCAAAACGCACCCCTGCAGTGCGAACGGCAGGAAGCATCGATTCACTATAAATGAGCGAACGGCAAACGTCGACTCACTATTGTGCTCGATGAACATTGATTCCAGTTGGCTTCGCGAACATGAGTGACATTCGACTAGCGAATACCAACCGCGGGCAGGAGGCATTCTACTAACGTTGAATAAATCGTGCAGTAAGACGGCAGTGAATGTCCGGTACGTGCGAGCATATGAGGGATGGACAGACTTGCAAAAATTAAAAGAAGAAGATACTAAGAAGGCATTCTACTATGAGAGATACAATAGGGTTGTTTTCAAAGCGGAGCAGAATTGATCTGCAAATTTAATTGAAGACCATCTTTATTAGGGCTTGATGAGACTATGTTAACCGAAATGAAGAAACGCACTGCAAAGCAAAGTGGATGTGATAATCAGAGAGAATAAAAAAAAAAAAAGAGTTTTTAAGTTTGTGTGTGTGGGGTGTGTGTGTGCGTGTGTGTGTGGGGCGGCAATCAATCACCTTCTCGACAAGTGATTGGTACTTGTCCCCCTCATCTTCCATAAACTGCAACAAACTCGGATGCCAAACAACAAGTATGAGAAGACAGATGCATGCAAGAGTGTGTAAGACGGGTTTAGGGTTTATTTGCAGGACCTGCCCGGTGACTGTGTAGAGTCTATTATACCATCCGCCGGACGCCATGCCAATGGCAGAGTATATATGCCTGCGTCTTTCGCCTGGGCTCTGCAGTGTGTACTCAATATAGTACAAGCCTGCCCCAAAATGAGACGAAGATTATCTTATGCGCAAGGCAAGTGAAGAGGACACACAAGGGTCAAGGGTGATTGGATTGATGAGAGAGGTGGCACATGTCATGCATCCAACGGCCCTGAAACACTTATTTTAAGTTGATTTCCGTTTATTGGCGCAGGGGGCATTAATGAGTTGGGATGAAAATACCATTTGCGGATGAAGAATTGACGAGCTTTGCGGCCAGTCCCGGAGGCCTCTGCCAGCTTCTATCCAAGCCACCAACCTTTTTTCAAGCAGACGAAGATACATGCTGATCAGCAAAGGCATCTACCCATACATCCATCAACAATGGAAGGTTTTATACAAGTACCAGGGTTTCTGCAAAAGCATCCACTTTACCAAAGGATCCTAGTGTAGTGAAATCCGGACCAAGCCCAGTGATGGCTATACTGACTGTAGAGAGACGGAGAGAGAGTCTGATCAGCATTATTAAGAGATTCAATTATCAATCAGATCAGGACGGAATCATTCCACGCAAAAAAGTACCATTGGAATTAGAAGCAGCAGCTTCCTCCTCGGGGTAAAATGCAGTCACTGATTTTATGCTGTCAGTTCCTCCAGTACCTACCGACCAGCCTGTTGGCAGCAATAGTAGTAGTAGTAGTAGTAGAAGAGAATAATTTCAATGCCTTAGATTAAGTGTCTGTAACAGTTGCACCTCATGAGCTACCCATATAACAGACGCATAATAAGAGAAACTCTGCTTATGAGAAGTGATTGGAACTTGTCCCTGTTATGGGGGACTAGCTCGGTAATTTATTTGCTAGAAATTTACAGCTAGAAATTCACACAGAGCGTTTTATTCTTGGTAGATACATTTATAATGATGATCAGTGAGTTTCCCCTGGGCCGCGAGGCATAGACGCTGGTGGAGACATAAGGTGAAAAATGCCACCTGTTGTTCGGGTATATAGCTCTAGCCAACAATGCTCGATCCTTCTCCATGTGCATTTATACCGAGTCTGCTTGCTTCAACAAAATAAGTCCCTCCCAATGAATTGATTCATAAGGGAGGGACTAACCGGACGTTGCAATACTACTTCAAATTGTAGAAGTGGAAAAATCAGGTTCCTTTCTATTCAAACTTACAATTCTTCCTTTACATTGATCCCCTATTTATACACACAAAAGGAGGGATCTAATTACTGATTGAAGATGTGAGCCTAATTACAAAAGAAGGGAATGCGCTAATCGCACACCACTCAGCACTAAACGCACACCAACACTCCCCCTCAAGGTGGGCGAAAGATATCCACTAAACTCATCTTGTCACACAATCTGGATAAATCAAATGAGCTGAGTCCTTTAGTTAGACAATCAGTCATTTGCTCCTTCGTATCAATATATCTCAGTTTGAGCACCTCACTATCCAGTTTCTCCTTGATAAAGAACATGCCGATCTCTATATGCTTCGTTCGGTCATGGTGGACAGGGTTATTTGCAATGGTGATGGCTGACTTGTTGTCGCACCATAATGTCATCTGCCCTCATGGGTCTATCTTGAGTTCCATTAACAGGGATTTCAACCACAACAACTCTCCCACACCTAAGGCCATGGCTCTGTACTCCGCTTCGGCTGTAGACCTTGCAACTACTGTCTGCTTCTTGCTCCTCCAGGAGACTAGACTGCCTCCTACAAATATGCAGTATCCTGACGTCGACCTTCTGTCATCAACGCAACTAGCCAGTCAGAGTCACAATAGCCTTCGATGTTTGAATGCCCATTCCTTCTGAAGATCAGTCTCTTTCCTGGTGCGCTCTTTAAGTACTCGAGAATCTGATATACATCATCCATGTGACCCTCCCTAGGATCATGCATATAGCGGGCCACCACACTTACGGTAAACGATATGTCGGGGCGGGTGTGACCCAGATAGATTAGGCTGCCTACCAATCTCTGGTACCGTTCTTTATCAATTGGTTCTCCCGCCTCAACACCAATCTTGGACTTCTGATCAATGGGAGCAACTGCAGGTCTGCACCCTAGCATACCCGTCTCTTTGAGCAGATCCAACACATATTTCCGTTGGGATAAAACAATCCCTTTTGCACCGTGGGCTACCTCAATCCCAAGAAAGTATCTTAGTTGCCCCAAGTCTTTCACCTCAAATTCCTTTTCCAATTTCTTCTTTAGCTGAGTAATTTCACTTTCATCATCGTCTGTGATGATTATGTCGTCCACATACACAGCAAGTATTGTAATGTGACCTTCATGTTGTCGAAAGAACACTGTATGGTCCGCATTGGTCTGCTGATATCTCATAGCTACCATGACCATCTTAAACCTGTCAAACCAGGCTCGAGGAGACTGCTTCAGTCCATAAAGTGACTTCTTGAGTCTACACACCTTCCCTGCTGTTTGCCTCGTGCCAAAGCCCGGTGGTACCTCCATGTAAACTTCTTCCAACAAATCCCCGTGAAGAAAGGCGTTCTTCACGTCCAGCTGGTGTAGATTCCATCCTCCATTTGCCGCCAAAGATATCAGTGTCCGCACTGTGCTCATCTTTGCGACGGGTGCAAAGGTCTCATCGTAGTCGATGTCATAAGTCTGACTATACCCCTTTGTAATTAATCGGGCTTTGTAGCGCTCAACCTGACCTTCCGGGTTCTGTTTCACCGTAAAAACCCATTTGCACCCAACCGTCTTTTTCCAGGTGGTAGAGATACAAGGCTCCAGGTGTTATTCTTTTCCAATGCCCCGAGTTTTTCTAGCATTGCAGCTTTCCACTGTAGATCTTCCTTAGCAACCTGCCAACACTTAGGAATAGAGATACTGTCCAAAGATGCAATGAATGCTCTATGTATATGTGATATTTTAGAGTAAGAGACAAATTGGGCAATATCATAGGGAAAGTCATACCGATCAGGTGAGACTCCTGCATTCCTGCGGGAACTCCGCCTTACCGGTATGGGAGAGGAGGTAGGAAGGGGAGGAATTATAACACCTGTGGATTCAGAGACTGAAGTGGATGGAGTAGGTGCCTCGGGAGTAAGAGTGGCAGAAGATAAGGGACTCGACATAAGTGGCACTGTAGGCATTGTAGCTTCATTCTACTGGCCTCTTCGTGTATACACTCTCAGCTCCTCCTAAACCTGATGTTCATCAGTGGCAGATTTATTCTCCTCATGTACTGGCGCAACAGCCAACTCCGCACCTTTTTGTACAGGAGGGCAAGGGATACTCATTATCCGCCTCTCACTACTACTGCTATCTTCCCTTTCTTGCCTCATACCGTCGGTAACAAGCGGGTCCTCAAGAGGTCAGTCAACCGAAGAGGAATAATATGACTCAAATTCCCTAAATGTGACATCCATACTAATGAATAATTTTTTCTATATCGGGCTCCAACATACATACACCTTTTGAGTAGCCGAATACCCAACAAAGACACTTCAGAGCCTTTGGATCCAAATTTTCCACATTTGATCTCTGGTCTTGTACGAAGCACACACAACCAAAGGTCTTGAAGGAAGAATATCTCAATTCTTCCCCCGTAGTATCTCAATTGAGGACTTCCATTCCAATACTCGTGAGGGCATTCGATTGATCAAATACGTTGCTATGAGGACAGCTTGCCCCCACAAGTATTTTGACACCTTCATTGATATCATCATGCTCCGAGTCACTTCCAAAAGGTGTCTGTTCTTCCGTTCCGCGACACCGTTCTGCTCTGGTGTGTACGGACAAGCCGTTTGATGTTGTATTCCCTGTGAGGACAAGTACTCTCCAAATGCTCTGTTGGTGTACTCTGTCCCATTGTCAGACCTCAACACTTTTACCACTGCACCATATTGAGTGCGAACCCCTTTGTGGAAATCCTTGAAGCATGTAAACACATCACTTTTACTTTTCATCAAGTAAAGTCAGGTCACACGAGAGAAACAATCAATTAAAGACCCAAAATAACGAAACTCATTCACAGTAGTTGTGAGACAAGGTCCTCAAACATCAGAATGTATTAAATCAAAAGGAGCAACACTTTTATTATCCGAACTTGAATAAGAGTTTTTAGTGTGTTTCTCAAACTCGCATGTGTCACAGACAAGTTTATCACGATGAGCTTTCTCAAATAAAGTGGGATACAACTGACTTAAAACATGAAAAGAGGGATGTCTCAAACGCCGATGATAAAGAAGAAGCAATTCTTCTATGCTCTTCCCGACTACTGCAGCATCTTCTACCAATGTGGAAATAGTTGAGTCTATACTTTCCTTATCCAGGTACCACAAGTCACTATGCCATGTGTCAGTCTCAAGTCTTTTGCCGGTCTCCTTCTCTTGGAAGATCACCTTCGGAATATCAAACAAAACAACACATTTTAGTTGAGATATGATGACACTAATGGATAGGAGATTCACAGGAAAGAATGGAGCATGCAAAACATTGGACAGAGTCAAAGCATTGGTACATCGCACGGTACCCTTACCAACCACTGGTTGAGCTGTGCCATCAGCAGTCTGGATGCTCTCTGGGACTACTAGGGGAGCATAAGAAAGGAATTCCCTAGCATCCTCAGTGACATGTCGAGAAGCACCCGAATTGACTATCCAATCTGGTGATCTAGTATTGGATATAACTACGAGGGCAAGAGTTTCATCTGTACCTGAGGTTGAATGAGCGAACGAGGTAATGTTACCCCTTGATGAAACTGGAGTGAGTGCGTTATCCATCGCACCCTTTTGCTTTCTCTGCATCAGCTGAGAGTAAGCGTTCACGATCTCCTGTTCCTCTGAGTAACATATATCAGTCATACTTCCGTCTACCTCGCCTTCGGCTATCATTAGATTCGCATGGTGACCTCCTCTTCCACCTCCTTTGCGCCCACCACGACCGCGACCGCGGGAGCCTCCTTTTCCCCGTCCACCTGCATCCCGCTCTTTCGGTGGCTTGGGGGCAAGCCAGTCGCAAATGACCTATCTCGCCACAATTGCAACACTGTCGTGTCTCACACTTGTGACCTGTGTGTCCAGAATTTGTTACCACTAGGGCTGATTTCACCCCGGTGGGTGCAGTCGTACCTGACTGAAGCTTAATTCATGTAACACCCTCCCTGTTACAAAGAATATAACAGTAGGTCCGGTCGGGACCCCACACCATATTAAACGAACAGAAGAGCGCGTTACTTAATTAGTTTTAAATAGTTTATAAGAAAACCATTCCAGCACACAGAGTCACACAACGTAAACATTTATTTAATTACAGTAAAATCAGTTCACAACTTGTCCACTTTAACAACTAGGAATGTAAATACAACAAAGTGTACTTGTTTTATTACATGTTTTACAAACATCGACACACAGACCAGCAATACATGAAGTAAAACCATGCAAACACTTGGGCCTTCGAGGGCCAGCAAAGCACAGCAGTTGGGGCTCCAACCCGCTATTTCCCGCTCGCCTCGCCAGGACCTGTAAGTTACAATCCACCAAGCGGTGGGAAAACAAGTAACTGGTCAGCTTTAGTTGACCCAGATTATAACGACCCCACCCCATGCTCGGGGCGGTGGTGCTCCTTCCCTGCAAGCAAGCAATAACAACATATATTTCACAGGTGCGTCTAAGCACCGCATAAAAACATCCACAACATATGTCGACTACAAGCCACACGTATTGTGCTCTCAAGGCACGACATCCACAAGTCCTTTTTCAACTTGGATGTTCAGTTTGAGCTAGGCCGTACACACGAAGTTCCGGCACTCTTCCATCCACAAGTCCTTTTTCAACTTGGATGGTCACTTGAGCTAGGCCGTACACACGAAGTTCCGACACTCTTCCATCCACAAGTCCTTTTTCAACTTGGATGGTCATTTGAGCTAGGTCGTACACACGAAGTTCCGACACTCTTCCATAGCCCGGTGCACCGAGGGGCGACCTCTTCACCGTCATTATGGGCGGGTTCGGATCAGCTAGGCCCGTGCTCAATCATCGCGATCAACTCTGCACGATGCGGGTAAGCTTTCACCTCTGCCCGACAACGAGACAACCTCACTGGGTCCTCAGAGCAACCTCATGGGCTATTGTCCAACACACCACATGATATCCAATATCACTGGCACTAGCGCCAGCGCTAGCGTCGGGCACTAGCCAACAGAACACAAATCTGCCAGCTCTTTCGGGTATTTCCTAGAGGTAACCTCCAGGATTCCCTGCAACACATCACAGCACCCAGAAACCCGAAAACAAGCATACATACTCAGAGTCTTCTCCGGAGTGCAATATAGCATATCAACATCACTAATCTAGACCAACCTGTCCAGATGGGTTTCACACAGCATGCCTACGTCTGTACTTCGATTCCGGACTCTATATGCAATTTCTATGGGGATAATCCATATCGACCCGTCGGAAGAAACCTATCCACTAATTAGTGGAAATCTTCCTGCTACTATGCAAATCAAAGGACGCACATGTCCAAAGATTAGGGAGGAGAATCGTTACCCTCGGTGCTCGTTTCGGTGTAATAGAACTGAGAGAGAACCGACTGGATTTTGTCGAATCAGCTTTCTCTCCACGAAGTCGACGATGACACAAGCACGCAAGAATCTCCTTCGCAGATTTGCCCTCGGCTCAACGAACGGCTATCTCCAAGTGACCTCCTTCCTTCTGATCTCGACTTCCTTGCCTTAGGAAAGAGACTGAAATCAGACTTTAGAAGGGAAACTGAACTTGACTGCCTTATATATTAAATCGCTACGGCCGACGCTAGCCACTAGTGCCTGGCGCTAGCCCAGAGGCGGTACGGCCGCCCTTATCCATAGCCGCTTAAGGAATCGACGGGAGAGTTACCGTCGGCGCTAACGTCGGCGCTATCTCCCGTCGATCGGGTTGCGGTCCCGTCGACTCGTCGATCAACAACAAGAGACCTACCGTCGGCGCTAGCCCTAGCGCCTGACGCTATCTCCCGTCGATCGGGCCCCGATCCCGTCGATCGACTCCTGATCCCGTCGACTCGTCGACGACACGCATAAATCCTCTCGAGTTACCGTCGGCGCTAGCCCCAACGCCTGGCGCTAGCTCTAAGATTTCATAACATTTTGAATTTCGTGCACTTGAAAATTGGGGTCTTGCAATTCTCTCCCCTTAAAGAAATTTCGTCCCGAAATTTGTAGAGTGCAAATAAACATAAAGAAACAAAATATAACTTGTACCTCAACGGAACAATTCAGGAAACTCGTCACGCATGGTTTGCTCACGCTCCCATGAAAGCTCCTCATGACCGCAATTGTTCCAACGAACTTTGACCATCTTGATCAGTTTATTCCGCAGCTGCTTGACATCAGTGTCTTCGATGCAAATAGGCGTGACCATCGCCTTCATCCCATCATCGATCGGCACTTGATTCGTCACCAGCACCTGGCTAGGCTCTGGCACAGCTTTCCTCAGCACAGAGATGTGAAACACATCGTGCAAACCGCTCAGCTTCGTCGAAAGAGCGAACCGATAGGCAGCTTCACCAACACGCTCTAGTATCTCAAACGGACCAAGGTATCGCGGACTCAGCTTTTTCAAGCGTCGAATCCTTGACACTCCCTTGAAAGGCTTGATCTTGAGATACACCCAGTCGCCCACGGCGAACTCAACATTTCTGTGTTTGGCATTGTAGTATTTTGCATGCCTATCTTGCGCCACCAACAATCTCTCCCGGATTGTTCAGATAGTCGAATTCGCATCTTCGACTTCCTTCCTCTTAAACAGCTTCGTCTCGCCCGTCTCCGCCCAAGCCAAGGGAGTACGACAAGCTCTATCATAGAGGGCCTCAAAGGGCGCCATCTTTATACTTGTTTGATAGCTGTTATTGTAAGAGAATTCAATCATGAACAAATGATCTTCCCACTTTTTACCGAAGTCCAGGACGCACATGCAGAGCATATCCTCCAAAGTTTTGTTAGTACGTTCAGTCTGTCCATCCGTTTGAGGGTGGAAGACAGTACTAAACTTCAACTTTGTACCCAACAACTGGTGGATTAGCCTCCAATCTTTCAAAGTAAAGCGTCTATCTCGGTCACTTACGATGCTACGGGACACACCGTGCAATCGTACAATGTTATCAACGTATAGCTTTGCTAACCGTTACACTGAATCGTCCCGCCGGTTCGGAATAAAGTGGGCTACCTTCGTCAAGCGATCCACGACCACCCAAACAGCATCATTCCCACCCTGCGATCTCGGCAAACCGTGCACGAAATCCATAGAAATGTCATCAAATTTCCATTCCAGAACAGACAACCACTTCAGGAACCCACCAGGTTTCTGACATTCGGCCTTCACAAGTGCGCAAGTTTTACACTTTGCCACGTAAATGACGATGTCCTTCTTCAAACCTGGACACCAAAACAGCCTTTTCATATCTTGGTACATTTTTGTGCTCCCCGGGTGAATTGAGTAATTTGTAAAATGTGCCTCGTATATCAATTCCTCCCGCAATTTGCCCACATTTGGGACGCACAACCGATCGTCTTTTCACATAAGACTGTCGTCCAACACAAACTCTACAGCAAACCCAACCCCAGTCTCTGCCAAGTAGCGCTGCATGCTCGAATCAAGCTCCAGGGCCTGTCGTATCCTATCCGCGAGGTCGTATTGCAGCTCCGTCCAGTTGAAGCACGCACTCGCACTAGAACTCTTCTCCACACAGGAGATCTCTTAAGGCTTCCAAGTCACTGATCAGACGCGAATCATACATCTAAATCCAGCTGGCCTGCGCAGAAGCTCTCCGGCTCAAAGCATTTGCGACGACATGTCCCTTTCTAGGAGTATAGTGTATCTCGAAAGAGTAGTCCCCCGAGAACTCCATCCACCTTCGTTGTCGCATATTGAGCCCTTTCTGATTTAGCAGATACTTTAGGCTCTTATGGTCTGTAAAGATATCAACATTCACGCCATACAAGTAGTGCCGCCACAATTTCAGAGTGAAGATCACGGCCGCCAACTCCAAGTCGTGGACCGGATAATTCCGCTCATGCACTTTCAACTGGCGAGAGCCATAAGCTATCACTTGACCATTTTGAAGAAGTACGCAGCCTAAGCCGCTCCCTGACGCATTGCTGTATATTTCATAGCCTTCTATACCACATGGCAAACACAGGATTGGTATCGTGGTCAGACGACTCTTTAACTCCTCAAAAGCTCGTGCACACGCTGGTGACCAAACGAACTTCTGATCCTTGTCAAAGTTGTGAGAGGAAGAGCAATCCACGAAAATTTCTCCACGAAGCGCCGATAGTAGCCGGTAAGTCCAAGGAAACTCCTGACTTTTGCTACTGCCGTCAAAACGGGCCACTCCTGGATAGCAACTATCTTCACTGGATCCACTGTGATACCCTCGCCACTAACAACATGACCAAGGAACGCCACCGAGGCTAGCCAAAAATCGTACTTGGAGAACTTGACATACAGCTGACTTCGTCGCAGGGTCTCCAAAACTATGCGTAAGTGAATGGCGTGTTCTTCTTCCAATTGAGAGTATACCAGAATATCGTCAATAAAGACGATCACAAACCGTTCAAGGCACTCTCTAAAGGTCCTATTCATCAGATCCATGAACATTGATGGCGCATTCATCAGTCCAAACGGCATAACAGTAAACTCATAGTGCCCGTAGCGGGTACTAAATGCCGTCTTGGGAATCTCGCACTCCTGAATCCGTAACTGGTAGTAGCCAGACTTAAGATCCAACTTCGAATACACCGTTGATCCGACTAGCTGATCAAACAAGTCATCGATTCGAGGAATCGAATACTTGTTCTTCTCGGTCAGCTTGTTCAATTCACGGTAATCTATGCATAGACGCAGACTTCCGTCCTTCTTCTTCACAAAGAGGACCGGAGCACCTCAAGGGGATGTACTTGGACGTATATAGCCTTGCCCTAACAACTCCTGTAACTGAACCTTCAACTCCACCATCTCCTTTGGCGCAATCATGTACGGAGAGCGTGACAAAGACTTGGCACCTGGCACCAGCTCTATTGTGAAGTCAATCATCTTATTTCACCAATTTCTTGGATTTTGTTAATCATCTTAATAATTAATCCTCTTATAAAAGAAGATGCGCGCCCGCAGGCGGTACTGCCACACGACGATGCTCAGTCCCTTGCCGCGCGCTCCCGCCGCACTCCCTGCGCAACTCCCGCGTTGCCGCACCAAGTGGCACTCCCTGCGCTCGTTGCGCACTGTTGCTTCTCCAGAACAGGAGCAAATGCCACAGACGCCGCGCAAATGCCGCACACTCGTTGTCCAATGTCGTGCAAACTTGCTGCGTACTCGCCGCTGTCGTGTAGCCGCACTGTGCAAGAGCCGCGCCCCTCCTCTGCGCAAGAGTCACGCGCAAGTGCCGCTGCCGCACTTGCTCCAGAGCCGCGCGCAGGCGCCGCGCCCCTACTCTGCGCAAGAGTTGCGCGCAGGTCCCTCACACCCCTCCTCTGCGCAGGTGTCGCTGCCGCACTGGGCAAGATCCGCAAGCGCAAGGTTCTGCGCTCCTGCCGCACTCTCCTGTCGCACCTCCAGACGCGCCTCTTCCGTGCTCCTGCCGCACTTCTTCCGCACTGCCTGTGCGCTCCTGTGAGGGAGAGACAGCAAACGCCGCTCCCTTCACTCCGCAACCGCCGCTCCCTGCGCAACCGCCGCAAGGTGCGCTCCTGCAGCAGTCCTCCTCCCTGCCGCAGTCCCTGTTGCTCGAGCAAAGTTCCTGAGCACGAGCACGGTTTCTTCCTGCGAAGAAGAATTAAAGTTGCGAGCACGGAAGCAGAATTCCTCTGAAACCTCGCTCTGATACCATGTAGAAGTGGAAAAATCAGGTTCCTTTCTATTCAAACTTACAATTCTTCCTATACACACAAAAGGAGGGATCTAATTTCTGATTGGAGATGTGGGACTAATTACAAAAGAAGGGAATGCGCTAACCGCACACCACTCAGCACTAAACGCACACCAACACAAAACATTTGCCATGTTCTGTTTCTCCATCTCCAAATGGACCAAGTTGAGCTGCTCCCATAGAAAGAGGATAAGTAAATCCATTCTAGAAGTGGAAGTATATTAATTGCCAAAAAAAAAACTTGCACTTGGTCAGCCTAACTCAATCAGTCCTTATGCAGGAAATCTCAACTTAACATAGTGGGAACTGTTTTGCATTCATATCACCCGTCATTGGTTCTTCTAAACGCCACAAGTGATGCGAGCCACCGTGACTACACCATGTTCAATCACGGTGTTGGTCATCATTCCCTAAGCGTGGGGTTCTTCTAGCTTCGTGATGGGCTCCGATGTTGATTGTTGGTGAAGAAAGCCTTGTAGTGTTGTAGAAGTCGTTGAGTGTTGTAGGGGTATCTTGGATTTCGTCAATTGGTGTTGCAGGAGGGACTCACCATCGATGGGACATGGGGCGTCGACTATATTGGGGATGCTTAATGTTTGTGTGAATTTTGAGAATAAAAAAGGGGACAATATTTATTATCCTCATAAAATCATATTCTTCTTAATTACAATGTACAAAGGGTCTCCTTTTATAGAAAGAGGGAGAGAGAGCTAAATGTAAACTAGAGATGTGGGACTAAAGGAGGAGCTAGAGACGAGAGGGCTTATGGGCCTAAATACATGAGCTTTTATTTATTTCTTGTAACAGTTTGCATCATGCTAGTCTATTAGTGTGGACGGATCATGGAGGAGGGCACCAGTAGAATCTGCAAAATAGGTGTGGAAGAAGTCGTGATTTGCATTGTTGAAGGGATAAGATGTATCGAAATTGCGAAGCGGAAGCTTTGTCATAGTTAGAAGATGCAGTTTTTTGTTGTTATAAGAAGAGGTCTCTGCCTAGAGGTTGTTGAGAGGGTTGACAGTTGTTGGGCTAGAGCTTTGATGGTGGAGATCGAATCAGAGTTTGTGGTTGTTGAAAAGATTGGTTGGTGTCGAGAATGGAGAAACACTTATCTCTCGGTACAAGAAAGCTCGTGATACACTTTAGTCGTATCAAGAACGAGAACAAAGAACTTGCATTGCATTAAACGAAAATAAAGATACAATCAGGAGATAACTCATGTCAAGCATCCGGAGGCTGGGTCCTCCTTGACACTCCACTCTCCAAGAGAGCCAAAACATCCAAGACTCAAAAGATAAGCAAGAGTCTGCCTATAGGGCTCCTTATATAGATGGAGCCCCTCACTACAAAACAAAACACTTACAGACACATACATGACAAGATATGTAAAGACACGTGCGTATCAATACACCCGGCCTGAAAACGACCTTGTTCTCAAGGTCGAGCCGGGAAGGGTCCCATGGGCGCGTCGGCGAGACTCGGGTGGCTCCTCTGGTGGGAGGATTAGGTGAAGCATCAGAAGTGTAGAGGCATCATGATGGGCCAGTTGTTGCAGATCTGTGGTACATGTGACCGAAACGAGGGTAGAACTCGGCATGAGACAGACTGAGAGGTGAAACAATGTCATGCCCGCAAAATATCTCATCCTCAAGGACGAGAGAGGAACAAGCCAGTTGGTCTAGGGTCGCGGTCGGAGGCCAGATGCTATGAAGACTGATGGGGGAAAGCCTTTTAGGTCCTGAATAAGGGTCGTAGGGTCGTACAGTAGGTCGATGAGGAGTAAGTAGTGATGATTTGGAAGGAGACCCGATGGGAAGGCTGGTTGACGTGGGAGAGTGACAAGATGTGAGAGTAAGGATAACAGTGTGCTCGAGAGATGAGGGAAAAGATGAGTCGAGAGATAAGAGAGCTGACAGGCGGGCAGAGGTCTCCAAGAAACAACGGGGAGCAGAAAAAGCATGTGGCTCCGTGTGAAAGGCTGGCAAGCCGCCAGGTGGAGCCTCTGTCACGGGCTTGTCGGAAGGCGAGTGGATTGGAGTGCAACCGGTGCAAATCAAAAGATGGGGAGGTATGAGGGGGGTGCGTGCCGCGATCGCAGTGGGAGAACGAAGGGGGTGTTGGGAAGGGAGGAAGTGACATGGGTTCCAATGGTCGAAGATCCACTGAGGGGTGTCGGTGGGATGGAGGGAGGAGGAGGCTCGCCGGCAAGCAGAGAGACGGGAAGGGGCTATAAGGGGCAAGTGGAAGAAGACAACGACGAATTTAAAGCACCATGATAAGGAGATTATCCAGGGCAACTTCAGTTCGATCGGAACGAGCATGCATTGAGTCCGGAAGGAGAGTCATGGTGGAAAAAGGGAGTGAGGGCTGACAGAAAGCGGCAGAAGGCTCTGTAGGGCCGCCAGAATACAGGAGTAGCCGCATGAGGGCCTCAAGAGGGCTGTTGGGATGCTGCAGGAGCCGCAAGAGGGCTGTTGGGATGCTGCAGGAGCCGCAAGAGGGCGGCGTAGATGAGGAGCGGCCACTGGAAGTATGCAGAAGCCGCAGGAGGGCCTCCGGAATGTGGGTGAGAGAGTTGGAGAGCCACTGGAGGCCGACAGAAACACCAGGAATCGCTGGAAGGAGCAGGACAGAGGCGTAGCAGGGTGGAGAAGGCGCTGGCGAAGGTTGACAGACACTGAACTCGGCGAAAACATTGCTGGAAGCAGAAGGCGGCGCTGGAAGCAGAAGACGGTGCTGGAAGCAGGAGGCGGCGCTGGAAGCAGGAGGCGGCGCTGGAAGCAGAAGGCAGCGCTGGAAGAAGAAGGCGGCGCTGGAATGGCTGGAGCAGACGGCGGGGATGAGGATCAGGGGTCGCAGAGACGATGCGGCGTAAGCGGCGTGCGGAATAACTAGGCGGGGTTGGAGCGGAACCAGTGCTGGCAAACGAAGGATCGGGCGGATCGACTCGTCGGATCGGGTTGACAGCTGGAGATCGAGCAGAAGCGCTGCTGGAAGTGGGGTTGGGCTCGCTGGAGCAGACGGGCTCTGGAATCGGCGGATCGAAGAATCGAGCGGCGACGGGACGAGCTTACACGATTCGGAATCGGCGGAAGCAGGGAATCATATCCAATTAGTGTTTCGGCGGAAACTCTAAAAGAGCGGCAGGTCTGACCAATTGAAGGACATAACTCCCGCCAAGCATCTGAAGGCTGGGTCCTCCTTGATACTCCACTCTCCAAGAGAGTCAAACATCCAAGACTCAAAAGATAAGTAAGACTTCACCCTTAGGGCTCCTATATAGATGGAGCCCCTCACTACAAGACAAAACACTCAAAGGCACATACATGACAAGATACGTAAAGATACGTAAAGACACGTGCGCATCAGCTCGGCTAGACGATTCAAGCGCTAAATTGCGCTTGACCAGCAGAATGACCAAGGGAGTCGGTCCGTCGATGTTGCTTGCGGTACTACGACAAAAAGATAGAATGACATTTGTTTTCTGAGGACTCGATGGTGACAGAGAGGATGCGAGCTCGTTGAGCTCTGGTACTAAATTATTAGAAACACGTTGCGAAGTGGAAGAAAATGATTGGATATCATGCAACCAGGAGCCGTCGGCTTCTTACAGCTATGAGGAGTGAGGAGGGGGCTGCAAACCTTCAAGGTTAAAGGACTAAATTCTTGTTTACAATTTCAAAAGCCTATGGTCCTATCGATTGGACATAATTGAACCTTAGGAATTGGAATTGAGATGTCCAATTTCAATTTTGTCATTTGTGTGTGTAACACTAATTTTCAAACAAACACTGCAATATGAATCCGATTGATGCCCACGAACACAGTGCACAAAAGATCAAGCATATTAAGAAATGAAACACAAGCATCTAGTCAACATGAATGCACACAACTAAAGACTATAGCCTTCACATCGAAAACTTATCAATTCAAACGATTAGACAAACCATTGCTTACACAAATAGTTTACTTGGCTTTCCTGCAATGTACATGTCAGTTCTAAACAAAGGTCATCCAGGAGCGTAAAAACCACCCTCCTCTCGAGTATCCTAAGTGAATCCCAAGGTACTACTCACCCTGCAAAGTCAACACTTCTATATACATAATAAAAAACATAGGAAAAGAAAGTGAGGGTCGGTGAATGCTTATGCATAAGGGTAAGTTTACTAACTATTTACAAGTATCATATTTCATAAGTAGCATAACATACAAACCATTCTAAGCCACAACTGGTCACTAAACCCCTTATAAATCACTAAGGCCCCGTTCATTTGCACTGTTTTCACAGCCGGTTTTCATTTTGAGTTTTCAAAGTCCCAATGCAGCTGTTCGTTTGACTATGTTTTGATCTGTTTTGGTTTTGACTCAAAACCATATCGTTTTCACTCCTTCATTAAACACCCCCTCTCAAAACAGACCTAGAAAGGTCTGTTTTGGTTGGTTTTGAGAATAGAAAAGCTCCCCATTTCTGCGATGTGATGGTGGTGAGCGATCTTCTCCGACAGCAGGGAGATGGTTCGGTGAATCGGGGAGTGTCTGTCGGACGAAGGCTCGCCAGTGGTGATGCAGGAGGAGTCGGAGGCTCGTGAAGGGGGCTGGTAGAGGCGGCGCTGGAAATCAGATAGGAATAAGGGAGGCCGTCGCGGAAAATCAGACCGGTGGAGATGTGGTCGGCGAGGGTGTCTGGGAGCAAGGATGATGAATTGTTCAGTAGGTAGCCCCGAGATTTGTCCCTTTCCTCTTCCATCTCTTCGTGTTCCTCGCTTCACCCTTTCTCTTTCTTCTCATTAACCCAAGTGCTGAATATTCCTTGTAAAATGTCGCAGATCAGCTCTCCCCTGTTTTCAATGCATCGTGAACTCCATTCATTAATGGCTGGGCGGCTGCTCTGTTTTCCTAGGCATTCGGAACACATTTCAGCTGTAAATATTAATTCCTTTTTCTCTTTACTTTCTCCTTTCAGAAACAACATACAGTTTTTTACTCTTCCAGAAACTCTTCTCTTCCTGGTTTTTGCACTTCTCAGCCGAGGAGTAAGGCGATAATCTGACGGCGAGGACTACGGTAGGTATTTTTCCAAGTGCTGAATTCGTCTTGCAAACTGTTAGAGTTATTAGTATTTAAGTATTATTGATGTTTATGAGTTTAGTCCCACACCGCCTATCGGTGTTATGAATCAGGTGTATCTCCTATATATTGCTCCCATTGTGGAAGAATAGATTGCACCTTCTATTTCCTTTTCCTCTTCTCTAACATGGTATCAGAGCAGGAATTGACTCCTCCCTGAAATACCGTCGCCCTAATTGTTGGCGACCTAATTACTCGGTGGCTTCCTCTCTGATTTCCGGCTCTTCCTCACGACTCGTTCCCGTACTGCGCTCACGTCGAGCTCTTCTCCCCCCCCCCTCCCGTCGACGGAATCCACGTCTGATTCCGAAGACGGGAGCGGGCCATTCTTCGTCAAGCGTCGGCGTCCTCGTTCGTAAAGCCTGACGTCTGATTCCGCCTCGTCAAGACCAATCTCGTCGCCTGCTGCTGCGACATTGGCTCTTGCTCCAGTCGGCGGAGGGATCGCTCCTCTCCTCCCTCGATCCCGTCACCAGGAGGACCGGATGCTGCTCTCGTTCGTGGACGTTGTTGTTGCCTGCATCGACGCCCTGCTCATCGTCTTGCTCAATGCCGATCGCGTCGCCTGCCTCGCTGGAGCTTCTCCCGTCGTCCGGCTGCTGCCAGTGGGTACGTCGATCGATCCCTTCTTCGTCGAGCACGGCTACTTCTGATCCCGTCGCCACATTTGCCTTCTCGTCTCGACAATCCAGTCACCAGTGGGTGCTCTTCTTCTCCCCTTCTTCTCCGGCTACTTCTCCGGCCTTGCCGCCCTGTGTCGCTGCTGTCCTGCCGCTGTTCTTCTTCCCGGCTACTTCTCCGGCCTTGCCGCCCTGTGCCACTGCTGTCCTGCCACTGCCCTTCTTCTCCGACGCTTCTTTTTTTACTCCAGATCTGCAGTGTCGTGCCCGTCTTCTGCTGGACTGCTGTGCAGCTGCTGCTATGTCGTGCCCTCTCAATTTTTTTTAAAGTGTTGCTGTAGTTTTTTTTTGTGTTGTTTTGTTGTCTTAGTTATTGTGTTGGTAGTGTCTTCTAGTCGCGTGCTATGGACGATGGATTCCGTGCTGCTGCACTTTGGGTGCCGAGCTCTTCTCTTCCTCCCTTCTCACTCGCCGTTGCTTGAGCCTTTTTTTGCTCGCCGCTGCTTGAGCACTCTGCTCGCAGCCGCTTGAGCCTTCTGCTCGCAGCTGGCTTGTGCTTTGCTCGCTGCATCTCGGATCGTGGTCTTGCCGGCAACCGTTATCCATAGTTTTTTTATGTGTTGTTCTGATTGTCTCCATGCGAGTCTATGTCTTCATGCACGTGTTCCACGTGAGGGGGAGTGTTTGTGATACCGGCGACTCAGATGCCTCTTTCCCGACTCCTGCCTTAGTCACACACGGCCTCCAGGCATATTTCGTATGTTGTGTGTGTCACCCCGTCTTTTTCTTCTATGTTAGGTAGGTGTGGTTTGGCCTTTGTTGGTTGACCTGGTTTCAGCTCCAGGAGCATCCAGTGTGCTCATGGTCGGTTTGTGGACCAACGTCGTGTGGCCTTTGCCCGATTGAAGTATCCTCGGTGACACGCGGTTGGGCCTCGGTGGCTGCTGTTTTGTCCCACATTGTCAACCATCATTTACCTCTCTTTTTATGTTGTGTTCAAGCTGAAGGTTTCACCTCCAGCTTGAGGGGGAGTATTAGAACGACTAGTTGATGATCCTTATGTTGATCCTAGTGCCGCATGAGAAGTTATGTCTTCTCATTTAAGGATAAGTGGAAAGAACGTACTTGGAGAGTCAAAAGGTCGCGCGCCCCCACAAAAAGAATCTTGGTGGTGGAAAAAGGAAGTGCAAGACAAAGTGAGGGCAAAGAGGGTCAGCTACAAAACATTATATGCTTGTAGGAATGATGAAAACTTGACAAAGTATAAAGTCGCCAAGAAAGAAGCTAAAAATGCAGTAAGTAAAGCAAGAAGTCAAGCTTATGAAGAATTTTACAAACGACTAGATACCAAAGATGGAGAGCGCGATATATATAAAATTGTCCGAGCTAGAGAGAGGAAGACAAGAGATTTAAGCCAAATTAAATGCATAAAAGATGAAACAGATACGGTTTTGACGGATGATGTGGCTATTAAGGAGCGATGGAAAAGATACTTTTATCAACTATACAATGAAGGAAAAGATAATGAACTGAACTTGGAAGAGTTAAGTAAATCGGAGGAGTATAGAGACATAACTTTTTATCGTAAAATTCAAGCATCAGAGATAGATGACGCTCTGAAGAAGATGAAAAATGGAAAGGCGGTTGGACCAGACGATATACCCATTGAAGTATGGAAATGCTTAGGGAGGGAAGGAATTTTATGGCTTACAAGTTTCTTCAATAAGATACTGAAGACAAAAAGGATACCAGACCAATGGAGAGAAAGTATTTTGGTACCTTTGTATAAGAACAAAGGAGATATACAAAATTATGTCAATTACAGGGGAATTAAATTAATGAGTCATACTATGAAACTATGGGAACGAGTAATAGAGAGACGAGTTAGACGAGAGACTAGCATCTCAGAGAATCAATTTGGATTCATGCCAGGGAGGTCAACCATGGAAGCTATACATCTCTTGAGGAGACTCATTGACAACTATCGGGAAAGACAAAAAGATTTGCATATGTTGTTTATCGATCTGGAGAAGGCGTATGATAGGGTTCCAAGAGAGGTCTTGTGGAGAGTCTTAGAAAAGAAAGGTGTAAATGTATCATACATTGACGTAATCAAAGATATGTATACAAATTCAGTGACCAGGGTGAGGACATCTGGAGGATTAACACAGGAATTCCCTATCGCTGTTGGCTTACATCAAGGGTCAGCTTTAAGCCCTTACCTATTTACCCTTATCTTAGATGAGCTCACCGGACATATCCAGCAAGCAATACCTTGGTGTTTATTATTTGCAGATGATATTGTTTTGGTCGATGAGACGCGCGAGGGTGTAAACGCGAAACTGGAATCTTGGCGAGACACTTTAGAAAAGAAGGGTTTTAGGTTGAGCAGGACAAAGACAGAGTATATAGAGCTTAAATTTAGTAGTGCAAGAAGGTCAGATGACTCCGTCATTAAATTGGGTGACCAAGATATTTCCCGCAGTGAGTGCTTTAAATATCTGGGATCGATAATTCAAAAAGATGGAGGTGTAGATAAAGATGTGATTCATAGAATCCAAGCAGGTTGGTTGAAGTGGAGAGGCGCGTCTGGGATCCTATGTGATCGTAAAGTACCACTAAAACTTAAAGGCAAGTTTTACCGTACTGCAATTAGGCCTGCAGTGCTCTACGGTTCTGAGTGTTGGGCAGTGAATGGTGTACACGAGCAAAAAATGGGAGTCGCGGAGATGAGAATGCTTAGGTGGATGTGTGGTCACACGAGACTGGATAAAATTAGGAATGAATGTATCAGGGATAAGATAGGAGTGGCGCCAATTGTAGAGAAGATGCGAGAAGCTCGTTTAAGATGGTTTGGACATGTACATAGGAGACCATTAGAGGCACCTGTTAGGCGTTGTGAGAGTTTAGTCACTAGACATGTTAAACGGGGGAGGGGTAGACCAAAAAAGACTTGGAATGAAACTATAAAGAAAGACATGATGTACTTAGGCATTAATGAGATTATGCTTAAAGATAGGGCGCAATGGCGACAGAGGATCCATATAGCCGACCCCACTATGGTGGGATAAAGGCTTGAGTGTTGTTGTTGTTGTTGTTGATGAGTTTAGTCCCACACCGCCTATCGGTGTTATGAGTCAGTTGTATCTCATATATATTGCCCACATTGTGGAAGAATAGATTGCACCTTCTATTTCCTTTTCCTCTTCTCTAACACAAACGAACGACAGTATTGACAGATTCCAAAACTGCACCTGAAAACCATTCTGCAAACGAACGGCAGTTTTCGTTTTAGCCCAAAACGAAAACGCACAAAGTTTTCGTTTTGGACCAAAACGAAAAGGGTAAATGAAAACGTTGCAAAACGAACGGACCCTAAGTGGTTCCACACAATCTCATTCACAAAATCATCCATAGCAATCACAAGCATAATCAAAGGTCTTAGATCAACCAATTACCTTCTCACAAGGCCAGAGCTCAATACTAACCATGGCTAAATACATCTTGAAACGACTGATTTCCTCTCACATGCCCATGGCTAAATACTGGCACTCATAGGTACGGTCATAAATTATCTTCTTAAAGGCCCATTGCTAAATACTAGCATTCAAAGGTCTAATAATGACCTAGAGAATTAAAAACGAAAATCAATCCCATGCATGAATCTCCGTTAACAAATCTATAGTTAGGAGCATATAGTCTAGTCAATATACTACAGGTTGTAGCTACATCCACACGAAATCAATCCCATGCATGAATCTCCGTTAACAAATCTATAGTTAGGAGCATATAGTCTAGTCAATATACTACAGGTTGTAGCTACATCCACACGAAATCAATCAACACAACAACCGTCACCACCAATCTCGACCTAACCTGCATAATTGGCTTCAACTTAATATTTCATAGCTTTAGGCATCACCCCCCAGCGTCATCAACTAAGCATGAGACCAAAAACACACCATCATCGGTCGATATGAAGCAAGGTTGTCAGAATTGAGATCCTAGGTGAGATCGTTTTGCGGGTTGGACCAGATCCATAGGATCGGATCATAGGATCGGATCGAGGATCGTAAGATCCTACTACATTCATAAAGTAAGACTTAAAAATAAAATTGAATTTGGTGTCATCCAATTACACAAACAATCAACACAAAAAACTATAAAATTAATCAATTGTTGAATAATTATATCAAAATTCAAAAGAAAGTAAATAAAGTGAACTAAAAAATTAACATAGTTACTTGCCTTGTGTATATCTGAAAGGTTTTGGTGTCAGGAAACTCTCAGAAACTCCCGAAAACACTCCCCAACCCTCTTAGAAACCCATGCTCGCAAATACTTCCAAATACTACCAGAAACGTCTGAATATGTTTGAAACTGCCGCTAAATTATGTGTTTTGTGATGGTACATGGAGAAAGACAAGTGAAAGAGAGAGCGTTGAGTGATAAGTGGTGAGATTCAATTGATTACATAATTCCATTGATAGCTCCTATTTAGGATACGATACGCTTTTTGAAGTTTTTTGAAAATCACGATTCTCGTATCTATATCATATCCCATCGACGCCCCCATGCAACATAGGTAAGGGGTATAAATACAATTCTCACAAAATAAATTGCAAATGTCCAAACAAATAGCCTAATTATAAAAGTAGATGCTAAAATAAATTATAAATGAGGCTAAATAACAAAAAAAAAATACCCCTAAACCCTAAGACCATAACACTCCATCAATTTACTTCTCCTGTATGATGATAATGGGGTTGATTGATTCGATATTGTTTTCCATATTAATAGTAGAGATAATAAACCATAAAAGCTACCAAGAGAGAGAGAGAGAGAGAGAGAGAGAGAGAGAGAGAGAGAGAGAGAGAGAGAGAGAGAGAGAGAGAGAGAGAGAGAGAGAGAGAGAGAAAATACATCATGGCAGCCCAAAAAAGCTCAAAAAATAGGGTTTACCTTGTGGAATTTCACAATTCCTCGAGGATTTCAATGCAAGGGTTGGGTTTACCTTGTGGAACAAAAATTCGAAACTTATTGGTCTGGTCCTCATAAGCACGAAGGCTCCCCCGCAGATCTACTATGAAGAGACCAGCAGAGAAATCAAACACAAAAAAAATAAAAATAAGAAAACGGCCAAATCCCAACTCCACATAATGAAAACGGGAAAATGGTTGGCATTACGTACCATTCTCCGCAGATGACCCGAGGGCTGGGAATGGGTAAGAGATCGCAGAGAGAAGCAAAGCAAGAAACGTGTCCCTCCTCCTCATGAGCCCCGCTTCACCCGGCAAAGCAAAATCTTCCCGACTCGTCGGAATGGGATTATGGCAGCGGATGAATGTTGACGAGGAGAGCAACGCGGAGATACATTTAGGAATTATTGAAGAGCATGGGGATTTGGCCAGTTTCGATGTTGGAGGAGGAAGATGTCGAAGATGAGAGTGAAGTCCGATGGGAGAGCGCCAAGTTATCAGAGCCGCCATAGCTTTGAGGATTGGTCTCCTGTGTATAAGAATTTAAACTAATAATTATTAAGTTTATTATTTTTTTATTATTATTATTATTATTATTATTATTATTATTAGCAGTCCACAAATGCATTAATAAATCATTTTGATCCGGCTGAATGATTTGCCAGAGAACTGAAGAACTTTGGAGGAGGTGTTCTCTTATTTCGGGTTTAGGGTGCAAGAGACAGATTCATCAATCTGGTTGCTGCTCATTCAAAACCTGGTGGTCGATTGAAGGTGTATAGGATGTTGGAAGCTATTTTATTAATGTTTAAGTTGTTATATTAATTTGCCAAACTTATAACTTACCACCGCGCTCATTGTAGTTGTTATGATTATAAATGTTATCCATACATTTTTTTTATTGGTGGAGCGCTTGAGATATAAATAAAAATAATCAATGCAATAATAAATCGGTCCCATGGTCTAGTGGTTAGGACATTGGACTCTGAATCCAGTAACCCGAGTTCAAATCTCGGTGGGACCTTTTTTTATTATTATTTTATTTTCTTTCGTTTTAATTTCATATACTGCGTATCCGTCCGGACAAGCCAACATTCTTTTGCTTCATCTATTTTTATTCTTGGCTTCTCCCCGTCGGAATCAACCAGCATTGCCACTCATACAAAAAACAGTGAAATACAACAATTAACATTTCACTGATTATTTTATTGCAGCAAAATAAGTTAATACTTTATTATATATATAGATATATACACACACGCGCGTGCGAGCAATAGAGCGCTGCGCCCACATTCGACAGTACCCGGCCGGCGACGGCGGGCTTCGCCATCCCCGGCCGGCTTCGTCCGCAACATATACATGTAAGTACTCAAAATTATCGAATAAAAAACTTATTTTAAAGTAAGCTATTATATTTCGAAATTAATTTTTGTAGGGCTGATGATAACCTATCATAGTAGGTCTAGGAACTCAACTAAAAACTTTTTGAATTTTCATTATTATTAGTATATGATGTAATTTCCATTTTTTATAATATATGTCAAGTCACTAGAGTAAAAGAATGAGGATATATTTGACAATTATGAATGTTGCACCAAAGACAACTTCTTCTATATAGTAGTTAAAGATATATTGCATTTACCAGGACCTCCCCTCTAAGTTTGAAAAATTACAGATTGTACCTTTTATTATTGAAATTACAAAAACCCTCCCCTGAATGTTACAAAACATAACATTTCTCTCCCATGAAGTTCACATTTCATAACATCAATGCACAAAAATATCCCACTCAATGAGTACATTTACAGGAGGGGTATTTTGTGCATGGATGTTATGAAATGTGAAATTCAGGATAAGTAAATGTTATGTTTTGTAATATTCATGAGAGATTTTTGTAATTTCAATAATAAGAGGGGTGTAATCTGTAACTATGCTTACTTCCAAGGGAAGTTTTGGTAATTATTCATATCTATCTTAAATAAGAATTTTCGCTTCTTGCTACAGTGAAGCAGGTCCTCGGTCACGCGATACGAGCTTTGACGGAAATGCCCTTCCACCGCTCATCCAGGGCATCATAACTTCCCGCCGACGTTTCCTCTCTCCTCACTCGCTGCTCTATCTTCTTCCTCGCCTACGACCGCTTACATCTCCGCTCCTCACTCCGACTGCCTTCTCAGAACGCCGGGATCTCTTCTCTCCGGCGGGGTACTCCGCCCTCGCCATATTTCCCACTCAACTCCTGCTCCGCCGGTAACGTTCATCTTTGAAATATGTCTTGCTTCTGCGTTTTCGTTTTTGCTTCTCTATTTCGTTCTTCGTTTTACGGTTTCGTTTTTTGTTTCCGTTTCTATTTCCTTTTAGGCTTTCCTTCTTCCTTTCCGTTTCTGTTTGGTTATGCGATTTCGTTTTCTTCTGCACGTCTCTATTACCTTTTGCTCTGTTTTTATTCGCTCACAACATTGCCCCTTCTTCTTCTTTATTTCATTCTGTTTCAGTTCTCAACACTGATAGGGCAACAACCCCTTCCCTCTGATTAACTAGCGAGCAACTCCTTCACTTCATCAGCCCGTAAATCAAGGTGAATTTTCCTTCATTTATTTTGCTCTCCTCGGTCATGACTGCAATCGTTCAAGGTCTCTCCACCGAATAACCCTATATCCACTTTGTATTATTTCATAATATATCATACGTGGAATATTGAAGTTATACTAATATCATTGCATTTTTTCCTACGCCCTAATTTCCCTGGATTACACTCTTCCTAAATGATGTTTTATGTTCAAACCATGTTTACGCAATTTTCATGGACATATTCTTGCCGTCTTCAAACTTACTGATGTTAGTTTGCTAATTACTGATTATTCCATCCACAGCAAGATCAAGCTCTGCTTTCTTTTTTAAAATTTGGTTTTAATTTCTCTTTACATTGAGCAGTTTTTGTGGCATCAAAATATAATGTGCACTGTGTGATAAAACAACCTTACTATTTTTACTGGAGGCATGCTCATAACAGTTCTGATCGTCAACACACATTGTTTTATCTGCTGCCATTACAGTACATGCTCATTACAGTTCTGATCGTCAACACACATTGTTTTATCTCCCGGGCATATTTACTATTTTTACTATAAGTTGAATGCAACATTCACTGCCTTCATCACTTCTTTCTCTACTTATTGAATAAGAATCTATTATAAAAAAACTCTTTTTCCTCTTCTTCTTCTGTTGCTTACTTGCAACTAAATATTTTGTGTAATTTTTGTACTTTCATTTGGTTGCGCACAAAATTTCAGCATGTGGTGATGTTCTGTACAACTGTCCACTTCATTACAAAAATAGTCAATTTCGTATTGTAATATATGTCGGGACAACTCTATAATCGCAGAAATTGAGCTTTCTACTACATTGTCACCCACCTTCATCTGCATACATGTAAGGTGAAATAGTACATTAGACCATGGTACTGTCGTTTGCGAGGCGCAATAGTTGACTTCGTTGTTGTTGACGCGTGAAAGCTGGCATGCTCATTCGCGATGCGGGGCAGCTTTCAGAACATCCACGTTACAGCTGGGACTGTTTTTTTTATTTACTTCATATAAATTTTATTTCCACTCAAAATGCTTCATTCCCCATCAGAATCCTCTGTTCACATAATTCTCATATAAATTATTCATACACTACGTAGATTTACTTCCATATATGTGAATGCATCATTCTCTTCATGCCCCTCTGTTCACTCGAACTACTGCTTATGCTTCTATTTAGATCAAGTTATACACAATGGATTTTGACCCTGCCATAGAAGAGTTGCACGAGCCTATTCGATCTCATGTTCAAGCTCGAAAAAGAACAAGGACAATAGGTACGATTGCGGAACATTATACATCGATAAGAAATTCACATATGACGGATGCACAACGTGCTGCTCAACGACTTTCGAATCGAGAACGTTCGCGGAGAAGAAGAGCGCAGATGACAGAAGAACAACGTGCAACTCAACGAGCATATAATCAATCCTATCAAAGAGCCGGGCTAGCTAATATGACAGAAGCGCAACGACAACACCGAAGGGAAATTCGACGTGTTGCTACTCAAAGACGACGCCAGCAATTGCAACCGCACAGTAGGCATTTACAAACTCAAAACTACGCAGTGCAATCTACTATTACACCACCACCTGAGACAACTACGCTTCTACCGACATCCAACCTTGACCGTGCAAACCCAAACATGACATGAGGTAAATATAAAATACGTTTTATGTACATTGTGATTTGTTTACAAATATTTCTAAATAACATAACAACGCAACTCTGTCGCATGTCGAAAGTGACCAATGCTGAGAATGGTGTTGTGCATAGATATACATTGACAGCCTTACCATCCTTATCATGCTCTCATGTTGTGCGCCTACATGAAATGGGAGAACCATCCACACCACATCCAATTACCGCGCCACTATCTCACGTTGCTCTCGCACCAATGCCTTCGCACTCACGTGACTGTGCTACTGCAACCATTCCTCCTACTACAATATCATTGCATCCAAATATTTTGTTGTCAACAAACTCAACCATCGAGCAAAATTCAGCTCAGCTTCCACAACCAAACATGATGCTACCTACGCATGCACAAGGTCTTCGCTTCCTCATACACTACATCCACATATTTACACCTGTTGTTATATATCTTACAGTTTACTTTATCTGAACAGATGCTTCAACAAACCCTGTTCAACAACATGAAAGCACAGAAGACGACCACTCTGATCCCGGTGTTATGTTGAGAAACCGTCGCCCTCGAAACCACAACATTGCTCACATGTCTAACACAAGTTCCCAAATCGTTTATCTGCAACTACAGCGTCCTCATTTCTGTGATGATTGTCATGCGAAATTATTTGATGGTGAAACATCAACAATGTGTTGTAGCAATGGAAGGGTAGAGATTGCACCTATACCTGTTCCAGATGACCTTTACAATTTATTCATCAGTGACTCTACTGAAAGTCATCATTTCAAAAGATATATCTGTTCATATAATCATGTATTTTCTTTTACCTCAATGGGTGTTAAATTAGATGAATCATTAGCAGCAGATCAACACGCTGTTTATACATTTCGAGCTCATGGTGCAATATATCACAGAATTGGATCTCTTTTGTCTGCTGCTAACACAAGACCTAGATACTTACAACTATATATATATGATACAGAGCATGAGCTAGATCATCGTTTGCAAGAAAACACTGAGCTGGATCGTACGCTTCTGCAAAAATTAACAAATATTTTGAATGGATGTAACCCGTTTGTATCAATGTTCCGTCTAATAGCTCAACGAGCAGATATTGACAGATGCAGGTTAGTCATACACGAACAACCTGCTTCTGAACGACAATATACGTTGCCAACTGCTTCACAAGTTGCAGCTATAATTGTTGGTGCTGAGGAGTATCTTGAATCAAACGAGCGCAACATAACTATTGAGACGACTGAGGGTGATTTAGTT
Source organism: Dactylorhiza incarnata (assembly GCA_033032865.1). Lineage (NCBI taxonomy): Eukaryota > Viridiplantae > Streptophyta > Magnoliopsida > Asparagales > Orchidaceae > Dactylorhiza > Dactylorhiza incarnata. The sequence continues at coordinate 162,448 of JAWHQI010000147.1, forward strand.
ACTATTCAAGAATACTCTGGTTATTATGATCCACTGCAGTATCCATTACTCCATCCATATGACACATACGGTTGGTTAGCTGAATATAAAGGACTTAATAATCGTCATGTTAGCTGCTGCGACTATTACTCATACATACTTCAGGTATACTACAAAAAACTTATTACTACTGTGCAGATTTACTCCTTCCACTAAATTCATAGTTCACTTCATATATACTCTACTGTAGGACCGTCAGCCAACTTTATCGTTGCCGTTGCATGGATGTCGTCTACTACAACAATATGTAGTTGATAATTACATTAAGATTGAAACTCAAAAGCTGCGACGGATAAAAAATAATCAAAAAATATACGTGCTGAAATGTACAGCGGGTTACAAGATTGTGTCAATGATGGAGAAATAGTGGCGGTACGTACATCCTCAATCCATATCTTAGCTGTTTTATTTTCAGATTCTGTAATAATCCATACTCTTACAATATGTCATTCTACTGTAGCAAATATTGGCCGTCGCTTTATCTTGCCGTCATCTTTTATTGGGAGCCCTCGCGACATGTACCAGCGTTATCAAGATGCAATGTCCATTGTCCAGCACTATGGTCGACCGGATATATTTTTAACAATGACATGCAATGCTTCATGGCCAGAAATCACAGAGTCACTATATCCAGGACAAACATCGCAAGATCGTCCTGATTTAGTTACTCGAATATTTCATGCGAAATATGAGAAGTTAAAGCGTGATATCTTCCATAAACATGTTCTGGGGAAAACAATTAGTCATGTCCACGTAATTGAGTTCCAAAAAAGAGGCTTGCCGCACGTTCATATGCTGATTATTTTTTATGCGCGTGATAATATGACAAGATTGTTAGATCCGAGATTCCTCATGTCAAACGTGAGCCCGAATTATACAACGCTGTTGTACGACATATGATTCATGGACCGTGCGCATACGTTAACCCTCATGCCCCATGCATGAAGCATGATAGCTGCAAAAAGGGTTACCCGAAAAATTTTGCAGAGCATACTGTTCAAGGAGCAGACTCCTACCCAATCTACAGACGTCGCGATAATGGTCGATCGTTTACACTGCAACATGCTCAAGATTTTACTGTGGACAATCGTTGGGTGGTTCCATATAATCCGTGGCTTCTGTTAAAATATGACTGTCATATTAATGTTGAGATTTGCAGTAGTATTAAAAGTATTAAATATTTATATAAATACATTCACAAAGGCCCTGATTCGGTTGCGTTCCAACTTCGGCCTACTGCAGAGCATAATGAAATATCTCAATACGTAAATGGTCGATGGATATGCCCACAGGAAGCATTTTGGAAGATATTCAAATTCAGTATGTATCAAACATATCCTTCGGTTATCCGTTTACAGATTCATTTGCCTGACAAACATCAAGTTCAGTTTCGCACTACTGACTTACTCAACAATGTTCTAGCGAATGAACGGAACTCTCGCACAATGTTAACTGAATTTTTCAATGTATATGACAGTCAACAAGAAACACATAGTTATCTGTACAACGAATTTCCAAAACATTATACATGGAATTTGACTTCCCGAACATGGACTAAACGAAGGCGCCGCCAAAAGGTTATTGGTCGAATTTACTCTGTGCATCCTTCTGAGGGCGAAAGATTTTATTTGCGCATGCTTCTAAATCATATTCGAGCCCCAAAGTCTTTCGAACATTTGATGACAGTTGGTACGACTATCCATTCAACATTCAAAGAAGCTGCTGAACAATATGGTCTACTTGAACGAGATAACAGCCTACATAATTGTATGTGTGAGGCTAGAGAATTTCAGATGCCTTCAGCACTACGCACTTTATTTACTACAATTTTATTGTACTGCAACCCTACAGAAGTTAGAAAATTGTGGAATGACAATTACACTACATTGACTGAAGATTACGTCTCATCCAGTTCTATTAGTGATTTATATGTGCTGAACAAACTTCTTCATGAAATAGATTATACTCTTCAACAACATAACAAAAGTGTTACACAGTTTGATATCCCTCAAATATCTGCAATCTTTGAAAATATTATGAGCTTCTCAGGCTTAATTGAAGATGAACTTTCGATACCTATCTCACACACAGATTTCAACTCTGTTTCATCTTTGAATCCCACGCAAAGTTATGCTTTCCATACTATTATGGAAACTATTCGACAACGACAAGGTGGTGTTTTCTTCATAGATGTCCCTGGCGGCACTGACAAAACATTTTTATACAAAGCACTACTTGCCCATCTACGACAAGATGGTCACATTGTACTTGCAACAGCATCATCAGGTATTGCTGCAACTCTTCTTCCTGGTGGAAGTACAGCACATTTGAAATTCAAAATTCCAGTTCCTGTTGAACCAGGCTCATTCTGCAAATTTGGCAAGCAATCTGAGTTTCACAAGCTTTTCCAACAATCTTCCGCTATTTTGTGGGATGAGGCGCCGATGTCACACAAACATGTATTTGAGGCAGTTGATCGATCATTGCGAGATGTTCTAGAAACAAATCGACCTTTTGGTGGTAAAGTTGTAATAATGGGAGGTGATTTTCGCCAAGTTTCGCCTGTTAATTAATGGAACAAGGTCACAAATTATCAATGCCAGCATAGTTGAATCACCTTTGTGGTCAACTGTAAGATTACTTTCGTTAACTGAAAATATGCGCGCTTTAAATGATAAACATTTCTCTGACTTTTTGCTTCGCGTTGGAAATGGTGATGAACCAACATGTGCGGATGATCAGATCCGTGTTCCCGCTTCAATGCTTATTCCATGGGAAGGCGAACATTCAATCAATGTACTTATAAACACCATATTTTCTGATATAGCACCTCACATGAACACCTCTGAGTACTGGGAAAACAGAGCATTGCTGTCTCCGTTAAATGAAGATGTGGCTCAGTTAAATGAAAAATGCCTCCAACTATTCCCTGGAGATGAAATTACATACAATTCTTTTGATTCTGTTAATGATGACAGATGTAATTTATACCCGCAAGAGTTTCTTAATAGCATCTCACCGGGTAATCTGCCGGCGCACAAACTATCTTTGAAAAAAGGCGCCCCTGTCATGCTTTTGCGAAATTTAAATCCGCGAATCGGCCTTTGCAATGGTTCACGTCTCATTTGCCGTCATTTCTCAAGAAATGTTATTGAAGCAGAAATACTTACGGGCCAACATAAAGGCAAACCAGTCTTCTTGCCCCGCATTCCACTCAAAAATGCTGAAGATCTAAAGATGCCTTTTGAGCTAACTCGCAAACAATTTCCAGTCCGTTTAAGCTTTGCACTAACAATAAATAAATCTCAAGGACAGACAATCAAGCAAGTTGGCATCTACCTGCCTTCTCCTGTCTTTACTCATGGTCAACTATATGTTGCTTTATCAAGAGGAGTAAGTGCATTAAATACCAAAATATTGGTAAAAAATGGTATTGTACCTGGACATCATGGCACGCATACAAAAAATGTTGTCTTCAAAGACTTGCTTTCCAAAGTCAATATCCAGGTTCACTGACTACTCTCCATTACTTCTCCCATTTACTTTTTTAACACTCATATTCTTAACTGTTACTATCTTATATTTACTGCACACTCCCATCAAACGTACTCATCTTCAATTCCTGTGCACATAAATTCATCAGTAAACACAGCATGACAACCGGCGTCTACGCCAAACTTCATTGCATAATAATCAAACAACCTACAAAGACACCTGACACTACGTGAGTATTTTAACTATACTTCATTTACAATTGCTCAAATTATTTCAATTAGCTTCTTCAAATAATGAAATATTTGTTATTTATCAAATATTTAGAATTACTTACTTACTTCGAACATTGCATTTTGAAATATAATCCTTATTTAACATAGTTGTACATCAAAGTGTGCAGGCAATGATATCTGGTGAATCAACAAAAGAGTCTCATACACATGATTGTACATTTCCAGACTGGGTTGAAGAAATATATGAAGTGCAGCATGGTATCACTGACAAAATATCATGGCATGATATGCCTCATTTGTACAAATACAACGCACCCAAGATACTAATTCCAGCGGTGCCCGGGGAGTTGAATATCACAGAATAGTGGAACTTTGTTCTTACTGAATTCGCCAAATCAATCAGGCTATGATTGTTGCAAAGTCGTATAATATCTATGTTGCAAGGTAAAAATTAAACATATAATAATGACATCTGCACTTTATAAGGTCATATTTCTCATAAATCACAATTTATGTCTGTTTTTAATATGCTCATACAAATCTAAACAGTGCATTTCCGCGGCTGCATGTATATTAAAAAAATAATATACATCCCATGAAAAGAAATGATCTTTTGCCTCTTCATATCCCATACTGAACTCGCTAGCATTGCTGTTTTGTTTCCATGGATGAACATTGTGTTTTGTACGATACATGAATCGGAGGCTCCCTTTGATTCAGATTTTTAGAACCTTTTATATATTATTTCAGGTACTCCTTTCTTGCTCCATTGGTTTCCTAAATGGTCCATATATATTATGAAATATATTGAGTTGATTTCTAGGATTACTGGTTTCTTTTAACAACTAAAGGTTGTGAGCTGAAAGAATGAATCTTTCGACGGCGAGGCGCACCTACGGAGCCATATCAGCACGGCGCTGCTGCAGCAGCAGAAGATGCGGAGGGTGGCGTTGACATTCAACGGGGATGTGCCGGTCAAAGTCACTCTCCATTTCGATTTACACTTTGGCGGATTGCATTCTTCATCCAGCTCACTTCTCCCTCCGGTGCCGCTGCTCCAGTGCCGCCGCTCCGGTCTCACTGCCATCGTCGTTGATGTCCCTAACTTCTGGCGTACATAGTTCTATTGTTGCTAATTAGTTATGGGCCTGTTTGGGACAGCTCCAGCGGTTGGAAAATCTATTTTCCAACCACTGGAGCTGTTTTTGTACCGTTTGGGAGCGACATTTTTTGAAACGCGCGGATGAAATATCGCGGTTTAGAGCTGCTCTCGGGAATCCATCATGCCGCCGCGTCTGCGCCCTAAGAATCGCGGATTTCTTTTTTCACTCGTTCCCGATCCTTGCGCGAGCCCAAGCCCTTCCCTGCGTGCACGACCTCTTCCCCTTCTCCGACGACTGGGATCGACGACCTCCACCTCTCCGGCAATAGCAACGTCTCTCCAGGCCTCCGGCGACATCGCAGATCTCCTCCTGATCTCTGCCGAGGATCTTCTTCCCCTTCCGGTGCAGATCTCCCGTCTTGGCGACAGATTTTCTTTCCCTTCCGGCGCAGATTTTCTTGCCCCTTCCGGCGACATCGAGGACCTCCAGTCTTGGCGACAGCGGCGACCTAACTTCTCCAGATCTCCCGGCCTCCGGCGACAGCCTATTCCAGAAGTTAAAGGTCCGATTTCTGCTATTTCTTTCTGTGTTCGATTTCTGCTATATTATGGGCCTGTGATTTGTGGATTTCTGCTATTGATTTGTGGATGTGGATGTGTGATGTGTGTGTGTGTGTGTGGGGGGGGGGGGGGGGTATGTGTTTTGTGTGTTTGTTTTTTGTGTGTTTGTGTGTATGTGATTTGTGTGTATGTGTGTGTTGTATGGTTATGTGATTTGTGTGTGTGTGTGTGCATGTGTGTGTGTGTGTGTGTGTTGTATGGTTATGTGATTTGTTTGTGATTTGTGTGTATGTTTGTATGTGATTTGTGTGTGTGTGTGTGTGTGTGTGTGTGTGTTGTGATTTGTGTGTTGTATGTGTGTATGTGATTTGTGTGTATGTTTGTGTTTGTATGTTTGTGTGATTTGGGTATGTTTGTGTTTGTGTTTATGTGTGTGTTGTATGTTTGTGTTTGTGTATATGTGTGGTGTTGTATGTAGATATGTGTATGTATATGTGTATGTTTGTGTTTGTGATTTGTGTTGTATGTGTGTATGTTTGTATGTGATTTGTGTGTATGTGTGTGTGTGTGTTGTGATTTATGTGTTTTATGTGTGTTGTGATTTGTGTGTATGTGATTTGTGTGTATGTGTATGTGTGTGTGTGTGTTGTGATTTGTGTGTTTTATGTGTGTTGTGATTTGTGTGTATGTTTGTATTTGATTTGTGTGTGTGGATGCTGGATATCCACTAAAAATGGGCTATTTAAAATCATATCCAGAAACAAGATATCATTTGACAGATTTTGCATGTGGGAGTCGTCCAATCCATGACAGACATGAGCATTTTAATAAGGCGCATTCATCTCTTCGAAGTGTGATTGAGAGGACATTTGGGGTTTGGAAGAAAAAATGGCACATTCTTACAAAAATGCCTCAATACAAATTCAAGAAACAACGTTCGATTGTGCTTGCGACTATGGCATTGCATAACTTCATTCGTAGACATCCATCTCGATGGGACCCGGAATTTAATGCATGTGATGCTGATGACTCATTCATACCCCCAGAAGGTGTTGACACAGAAGATGGGGGTGAAATTGAGACATATATGTTTGATGCTGGGACTGCAGATCAAATGTTTGCAGTGCGAGATAGTATTGCCGAAGAAGTGTACAATGCTCGCAGGTATTAATATGTTAATATCACATTTTAAATTTGAAAAAAAAATGTAATTCTTATTAATATCAAATGTATTTCTTACGCAGATGAAGAAAGATTGGAGAAAATGAAGATGACGAGGAAGCATATTTTTGTTATTGGGCAATGATCATGTACTTTTTTTATGAACATTTTGAAAACTTGTACTATTTTGGTTAAAACATTAGAGAACAATGTGTATGTTGTTGTGCTATGTTAACATATTTAAGTAATTTAATTTTTATTTTTTATTTTTGAAAGTTAAAAAAACAGCTCCCAACAGCTGTTTTTCCAAACAGCTCAATTGAAAAAGCTCTGTTCAATCAGCAGTTATTCTCATACACCCCAAACAGTCTGCAGCTTTTCAAAACAGCTCCTCAAAGAGCTCTGTCTAAAGAACTCTGTTCAATCAGCAGCTTTTCAATCCGCAGCAGCTCTCCCAAACAGACCCTATATTGTTGCTAATTAGTTCTATTGTTGCTAATACATTTAATCAGAAAACCAACCAACCATGGACAAAGAAGTTGGACAAAAAAGAATTGAATTCTTGCTGATCTAAAATAGAATAGAGTTGTGCTTAATAAAGCTCCAAACGGAAGTTATGAGTTAAATGACACAGAAACTAACTTCCAATTCAGAAATGCATGAAATGCAAACTCTTATTTCAAAATTGCTGCCAATGTTGACTACTGTTTATATACATATTGTGAGTGTCAATTTCTTATTGAAAATTTTTCCTATCAATTGCTGCCAATGTTGACTACTGTTTATATACATATTGTTACAGGATAAAGTTTTTTTGTGAGCATGCATGGTAGATTTTTATAAGATCTCCTGGAGTTGTTTGAGATGATAGAAAAATAATAATTTGTGTTATTTTCGTGCTTAGTTATTTTCGTGCTTTTACTGCCTATGTTGAGCTCCATTTACAGTGATTTTGGTAAGTATATTACATGAAAATTGATTGATAATGCGCTGAAGCACTTGAAAGAAACCTTCACTGCTCCCCGCAATTTCCATTTTGAATATTGGTTTTTCCCAGAATAACCTAACTAATAAAAGAAAATTGGCTCTCATTGACTAATTCATCAACCTAACTAATGAATTTTAATCCTTCCACACTATGCTCACCACACTATGCTGGTGTTGTTATATTGTCTGCCCATTTGTGTTTCCTGCCATTGCCCAATAACTATGTTCACCACACTGATCATTTATCACTATGTTCATTGGTCTTGCAGCTGTCAATGTATTGCAAGTGACTGAGATAGAACTGGTAGTCTTTGGCGAGTATCCGAGACATTTTGCAAGGTATATAGAATTATTAATATCATGCATTTTTTGATTTTTTTAAATCTTCGAATTTATTTGGAAATTGATTGTGTAGTTGAATTTGGTCCCAATATTGTATATTTCAATGATTTCAACAACACATGGACCATTCAACGTGACTCGAGAACTATCAGGTGCTGAGCAATGGAATTTTGTCTTCAGTGAATTTAGTAGATCTAAAAGATTCCTCATACCAAGGTTGTAATTCACTGGTATGCAGTTTAATTTTTTAATATCATGGCTTTTCTATAAAATTTATATTTTATTTCGTTTAGGGGGATGAGCTTCGGAAGCAAATAGGAGTTCCGTCCCAAGTCTCGAACACGCATAAGGTATGCTTATTATTCTTCATCAATGCTGCATAAATTGCAAATAATCATCTTTTACTAATGATAATTTGTCGTCAGAATGACAAGGCGGCCTTCAGTGGCGGACATCAACGCGCGCATGCTCTCTAACTACAAAGCAACGGGAAGGCGTTCAACTCTTTGCCGGTTTGTTTTGTGTGAATATCCACTCATTTGGGCGTCTAAATATGCTCAAGAAATGCATGAAATGTATTTTGATTTAAGGTACCTTTTTAAATGCTAAATGAGATTTTGCATGGCAGTTTGTTGTGGATGTTGTGCTCTGTGTGCAATATAATTCAAATTAATCAACCTTCAATTAAGGACTCAATACACATGTTCTGCTACTCATTCTTCACCAACCAAAATTCATTGCTCTTTTGTTGCAAAACTAGCTTGGTGCTCCAGCATATTTATAGATGAAAAAAAAAAGTTTATCAACCTTCAATCAAGCACTCAATACACATGTTCTGCTACTCATTTTTCACCAACCAAAAACCATTTCTCTTTTTGTTGCTTAAAAGTGTTCCAGTTTAATAGCATGTACTCCACTTTTACCTATTTCAGTTTACCAAATTCCTGAACTGCATCTGCATCCAATTCCATTTTGAATTTCACATTCTTTGCATCGATTACCCTAATCGACAATGCCCTAGAGGGGCCTATAAGTGGGAACCCCATTCCGAAGCCAAACGAAGACAACTCAAATGGGAACTCCAATTCGTTTCATCCCAATTGAAAATTCCTGATTCATCAGTCATTATAGACGGACACTCAAAAAAATGGACAGGCGAACTACCAAAGGGATTTCTATATTTCACATAAAATAGAATGGAATTGTATGAATAGAACCTTGCTGAGTCATCTACATAGGAATATTGATGAATGAAATTTATATATACATTTTAGCACACCTTTGGCTCCACTTTATCATTGTTTTGCCCTTCATTTATGTTAAAATCATGCAAAATGATAATTATTGTTCATTTCATGATGCAAGGGCACCTTGGGAGCAAAAGGTATGAGTTGGCATGCATTTGGGAGGATTTTGAAGCATTTGGATTGTGTTTTAGGGTTGTACACTGGTCGCACGGTCGTGCGTGGGTAAAAATGCACGATCGTGCACGTCTACCGCCTCCAGCCGCAAAATCAAGAGTCTGTATTTGCCAAAAATGGTCTGCGGATAGCCAAAAATGCACGACCGTACGATCGTGCATTTATGATTGTTATTTCTGGGTAACACTCTGACAGTCTATGAAATATTAAAATGTTGCAGTAAGCCATGTGTTTGGACCAGGCCTGCTTGAAATCTCTGCTGCTAATACGGCTGACGAAAAGCAGGTATCAATCAATCTGACTAATTCCTAATGTAAATAAAATTTGGGAAGTGAAGTTATTGACATAGTTCTAATACTGTTTAGCTCTGACATATAGGAGGTTAGCTGAAGCCCCAGATACGAGGGAGATCCTCAATGATGGAGATATGCTTCCTTCTGTGTTCCCAGTTTCTGCTGAAAGTGTTCAGCATGTTATTATGCCAGTTATTAGTGATTCGTAACAATCTAAACAAATTTCTTCAACTCTTAAACTCAGTTAGATTATAATAGTTCAAGCTCTTAGTTGGCAGTTTTTTGTTTGTTTTATTTCACTTCCTGTGCAATTTTTATGCTGATGATTGATTTCTACATGCGAGCTGCCTTCACTATTTTCCACATGCTCTGTATAAACTCATAGATAGCAATTTATATAGCACCTTAGCTATAACTATAGAAGTTTACAAAGACGTGAAATTGTTAATAAATGATTTTATTAGGTTGTAGATTAACATGATCAATTAAGAGAGGACTATTTATGAGCTAAGTCGATATAAGTAAACATGATAAAAAAAACTTTCGCGGATTTGGGCTATGCAGATATTTAGAGTCATAATGGATAAGGAAATGCAAAAATAGGAGGGTCGTAAGAAATAAGGGGGGACATAAGGTGTGGGATAATTATCACCTGATATAGCATCTTTCTTCATTCTGTATTGCATTTTTTCTTATATTGTTTTATTTAATTGCTAGGAAAGACATGATGTACTTAGGCATTAGTGAGATTATGACTACAGATAGGACACAATGGAGACAAAGGATCCATATAGCTAGGTACTTTCTTTTCAGGACCTGATAAATCATTATGTATTAAAACTATCATTATTCAACAACTCAGCGATATCCATAAGCACAGAAAGCCTAGAATATGCATTTTCCTTAGAATATGAGCATCTTCGCACGGGCTACGCCCGTGCTCGATGCTCTCCGCATCGACAGTACTCCAGCAGTGACAGTACCTCCGCCCAAACTTGCCCGTTGTAGGACGCTCATTCAATTGACAGCGCATATGTAGCTCCCGTGCCCCCACGCGACAGTACCCCTGCCTCGACATTGTCCCGGCGCGACGGCGCTCCCGCCGCTCGCGAACTCCCGATTGTGTCCCCCATCTCGATTCCGTCGTACGCACGGGGGTTCGCGAGCGGTGGGCGCGCCGTCGCGTCGGGACAATGTCGAGGCGTGGGTACTGTCGCGTGGGGCACAGGAGCTACATATGCGTTGTCAATTGAATGAGCGTCCTACAACGGGCGAGTGTGGGCGGAGGTACTGTCACTACTGGAGTACTGTCGATGCGGAGAGCATCGAGCACGGGCGTAGCCCGTGCGAAGATGCTCGTATATATAATCTTATAAAGGATAGACCAACATAAGAGTTACATGATAGTATAGCGTATCAGTTGTATGAATCTAGATCGTAGGAGATATCATGACATATGATTCATGTGGACATTATTTTTTTGTATTTGGTATTATATGATGGAAAATATATTTATTTTTCATATATTTAGTGAGAAAAAAAAATTCACTCAAAACTCTGTTTTGTTTTCAAACAACATTTTCAAAACTCCGTTTTACAAACTCCATTTTCCAGAATCAGCAACTTTTCATCCAAACAGTTTTTTAGCAAAACTCCGTTTTCCAGAATCAGCATTTTTTATCAGCAGCTTTGCATCAGCAACAGCCCAACCAAACAGAGCCATAATCTTATAAAGGATAGACCAACATAAGAGTTACAATAACCCTGAACAAAGTGGTAGGAAGAACTGCTCTCAGCATATAAACATAAACATATACAATATAGTAATAATAATTGACATAAAAGCAGTTTATTATGAATATTTAAAATTGTTGGGAGGAAGAACCCTAAACTAAGGCCCCAATAAGCAAAGGACAAGGATGCATCGTCCTTTTTCATTATAATCAGCATTAAAAAGATGAAACAGCAGCAAAAAGTTAATAATAATAATAATATTATTAAAATAATAGATACAAGATTCCAAACCACTATAACCGCAGAAACACCACACAATAATTCGGTAGAAAAAAGACTGCAAATTTCAGAAAGCAGAATACTAATTTTCTACTACTTACTACCTGGATAAAAACACATCAAGAGAACGATGTTTAAACTTACACTGAAATACTAAAAAGAAAGAAACAGGCTGCTGGAAGTTTTATAACTCATGATAGATAGATAATTCATTCATTCATCAAGCAGCTGCCCCCTTGCGAAGCAGATCATTGGGCCCATGGGCGAAATGACACCTCTCTCCAAAGGTGCAGGTACCCTTGGCGAACTTTTCACACATCTTAGTCTTGAAGTTGTGGGCACCTCCTCCTCCGTGGCCGTGAACCGAGCCATACCCCGGACCTGCAGCCGGCGGCTCCTTCACAGGCGCAGCAGGTGCCCCCGTCGCAGAACCTAGGTTCACAATCAGCTCCCGAACCATCGCCGTCGCCTGCTTGATCTGCTCAAACGTTCCTTCCATTTCTATGTTCCTCAGATTCGGATCGCTCTCGTGGTCACGAATGGACAGCTTTGCTCCACTCATGCGGCAGACCTGCTTCGTGTTCGCCCCACCTTTCCCGATGATGGCACCGGCCAGCGAAGCATCCACGCTGATCTTCGCTGTGGCTGAGGCGCCAAAGCTGGCTGCCGCGCCCATGACGGGAGGCACGGGGGCTTCATTCCAGCCGCCAATCCGTCCGCCCATCTGCGGAGGAGCAATTGGGGCTTCGCGCCCAGATGAGAGCCCCCCCAGGGGTCGGCCGAGCTCCCTCTCCCCGTGGGCAAAGTGGCATTTCTCTCCAAATTTGCACCCCTCCGGAGTGTTGAATTTGCTGCATAACCGAGTCTTCGCCGCTGGAGTTTGAGGCCTGCTGGAAGTTGGTGGAGGTGCAACGGGATTCCGTGAAGCGGGTGGGAGAGCGGAGCTCCCCGGGTTAGACATTTGGGCTACAGCATTATATCCACCGGGAACGTAGTGGAGGAAGTGGCATCCTTCGCCGAACGAGCACCCAGTAGTGCTGCGCCACACATAAAAAGTAGTAGAGATTAACTCACAAGTTATCAATGCCCACAGCTAAAAAGGAGGGAAACTCTAAAAGCGGCTGCGTATTCATAATCAGACAAAAAATGATTGGTGTTTAATTATGTTTACTCCAATACAAAACTGAAAGGGAGAAGGAAAACATCTGAGCAATTTGAGATCCTTGAAGCGAGATGAAAAGACCAAACAACAACTGCTGCATTTCAACTAAAATGTTTTTCTTAATGTCATCTAAATAAGAATGTTACTGCAACAGATTCAAATACGATAGAAATATACTAAACAAGAAACATTAGACTGTAGAGCGCTCAACAAAGTAAAATACAAGTACTTGCAGGCAGTGCTCGGCTATTCCTCTAAAACATAAACTACCAGAGTATAAGTTAAGGCGTTAAAATTGTCAATTGTTCAATGGGTTGAATGAGCGTGTGGTCATTTGTTGAAATTGCTGCTATGGGATTAATGCTGGTTCATCAAATGACCAAGATGATTACTGTTATTTATTTAATATACTAATGAATGAAAATAACTCGGTTACAAGCAGAATTAGTACCGTAGAACTGGAAAAAAATGTGAAAAAGGACGTGGGCCATTCCGAGAAAGCATAGAGCAAGAAACATAAGATAAAATCAACAGAAATAGCATCACAGTGAAGAAAGATGAATTCGCCAAATAAAAATAAAACTAAACTACAAACATTCAATAATATATACGCTACGGTAAACCATGCAGAAATAAGATTATTGGATATAAAAAGTGCAATAAACCGAAGTAACGTGATCCTGAATTGCTTAATCATTAACAATTCTTGAGGTATAAATTTACAGACAGAGAACTTCCAAGCGAGATATAATTATTAGATGACATAATACCAAAAAACTATATAATATTCAAGGGAATATACATACATAAATGCCAACTTCCTGAGGAATTGGTAACTATTCCGGGGCATTCACCGGGAATTCCACTATAAGTTTGCTAAATTACAGGTTGCGCAGCTCTTACTTTTGAAATTACAGCACCTCCCTTGCAACTCTTACTAACTCACGCACGCAAGACGACGGGTATTGCGCCTTCCGCAACAGCGCCGATCGGATTCTTCCCCGCAGGTTGCGTCGACTCCTCTCTAGAGTAGTTGCACCCTTCCTTTTCTCCTCCCGCCTTCTTCCTTGCAACCATATAGCTCCACCGGGATCTAGAAAAGGGGACTGAAATCCCTTGAGGGACTTCTCCCTTGACCTAGTAATCGATCTCAAACAGAATCACACAACAACTTGGTATCAGAACCACTCATCGCCGACGACAACACTTTTCCCCCTCTACTGCTCGCGCCGAAACAGCCCTACGCCCCGCCATCCGAACCAGTCGGATCGCGCGCCCCTCGCTCCGGCCCGGGCTCCATTCCAGCGGGCTAACCAGCCCCTTTGGCGACCGAGGGTCTCCCAGACAGTAACCTACACTGCGAATCCAACATTTTGCCCAGCACACACCGCCGCGTGCACTGATGGAATAATGAAGTATGAAAATGAACCAGCTGATCGAGATGATCAACTGACTGATGGCCAACATTCACGCCCGAATCGACACCATACAACCCCCACCGCGCGCCTCTGGCTCCTCCCATGACGGCCCCTACAGCGGACGCTGACCCGAGCATGCCCCCCCCCCCCCGCTCTAAGGTGGCGGTATCCCTCGCTATGTGAAAATTGAATTTCCCCATTTTCGAGGGCAGCGAAGACCCCCTGCATAGATCACCGGCTGCGAGCTCTTCTTCAGCAACCAAAGGACGTCGTGGTAAGACCGCCTGGGCATTGCCTGGTTCCACCTCATGGTCCTAGCCCAACTTTGGTTCACTCAGCTCCAAAGGGAGCGACCCCAGCTCACCTGGGAGTTCACAGATTCTTGCATGCTCCGTTTCAGACCCACTTTACGCAGCAACCCTTTGGGCGACCCCTCATTGCCCTCAAGCAGACGGGAACCATTGACAACTACTTGAAGAAATTGCAGGTTCTCTTTGCTCATGCTCCCTCTATGAGCCCTTCCCAACAGGTCCCCATCTTTACAGCGGGCCTCCATGAGCCCCTTTGCCTTGACGTAGATTTTCAAGCCACTCATAATCTCACGACCGCGATGAGCCTCATGCAGGTTTGTGAGAAGCGCCTCATTTTAGACCGTCCACAGAGCAACCGCAGAGATACGGCGAAGCCTTTTCAAGAAAGCAGCTCCCCACGGCCACCACCCACCGGATCGTCGAAGGGGTCCGATTCGAATCACCCTCCCTTTTGTTGCTGCCTCTCCGTCTCTGAGATGGTTGATCGCCGCGCAAAGGGCCTCTACTTCAATTGCAACGAGACCTTCTGATCGGGCCACAAATGCAAGTGTCTCTTCTAGGTGGAAGTGGACGACTCGTCTGATGATGATGATCAAGACAGGTGTTTCATAGATTTCCCGGCATGCCAACTCCGACCCTTAGGAGGGTCCTACAATCCAAATGGTCGTATACACTCGGGGGCCAGACCCTCCTCGCCCTCATGGACTCGAGCCACACGCACAGTTTCATCAGCCAGACTACAGTTCACTGCCTTCACCTTTCGGTCACATCGCACAGTCGTATGCATGTGTAGGTGGCCAACGACCACCAAATGGAGTGTTTGGCGTTCGTTGGCTCCGGACTTTAGGGTCATTGACGTGGGATTTCGATCGCCTCACTATGTGTTGGCACCAAGACGCTCAGCGGTTTGAGTGGCACGGGCACTCCCGCATGGCAGACATATCTTCCTTCTTGGTCCATGAAGCTCCACGCGCGGCGGTTATCTCCCATCCCGAAGGGCGTTTCCCCCGACCTCCATCAGCTCCCATGGGATTTTTGAGAGACCTTCACACCACCGATCGACCCTCTTGCGATCCGCAGTGAGGGACACTGAGGGATTTCTATTGCCATGGGGGATTAGGTTTGGCTGAAAGGTCGACCTTACTGCTAGACTTCGGCCTCCTCCCCTTCCTCCGACAGATTGGGCCCCAAATTGTTTGAGCCCATTCCGACCTTCCACCAACGCAACAGCAAGGTGGCATACCCACTCCACCTCCCACTGGAGGCCTGCATACATGACGTCTCCTACGTCTCTCAGCTGAAGTCATTCGGAGGCACCCCTCCGACTGAACCATTGGTTTGTTTGCCGCCACAGCTTGAGGACAAACTGCATCTCGACGGGGAAGGAGATGTTATGGATTTTATGGATCCACGTTGGGGGCACACGTATCAGCGACGCATACAATCCACTGGGGTTAATAGTTCTCTAGTCGCATTTTTTATATTTTTATCATGTCACGCGTAGGTTAATTTGACTCACTTGCCTTATGGACCAAGTGAGGGACTTGAACCTATTTGAATGACTTGGGTTGATGAAATTAGGAAGCGAGGAGTTATTATCTCAATTCCTCTCTCTCTCTAACTCCCGTAAATCTCTTTCCTGTAACCTAACTTACGCACGAAAGCCGACGGGTATCGCGCCTTCCGCAACAGCATTGTTTGAGCCCATTCCGACCTTCCACCAACGCAACAGCAAGGTGGCATACCCACTCCACCTCCCACTGGAAGCCTGCATACATGACGTCTCCTACGTCTCTCAGCTGAAGTCATTCGGAGACACCCCTCCGACTGAACCATTGGTTTGTTTGCCGCCACAGCTTGAGGACAAACTGCATCTCGACGGGGAAGGAGATGTTATGGATTTTATGGATCCACGTTGGGGGCACACGTATCAGCGACGCATACAATCCACTGGGGTTAATAGTTCTCTAGTCGCATTTTTTATATTTTTATCATGTCACGCGTAGGTTAATTTGACTCACTTGCCTTATGGACCAAGTGAGGGACTTGAACCTATTTGAATGACTTGGGTTGATGAAATTAGGAAGCGAGGAGTTATTATCTCAATTCCTCTCTCTCTCTAACTCCCGTAAATCTCTTTCCTGTAACCTAACTTACGCACGAAAGCCGACGGGTATTGCGCCTTCCGCAACAGCTGCGATCGGCCTCTTCCCTGCAGGTTCTTTAGAAAAGTGGACTCAAATCCCTTGAGAGATTTCTCCCTTCCTCGACCTAGTACGCGATCTCAAACCAGAGCACACAACACCTCTCCAGTAAGTTTACATTTCATAACATCCATGCAAAAAAATACCCCCTTGAAAATTTACTCTAAGAGGATATTTTTGTGCATGGATGTTATGAAATGTAAACATACAGGGGAAGTTTTCGTAATTTCAAAAATAAGAGGGGTGCAACCTGTAATTATGCTGACTTCCACGTGAACGGCTAGGAGTGGTCGCTGACCGCGGATCGGCATCGACGAATGGGCTAGAAGGAAAGGTAGGCGATCCCGTAGTTCTCGTCGGTTGCGGATCGGCGATTGCCGAGCACCGATGGTTGATTAGCTGCTCTCGGCGCACATGAGTAGCAAACGTTGATCGGCCATGCGTTTCACTTATTATTATCATACTTTTGGGTGAGATAATTTTATAAATAAATATAGTTTAATATATATAGAAATACAAGGGATTATACTTTTATGTTATAACGAGCAATCTGGCATGAGGGACCCCTGCACCCCACACAACAGTATGACCAAACTCGCCGCACCAACCCCCCCCCCCCCTCGAGAGGGATAGGACTTGAGTGACATCGTCATGGTGCGTGTGGGGTGGGGGCATGGGGGTCCCCTGTGCCGAACTGCTTGTGTGTTTGTGTGTGTGTTACCAACTATGACAACAACATCAATATATGAAGTGGGCTTCCAATACTCCATAAAAGAAACATGCAATAGAGAACAAAACGATGTCTTTACTACTGATGCAGAACATTAACCCCAGCAAAATGCTGGAATCCTTGCAATAAGTGAATAAATCAATTTAAAACATGATAAAAAGAGGCTAGCAAAAAAGAATATTCACAAGAAAATTGAAGCAGTTAAATACTTTACCAAATAGACAAACCAAAAATCGGAGCTGATAAAAAATACAATAATAAATTGAGCAAATGGCAGTGACGCAATTAAATTAAGTAAAAGTCAAACGAATTAGACCAAATATACCGAAATTTACCAGCCCCAACAAGGGATGCATTTTTTTTATAACAGGCTCCCATAGTGTTTTTTAATGAAATCTAAACATATTGTTAGAGTTATTATATTTAGGTATTTAATATGTTTGAGGTTTAGTCCCACACCGTGGGTTAATTTTGTGTCTTATTGTATTCCTATAAAGTGTCCCCTATATGGATGAATAAAATTGCACCTTCTATTTCCTTTTCATATGCTCTAACATGGTATCAGAGGAGGAATTGACTCCTCCCCGAAATTTCGTCACCCTAATTGTTGGCGACCTAATTTCTCGGTGGCTTCCTCTCTGATTTCCAGCATTTCCTCACGACTCGGTCCCTGTGTTGCTATCGCCCCCGTCGAGCGGCTCCCTTCCCGCCCTTCCCGCTCCCGTCGACGGAATCGTCGTTTGATTCCATCGACGGGAATCGCGTCTATTCCCCTCGACGAGGATGAGGGCTAATCTGCCGATGTCGTCGTCCTTCCCCAGCCGCGATCCCATATTGTTAGAGGTTTAGTCCCACACCGTTATAACGGGCTCCCATAGTGTTTTTTAATGAAATCTAAACATATTGTTAGAGTTATTATATTTAGGTATTTAATATGTTGAGGTTTAGTCCCACACCGTGGGTTAATTTTGTGTCTTATTGTATTCCTATAAAGTGTCCCCTATATGGATGAATAAAATTGCACCTTCTATTTCCTTTTCATATATTCTAACATGGTATCAGAGGAGGAATCGACTCCTCCCTGAAATTTCGTCACCCTAATTGTTGACGACCTAATTTCTCGGTGGCTTCCTCTCTGATTTCCAGCATTTCCTCACGAATCGGTCCCTGTGCAGCTATCACCCCCGTCGAGCGGCTCCCTTCCCGCTCCCGTCGACGGAATCGTCGTTTGATTCCATCGACGGGAGTGGCGTCTATTCCCCTCGACGAGGATGAGGGCTAATCTGCCGATGTCGTCGTCCTTCCCCAGCTGCGAACCCGTCTGCGTCATCAACGCCGTCCCCCGTCGAGCTCGTCTGCTACAGCTTTCATCGCAACTTCTCCCGCTGCATCCCGATGGAGCTTCTTCTCCCGTCGAGACTCTGCTCCAGCCTGCGCCACTCCTCTTGACTGCGTTTTTGTTGCAGATGGTCGACGACGATCACATCAACAGAGGGCGGCTCCGAATCCTATCGTCGACGATGCTTCCATCTTCTCTTCCGGTTGAGTTTTTGTCCCTGCTCCCGTCGATGCTGGTTGTTCTTGCTTGTGTCGGCTGCGCATACTCCTCTCCACGGAATCCTGGATCCAGCTTCCTGTCTTCGGGTCGAGCTCTTCTGTCACTGTTGTTTTCCTGTTACTGTGCTTCCAGTTGCTTGCTGCTATGGACGATGGTTTTCATGCTGCTGCTCTTTGGGTGCCGAGCTCTTCTCTTCCTCCTCACTCGCTGTTGCTGGAGCCTTTTTTGCATGCCGCTGCTTGAGCACTCTGCTCGTAGCCGCTTGAGCCTTCTGCTCGCAGCTAGCTTGTGCTTTGCTCGCTGCATCTCGGATCGTGGTCTTGTTGGCAACCGTTATCCATAGTTGTTTTATGTTATGTTTTTTTATGTATGTTGTTGTGGTTGTCTTTGTTTGTGTCTCCATGTGACTTATGCCTTCAAGCACGTGTTCTACATGAGGGGGAGTGTACGTCACGAACTCCAAGCGTAGTTTATGCCTTCATGCACGTATTCCACGTGAGGGGGGGTGTTTGTGATAACGGCGACTCGGATGCCTCTTTTCCCGACTCCTGCCTTAGTCACACACGGCCTCCAGGCATATTTCGTATGTTGTTTGTGTCTCCCCATCTTTTTCTTCAATGTTAGGTAGGGTGGTTTGGCCTTTGTTGGTTGACTTGTTTCAACACCGGGAGCATCCAGCGTGATCATGGTCGGTTTGTGGAGCAACGCATGTGGCTTATGCTCGATTGAAGTATCCCCGGTGACACGCGGTTGGGCCTCGCTGGCTGTTGTTTTGTCCCACATTGTCAGCCACCTTTTACCTCTCATTTTATGTTGTGTTCAAGCTGAAGGTTTCACCTCCAGCTTGAGGGGGAGTGTTAGAGTTATTATATTTAGGTATTTAATATGTTTGAGGTTTAGTCTCACACCGTGGGTTAAGTTTGTGTGTCTTATTGTATTCCTATAAAGTGTCCCCTATATGGATGAATAAAATTGCACCTTCTATTTCCTTTTCATATATTCTAACACATAATTATAACATAATAAATCCCTTACCAATACTCTTTTTCATAATTTTCAGATTTGGGTCCCTTTCTTAGAAAATAAGCCATCAACAATTGTATAAGCATCACAATAATAACTAGTTTTAAGAAGAGGGAACATAATTAATTAAACTACAGATAAAAGATCAGATAAATGCATACTGCGATATGCCAAAAGCCTATCACAATATTATCATAATATAAATTTGTACGATCACTATTATACTTCAATTGTCTCTGTAGGTGCTTAGTTTCAGCGACTGGTAACATCAGTTAATTCCATATCCAATTTTGTATTTGACAAATTTACTGTGGGAAAAGCTTGTTATCTTGCTTAATTCGGAAGCTGTATCACAAACTTTGTTATCTTGCTTAATTCAGAACCTGTATCACAAGCTTTAGATCACCAATTCATTAGACTCAAATATAGTGTAGTTACTGAAAGTTGAAAAAATTCATGTTCTGCTTATGTACAAATAAAGCAAGGAAGAAAATTCTGCTTGTGATTTTTTTCATAGGTTAAGATTAGAACCTGAAAAACTTGGTGCATGGCTTCGATTTGCTTCCTAAACCATGTTGACTGGAGTCGGTTTCTGTTTCATGAAATTAATTTTATGTTCTCAGTTATAAATTCATTAATCTATTGATCTTTATGAAGATGAAAACTTGCATCAAAAATATTCAAACTATCAACATAATAAATACATGATGATTAAAGATGAATTAATACATTTAATGATTAGAATGTGTCATGAACACCTTAAAAGAGTGTTGAAGCACCAGCTTAAGGCTAGCAACTCGCGGATATTATTAATGACATCAACATACCAATCAATACCAACACCTACTCGAGATGTCATATGGATGCCTCAATGCAAAAAAACTGAGGAAGCTTCTCTATTTTGGTATTCTCCTTGTTTGTTGGGATGTTGTATGTAGCTTTCAATGATTACCGTTTTCTTACTGTAGCAATTCAACCGCGTTCAATTGAGTAAACTAGTGTTTTTTTACTTCACGTGATTCCACAACCAAATTTTAACTTTCCTCATCACACTCCACTAGATTGAAGAGTTTTTCGTGAAGTGAGAGTGAGTCTTAAGCTCGAGACCAACAAATTTGGCATTCTTATCCTCTTGTATATCTTTCATTTAATGGCTTGGTCCCAATGTCTTTCATTTATTTGAATGCCGCCGATGGGTTGAACTTCTTCAATATTACTTTGACGGTATCTACACCACCCCTTTGATATCTCAATTATTTCTAAGTGTGTTATTTACGTGTAATGTGAAGTAAGCGATTGTGAGTAACTCTAGTTAACCTTGGATATCATCTAATATGTTTTGTTGCCTAACAAAGGTTTTTTGCACAATGCATTTTGTGTATGGGGTGTGTTCTTGCTCTGATTGTTTTGGTTGGTCATGAAGAAGTGTTAGCTATGAAAGTGACGAAACAAGAATGTAAGTACCAGGCCAATGATGAATCTTATATGCAAAAGATGTCCCAACATGCATGACATTTTAGTTCAAAAAAAGGACAGTAAGTATATATACGCGTGAATAATTGAAGTTTAAACTGAAATCTCATAGTATACACCAAACTTGAGCATCTAATATAAAATTCGATGCACAATAAACTTACACTTCCCATCAATTATTTGTGTTTGTAGAGAAATAAAACTCAATAGTAGTAATAACCTCTACACTTCCTCACACTAGGAATCAAATGGACCTAAAATTTTCCAAAGTATCATCACAAAAGTGACGTATTTTGCAATAAAGATTTGAAATGAATACTTGGAGTATTCAAGTAGATCTCTTCAATGATAAAGCCAACAAACAAGTAAATATCCAAAAAAAGGCATAATTCCGCAAGTACACGCCACAAGATCAGCGCCTGAAAACAACCCTAAACAGTGGCTAAAATCAGCCCCTAATAGTAACTGAACTAACAAACCAAACAACAATCAAGATCACCAATAGAAGAAGAAGAAGAAGAATGATAAAAGTGGTAGTGAGGAAAGAAGGGATAAATAGGGTTGAAATGAGAGGGTTTATAAATTTAAATTGCATGTATCATAACGCAAAGAAAAATGTTAAAAAATATGTATTCTATTCAATATGGTACTCAGTGAATAATCACCGGGTGAGTAGAGGACACAATAGTTATGTACTTGGTAGGCGAGTAGAGGACTAAGCGTTGAGGGCTCACGAAGCTTCAAGGAGGGTGTGAAAGGCACGGGAAGTAGCCAGGACATGTTGGGAAAGTGAATGCATCAGTTTGTGGGTAGTAATTGATTGAAGGGAGTGCAAAATCTCAATTGAAAACTGTCCTGACAAACAATGTTAGGCACATCATACCACCCATCTTTACACAGTTATTGAATACACATGCTCATGGTGAAAATGAACAAAATATAGAATATTGACTATAATATTCTATAATATTGACTACAATATTCTTTAAATTTGCCTAAACGGATTATATATTGGAGATATACAAATAGTGGATCAACAAACACTGAGAAATATGACACTTGGTATTTTTCTTTAAAATATCATATACTATAAATCAATAGGTGCACTTGTCTAATCAAATTATATATTGGAGACATAAAAATAGCGTATCAGTTGATAAGGAGGTATAAATTTTTAATTCTCCCCCTCCTCTTAGAGAATATCAACCCCGCATTCCTTATCCAGCTCGATTAAAAGAAGCGCAAAATGCTTCGGATAGTTTTTCTATCCCTTGCACTATAGGTAAAGAATTAGTTCCAAACGCTTTGCCAATCTTGGCGCAGGCATAAACTTAATACCTTATAATTTTTGAAAAACATAGGTTTAAGAGAACCTAATCTCACTAATTTGAGCATACAACTAGTCAATAGATAAATCAAATACCTTATGAGTATTATTGAGGATGTGCTCGTTGAGGTTGACAAATTTATCTTTCCAGTAAATTTTGTCAACCTTGGCATGGAAGAGGATGTCAATGTATCATTTACCTTTCGCCACCCCTTCTTAGCCACATCTAGGGCTATAATTGATGTTAGTGAAGGAACACTTCTTCGTATAGGTAATGATGCAGTTACCATTCACAAAAATAATTCCATCATGCCTCCAACTTCATTAAAATCTACATCATCTTATGATGATAAATTAAAAACACGGTAAAACCTTCGCCAAATGTGTTAAGCTCAACAACAGTAAACAAACCGTTCGTGAGAGGCACCACTTGCTCATCTTTACTTTTTATTCGTATTGTTTTGTGTTTCTTTAGGTTTCACCTCTCAACAATCACTTCATGAGTTTGCCTAAATGCTGTGTGGTAACACCCAAAAGTCGGTAAGTTAATTTTGGTATTCTACAATGATGTGTTCACATGAAGGAGTTGTCAAGATCCCCTTCTGATAAATTATTTTGATGAGATTCCTCGTCTAAACAACTTTGCGCAGAATACAGTTGGGATAAAAATAATCCTTATAGCATCGATGTGTTTATAAATGTGGTCCACCATTGTTTTTCCTCTTCTTTAAAATGGTTACTATTTGTAATTAATGCATAACTTGTTGAGGAAGATTTGAATAGTACTATAAGTAAGGTTGTGATATAAAAAGAGATACAATATTTTATGTCAAACCAACATGTGTTTGATTTTTTGTGTTTGAACATTGGCCTGGTCGTGTGTAGATTTGTCAGACTCATAAGCATTTATGAAACTGAGACGGGTGGCAACAGAACCTTCAATGTGTTCAAGGCATGATAGGAACTAATGACAATATGTTGCACTCGCAATCGCACCCGATGGAATAAAGTGAATGCATGTATAATTTTAGATGCAATTTAATTAAAAAAAAGTGACGTTGGGTTTAACAAGCAAATGTAGAGTGCAATCTGCACAAGATTAGCAATTTAATTTCAGTTAGTGGTGCATATCATCCGATGAATACCAATCATACAGTAATCAATATAACATAAAATAACAAAATGTTTTGTCTTAAGAAAACCAATTTAAAGAAAAAAAGAAAAAAAACAAAGGAAAAAAAATTAAAATAAACTTCCCTCAGAAAAAAAATTAAAATAAACTTCCCTCAGAAAAAAAACTAACTTAATTACCCTAAAGTAGACATCGGCCGACCAAAAGATTCAGTATGATCTCAACGGGTATGAAAAAGTAGGGTCAGATGGTTGGTGGGAAGTCCGGTGGAAGATGAGACTCCTCATGAAAATAGTGTAAATGTGGCGGCTTGCTGGGAGGACGCTGCGGTGATGAGATAGAAGAGATATGATCACGTAGAAATTCGTGGGGAGACGAAGGAGGAAAGGCGGATCTGAGACGGTGATGTGGAGGTAGAGAAATATGAGGAGAGTAGGGAAGAAGCGGGGAGGGGGGACTCACGAGCAATTGCTTCAAAAAACTAATATAGGGTTCTCATTCCCTTCCCAGTCCGCCCCCTGAATTCATGCCCATATAACGTGTACCAGCAATCAACAAGCATTAGAAAGTGGAATCACTAATATTCATTCAATCCTTAATCTCTGAAATCAAATAATAAAAAATAGAAGAAAAAAATTACTTGGTGTCGCATGTGACTGTCTGCATCAATTCCCCTCGAGTGGGAGAATTTCTTCCCCTGACGAGAAAGCCTCAGTGATATGCTGGAATATGTCAAGGCAGCGACTTGATAACTCTTTAGCTTCGATCCACGAACAATCGGTCAACAGTCGTCCCCGTCATCGTAATAAGAACTGTCGATTTGCCCCGTGTCGAGTCTGAATGGTACAGATATAAACCACATCGTCTATCTCACCGATCTCTAACCGCTTTGCAGGTGTAAATGGTAGTGTCTTTAAATCCACCTCAGTTGTCGTCTCCTGCATACACTGCCATGTCGGCAATATTGAACATGGGGGAAGTGGTAACTGTAGGTGGGAGATCTAAGAAATAAGTGTTAGTCCCCAAAATGGGTCAAAGTATTCGAAATGGGTCAAACTTTTTCCTGCTCAATTTGCCGTAAGTACCAACTGAGAATCTCAATCGCCGAAAGTATGCCATCACCATATCTCCCTCATAAAAATGTTGTTATCTCCTATGCTCGTCAGCAACTGCCTTGTACCGTGAGTTTGAGAATGTAATCTCTTAAGTACAGCCCTCTGGATCTTTAGGATTTGGTGGCTAAGATCACTGGCCTCTTCCCTTTGGATCTTTAGTTATTGTAGGCACACTTAGCATGTGAAAGTATCAAATCCCGCTGAGTTGGTCTCTCTCCAGTAAGATATCTAAGTTACCTAGGATCCTATTGACTACAGACTACTTCAGTTTGTCAATCAGTCTGGGGATGATATGTGCTACTAAACTATAGTTTAGTTCCTAATATTGCACATAGTGTTCTCCAAAATGACTTAGGAACCTAGTATCGTAATCAAATCTAAATTTCATGTGGATATCATGCAGAAGATACTTCATATAGAACAAGAAGCAGACAAGTCAGACGATACATATGCAAAACCTAAAAAATGTAAAGTAATGAAACAAAAAATAAAAAATTAGTCATTTTTTATCTTTATAACTTATTTTCCATTCTAAGTGTTTCCGTGCAAGAGAAAATTTCCTTGAAAGTATAATAATCCAAAGTGGATAATTAATAATTGATGAAATCTTCCAAATTTTAGTATTTAAATTTCATCCTCAAATATTGTTAAAACTATGATCTCAAAAAGAACATATTTAATATTGGGCACATAAATGTGTCGTATTATGTTAAGGGAATGTTCAATGTCGGGGTCATAGATATGCCACATTGAAACAATTTTTTCAAAAAACTCTTGTTATCTAACATGTTCAAAATTCATGATCCTAATGCAAAATCAATTTATTAATCTGTATGCATTTTATTGTTATTGATCGGATGTGATGGTCCAAGAGAATCTAAAATAATATCTTTTAAAAATTCTAGTTGAAGATCAGATATTGGTTTAGGTTCAATAGGATGTTTATGTATGAACTCTAATATAAGAGAAGTGCACAATCAAATTCATAATTTACATTAAGCTCAACCACAAGTGTGCATTCATTCTAAATATCATCTTTCAAGAGATAATTTTCTCATAAGTTTTCTTCAATCATATGATCATGAGAATCTACATCAAAACCACTAACAATATCACCCAAAACTTTATAATCATCTTTAGAATTATCTTTTAAAACTAGATCAGATTATTCTATATCAGAAAGGTTGAACAATTCGGATTTTTGTAAGTGTGGAATAAATAATATTGTTGACAAACTGAAGACTGATTGACAAGATCTCGATTACCTCTTTTAATCTTCTGACTCATATGTCTGTTATGATAATTCAACCCAATAAATTCTTTACTCACTTTATACCTTGATTATTTTAAATATGTTTCTTCTAGAGAATGTGGAAGTAACTCCTTTTGATGGCTAATACCATCTAATGTAATTTGTAGCCCGGTGCACGAAGCATCCCCACATAGCGAGGGTCCGGGGAAGGGTCACACCACAAGGGTGAATATTTAAAAAAAAATACACGTTAGAAATTGATCATATTAAAAACACGTATTTCATGAGAAATCCAAAAAGAACTTTAAATAGTTTGATAAAACTAGATAATTGCATATAATGATCAAGCGAGCATCGTGATATAAAACTTCATGTTTTAACAAATTACTTAAAAATTTCTTCATAAATTTTCTAATAATAATAAAATTTTATTACAATGAGAAATACTTAAAAAATGTACAAAATCCAATAGACCTAAATTAAATTGATCTATATGTATCCTACTAAATTGGTATATTTAGAAGGCTCCTAAAAACATGCAGCTGCAAAATACTAGTCACTCTAGAAGAGTGCAGGTGTAAACAATAATAAGGCCATTCCAAAAGAGTGTGGCAATGCTTTAACTACCAATGCATATAATAAGACATGAACTATCCACTTATGATGTGATAATGCACCAAGGGCTCGTTTGATTTTATAAAATTAGAAAACATGTTAAATAATATATTTTATGGAATGCAGTTAAATGCTAACATGAAGCTCAAACTCCACAGACCTCCTCACTCCCTCATAAGGGATGATTTCATTCTCAAACTCAAAATGAGTGACAAAATCCTCAAATTTTATAACTTTATTTCTACCGAGAAACCAAATGAGTATTAAGATATGATAATTTTATGGAGCGAAGGCGCTTCATTCAGAGAAATAACCGCATTATTGTATTTTTTTACATAATCTAGACCCACATAACTATGAATGTAGGAACTCTCAAATTACAAAACAAAACATAATAGATATTAAGGAAATTTAGTTTAATACATTTACTTTCTCACTAATAAGAGCAAGGGTATAGTTCAGCACTGCAATAGCTTTTTTTTATATTATTTGATGAGGAAAATTTAAAATCACCATCTTTAATCATGAATTTTTGGCAACAAGCCGCAAATATGCCGTAACAGTGATTCATACTAAAAATAGTTGCCCACTACAACTTCATATGAAATGATCCATCGAAGCATATGCTACTTTTAGTACGTACCACGGCAAATCAATACCAAATATCCAGAATAAAACCAAAAAAAGTGAGGCAGGAAAACAAAATACCAAGGTATACTTATATTACTAATTCAATCAAACAAAAGAACAACTAACAAGTAAGTAAATACAGCAGGCGCCTACATAAACTGGTAGACAAAAAGGAAACATCGCGAACTGGAGCAAAGTTCACAAAACTCCCATTAGCTGATAGATCTACCAAAGAATAAAGATTACAAAGGAAAGGAAAAAATATTCAGAATACCTTTGGGACGCTTAAAGCCATGAATGCCCCGTTGCCAACAGCCCCCTGGGGCCTACCTCTCTTGCGGGCTGCAGCGAAGGAATCCATGAAAGAAACAAGATCCAATACACAGACGAATTAAGAAGATCCAGAAAGAGGGGAAGCCGCGGAGAAGACGCCCTGAAAACCCTAGCTAGGGTTTGGAAGAAGAGGCGATTAATCCCAGGGGCTGCTCCGACTCAAGAGGGCCAAAATCCTGGGGGAAGATGTATTTATAGGGTGAGGGTTATTGCCTCTTTGACTCGCCCGAACGGTGTTAATTAAATCCGTTAACGTGTGGGGTTGCGCGATCTGATTTTTAATTACAAAAACTATAATTTGTGTAGTATGAGAAATGATTAAATCTGTGTATAATTAATTAGACAATATAATTGCAATTCAAAACAATGCATTTTAGCACAATTATCAATATATTTAGAGTGATGTTAAATGCAGTCGGTTTTGGCTATATGCAGACCAAAAAATTATTCATGCAGGCCAAATTTCATATTTACATACCATATTCAAAAATCAAATTAATATTTTCCTAAATAAATCACCAAGCAAAATAGCATTCATAAAATAAGTAAGTAAAATATCATGCGTGCGGGGTTACGTTGAATGTCACTGTTTCGTCAGTAAATCTGGAAGAGCTATTAATGAAGTATCCCTAAAAGCGCTAACCGCACCCCATCCATGGGGGTGCGGTTATCCAAAGAACTCCCACTAGCGACGTAACTACCCGAAGTATAACCATGGCCGCCATCGCCGTCATCGCAGCCATCGTCGACGACGTCGCAATCGTCGCCATCGCCGCCGTCGTCATCGCCGTAGCAAATACACATGAATAGCTTTAGGCCAGTTGTAATTTAAAAACACATCGGTCTCGGACAAACAAGTAAACTCCTTGGGGACACGGTTGCATGGAAGGAAAAAACAGACAATACATGAAGTATTAAACTGCTCGAATCATTTTTCCTGAAGTTTAAAGAAAAAATGATATCTTTTTTTTAAAAAACTGTGGCATGCATATAGCTAAAATCGGTCTACGTTTAACATCACTCTTTTTAAAAAATTATGGCCTGCATATAGCCAAAACTG
This sequence comes from Dactylorhiza incarnata, assembly GCA_033032865.1. Lineage (NCBI taxonomy): Eukaryota > Viridiplantae > Streptophyta > Magnoliopsida > Asparagales > Orchidaceae > Dactylorhiza > Dactylorhiza incarnata. Next base: position 191,438 of record JAWHQI010000147.1, read on the forward strand.
GCCTGCGTTTAACATCGCTCTATATTTAAGATCCTTTAATATGCAAAACTATACTATAAAGATTCTTGAAAACAATTAGAGTGTGTAAATTTTACAAGTACTTGATGCCACGGGCTCTATTTGTTTCGGCTGTGGAGTTTTAGAGTTGCGATGGCGTTGAAGATCAAAAATGATATTTTTGAGCATTGGGAATGGAGAATAAAGATTTATCAAACAGGTATTTTCAACGGTGCCGTTTTCTCCCAACGAAAATGAAGAAAAAACGCCTAAACAAACAGTCATAGATTTATGCATTTGTAATGGATTAGCATTATGATCAATTAGTTCCTTCTTATTATATATGCATCAACCCTTTAGTTTTTGTAGATAACTTTTAACGATTGCTACATAAATAAGAGGAGTTGGGATCTAATGCCCACACATGCCGACCTTTACTGCACTTAACACTGGACAAGACTAGGAATTTGAAGGAAAGAAATTATTGGAACCACGGTTGAGATTTTTAGATTGATGCTGAATTTGTATATAAAACACAAAATATAAATTGTGGACATAAATATCATATAATAATAGAATATAATGATGAACTTGTGCAATTCTATTTTTATAAACTTTTGCATGAACTTCTAGGCCGAGAAGGAATAATAAAGCATGAACTTTTGCATGAACATAAATATCATAAACTTTTGCATGAACTTCTAGATTAAAAAAAGCGTTCTTGAATGGGGCTCCCTCACTACGATTGGCAGTCTATTCAGGGGATTGGTGGTTCCTAATGAATAATAAAGCATTTTCTAAAAAAAAAACTCAACTGAGAAAAAACGTCAAAATAAACCTTTCCTTAATGACATGAATACATGACTCATATGTAGAAGAAATATGATGCTAAATTGTGTAAATTATCAGAAAATATTACCTCACATAACAATACAAACAACAATAAATTTGTGTGGGATTGTATTCTCAACACTTTCCAGTAAGTCCGGGCAAGAGTTATTTCCACTCTAAAATTACTGCTGCTACAGAGATGAAGTTCTAATATGTATACAGAGAGAAGACACACACGCGCTCACTCTAATTCAAAATTGTAAGACCGGTGACAGACGCACAATACATTTCAAGCCCATCGTCATATCCTCAATGGCTGGGAGTTATTCTGCTAACAAGATGCTGGTCTGGGCAAAAGCTTCATCATCTAATCTTCCCGTGTCTTTTTTCTTTTTCTTTTAAGTCAGCCGTCTCTTGGAACGGGTTTGATCCGTCAAACCACCGCCTGGATTTTAGTTTCTTTCTCTTACCCCTGTCGTATTCCTCATCCCTGTAAGTAAAATAAGCAAAAATTATAACTGAATGTCTCAAAAGATATCCTAAATGACAAACTAGCAAAGAAAATCATAACAAATGAAAAAATAATAGAAAGATATAAAATATCCACATGCAGATAATTGCAGGCGACGAAAAAAAAATCGTAACTATCCACAAATAGATGACTTGTTCTTAATTTTTAAATAACGAATGCAGTAATTATTCTAGAAGGATAATTATTTAAAGAAATAACTGAGTCTAGATTGTTGGTGGATGTTCCTCAACACAGGCAAATGATCTTACCATTCATCCAACAAGTAACCATTTTTTCTCTTTGGAGCATCTTCCAATTCATTTATTTGAGATGGCAGCAGGTCCTTAACATCCCAGCTTGCAACTGCCAATACAAGGTAGTGAAGTTTGAGTAAGATGCCTTCTTAAGTATAATAATCTAACAGTGAAATGCAACAGAAAAAAATGCTAAGAAACAGCTCGAAACTCACCAGTGGCTTCTTTCAAGCTTTCCTTGAGCAAATTCAGGGAGCAGTTGGGGAGGATGTCCTTGTCTTCAGCATTCTTAAACTTCGCACTGTGCTGTCCCTCCGTGGAGCATGATGACCTACTAGGTTCCTTGGAAGACCTACTAGGTTCCTTGGAAATCCTAGGTATGTCACCACTTGTGTAGCTACTATGAATTTCTGTACCATTCATTTGACTCAAATCATTATTAAATTTAACAGCTTTCTCTCCTGCCAATTTCTCGCGCAAAGTGGAACACACATCATTTCCAAAGGAGCGCGTAGAATGCATATCAACATTTCTATATTTCTCAGATGTGGAGGTTCCTTGAGAGTCGGTGGACAGATCTAACTTCCTCTTGTTTATCTTATTCCGGCAATTTGGATGCTGCTTTTTATTTCTCATTTTACGCTTTTTATGCAGTCTCAGTGACATAAAGAATATTTGCTTCCTCCCAAAACATGTTCCGTTTGCTAGTAAGGGTACTTTTGGCTTCTTCAACATCACTTCCGTCTGGCGACCACCATGCATCGAGTTTTCCATTTCTGGAACTACTGGACTTTCCTCTTGAACAGAACCAACTGATGTGTGTAATTTGACTGGTTTAACTGATTTCGTTTCCATCAATTTTAAGAAACTCTCTCTACCTTTTTGACATTGTTGACCAGTAGAGCACTTTTCCATATTCAGTCCATTAGCCTGGAAATAACCATGCATGTCATTGACTACAATTAGATTGAAATAATGTTTATTCACTAAAGAGCGAAATAAATTTGTGCAACAAGGAATACATGAAGTTAAATGTACCCCAAATCCAAAATCAAGCAATTATACAGCAGAGGAAGTGAAAGAGGCACAAGTACCTCATCTTCCATAAACTTTGCACTAGCAGCTTCCTTGATAGAAACATTTATAGAATTTGATGTGCTAAAGGGTCTTCTATCATCATTACGTTCTGGTGTGGAACTACTCTCTATCTTTTGTTTCGTGGAAGCAACTTGAGAAATTCTATTAGTAGCATCACCTTTCTACAAGCAAATGAGAGGAGGGAAAGGAAATCAAGCATATCATAAATGACGAAGAAAATGCAGGACCCGAAGAATGATATATTTGGTTACCTCTGGACCAAAAGATGGAAGCTTCGAATTAACTGCTAGCGTCTTATTGTGCAATCCGTTGGTCAGCACATCATCATTGACTTCGAAACAAGAACCTACAGTTGTAACATGGCCATTACTATGAACAAGTGTATCTTGATTATTGAAGAGATGCTTCCCTCGACTGTCCACTAGAGAAACAGGTAAACCATGATTAGCACCATCATATATAATCTTGGCTGAACTGTAACCAGGAGTACTTAATTTTCTCTCCACCAATGGACTTTGCTTAATAGCAGTTCGATCCCTGACATAAAATAGCATATAAGCTTCTCGCGAAAGAACAGCCTTCTCACTGACTTGTGATACCTGAAGTGATATGCACAATATCTTTATGCCATGTGGTTTCAATCCAGAAAAAAACCATGGTAATTCATTTCTGAACTACAGACAACAATATTGAACTCTAGTAAAACCACCGACAGTTCAATAGGAAAACTACACCATTCCTAACTGCCTTTATAATTACTTGGGCAGTCCTTGGAGGTTGCTGGAAATGACTCCTCAATGCCTGGAGTTCCCCTCAGTTGCTGGGATGCGAGAGTTCATAAGAGTTGCTCATTAAGCTGGCCAAGTCTCGGAGAGTGCCAGGTTCTCAGAAAGGGACAATTCAAGACTAATTAAAGCCTACAACTGCAGCCACCTCTAGTTAAGGGAAATCCAAAAATATACTCTCTTGAAATTCAAATGTAAACGTCGGATTCTCCGCCTAATTCCACGAAAAATAAATAATTCTCTCTAAACCAATTATTGTTTGCTGAAGTTCACATTAGGGAGCGATTGAATTTGGGTGCCACGATTCAATCTTGAAAAGAAATGTTATTTTCTGCATCACTTTCTATGAAGCAAACAAGATGAACCCATGCCCCGAGCTTCTGACACTATTATTTATATTTTATACCCAATAATGCTATCCCTTCAAAATTTTCTAACACATGGTATTCTCTTAGAATTGGGTGATAACCATAACTTCCAAGGACTGGATCAGCACTTCAATAACGATACTATTTCTCCAATAACTATCAACGTTTTGATCATAAGATACATGTACATTTTTCTATAGTATGTGAAAATCGTGAATCTGTTAAGCTATATTAGTTGTGCAAGTAGACATGTGATGAAAAAACCTAAATCTCTAACAATAATAGGACATCAAGGTCTGTGTACGAAAATTAGCATGATACTAAAGTTGCCATAGGATTATATAACCTTGACATTCAGATCAAAAAATTCATCATATCAAAATATCATATTATGATTCATAAAAGGCCGTCCTACCATTTCCATTCTTCGAGATCTCTAACAACTAGCCTAGAACCGTGAATGAGGAATGGTTAATGATAGGCCATAGTCTCACTTGTTGAACGGTGTGTACTCAAAAAAAAATTCTATCAAGCAAAGGAAGGGTTTACAACTACATAAAGAATATGACATAAACGAGGATGCAACATACTAACATGGTTATCATCAAGAGAATACCACAAGCCAGTAGAAGTCCGAACATAGCAGAAATAGTGTCCAGAGTGAGTACTCCAACCAGCATGAACCAGGACTCCATAAAGGGTATATTTCAATTCTTCTTCCTGGAAAAATTACATACAAAAGTAGAGAATCAGGATAACTTGAAGGCTGCGGTTATTCAGGATAGAAAGGTACAAAAAGTTGATAAAAGATCTAACACACATGCAAGCCACTGACAAAAGGCTTCAAGTCCAAGCTTGGTCCAAACTCAACCTTCTTATTAATCTTTTCACCACGAATACATGACCCAAATCGTTTGAGATGAATGGTAAGCACGTAAGGAGCTTTGTGAATAGTGAGTTGCTTAGAAGCCCTAACTTTTTCTTTGCACTGTTGGCATTGATATTGCCTCCCACCAGCATCTAGTTGTTCAGGAGCTGTGAAATGTGCAAGAGCTTTCTTCACCGAATCAGACCCAGCTATTTCCAGACTCAAATCCAAGAAAGGATCAAACTTATTGGAACAGTAAGAACATTTCATGCATTTGACCTGCAACAAAAAGAAGTACAGAATTTACAACATGAGCTAATAACTAGCTAATTTATTTTCAGTTTGAAGTACCTGACTCCTAAGTTGGCCACCAAATATCTTGTGGACTAGACTCCTTTCATAAGCACTAGGTGACTCGCTTGGGACACCATAAGGTAAACAGCACTTATGCATAGATTCAAGCAAATTAACCATATACTCATGTGCATCTTCTTGTCTGGCATTTCGAAAACTACGAGAGATACCTGATCAACTTATTAAGATTAACAGTTTAACTCCAAAAAAACTCTATTTAAGTTTAATGTGCCATAATATTTCTATTCATAGTGCTGCAAAGAAAATATAAATTGATTAAGACTAGTCTAAATTAGAAACTCCATAAAGTGGCACTTTGGATACACCGCAAGTTCCTAACAAGATGAAAAGGCTTCAATATTTTGCCAGTTGACTGTAATGCATCCATGACATGATTTTGTAAAGCACACATCGCACAAAATCCAGCAGCACGACCTTCATTAAAAAATTTAAGGATTAGACAGATGAAATCAATAGTACTTTAGTGATAACATAAGAAATAATAGGTAATTATAAACTGAAGCCAGAGAAATATATTTGTACACAGAATGCTAATATGATATGAAGGCAAACTAAATATTGAAGAATTAAGTACATGCTGCTATAATATAGGAACTTCATCACATTATCAAGATTTAATAGTTGAAAAATAAATCAATTGACGCCTTCTACTCCTCTTCGACGCCGACGCGACGACGCCTTCTGCTCCTCGACGCCGAAGGGACCATAACTCTTGCTCCTCTTCGACGCCAGCAGGTCCTTTTGCCTCCTGCTCCTCTTCGACGCCGACGGGTCCTCATGCCTCCTGCTCCTCTTCGACGCCGACGGGTCCTCATGCCTCCTGCTCTCGACGCCTCCTGCTCCTCAGGATTCCTCTTTGAGGCCGACAGTATGTTTCTTTTGAATCTTCTTCAGCATTCTCATGGCAACAAATCTATGGACTGATTATATTAGCTTTACTGATTGTAGAAATAATTAAAAATGCTTCTCGTTGTTACCATGAAATCAGTACGCCCTTATGCTAAGGATCAAAAGAAGAGTGTGAACATCCATAAAATAACATCAGCAATTTTATATCCTCTCAAGCGTAGCGAACATGGATAGCATTATTGATGTAGGGTAGGCTACGTGCATGTGAATACAGTAGAATAAAACTATTGTATTTCCTTGTTGCCCTAATCCGGGCTAGACATACATATATATAGACCAATAACACGTGACATATCACGTGCATACACACATGCTCGAATATAAAATAAAGGTATATTCAACTCTCCCCCTCAAGTTGGGAATATATATTGATCATTCCCAACTTGTCAGTATTGTTATGGAAGTTGTCACTGCTTAACCCCTCGGTGAAAACATAGGCTAGTTGATCATATGAGCTCACAAAAGGGGTGCAGATGTTCCCCTTGTCAAGATGATCTTTAATGAAATGTCTGTCAACTTCAACATGTTTTGTTCTGTCATGCTATACAGGATTGTGCGCGATACTGATGGCTGCCTTGTTATCACAGTAGACAGTAACTGGTTTGTTCACCTGGAGGCCCATATCTCGAAGAATAGTCTTCAACCACAATCTCTCACACACTCCTTGTGCCATAGCCCTATATTTTGCTTCAGCACTTGAGCGAGCGACAACATTCTGCTTCTTGCTCTTCCAGGAGACCAGGTTCCCTCCCACAAACGAGCAATATCCAGTAGTAGACTTTATCATCTTGACTACCGGCCCAATCAGCATCAGTAAACACCTCAATTTCCAATGCTTGGTTAGCTTTAAATAGAATTCCTCGTCCTGGTGTCTTCTTGAGGTATCGCAAAACTCTGACTGCCGCCTGCTGATGGCGAACTGAGGGAGAGTGCATAAATCTGCTTAGGACCCCTACAGCGTATGTAATGTCAGGGCGAGTATGAGATAAATATATGACTCTGTCAACCAAACGTTGGTATTTAGAAGCATCAACTTTCTCCCCACTCATATCCGCATCAATCTAGTGATTAGCTTCAATTGGAGTATCCACGGGAGCACACCCTAGCATCTCAGTCTCATCCAGAAGGTCAAGGGTATACTTCCTCTGAGAGATGAAGATCCTTCGTTGAGACCTCACTACTTCAATTCACAAGAAGTATTTCAACCTCCCCAGATCTTTGACTTCAAATTCCTTACCCAGTTGTTTCTTCAAGTGAATAATCTCCTACAGGTCATCACCAGTAATGATGATGTCATCCACATATACAATGAGAATAGAAACCAGCACTCCTTTTCTCTTGATAAAGAGAGTATGATCAGTTTGCCCTTGAGTGTAGCCAAGTTGAAGCATGGTCTTGTTAAAACACCCAAACCACACTCTCGGAGACTGTTTCAGGCCATACAAGGATTTTTGCAGACGACAGACCTTTCCATTGGATCCTTCGGTAACGAAGCCCGGGGGGGAGGGGGTATTCATGTAGACCTCTTCTTCCAGATCACCATGTAAGAACGAATTCTTGACATCGAGTTGTTGTAGCTCCCATCCACGACTAGCAGCACAAGAGAGAAGCACACGAATTGAGTTCATCTTAGCAACAGGGGCAAAAGGTCTCTTGGTAATCAATGCCTTGGGCCTGGGTATACCCTTAAGCTACCATGCGAGCTTTGTACCGCTCCACCACCCCATCTTGATTCTGTTTAACCGTGAAGATCCACCGGGACCCAACAGTTCGCTTTCCAGGAGGAAGACTAGCCAGCCGTCATGTTTCATTTTTTTTCCAAAGCACACAGTTGCTCCTCTATTGCTTGTTCCCACTCAAGTATCTGAACAGCCTCCTGTCATGTCTTAGGAATCATAATAAATGAAAGTGATGAGATAAAGGCTTTATGGGCCTGAGAGAGGTGAGTATAACATATGTAGTTGGCAATGGGGTGTTTGGTGACACCCCTTTTACCAATAAGACGAGCAAGAGGAACATGGAGGTCATCATCTGAATCTGGAGCGGAAACAGTCACCGGAACTGGCGAAACATCCACAGCCTACACTTGCTTAACAGTCCTGGGACGACGGGAGTATGTGTATAATGTAGGAGGGGCGGAAGGAGCAACAGGAGCAGTAGAAATATGAGTGGCAACAATCGGAAGAGGAGAGGCGACAATCGGAAGAGGAGAGGTGACAATCGGAAGAGGAGAGGTGATGGTCTCGTCACCACTCGTCTCCCCTGACGAGGACCAAAGTACGACTCCCCCTCACGGAATGTAAAATCAATAGTGCAACAGTAGCGACGAGTCGGAGGGTGATAACACCGATACCCTTTGGTAGTAGGAGAGTACCCAACGAAAACACATCGGAGGTAACGCGCATCCAGTTTATATTGATGCGGGGTATGAACGTGGACAAAACATACAGAGCCAAAGATACGAGGGGAAAGATGAGAGGTATAGACGATGTGGTTCTTGGCAAGACGGGAGAGAGGCGTAGCATAGGAGAGGGTGTGAGACGGAAGACGGTTGATGAGATGAGCAGCCGTGAGAACGACATCACCCCGGTAGGATTTGGGAAGGTGCATAGCAAGGAATAAACACTGAGCCACCTCCAGCAAGTGTCTGTTTTTCCGTTCGGCAACCCCATTTTGAGTGAAAGTGTGGACACATATAGTTTGATGTATAATGCCATGATCGGCAAGATAGGCGCCAAACGCGCCCCAGTCATCATATTCCCCACCATTATCACTACGAAACACACGAATTGTACCGTCAAATTGTTGGGCTACCATTTTATGAAAGGACTGAAAAGAAAAAAGCAGTCACTTTTTTAGAAGATAAAGTCACATAGTGCGAGAGTGACAATCGACAAAAATAACAAACCATTTATAACCAGATAAAGATAACACCGGGGAAGGACCACATACATCAGAATGAATAACATCAAATGGAAATAAACTAGGAACAGACAGATGACTACTACTCTGACGAACATGTTTAGATTGTTCACATGCGTCACAAGAGAACGACTGAATTAAAGGACGAAAAACAGGAAATAGCTTAGTAAGATATAAAGCAGACGGATGGTCAAGGCGCTGATGCCAGCGGCGGATGTCATGGAGAGTCGAAGATCTGGTGGATGAAAGAGCACTGGGAGAGGTCTGGTCCAGCAAGTACAGTCCGCCAATGTTCCTACCACTGCCAAGCGTCCGTCTCATATCCAGATCCTGAAACACACAAGCACCCGGAAAAATGGTTACAGAGCAGTTTAACGAGTTAGTCAAGTGACTAATGGAAATCAAATTGCGAGGAAATGACGGGACATGTAAAACTGATGACAGAGATAGATCAGGAGAACAAGTAACAATCCCTCTACCAGCAATGGCAGAGAGAGTCATTAGCAGCAATAACCTTATCACGACCAGAAAGAGGAGTATAGGAGGTAAAACCTAAGGCAGAACCAGTCATGTGGTCCGTCACACCTGAGTCAATAATCCACTCAGAAGGGGAAGAAGACACAGCATGAGCACTATACAGACCTGAAGTAGCAACAGCAGCGTGAGAGCCAGCAATAGTAGAGTCAGTCTGGGAGCGCAACATACGGCGGAAAGCCACTAACTCGACAGCAAACAGGCCTCTAGAGATGTCCTCCACAACCTCAGTAGAGTGTGCATAATACTGAGTGCGATCACCAGATTGACAGCCACCACCACGGTACCCGCCTCTACCAAGGGCACTAGAACCCCGACCAGCAGGGGCAAGGTGCGGGTGGAGACGAAAGCAAGAGTCTTTGGTATGACCTTTCTTCCCACAATGGATGCAAACAGGGGGGAACCGCGAGAAATCCCAGCGAGCGCAGAGTGATCAGTAGGGGAGCCAATGCGACGACGATTCTCATCACTGAGTAACATGTTGAAGGCCTCCCTAAGAGAGGGAAGAGGCTCACGATGAAGGACATGCAAGCGAACAGCGCCAAACACCATGTTGAGGCCCATAAGGAAGACGTGAACCCGGAATCGATCTTTCTCTTTCTGAAGGGCATGTGCATCAGCAGTACAAGCAGCAGCAAAGGCGTTGAAGAAATCTAACTCCTGAGAAAGACGCTCAAACTCAGAATAATAGGCAGAAACGGTCATTGAACCCTGCTTCAGCTCCAGAACACGGCGAGTCAGCTCATACACTTGCATCGAACTACCGGCCTGAGAGTAGGTATCACGAGCCCGGGTCCAAATATCATATGCGGAGTCCAAAAACATATAGTTGCGATACACCTGAGGGGACATCGAGTGAAGTAACCACGAGACAACCAAGGAATTGTCCGCATCCCATTTTCTCCATGAGGGATCGATACATGGTGGCTCAATAGTGGTACCATCAATATGTCCATATAACTGGTGACTGTGAATAGCATGTTGGGCTGCCCTGGACCATTCCAGGTAATTCGTGTCATCCAAGGCAACGGTAGTAATCTTCGACGAGCCAGACTGGCCATGACTCCGAGGTGTATCGGCAAAGGTACCGGAGAGAACACCGGAGCCAGACTGGCCATGACTCTGAGGAGGATCGGCAGGAAGAACCCCGGCTGGGGAACTAGCACAGGTATTGGATGGATCCCCCATCAGAGAGACAATGATCGCTCAAATCAGACGAAACCGCATCCTACGGGTGTCACTTAAATCATGCCGCCGGAGAAGACACCGGAGGATGTGAGTACGAGGTCTCCGACAGTCCTCATGGAGGACAAAACAGTCGAAGACACGGCGGCCGCCCGGAAGGCCAGGCGGAGAAGACCGTCGATAAGGCTCCCGACGCTACCGGCGCTGAAGAGGGAAGAAGCGCCCGGCCTAGAGAAGAAACGTTGTCGCCGCTGAAGGGATGAGGAGCCCGACCTAGCGCTGAAGAGGGAACGCCTGCGACTTCCGCGCTCGGTTTGCGACTTGCGCTGAAGAAGAAGCCCGACTTGCGATTTGCGACTTGCGCGAGAGAGAGCGAGGCGGGGGGCGAGATGATCGGAAGAGACGAGCGAGGCGGGGGGTGAGACGATCGGAAGAGGCGCGCGAGTCGACGGGTGAACGAGACGAGAGCTGCCGCTTGCGGGATCGGGAACCCCTTGCTTTGATACCAAGTAGAATAAAACTCTTGTATTTCCTTGTTGCCCTAATCCGGGCTAGACATACATATATATAGACCAATAACACGTGACATATCACGTGTATACAAACATGCTCAAATATAAAATAAAGGTATATTCAACTAATACTAGAATGCAATCTTAATGTGATGTGCGGGAGAATAACTCAATTTCATGGAGAGAAATATAATAAAAGATCTTGTGGTATCCTAGAAGAACTTGACAAACCAACAATCAGAAAAAGAAACCCTGCACCTTCCTTCTTCAACAAGACCTGAAACCAAGAGAAGGAGAAATTAACTGGGGCGAACTCTTCTTCTTGCGGCTTCCTGAACCGAGAACTAATGTGCTTAGAGAGAGAATGAGAACGATTGGGCCGGGAAAATATTCTTGACTTAGGCGGTTCCATTTATATCACGTAATCAAGCTCTGAGAGGATGGTCGGTTGAGCATCGAAAGAAGGTGGCTTGTGTGTTGACCTAATGGTGGACAATCCTCAAGCGTTGATAAGAAAGCGGTCCGAGTGTAGGCAAGGAGCTGAGCGGCGAATAGGGTGGAGCTGGCCTGGTGCATCGAAATGAAGCAAAGCGTCGAGAACCCAACGAGTCCATGCGTCGACAACTCATAGACAGCTACAGAAAATATCAAGGATGCAGGATATAACATATATATATACATAATCGATTTGCACTTTAAATTTAACACTTCCCCTTAAGGTGCCATTGGGAAGCAAGCATCAACCGCATTGATCACAAAAAAGAGGTTCTTCAAGAACATCACCTCCGTTGGCACAAACAAAACAACGAACCATGCATCAACCGCATTGATCACCGAGAAGAGATTCATCTTCATCCCTGGTACATGATAAACACACTTCGGCTTGAGTGCACTCCCATCATTGCTGAGTGTAACTGTCCCTTCCATCTTCATTGCATGTACAGAATCATCCATCGTCACGATCACATCGTTCCCTTCCTAATCTTGAAGGGAGGAGAACTTCGACTCATCTCCGGTGAGGTGATGACCGCACCCGGAGTCCAAGGCATCCACCGGCGTCGCCTCCATCTCTGCCAAGAAACAGTTCCCCCACTCATCTTCATCCTTGGATCCCTATCCTTTCTCTGCAATGTGCCTCGGCTTTAGATTAACTTTGCATTCTCTCATAAAGTGACCCAGTTTATTGCACCAGTAACACTTGGGCACCTTCTGCCCTCCATCATTCGATTCATTCCTAGGAGGAAATTTAGTTCCATTCCCTGAGATGAGGTAGAAGGTCCTTCTCCAACATTCTTCTTCTTACTGTTCAAGTTCTTTACTGAGAACAACACCTCAATCTCTCCCCATGAGATAGAGCAATCAGACATCTGTCTTGCAAGGCACTACTGCGAAGCCAACAGGTTCTCCAACTCCAAGAACGGTTGAGTGACACATCTCTGCACTGAGGTGATAAGGGAATATACTCCTTCTGCAATCCTCGAATGATATGTCGCTTCAACGTGGCCTCTGAGATCGCCTCATCCGGATCCAACACAAATATCTTTGCGCATAGGTTCTTCATCTTCAAAAAGAAGACTGAAATCGACAACTCCCCCTGATTGGCTTTCGCCAACTCATTCTCCAAAAACTATAACATAGCGACATTCTTCTTGTTCAACAACCCATCAAAAGATGCCCAAATTGTCGAAGTTGATCTGCACTGAATGATGTGTGTACAACCCTCATATTATCCGAGTCGGTGTGACCCGACCCGGACGAGGCCAAGATAACGAAGGTGACAGAGACGGACAAAACGACCGCGTAGAGACGGCGAAACTAATTAAGGCAAAGAGAAGCCGCGGGAGAGACGGGGGGAGCACCCGCTACCCCGACTCCCTTCAGGCGAGTGGGAGGAATCCTCCCACTCGCCCGACACTCTTTGGGCGAGTGGGAGGAAACTCCCACTCGCCAGTCACCCTTGGATGAGTGGGAGAAATCCTCCCACTCACCGGCCCTTTGCGGGAGGAGTGGGAGGATCTCTCCCACTCACCCCGGCGAGTGGGAGAAGCCCTCCCACTCGCCGAGCGAGTGGGAGAAGCCCTCCCACTCGCCGGTTGAGTGGGAGCGCTCTCCCACTCGCCGGGCGAGTGGGAGGGACACCGCCCACTCGCCGGCCACTCGCCGGCCACTCGCCAGTCACCCTTGGATGAGTGGGAGAAATCCTCCCACTCACCGGCCCTTTGCGGGAGGAGTGGGAGGATCTCTCCCACTCACCCCGGCGAGTGGGAGAAGCCCTCCCACTCGCCGAGCGAGTGGGAGAAGCCCTCCCACTCGCCGAGCGAGTGGGAGAAGCCCTCCCACTCGCCGGTTGAGTGGGAGAGCTCTCCCACTCGCCGGGCGAGTGGGAGGGACACCGCCCACTCGCCGGCCATCTTGGGGGCAAGTGGGAGGGGTCCTCCCACTCGCCCGGCATAGGTGGGGAGGTCGGTATGACCTCCCGTGAGGGGGAGAGTGGGCACTTCGAGTCTCACTTGCCCCCCCCCCCCCCCCCTCACGTGTGGTTGATTGCGGTCATGGTTGGACTGCGGATAGCCGAATTTTTGCTATTCGCAGTCCGATTTTGGCTATCCGCAGTCCATTTTTGGGAAAGTCTATAAATAGACCCCCATGGGCACCTTGGGAAGGTTTGGTCTCTACCCCCTCTCTCGCGTGGTCTTGTGAGCAAGCACCCCCCCCCCCCTCCCTTGTCATCCTTCAGCTGACAGTGAGGTGGTTCTTAGTGCCCTCCAAGGTGCTCAGGCTCAGCATTGGCTTGGGAGGGGAAGCGCTCTAAGATCTTCCGGGTATGTGGTGGGACCTCCGCGCTGCAGCTTAAGGGGTCCATTGGTGGATTCGAGTGTTCATCAAGTTCAAGTCTTTCAGTTCCTAGTGACCGGTCAAGGGTCTAGGCTTAGGTCAAGTAAGGGTTAGTCGCAACCCCCTTTCGAACGCTGAGACCGGGAAACTGGTTTCAACATTCTGGTGCGGTGAGCGTGGAAGCGACTAGTTCGGGAAACTCTGAGCAAGGTCTCATGGCTGGAAGCGACGAGTTGGGAGACCCGCCTCCACCTTGCGAGTATGTGAAGAAGAGCGACTTCGACGAATTCAGCAAGAGGATCCTGGAGTTCATGCAGGCCGCATCCTCCGCTCGCGGCGAGTGCTCAACACCACCTGCACCTAGGATCCCCTCACTCCCCCTAGTGGAAGTAAGAAGCAGTCAGCAAGGGAAGGAGCCAGCCTCGGAGGAGGGCTTGAGCCTCCAGGCACGAGTGCTTTTCAACAGTTCACCCCGGACCAGCTGCCCCGGCGGGGAGTGATGGGAACGCCTCCCCCCAATCAAGAAGAATGGAGAAGCCCTTTCTGCGAGCTGGTCATGTCAGCCCCCGTTCCGGATGGGTTTCGCGATCCTGCCATGTCCTACTACGAGGGGGATAGCGATCCTCTCCAGCATCTCCAGTGGTACGAGGACATGACCTCGATCAGGCAAATATCGGACGCCTTCATGTGCAGGCTTTTTGCCGTCACATTCCAGGGAAAGGCGAGGGATTGGTTCCACTCGCTTCCGGCGGGAACCATCTACCGCTTCGAGGATCTGCGTCGAAGTTTCTTGCTAAGGTTCTCTACCTCGAAGAAGAGGAGGAAGAGCATGGAGGCCTTGTTCGCAGTCAGGCAAAAGCCAGGGGAGACGCTGGCTAGCTACATTGATAGGTTCCAGGCGGAGGTCCTTCTTGTCGTCGAAGTACCCGGGCACACCCTGCAGCTAGCCTTCACCCTTGGGCTGCAGCCTGGGCTGTTCCGGATGAGTCTGACTCGGGACCCTCCCCTGTCTTTCGAGGAGTTGATGAAGCGTGCTGATCGTGAGACCGAGTGTGAAGCTACCAATCAGGAGTTCGTGGCTAGGTTAGCCGAGGTAGCAGAAGAGGAAAGGAGAGAACACGGAGGAAGAAAAAAGGAGGAAGTGAGGAGTCAGGGACAACAGGGACCTCCCGTTGGGCAGGAGCAAGGCTGGAAGTCGCAACCGGCAGCCGCCCGACCAGCTTGGAGGTCACAGGTTGGTCCCCCTCAGGGCCAAGGAAGGGGCCACTTCCAAGGAGGAGGAGGTTATCAGGGGAGGCACGGGCGGTTCCACCCGGCAGGATGGCAACAGAACTCGGGGCCGCTGCAAGTCCAGCCCCTGCAAGCCATGGCCATCGGCCGGAAGAGAGGCGGAAGGAAGAAGGAGCGTTGGGAGAAGCGGGGGGGGGGGGGGGGGGGGGGGGGGGGGGGGCGAGCTGGCGCTGCTATACTGTGACTTCCACCAGCAGGAGGGTCACGCGACTGCAGCTTGCCCAGAGTTCCTCGAGATGAGGGAAGGAGGAAGAGCCCCGGCAGGGGGAAAGCAGTTGTGCCTGGAAGGACCGCGGGCGGGGGAGAAGGGGAAGGACAAGGAAGAGGATGATCCATGTGAAGAGAGGGTCGATGTAGGGGCCCTGGGAGGGATCGGGGTCATCCACGGGGGAGCGGGCAAAGAGGCCACCCGGAAGGGGAGCCTCCACGCCATATACCGTCGGAGCGTCGCCTCGACTTCCCGATCCCCGCCCTCAAGCGAGAAGATCACCTTCTCAACCCAAGACCTGCCGGCCAATGAGGACCCCTTCTGCGACGCGCTGGTCATCAAGGCGGCGATCGAGAACTTCACCGTCTCCCGGATCCTAGTCGACAACGGGAGCTCGGTGAACGTGGTCTTCAAGAAGGCTTTTGAAGGAATGAAGGTTGACGCAAAGCGAGTGCTAGCATCGGATGGGCCACTTTTCGGATTCTTCGGGGAGAGGAAGGAGGTGGAGGGGGGAGTCGAACTCCTCGTCACCCTGGGGGGAACTTCAAAGAACTGCCGGTTCGTCATCGTGGATGCGCCGAGCAGTTACAACGCCATCTTCGGGCGTCCCCTCATCAGCGCGTACAAGTGCGTGTCGTCCTCCTACCACCAATGCTTGAAGTACAACTCCGGAGAACTCCAGGTGAGAGTCAGGGGGGATCCCCGGGAGGCGCGTCAGTGTTACGTTACTGCGGTCAACACGATCGGATGGATGCAAGCAGCTGAAGAAGTGGAAGAAGCGATGGCAGAGATGGCCAAGGAGCAGGCGGCAGAGTGAGCCCGGAATGGGCGAGGTGTAAGGAAGTGCCCGGGGAGGGGCGAGGTGTAACGGCGTGCCCAGATAGGGGCGAAATGTAGTGAAGTGCCCGGGTAGGGGCGAGATGTAAGGAGGGGCCCAGAAAAGGGCGAGGTGTAACAGGATGCCCAAAGGGGCGTAGCGTAGGTAAGTTGTAATAGGTAAGAACTATGAATGGGAAAGGGGTTCTGGAAGGATATCCAAGTTCAAAATCCCTGGCTAGAGACCCTCCGCCGGGCTAAGTCATGCTAGTAGATGGGGGACGCGTCGGGACAACTCGCTGCTTGGTAATTGGATTGGGAAGGCGTTGAGTTCCTCCACCCCCGGTTGAGTTAAGACTCCCAAGACGTGGATGGGTACTTCCACCTCCAGTCAGATTGGGAAGGCGTTGAGTTCCTCCACCCCCGGTTGAGCTAAGACTCCCAGGACGTGGATGGGTACTTCCACCTCCAGTCAGATTGGGAAGGCGTTGAGTTCCTCCACCCCCGGTTGAGCTAAGACTCCCAGGACGTGGATGGGTACTTCCACCTCCAGTCAGATTGGGAAGGCGTTGAGTTCCTCCACCCCCGGTTGAGCTAAGACTCCCAGGACGTGGATGGGTACTTCCACCTCCAATCGGTAGGGTCCCTGCCTAAAAGAGACCACTCCCCAGACTCAGTCATGTCGGCAGAAGGGAGGCTCATCGGGCCAATCAACCACTCGGTGATCGATTCAAGCAAGGTATCAAGTCCTCAAGCAGTAAAGGGAGAAAATAAGCTGAGGAGACTCTTTCAAGTAACTACTGATTCATTGATAATATATGTTACATGAGTCGTTGCTTCACTTTTACTAGTGCACGCAGGCTTGAAGAAGAAAAGCAAACACAAAAAATACATAGCTCCCATGAGGAACAGGAGAAAAGAAGAAGTCACAGGCCACCCTCACGACCGTGGAGAGTAGCCGCCGCTGCTAGGGGGCGAGCCGGATCGCCCAGGGGAAGGAAAAAACTCAGGCAGGAGGTCGCTAGCGGAAACCCCCCTCCAGCCGTCTCGAAGAGCATCCACGTCATGGAGGCGACTCACCATGGCTCGGGCCGTTGACGCCATGATTCTCCTCCGACCGCGCTCGGCTTCAGCAGGTCGAGGTGGGACCGGCATCGCCGCCCTCGAAGGTGCACTTCCTTCTTCTCTCCCTTCCCTTAACTGCCTATGAGCCTCGGCAAGCTGAGCCCTCAGGTCCTGCACCTCCTGGTCCGACTCCTTGCATCGTCTCCTGAGCGAGTCGGCGGCACCGGGTCCCTGCAGGCCGACAAGACAAATAAATTAGAACCTACAAACAATGAGGGATTAAAAAGAGAAAAGGAAAATTCATCAAGGCGGGCACGAACCAAGCCTCCGGATGACTCCTCCAGGAGTCTCTCAGCGATGGCCAAGCGAGCCGCAAGGTCAGTGGCCTTCGCCTCCGCATCCAGCTTCGACGCATCCGCCCGCACCGACCTGTACGAGAGACTATGACCTCGGGCGGCCATGTGGGAGAGCTCGGTCGCGCGGAGCTGGGCCTGAGAGCTCGCATACGCAAGGTCACGCATGGACATCTCCTTGTAAGATGCGGCGTCCTGCCGACCGTAGATGTCATAGATGAAGCTATATGCCGCGTCGTCGATCACGTCCCCCTCGGCCCACGAAGGTCGCTGGGAGGAGAAGGAGACCCGGTTCATCGTTTCATCCCAATAGACGACGGGCTCGCCGAGAAGGTCCGTGGCCTTCCCCCCCATCTCGAAGTTGGGGTGGTTGGCCAACGCATTGGGGTCACTCGGTTCCCCCCTCTCCATGGCCGGCGCCCCGGAGTCCCTCCGGCAGACGACTTTCCCTCGCCGCATCCTCGGTCCCTTCGGAGGGGAGGAGGGCACACCCTCCTCTCCCACCTGTTCCTTATCCTTCCTCTGCCTCGACCCGAACACCTTCGGAGCCGAGGCAGAGGCAGCTGCGACCTCCCCGACGGGCCCATGGGCGAGGGAAGAACTTCCCCCCGCAGAGGGGAGGTGTCGAGGAAGGGACCGTTCGCCCGCACAAGTTAGGATGGGATAAGCAACCATAGGAAGGAATGAACCATAAAGGAGACGAGTTGGTGAGGTCCAAGTACCTGCCCCCGGCTCCATGTAGGTGAGCCGATTAATGTTCCTCCGGAGATGATCAACCTCGAAGTTCGCACCCTTAAGGAAGCGGTGCAGCTCAGCGGCCTCCCCACGTAGCGAGGGGGGTCTGCAGACCTTCTCAGGTCTCTGTGTAGGGGAAAAAGGGATGCCGTCCAGATCACCCCGAACGAACACAAATGAGTCGTTCCAGTGATGGACCTTGTTGGAGGTCTCATGCACCCACGTGTGTGCTGGTCAAGAAGCAAACCCCATCGGCTATTGATCGGAAGATAAAGACCTTGCGGAACACGCTCAGGTCAAACACCACCCTCTCCTCCCGCAGGTAGCACGCGTAAGCTGTCAACATCGAAATCGCATTCGTGTTGACTTGAGCCGGGACTACGCCGAAGTAGCCCAGGAACTCCTTCACCTCAGGCCACAAGGGCAGTCGTAGCCCAGCCTCAAAGTGAGGGAGGGGGAATGCAAGCCAATCATCGTAAAAAGAGTTGATGGCCTCACCCCCTGACGGGCGCCTGCATGACCACCCCTCGGGGAGATAGGAACTTCGGAAGGCCGAGAGATCCTCCTTGGATACCTTTCCCGTGCGGAAAGAACACCCTGAGAAGTTGGCCGCGTTCTGCTCCCGGCCATTCCTCTTGACGGGTGGGTGGTTGGATGCCATCTTACAGGGGTGAAGAGAAGAGATAGAGCTGGCTATGGGAGGAAGGCAAGGCAAGGGGAGAAACGAAGGTGAGGACCTAGAGGTAGAACGGGGGTGTATTTATAGGGGGGATAAAAGAGAAGGCGAGTGGACCATGGGTCCACTCGCCCAAGGGCATGAAGGGGGAGTGGACCGGGTGGTCCACTCGCCCCGGGCAAGTGGACCGCAAGGCCCACTCGCCCCAAGCACAGGCGAGTGGACCTGGAGGTCCACTCGCCCGGTGCATGGGAGTGGACCTCATGGTTCACTCGCCCGGCAGAGGAGGGAGGGCCTTGCGGTCCTCTCGCCTGGTGTGAGGATGCGGACCGAGGGGTCCCCTTCATCTACACCTTCCCCTGACACCACCTGACCGCTTCGTCCCCGGATCGTCCTTTCGAGGCCTCTGCCTCCCGCCCGTTAGTTGACTGTTTTAGCCTCATTACGATCATCCTGCATGTTAGTTATAACCAAAAAATAGCAACTCAGGCGAGACATGGATCGGCGGGGTTATTGAAGCAAACGTAAGGGAGACATAACGAAACAAACAGTCCGGTCGCGAAACAGACGGACGGACATGACAAGTCGGTCCTTATTATTGCATAACAAATAGTAGATCCCCGAAAAAGGGTAACTAACGCGTCGTCCACTTCCAGTAGCCCTGGTCCTGGGTGAAGGGGACCCCTCCACGCGTGGACTCGAAGCATGCCTTGGCAGAGGAGAGCTCCTCGCCCACGGTGCGCACGGAGGCCTCCACCCGGCGGAAGTGATCCTCGAACGGTGTCGTCATGCCCCCAAATGCAAGCCGGACCTCTCCCCGTAGGAGGTTGAGCTCAGCCTCCAATCTTTCCACCCGACGCTCCAGCACGCAAACACGGGCGAGGGGGTCGGGTCCAGAAGACAGCCTCCCCTCCCGCAGCTCCTGGGTAAGGGTCTCCAGACGACTCAGACGCTCGAAGACGTCGGATCGGTCCTCGATGGGCTCCATGACTGCAGTAGGAGAGCGGGGTGGCGCCGAGACTTCCCTTCGGCTCGATTGACCCGTCGAAGTCTGGTTCCCTCCAGCAGAAGAGTCGTCGTGAGCAATCGAGAGGGCGGCGGGTTCCCGAGCGAGAGAGACAGGACTCACCCGGGCATCTACATTCGTTCCCTCCACCATTCTTCGGACCCCTTCGAGGTCCTCCGCGAGAAGCTGTAGACAATTAAGAAACACGTCACTATGGTCATACATGACCGTAGGAGTGAAATAGAGATGAGGGGAGAATCGATACCATATCCATATCCAGGCCCCGGACGAATTCGGTCGCCCCATGAGAGGATGACGACGCAACCTCCTTCACCAACTCGGGGAGGGGTTTCTTCCGAGGTGATCTCACCGCAGACCGGGTAGGAGAAGGCGGAGGGCCATGGATTAGAGCTTTAAGCTCTGTCACGTCGGACGGACCCTTCCCAGCAAGAGCTTTGATGCGAGCCCTGAAATCTCGAGGTGGATCCATCTTGTTCGAAAGGGGGAGTAGGGGGGCTCTCGGGAATGGTGCTCTTCTTACCCCCCTCTTCGAGGGGTTTTATATATAGCCATCAGGTGGAGCCCTCCAAAGATTCCCTACGGGTCCCACCTACTCGTCCAATAGGTGGGTTGGACTTTCTTTCCGAGCTTGGGACAAGCTCGCAAAGAGCGGGGATTGTGTACAACCCTCATATTATCCGAGTCGGTGTGACCCGACCCGGACGAGGCCAAGATAACGAAGGTGACAGAGACGGACAAAACGACCGCGTAGAGACGGCGAAACTAATTAAGGCAAAGAGAAGCCGCGGGAGAGACGGGGGGAGCACCCGCTACCCCGACTCCCTTCAGGCGAGTGGGAGGAATCCTCCCACTCGCCCGGCACTCTTTGGGCGAGTGGGAGGAAACTCCCACTCGCCAGTCACCCTTGGATGAGTGGGAGAAATCCTCCCACTCACCGGCCCTTTGCGGGAGGAGTGGGAGGATCTCTCCCACTCACCCCGGCGAGTGGGAGAAGCCCTCCCACTCGCCGGTTGAGTGGGAGAGCTCTCCCACTCGCCGGGCGAGTGGGAGGGACACCCCCCACTCGCCGGCCATCTTGGGGGCAAGTGGGAGGGGTCCTCCCACTCGCCCGGCATGGGTGGGGAGGTCGGTATGACCTCCCGTGAGGGGGGAGAGTGGGCACTTCGAGTCCCACTCGCCCCCCCTCACGTGTGGTTGATTGCGGTCATGGTTGGACTGCGGATAGCCGGATTTTTGCTATTCGCAGTCCGATTTTGGCTATCCGCAGTCCATTTTTGGGAAAGTCTATAAATAGACCCCCATGGGCACCTTGGGAAGGGTTGGTCTCTACCCCCTCCCTCGCGTGGTCTTGTGAGCAAGCACCCCCCCTCCCTTGTCATCGTTCAGCTGACAGTGAGGTGGTTCTTAGTGCCCTCCAAGGTGCCCAGGCTCAGCATTGGCTTGGGAGGGGAAGCACTCTAAGATCTTCCGGGTATGTGGTGGGACCTCCGCGCTGCAGCTTAAGGGGTCCATTGGTGGATTCGAGTGTTCATCAAGTTCAAGTCTTTCAGTTCCTAGTGACCGATCAAGGGTCTAGGCTTAGGTCAAGTAAGGGTTAGTCGCAACCCCCTTTTGAACGCTGAGACCGGGAAACTGGTTTCAACAATGTGATCAAACAAGTCTAGAGATATTGCAAGTTTGAGCGTGAACTCGGTCTTCATATTCAACCATTTCCATGCCTTAACTGTCAGGCTGTTGTTCCCGATCGCAAACACATATTCTTGTGCATCTACGTTAAAAACCTCTACAAGTCTTCTCCCAATAGATAACTCTCCATACAAGACTTCCACTTCTTGTAGTTTGTATGTGTGAGCAACTAAATCTCAAGTCCTCTAGGAAAGCCTCCTCCTCCCATTTCAGTATACCGTTCTCCCCCACCAAAGAAACTTAGCAAACACTGTTAAAACCTTTGTAGCTCTGATACCATGTAAAAAAATCCGCACTCGGGATTCACAAACAAAATCGGAGAGAACACCACAATGAAATGCAGAGAGCTTTGATATAGAGATTACAATCCACTACAGACGTCGTTCAAGACATACATATAGACATACAATGGCTTTTAATGCTTCCAAATCAAAAACAGCAAAAAAATGAAATGGAGAGAAATAACATAAAAGATCTTGCTGTGTCCTAGAAGAAGAACTTGGCAAACCAACAATCAGAAGAAAGAACCATGCACCTTCCTTCTTCAACAAGACCTGAAACCAAGAGAGGCAAGAATTAATTGGGGCGAACTCTTCTTCTTGCGGCTTCCTGAACCGAGAACTATTGCGCCTAGAGAGGGAATAGGAACGCTCAAGCCGGGATACAATATTCTTGACCTAGACTGTTCCATTTATATCACTTAATCAAGCTCTGAAAGAATGGCCGGATGAGTGTCGGGAGGAGGAGGCTTGTGCGTCGACTTGATGGGAGACAATCCTCAAGTGTCAATAAGACAGCGGTCCGAGCGTCGACAAGGAGAGGAGCGTCGAATAGGGTGGAGCTGGCATGGTGCGTCGAAAAGAAGCAAGGCGTTGAGAACCCAACGAATCCATGCGTCAACAACTCAGAGACAATTACAAAAAATATCAAGGATACTGGATATAATATATACATATATATATATACATAATTGATTTGCACTTTAAATTTAACACGCGGCGAATGATTCCTGCAAATTACAAGATAACTCAAAACAAAATTTCACAATACAATAGATCCAAATGAGCAAAAGTTCACAATACCATGTTTTAATCTTGAAAACAGAACTTCATACAACAGTAATACACTCACAAAGTAAAGGTAGGTTGTCATAGGGTGGAGATTCAGTAATTCAGGGCAAATTGGTAATGTCTGAAGGGGGGAAGGGTGAATCGGGGTTGGATTCAAGGTGTTGATGCAGGGTATGGGTGTGGACTGCCTAGAGAAGGTCTGGGAATGTGAGGAGGGCTGGATTGAGGCTTCCTATATGGTATTTTGGAGGTTTATTCAAATTTTTATGGATTTTATGAGTGTGTTTACTGCTTAGTATGTTAAGGGCCTTAGTTATTAAAGGCGCAAGGCGCACCAAGACGCAAAAGGATCTTGGAGCCTAGGCGGAAGGCTCAAGGAGCAAGCGCGCGCCTGACGAGGGCAAGGCGCAACCACATTCATTTTAAATAATCAACATCAAATATCACTTCATCTTCTTGATCAGATTCTTCATATATTCTACTCATTAATCATTTATTACTATCATTTATATGAGTATATCTCTTGAAAAATAGAAACAATGTGGTCACTTGCATCATATCTAAGTCTCAATGCTCAATTATGTTTCACAAACACTAAATCATGCAAAAATTATTGACTTCTTACATTATTTCTTTTTTTATTTTGAAAAAAAAATTTACAACATAAATCATTCTTAAGCGTGTCTTTTATGCTCCAAAGGCGCAAACCTTGAGCCTGGTGAGCCTTGAGCCTAAGGAGCGCCTTTAACAACATAACTTAGGGCATGGCGAGATATTTCCTTTCTTGACTAATACTCATCTCTGCTTAGTTTTAAGATCATGTAATCCTAATTCCTGAAATATTGTTTTTGATATAAATGTTATTTCCACTGCAATCCATGTTATATCATGCATCTAATATTTTTTAAAGTAACTAATAAACTATTAGCTGATTTGTTTTTGTTAAATTTACTTTGATTTCCAGATTATTGTCTTCGCATGTTTTCCAAATTATTTAGGTATCTAAGTTTGCATTAAGTTGGTGTCAAATAACATGTTTGTAACCAAGATTGTATAAGGTTGGTACGAGATCATAGATCTGGTTTACGCCAGGATTTAAGCCCTGAAATGTTCGAATACTTTGCATTGTTATTGTCCATATTTTAATTTTCTGGAAATTAAGCATATAGGACATCATTTTTATTATGTTTAAGCACATTCATAGCCTAGTATTGCGTTCTAGTTACACTTCCCACAATCTGATTGATTCGCATGGCTAATAAAGGGACTCAAGTTTGGAATACAGCCCCCATACATGACGCAATGTGGAAAGAAATCATCATTAAGCAAGCAACAAGCCACGCTAGAAAAGCATCCTGTTTTTGAGCCAAGGGAGTTTCTGTGTACTCGAAAGAAGATACTGGTAATTGTTTTGAATTTTCTTCTTATAGTTTACTAAGAAGAATTATTGTAGATAGGCTTGTCTGGTACAACCTTGTTCATGCTTAGAGGTATTGAAGAGACTCGTGGTTGGTGTGAACCATAATCTTGTATCCCAAAAAGTATGGTTGTCAATGTTTCACTACTGGATTGAGAATGGGACAAACTCCTTGTAGTAGGACAGTTCTTGTGAGCATCATCAAGTAGTTGTAGGACACTGGCCAAAAATCTGTTACGAACTTACGATGCTAGGCACATAACAACATATAAGGAACATACAAATCTGTTACGAACTACTTGAACATGTCAGCTTTCATTTCAAAGGGTATTTACAAACATGAACGTGCTAGGACCAATGCCTAGGGACATAAAAGTTTGCATGAATAACTCCCTAAAAAAGGAGAAGTCAAGACAATATAATAATAAGATGATAGAAACTTCCAGGTAATTAATTGATGTGAAATAACTTTTAGAAAACGGTTTTTGGGTAATTACGAATATCGGTTAAGAATCTAGTTTTGCAAAATGACCACGAGAGGGAGGGCTTTGAGTTAGTTAAATCTTTACTTGGCTTAACGTGCCTAAACGAGTGGCGGAGAATTCTAATGCGAGTTTGTTCACGCCGCAAGCGAATACTTACTACTAGCTGCAAGGCTCGCAATGAACAGATAATTTTCACGACAATGGAAGGTGAGAGAGCATGAGTGGCAATTGCGGTAGATCATTTAAAATATAATTGCATAAAATTCATATAATAGTTGGGGAGCAGAAATTATACCTTCGCTTCATTTTTTTTCAGGTTGGAACAGTGTTGTTGACGGGGAGGGACTGGACTGGTGTTGATCAGGCTCGGCAGGCTCACTGGCAGGGCGGAGTAGAAAGGTCGGTGTTCGGCTTGGAGTTGGCAGGAGGTCGACGGGCTGGATCGAGGGTGGAATAGGTATGGATGACTTGGACAAGGAGACAAGGCAGCGTGGGAGGGAGATTGGCTCTAAAAGAAGGCTCACAGGAGGTGGTCGACGGGAGCTTAAGGAGTGGAGGAACATGGTGGTGGCCGACAGGAGTTTAGGGAGTGTGGGGACGTTGTGGTGGCCGACGGGAGTTCAGGAAGTGGGGGACGTTTCTGGCGGCAGGGGAGGAGGCTGGATCTAGGTCGACGAACCAGGAAGGGAGAAGGCGGAATGTCGCAGAGAACAGACGCGATGGACGGCGAGTAGGCGGCACTGGTCGGTGGTCTGAAGGACCTAGCGCGCTGGTCGACGGATGCTTGAGGGGAACCAGGCAGAAGCGAGGGAGAGATCACGATGGTTGTCCTGGCCCGGACGAGAAACAGGAGTTCGATGACTCTTTTTCTCGTTTTTGTCCAGTTGCCTGCTCCACGAGGAGGGAGGGTATTTAATGGCTACAGAAATGAAACAGTGGGCTGCCAAATAAAGGCTGAATTGATAGCAGAAACTGCCAAAATTAATGGCTGAATTAAAACTGCAATTGTCAATGGCTAAACTGATAACTGTAACAGCTCGGTGAGTTTAATAGAAATTAAAGGTCAGCTGGGGTGACTCCAAGAGAAAAAATTAGAAGAAATAAAAAGGACGGTTACAAGCTGTCTTTAGAAATTCAGAAGTGAATTTTTTGCCCCCAAAAATAATTAATTTCGGATTATGGGAATTCTGAAATTAATCGATTAATAACTTTGTATTTTATGCAATTTCTCAGTTATCCAATTACCTCCATGCCATCCCCTACACCATTGCCGGACCAATTTATTTAAGGTCCTATTGGCTGGTCAGACCAAGAGGCCAATATTAAACTAACAACAATATTTAAATGACGAACATACAATTGTGACGAATACGAACATACAACAATGTAACAAACATGCGATAATGAACTCGCGAAATGCGACGAACTAAACACACGAACAAACAAACAATCAAAAAAGGAATTACGGAGATGCGCCTTCGGACGCATCATTAATGATCTAGATATTGGATCATCTGTTATTTATTGATATCTAAGTTGAGTTTGTCAAAAAGAGAATCAGAAGTGGATATGTGAGAAACCTAAGAGAAAATATTAAAGAATGATAATATTAGAGGAACAATGAGGCTGGTATTGATCAAGACATGTATAATGGGCGAAAGGAAATACAAAAATTAAATGAGTAGATAGAGTTAATATGAAGGAATATGAAGGAGAGTGGGCGCACTCAACTTAATTTGAAGTAAAGTTATTCAAAATGATCAACATGGTTTAGGTTTTACACCGTATGCAGTACGTAATTAAAACGATTAGAGAATCAAGTTTTATAAAATCAAGAACAAATAGTTGTGATAATACATTCTATTGATTAGAATGATGATCGAAATCTGGATCACCTTTTCTCACTACACTTCTGCCCCTCTTACTTCTTTTATAATCAAGTAAAACATACAAGAAAATAGAACTCTTCACTCCCATGAACATACATGAACATTATGGGTAGTTATGTCTCAAATGGTATAGGATTACTTAAATTCCAAGAAGTTGCAGATAGATCATAACTAAAGCATACATGAACATTATGGGTAGTTATGTCTCAAATGGTATAGGATTACTTAAATTCCAAGAAGTTGCAGATAAATCATAACTACAGCCACATTTTTACTCGGTGAAAAACTTCTAGCCAATATACACGAAGAATACCATGTGAGAATTATGTATAAGCCCTATAATTTTCTCCAGTACTTCTTCAACTGAATTGCTACATATATCATTGGAAATATGAACAAACACATGCATTTACTTTATAACAGAATTTTTTAGAGCAACTTTAAGAGGGGATTATTCTGCAGTCAAGCAAGATATATCTTGGAAAAAAAGACATTTACTTCTAGAAATAAAAACCAAACGGAAGAAATAAAACTTACAGGTAGACTTATGCTTCCCACTCTGCAAATATGCTGCAAAAGGCTCCGTATATGTGAGGCATTGTAGAACAGAATTCAAATAACAAGTATTTCCCAGATTCTCCAAACCAGCGCCCTACAATAAATCATGTCTTTCAGTACAGTTTGATTCCATGAGCAACTTAATTTAAGATAAAACACAAGGCATCTACATTTTGATGTTATGAGAAACAGATTTGCATAAGCCAAATATAAAAAAGCACGGATCAAAGAGGGAAAATGGTAGAACACGCTTCAATATTATTTATTAACAAAAATTAGACGCCACTCACGATCTTCTGGAATCTGATCCGGAAGCTGAGTTCTGGATCCAACCCACGGTCATGAAACTCCCCTCCCGCCGACCTCTTCTCATGCGCCGCACTCTCAGCTTCCGAGGACCCAACAGCGCTGCCCGAAGCTTGCCATCGCTTGTCCGAGCTGTCCGGATTTAAGGTTTCGAGTCGGAAGTTCCCCGAGGAGAGGGGGACGGCTGTGCAAGGCCTCCTCGCCAGGTGGAACTCAATTCTCCGGTGCAGGAGCGGCTGTCCTGCGGCAGCCATTACTTCCGCCGCAATCGCGGGGGATCCGCGTGGAAGGCAAGGTGAAAGCAGAATTGAGCGAAGACGCGGAAGAAGGATATCGAGAGCGCTGTGAACGTGGAGAGATAGTTTCGGGGTCAGGCAGCTGGCGGCGCTCCCTCTCTATGCATAGGTCTCTTCGCTTTGTCATTTCGCTTTCATAAACATAAATATTTCATAAACCCTAAGTATTATTAATAATAGTTATCAACCATAGTTTAAAAATAGTGAAATCAGTCCCTCAACTTTACATACATTATGACATTAATCCCTCGACATTATTTTAGTTGATTTTGGTCCCTAAACTATTTAATTTTCTTAAAATTGATCTATTTACAATATTTCGTTTGATGTGCACCCGTAAATTTATAGGCACTCTAGGAGTGCGTATAGAGGAGGTTCTATTAAGAAGAGGTGAAGTAAGTGGGATCAAAGTCCAAAAAAATGATCATGGGAGGGTAGGAATCCGTCGGCGCGCGATTCGCGCTTTGTCAGCACCAAGCACGGTCAAGGCCGCACCCCACTACTGGGGTGCGGTTAGCCCGCACCCCACTACTGGGGTGCGGTTAGCCCGCACCCCACTACTGGGGTGCGGGAGCCCCCCACCCCCCCTGGTGGGGTGCGGCCAAACCGCACCCCCCCATGTTGGGATACGGCCAAACCGCACCGCCCATGTTGGGGTGCGGCCAAGCCGCTCTCCCCCATGGTGGGATGCGTCCGAAATCGTACCTGTACAACCCCTATTCGGCAGACAAGAGCCCAGGGTGCCCGACGAGTAGGCTGGCATCCCCTGGCGAGTAGAGCCATGGGTGTCCGGCAAGTAGGCTGGCACCCCCTGGCGAGTAGAGCCATGGGTGTCCGGCGAGTAGGCTGGCACCCCCTGGCGAGTAGAGCCATGGGTGTCCGGCGAGTAGGCTGGCACCCCCTGGCGAGTAGAGCCATGGGTGTCCGGCGAGTAGGCTGGCACCCCCTGGCGAGTAGAGCCATGGGTGTCCGGCGAGTAGGCTGGCACCCCCTGATGAGTAGATCCGAGGGCGTCCGGCGAGTAGGCCGACACCTCCAGGCGAGTGGACCCGTTTTCAGGCGAGACCGGGTCGGGAGAATTCGCCCAGGAAGTTAATAAAATAATCATAATAAACATTAAAATAATAAAACGCAATCTCTCCCTCTCTCATCAATCCCGCGCCCGTCCAGCTTCTCCCCTTCCTTCTCTTTCGCACTCACGCTCTATCTCCCTCTCTCTCGCAGCGCTCCCCCCGATTGCTCTCCGGCGCCGCCTCCCCCATCCGACTCCGGCCAAGTGCTAACGACTCTCCGGCGGGCGTTCTCCGACTCACGACACAAGAGATCCTAGGCTCGAAATTCATCTCCGCTTGGTACATCTTCTACGCCATTTTTCTTTTTTAGGGTTTCATATTCTCCGCCATTGTTGTCCAAGGAAGGAGAGTGTATACCTCCTTTGCGGAGAACCCTTGGATCTCCGCGGAGAACCCTTGGATCTCCGCGGAGAACCCCGAATCCTTCTCTGCGGAGATCCTTTGGATCTCCACGGAGATCTCTTGGGTTCTCCGCGGATACCATGGGATTTCCAAGGAGCGCAGCCAGCTCTCTGCGGAGAACCCAAAAGATCTCCGCGAAGATCCAAGGATAACCATTGTTGTCCAAGGAAGGAGAGTGTATACCTCCTTTGCGGAGAACCCTTGGATCTCCGCGGAGAACCCTTGGATCTCCGCGGAGAACCCTTGGATCTCCGCGGAGAACCCCGAATCCTTCTCTGCGGAGATCCTTTGGATCTCCACGGAGATCTCTTGGGTTCTCCGCGGATACCATGGGATTTCCAAGGAGCGCAGCCAGCTCTCTGCGGAGAACCCAAAAGATCTCCGCGAAGATCCAAGGGTTCTCCGCGGATAACCCATTAGATTTCCGCGGAGAACCTATCCAACGGTTCTCCGCGGAGAACCAAAGGTTCTCCGCGGAGATCCAGTGGTTCTCCGCGGAGATCCAGTGGTTCTCCGCGGAGATCCAGTGGTTCTCCGTGGAGAACCACAGGTTTATGAGTTGCTTTGGCTTGTCTCCTGAAAATATCCTCCATGACCTAAACATAGTATAAAGAACTACATCTTCATTCTTTTTCAAGTGATCATTCTTCATTGCAAAACCTGGTAAATCAGTTGTCTGTCTGTTCGTCATTAATTGCTAGATTGTCTGTCTGTTCGTCATTAATTGCAATGAATGGTATTGACCTTCTGCTGCGGGACATTGCGAAAACACAACGATCAGTAGAGACCCTTATTCATCGTTGCCCTGAAATTCCAACCGAATCGATTCCGACGCAAACACCTCCATTCTATTCGTCAGCATTTGACCGCCCCACTAGTGAGTCGTGCATTTGTGGCAAGCAATCTGGCACGTTGAACAAAATTCAGGAGGATTGGATCAAAATACAACTGAAAATGATGGATGATGGCATGCGCCCTCCTATCAGAATCGAACCGCCAGTGCCACTGTGGAACAAGCGTCCTGACATGAATGCGTATCTGTTGAAACCATTGCTCGTGATCGATCCGGAACGGCAGTACGGCGTCAATGTGGTAGCAGGTGCATGTCCATCTTGCAACAAAGTCGGCTTTCTTTCCCGCAAGCAATTCAGTACCCCGCGAGTTGTAGATTGCATCGACACCACTGCATTTTCTATCAGTGCTCGATATGTGTGCAAGAAGTCGAACACCTCCGGCGGCTGTGGTGCCACCTTCCATGTCATGGACGAGGCCAAAACCGAGAAGTTGATCCCGACACCCATCGTCCTTAACTATCCTGTGCAACTGTTCGAACAGAGCGCGCACGACATCGGTCTTGTTCAAATGGCTTACGACTTGTACACATCCCGTTCCGGCATTGCTGATGCCGCCAAGGTTATTCGTTGTGCCCGAACGACTCGATACATGCGTCAAGCCGCACTATATCGTGGTCACGTGTCATGGTATTTGGATATGCGCTTATGGGATGCAGCACTCGGGCAAACGTCATCGCAGCAGGATCCGGCAGTGTTCCCTGATTTTCCCTCATTTTTTCAGCATTGCAACGGGTACAACGGCACTCTCGGTCCAGTGGAATCAACGCTGACACGCCTAGTCCAAGACTGCATTGCTCGCCAACTTTCGTTCTTCAACCGAATGGAAGACGCCATAACCGGGACTCATCTCTCGGCTGACCATCATCACAATGTGCCGGGACGCATGAAATTGACGGATGAGTTCAATGGCAGGAAATTTTCCCCCGTTGATGGATTACACTCAGTCATGAACGAGCGCCAACAAATTCTTTCCCATCAATTCACAACGACAACGGGCAATGCAGAGCGTCGATTTGTTGGTCGGAGTTTGCAGAACCGGTACAACGCTTACGGTATTGATACTTCGTTGCTCATCATGTACCTTGACAAGTGCTGCGATGATCGGGAATGGCTACAAGACTTCGACAACATCTTTGTTCTCCTAGATAATCATCACCTCATCACGAGGTACAGGGACAATTCGAACGGCACAGATCGTGCCCGCCAGGAACAATTTATGGCTGTCGTGGCCGAAATCATTGTTGACAATGGACATGCTTCAATGCGGGAAGGCTCCATCATTGAGACTGAATTGGATGCATTGTTGGATCGAATTAAAAAGTGGGAAATGGAGAATGATGTGCAACCTTCGAAGCGCAATGTGACTACCAAACTTCTAGCTTGCCACGAGACGCAAAAAAAGCACATCAGAAATTGCTTAACGCCGCCAGCAGGCACGTCGAACACCGTCGTGGATCGCTTCTTTCGTTCAACTCTACGGCGTGGATCAGGGAAGAACGAAAACTTATGGCGTCAAGGGCGAGCCATTTGCCCGGAGACTATGTCCCTGGATGGAGGGATCCTGCTGCTCCATGCCGTGGTTGCTCAAATCAACTTTCGCGGCGAACTCCAATTTGATCCTCGTTGGGCGTATTTGCCAATCTCGGGTATGCATATCATTCTCACTCAGTATCTCGCACTGCTTGCGACCAATGGCATTACTCCCTCACCTACATCTCTGTCGACAATGTTTCATATGCTGCCTCTCTCGATTGATGATTGCGACGGCGAGTTTGAATTGACGGCAGCGTTTGGACAATCCCTTCCTCAACTGCCAGAAATTCCTGCCGGACAACTGGAATCCGTTGGAATGATCGCCGAATCAATAGCAGATAATGCAATTTGGTCGAGCCACACGTTCGATGCGATTGTGAAGGATGCACTTGATGTTGCCGCAACTGTTGTGGAGAGGGCTCACGATGATAATCACATAGTTGCAGAAGACGAAGCTGCACAGCCACACTATACCGAAGATGTCGATATAAGCAACACGCCACATTCCATTCAGTCCAGTCGCAAGCGCCGAAAACCCGGACCAACATCGCATGGGCAAAGCTCTTCATCAAATCACCATAAGAAATCTCGCAGCCTCAACGCATTGGGCAATGAACGTCAATCGGCATTACAAGGTCTTAATCTCTGGGAAGCTGTGATGAGCACTTCACCAATGATCAACCCCCTCGAACGACGCTTACTCCGAATGGTTGCTCTCAAATTTCTTCAGCCCGATGAACTGCTGGATCTGAAAGATTTTCCCATTGAATCCTTGCATATTCCACAATTGCATCGAATATGGTCTGTTCTTGTCTCGGCTTTACATAACACCAATTTCGCTTTCAAACGGTTCATTCGGCCGAAATCAGAACAGGTTCTTAAACAGCACTTGGAGGATATGGTTGCCCAGGCTCGATTCAGATTGCCCATTCAACGAGCAGCGCCCAAACGCAGCATCATTACTGCCTTGAATCAGGCTGCGCCATTGATTGCTCCAATGCAGGCGCGTCGTGACGATAGTTTCATGCAGTTGGAAGAGACTGTCACCACAACAATAACTAGAACCGTCACCTTGACAACCGGCGCCGATCACTGTTCAAGTCAACCTCGTGCAACAGATATGCAATTCGTGCCCGAACAAGTAATTGAAGGATCAACGGATGATATCATTGATCGACTTGTTCAAAAAGAGATTGATGCTGGGCATGCGGGCAATATTCACTGGATCAAAGTGGTCGCACCAGCTTACGCCTGCATTGCTGCGCGTCGTGAGGATCTAGTTCAAATGACCCACAAGGAGATTCAAAATCGTTGGGAGTATCTTGGACGTCTAAAAAGGAAAGGGGCATCAACCTCATCGATAACACCAGGTCGTCAGCACAGTTTGCAGTCGCATACCGAAGCCAAAAAGGACCTCAGTGATCAAGACTACATCCACATTCCACCGTCTTTACTTGTTACACAACCATTGCCAGCCGAAACTCCGACCACACAGAATTCAACTCAACCAGCATCTTCTACGATCATCACGACGACGGAGGAACCTGCTGGGGGCAGCTCGTCCGCTGTCAGCGAGATTGGTTCCCGTCCTCCATTCATGGTCAATCAACAATTGCCTACTTTCAATCAAATAATGGAGGCCATCGTCCCCACCCCATCTATAGGGGAGCCGTTTTCTCAATCGGAGAAGGAGCTGCTCAATTACTTGCTAACTAGTTCAGCAGAGCGCTCCCATGTGAAATCGACGACTGGTGATCAAATGTCTTGGAAGAGCCTGGCCAAGCGTTTCTTGTACTGGGCGCGAGTCGCACGGGTGTTGGGGATGAACCAGTTTCGACTTCGATCTGATGTGCAGCTCAAGCAAAAGGTGAAGGATAATAACAAAAAAAAGAGCTTGCAATAGTCTGTGAACCCCAGAAAGGCATGTTTTTTATTATTTTTTTTATTGTTTAAATATGTAATTTTGTCCTCTTCCTTGAGTTTGTGCAGAATCTACTCAGACAACCTGCTTTCCGCGGAGAGCCAAAAGGATCTCCGCGGAGATCCGGAGAGCCTTTTGGATCTCCGCGGAGATCCAAATGGCTCTCCGCGGAGAGCCATAAGGGTCTCCGCGGAGAGCCATAAGGGTCTCCGCGGAGAGCCTTTTGGATCTCCGCGGAGATCCTTTTGGCTCTCCGCAGAGAGCCTTTTGGCTCTCCGCGGAGACCCTTTTGGCTCTCCGCGGAGAACCTTTTGGCTTTCCCCATAGACCTTTATATTGGATTTTCTTATCTTATTATACATGCATATCAATGATTTATTGTAACAATCGTTTATAATTTTGACAGATCTATGGGGTAGAATAAAATTCATGTTCTTAGCTCGAGGTGCTATTTGTCGAAATTTGTGGGCCAAGCATCAGCCATTCTTGAACGAATGGAGGAGAGTCAGAAGAAGATGTTGATGGATGCCAACATCTGGCATATTTTCCATGCACCGAAGGTGCCGCAGAACACTCCACTCATATACAGTCTCCTCAGCTGGTACGACATCGAGAAGGATGTATTCGTCATTGGATCGAGGGAGCTTACCTTCTCCCCCAATGACGTGGCATTGATATTGGGTTTGCCCAACCATGGGGAGGAAGTCATCCTGACTTCCAAGCCTTCTGGAGCGCTCACGAAGACAGAATTGAAGACGAAGCTTCAAGCGATGGAGAAGGGGTCGTCCCCTGTGACGACCAACGTATTGGTTTTGCACCTTCTGTGCAATTTATTCTTCCCCTCGAGCGCGGAGAGGTTCCCAAGGTTCTTTGACGAGGTCTCCAACTTGGAGAACTTCCAAAAGTTCAATTGGCCGGAAGCAATTCATACCTTCCTAATGAGGTCGTTCCGGGTGATGGTGGAGAAGCTGCCACCAATTTCAGAAGAAGGCCAAGTGCAACAGAGGCCAGAATCCTCATTGGGATACATCTACGGATGCACCCATGTTCTAGTTGTAAGTATCTATATTTTTAATTCTGAAAATGAATTTTGTTTCATATGTTCTAAACTATTGCAATGATTCATATAGATTTGGTTCCTCGAGCACACCACCAGCATCCCTCCGCATTATCCGACATTGAGGCCTCGACTATTAAGATGGTCGGAGAAGGTCTCATTTACATTGAAAGAGCTGAGGGTCACTGTTCCATCTATCTTGGATGAGCAGGTAAATAGTTTACTTTATTCGATTAACTACTAATGTTGAACTATCCAATATAATGGTTGTATTTCTTCTTTATAGGTGTTGGAAGTACTCGAGGACATAACACCAGAGGAGAAGCTGTTATGTTCAGAGCTGACATCACAGAAGACACCGCCACCTCCCCAATCTAAGAGAAAATCAATAAGCCCGGCTTCTAGGGCAGCAAAAAAAGTGAAGTTTGCATCACCACCTAACCCATCGTCGCCATCTCCCTCATCATCACCTCCCCCACCAGCTAGCACATCATCACCTCCCCCACCACCTAGCACACCATCTCTTCCTCCTGTACAGTTTTGGATTGATTTACAAAATAGGATGTTAGAGCAATTTGCATTATTAGATAGTAAGATGAATAATTTCAATAATAGGCTAGATAGAGTAGACAATAAAATAGATAGAGTACATAGTGATTTAGTTAGTTTTAGTCACAGTGTAGGTATCAGTCTTGAGTCTATGAGTGCCGATATAGACACGCTCCTTCATCCAGCCACGCCATCGCCTAGCCCTAGTACCTCTGGATCCCCTACCCACCACGCTACCACCCTCACTACCCCTCACGATACTTCCATTACTCAAATTCCAGACTCCCCATTAGGAGAAAAAAACCTTAAAACTACAAAGACGGATGAACTTGATGTGTACCCCGTTGACTATCCGGGGAGACCGCTAATAAGTGAAGAAGATAGAGATATCATCCATCAACGTATGAGCGTCATTCCATCGAGGTGCCCTTTTGACATTATACACTTTATATTTTCAAAAAATTTATCTATGCACATTGAAATTGACGATGGTTTTCTAATGTTTCAGGAACGATCAAGCATTCAATAAATGGAATATAATGGGATTTCGAGATGGCATGAATGTTCTGCTAACGGATAAATACGTTGAAGATTGTCATATTGATGCCTACGCAAAGATCTTGACTCTGCGTAGAGAGCGGGAAAAAGAACCGTATCATCTGTTTATGTATATCACTCCTAACTTTTTTGTATGATCTCCCTATCTGTGCTTTGTACATTAATAATTCTGATTGCATTGCTAAAAAATGTTACAAATTATGTAGTTGCACTTCCAACGGACCAATAAAGCAGATACTACGCTTATAGATGGATTCCTCGAGCGCATTACTAAGGAGAATCTCGCCAATGTCAAAATGATTCTAATGCCCGTATGTTTTAGTGAACACTGGTTTTTATTGGTGGGTATTGTTAAAGATAAGAAGTGGCTAATACATGACTCTCTGCGTAACCCCAAACGGAAAGTTCCCGCTAAAATAGCTGTAAGTACAGTTCGTTGACATGCAATGTAGTATTGTATATTACGTAGTTACTAATGTACGAAAATATTTGTGTTAATGCAGATTGCTGCGCTCCAGAAGGCGACCGTTCAAAAAGTCCACGCAGGATTTACCAATTGGAGTCTCAACTTGACTGTTGGTATACCACAGCAGGAGAACTCCGTGGACTGCGGTGTCTTCGTTATGAAGTATATGGAGCACATAGCGAAGGAAGGGGTGGGAAGCTGGGAGAGTTGCGCAGACTGGCAGAAAAAAATGCCTATGTTTAGAGCCCATATCTGTGCAGAAATCTTTAAATATTTTGTGGTTGATTGATGTAAATTAAGAAACATTATTCGTGTACATTTGTAATGTTTGTCTATAATAACAATTGTTTCATGGATGAATACCGTTTTCAAATGGGTCAAAATTATAGCTTTAAATGAAATCAGTGAAGATACAGAAGGCTCTCCGCGGAGATCCAAAAGGCTCTCCGCGGAGAGCAAAAAGATCTCCGCGGAGAGCAAAAAGCTCTCCGCGGAGAGCACAAAGTTCTCCGCGGAGAGCAAAAAGGCTCTCCGCGGAGATCCAAATGGCTCTCCGCGGAGATCCAAATGGCTCTCCGCGGAGATCCATTTAGATATCCGCGGAGAGCCATTTGGCTCTCCGCGGACAGCCATTTGGCTCTCCGCGGAGAGCCATTTGGATCTCCGCGGAGAGCCATTTGGATCTCCGCGGAGAGCCATTTGGATCTCCGCGGAGAGCCATTTGGATCTCCGCGGAGAGCCAAATGTCTATCTTTCGCAAATTGTGGCCGCGTTCTCTCCCTCCCTCCCTTCATTTTTTCTTCCTTTCCCTCTTTTTTCTTTCTCCCTCCCCCTTTCCCTCTCCTCCCCCTCTTTTTTCTCCTCCCCCTCTTTTTCTTTTTTCTCCCCCCCCCCCCTCCCCCCTTTTTTCCCCCTCATACCAGAGTGGAACCCGGCGGCCCCCCCTGGTGGGGTGCAGCCAAACCGCACCCCCCATGTTGGGATACGGCCAAACCGCACCGCCCATGTTGGGGTGCGGCCAAGCCGCTCTCCCCCATGGTGGGATGCGTCCGAAATCGTACCTGTACAACCCCTATTCGGCAGACAAGAGCCCAGGGTGCCCGACGAGTAGGCTGGCATCCCCTGGTGAGTAGAGCCATGGGTGTCCGGCGAGTAGGCTGGCACCCCCTGGCGAGTAGAGCCATGGGTGTCCGACGAGTAGGCTGGCACCCCCTGGCGAGTAGAGCCATGGGTGTCCGGCGAGTAGGCTGGCACCCCCTGGCGAGTAGAGCCATGGGTGTCCGGCGAGTAGGCTGGCACCCCCTGGCGAGTAGATCCGAGGGCGTCCGGCGAGTAGGCCGACACCTCCAGGCGAGTGGACCCGTTTTCAGGCGAGACCGGGTCGGGAGAATTCGCCCAGGAAGATCTTTTGAGATAAAGTCCCATGGATGCCCTTGGTGGTCTGCCCATAGCTCCTCGGAACAGCGGAGCCCGGCTATCAGCAGACCAACTTGGGGTGCGTTTAGCGGAAACGTAAAGCGGAACTACGCTATCCGCAGGCCATCCGGACCATTTTACCCTTATAAGAGTTTGTCTATAAATATGACTCATTATGTCTCAGATCAGCACAGATCCACCCCCCTTTGAGAGAGCTTGTGCTTTCTTCCTTGTGTTGTCTGAGACAGGCTCAGCTTCTGGTTTTCGGGAGGGGAAATCAAGTTAGATTTCCGGGTTAGTGGCGGGACCTCATCGCTGCAGCCAGTGGGTCATTCTTAGGGAGCTACCTACCAACCGGTGAGGGTCAGTTCTTAGCTCGGAACACTTAGTTCTAGGGATCCGACAAAGAGAGAAGTAACTCAAGCCACTCCCCAAGTCTCGAACAAGTTGGACCGGTATCCGGGTTCCAACATTTTTGGTGCGGTGAGCGTGGACTGTAGCGAGAGAAGAAAATCTCATCTGACGATCCCATGACTGAACGTGACGAGCTGAGAACCGGCCAGGAGAACTCGCCTCCTTCGGGCGAGTTCGTGACCAAGAGTGTCTTCGAGCAGGGGATGAAGGCGATGGAGGATACCATCCGGAGCTTACTCATGCCTCGCGCCGAGGTGGGGGTATCCCCCCCTGTAGCAGTCGCCTCGCCCACGGAGGCAGGTCCTAGTCAGTGCCTCGGCAAGGAAGCGCTCCTAGGGGAGGAAGACCAGCCGCTCCGCGCGCGAGTGCTCTTTGCCAGCCCGTCGGAGACTCGCCAGTCAGAGGGCGAGTACGACCAAGTTCGTCCCATCCGCCAGCTCGCCCCGCGCAGTCCGTTCTGCGAGTTGGTGCTGTCCGCTCCCATTCCTGCATGATTCACGGAGCCCGCCATGAGTTTCTACTCCGGGAAAGAAGATCCCGTCAAGCATCTGCAGTGGTTTGAAGATATGGTCTCCATCAAGCCGATGACGGATCCCTTCAAATGTCGGTTGTTCGCCATAACCTTCCAGGAAAAAGCCAGAGATTGGTTCCACCAGTTACCGGCGGGAAGCGTCTACGGGTTCGATGACCTGCGCAGAAGTTATTTGCTCCGCTTCTCCACGTCCAAGAAGAGGAGGAAGGGTTCAGAAGATCTTTTCCTTGTCAAGCAGAGACCCCAGGAGATGCTCGGGTCGTATTTGGATCGCTTTCAGGAGGAGATCCTCCTGGTCCAAGAGGTCCCTGGACATACCCTGATCTTGGCATTCAAGCTGGGGTTGCAGCCAGGGTTTTTCAAGATGGAGATCACTCGCAATCCCCCCCTATCGTTTGAGGAGTTAGTCGATCGGGCCGGAAGGCAGATCGCGGGGGAGGCAACCAGCCTAGAGTTCGTAGCCAAGTTAGCCAGATTGGAGGGAGGGGAGAAAGAAGGAGAGGGGAGCGGCCGGCGCGAGTCCAAGAAGAGGAGTGAGCCGAGGAGGCGAGAAGAGGGAGGGTCCCGGGAGAACCGGGATCAGCGAGATCAGGAGAGGAGGTTCCAGGCTCTGCCCCGCCGGCCGGCCTGGAGACCTGCTGGAGGAGGCTACCAAGGGAGACCGGGAGGGAGGTATTCCCCGGAGCGACGAGACCGTTGTCACTCCCCCGAGCGGAGGCAAGGTCAGTGGAGGCAAAACCAAACACCGCCCAGAGAAGCTAATGTAATCAGGAGAGGACGAGGACGAGGAAGAAGAGGAAGGCCGCGACAGCCTCGAGGTGGAGAAGAGCGTCGGGCGATGCCCTACTGCGACTTCCATCAGTTGGAGGGCCACGCGACTGCCACGTGCCCTGAGTTCTTGGAGCTGAGGAGGGGAGCTGGAGGAGCCCAGGAAGGGCAGGAGAGGCGAGAAGGAGACATGTTTGTTGAAACCGAAATCTTGAGGACAAGACTTGGTCTCTGTGGAGTTCGGGGTCCCTAAGAAGGGGTGGTCTCACACCTACTTCCCTCGAGCCAACTCTCTAGGCAAGAGCACTTAGATTTGGAAACGGACCAAGGGCTTAGTGGGGAGGTCCCGCCACATACCCGGAAGTCCCCTTGGAACTTCCCCTCCCAAGCCACTACTAAGCTTGGGCACCACTGGAGCCTCTCCTCACCCTCTCTAGAGAGACTTGCTGAGGAGGGAGAGAGAGGAGAGAGCTAGCTAAGAATGAGATCCTCAAAATGGTGCCCCCTTGGTCCTATTTATAGGTTTTTCGGGTTTGGACTGCGAATAGCCAAAACTGGACTGCAAATAGCCAAATCCCGCTGTTCTGAAGCGCTAAACGCAGACCGCTGGACTGCGAATAGCCAAATTTGGACTGCGAATAGCCAAAACGGGACGAGAAAGGACCTCCCTTGGGCGAAGGGGGTACCTTACGGGGCTCGGCGAGCTCCCTTACTGGGCGAGGGCGAGAGGGGGGCACCTGCCCCTCATCCTCTCGCCCCTAGCTGGGCGAGGGCGAGAAGGGGGGGGGGGGGGGGGGGGGCACCCGCCCCTCCCTTCTCGCTTCTAACTTGGCGAGGGCGAGAGGGGGGGGCACCCGCCCCTCCCCTCTCGCCTAACTTGGCGAGGGCGAGAGGGGGGGCACCCGCCCCTCCCCTCTCGCCTCTAACTTGGCGAGGGCGAGAGGGGGTGATAAGTAATAAAAAATATGTATTTTTGGTATAAGTATTAGTATAGTTTTAATTAATATTGTGAATTTTCTATGTAAATTAATGAATAAATTGCTTTTTTATTATTTCTGGTTTCTAACTTAGTTTTATTTTTGTTTTTGCAATTTTTTGCAAAATTTTCACAGGTCACGCCCTCAGACACGCCCGTGACCAAGGGCGTGTAATTTTAAAGATCAAATATCAACGGGACGGCTCAATTCAGATCAAATCCCGACAAATCGCTCAAGTCACGCCCGAGGTCACGCCCGTGACCAAGGGCGTGTAATTTTAAAAGCCAAATTTCCAGCTGGCAGCCGTTTTCAGGTGAAATCTCGAAGAGTTGATCAAGTCACGCCCGTGACTCTACAAGTCACGCCCGTGTTCCAGCAGAGTCACGCCCGTGAGCCGCCAGCGTGTCACGTCTCGAAGCCGCACCCATGCTGCCGACATCAGCCACCCATAGTCACGCCCGTGACTCACCAAGTCACGCCCGTGACATACCAAGTCACGCCCGTGACATACCAAGTCACGCCCGTGTGCAGCCATGTTTGACGGCCAGACCTTCCAGAAGGCGGCGAATACAGCCGAGCAAATGTCACGCCCTAAGTCACGGCCGTGACATTCAAGTCACGCCCGTGACCTAGGGCGTGTAAAACTCAAATTTTCCCTATAAATAGAGGGGCTCGGCTGAAGTTATTTTCATCCAAATTTTGAGTGGTTTTTGTTGTATTGTGAGTTCTTTTGAGTGATTGTGAGCTTCTCTTCTGCATTTCAGTTTAAGTTCGTTTGTAGTTTTTTCGTCTTCCTAGTCTAGTTGTAATGCTGATTTCAGAAATAAAATGATGTTTTTCTCATTTGGATCATCTTCTTTTTATTAATGTTAGTGTGTGTGCGTGTATGAGTTTAGCTTTATTGCTTTCATAATTTAGTTTTATTGCTTTTATAGTTAGTTTTATTGCTTTCGTAATCTAGGTTTACTGTTTTCATAGCTTAGATTTACAAGCTTTCATAAGTTAGTTTTATCGTTTTCTTTTTCGCTTTATTTTATCGCTTTCATTTTAAACGCTTTCTTTTTCAGTTTCTTTTAGAGTGTGTGCGTGTATGAGATAGTATTTTCCTTTTTTTTGTAGCTTAGTTTTTATTTCAGTCTTTATATAACTGCTATATACCACCCCCTTCTCAAATAAGAGGCTAATTTACTTTAGCACTTATTTAAGTCGGTTGGGATGGATATTATTTCTGCACCTTTATAAGTCTTTTCATTTCTATACCATCCCCTTCTCAAATAAGAGGCTAATTTACTTTAGCACTTATTTAAGTTGGTTGGGACGGATATTATTTCTGCACCTTTATAAGTCTTTTCATTTCTATACCACCCCCTTCTTAAATAAGAGGCTAAGAACTTTTTAGCACTTGTTTAAGGTGGTTGGGACGGATATTATTACTGTTTTTATATAAGTCTTTTTATTTCCTTTTTATCCGCTTATATCCGCTTTAATTATCAAACATGTATTTTTCAACCGATAATGCCGTCTCCATTCCGATGAGTGGCTAATTTCCTTTAGCGCACGACGTCGAAGAGCATTGGGACACAAAAATAGTTTTTCTATAAGAATTAAAACATCTCTTTCTAAAATAATTAACGCTTAAGGTTTATCCGAGAATCACGTTGAGTGGAGCCACATAATCGATGTGTGGTTTTCATTTCCGTTTTCGTACCTAGTTAGCCGAGAGGCTCGTGTGTACGGACTGATCACTCACGGGTAAAGAGAAGTGCGCTCTACCCTCGAGAGAGGACGAGGTAACTCTCCCGAATTGGAAATAAAAACCCAATAGCGGGGTTCGCAACATAAAGCGAGTATTAAGAACATTCGATTGTAGAACGAGAGTTCGGTCGAATATTCATAATCTCAGGTGGGCGTACCCTCGAGAGAGGAGCGTTCATAATTATGGAACCTCCACGGCCAAGTCATCTTAATATTTTGAAAAGTCATCACTTTTAATTCTACGAAAAATCTATTTTCGTCTCAAGGTAATTCGACGTCGCGCGCTATATTTCTCATCACTTAGAACTCTAGTAGATCGCTTAAATCATCTTTCGCATTTTATCATTTAGAACTCTAGTTAAATCAACTAAAAATATTATTCCGATAAAATAATAGTTCGTCCCTCGAAGTAGCATAATCAACACGACCCGCGGAAATATACGATCCCGATATTTTCTAAAAATATCCTGTATTACTTGCGATAAGGTATACTTGCCTTTATCAAATGATTAATTTGGACTAAAAATTCAAACACAGCTTTTCAAACTCATTTAGTGCAAAACTCTCCTTTTCTACTATTCAATTCAATAGAATTCGGCATTGTAGCCGAAGCGTAATTGTCAATATTCCGAAAGAAGAAAAAGATCGTTACTTCTATCCTTCGATAGGATAACGGTTAATTTCTCAAAGTAGGAGTACTTGCGAGACTCTTCGAAAATATCCGCCAATTCTAAACTCTTAATATAAAGGTTATCTTTTATTTATAAAACAAAAAGAAGAAGCCCAAGTAATCATCAAGTTTTTGGCGCCGTTGCCGGGGAACTTTGTGTTGTTATTTGAAAGTAGGAACTACTATTAATTTTATTCCTTATCTATATATTTTTACTAAAAATAAAAATAAAAAAAAAAAAAAAATTTTTACAAAAAGTAATAAAACAAAAAAAAATATATAAATATAAAAACTTATATTTAAAAAAAAAAAAAAAAATAATAATAATAAAACAGAAAATCCAAAAATATTGCTTTTAGTATATGACCCGAGGAAACTCGTCGGACGATTCGACTATTCCTTTTGACCCCGAAATCGAGCGCACTCTTCGTGAGCGCATCCGATCTCGTGATCAAAACTTACTCGAAACCCCCGAAGAGTCGATCGGAGATACTGTAAATATGGGCGATCCAATTCCAAATGCGGCCCCGGCCCGGACCATGGCATATTATGCCCGGCCGAATTTGGAAGATACAGGATCCAGTATTACTCGCCCGACAGTTAATAATAATAATTTCGAAATAAAATCCAGCATAATTCAAATGGTACAACAGTCGATTCAGTTCGACGGTTTGCCAGATGAGGACCCAAATCAGCACCTTTCAAACTTTTTAGAAATATGCGACACCTTTAAAATTAATGGCGTCACTGATGACGCCATTCGTTTACGCTTATTTCCATTTTCGCTACGGTCAAAGGCCAAATCATGGTTGACTTCTCTTCCGAGAGGGTCCATAACCACGTGGGCCCAATTGACGGAATTTTTCTTAACTAAGTATTTTCCTCCGTCAAAAACCGCAAAACTACGCACGGATATCACATCCTTTGTACAATTCGATTCTGAGTCTCTTTATGAGACTTGGGAGCGTTTTAAAGAATATTTGCGTAGGTGTCCTCATCACGCGCTACCAACTTGGCTACAGGTCCAAACGTTTTATAATGGTTTAAATTTTTCTACGCGGCAGATGATTGATGCGGCCTCCGGGGGAACGTTAAACAACAAAACCCCGGAGACCGCTCAAGCTCTGATCGACGAAATGGCCATGAATGCGTACCAATGGAACGTGCCAAGGTCGCGTCCTACTAAACCGGCTGGTCTTTTTGAAGTGGACGCCACTACTTTCTTAGCCTCACAAGTGGAGAGGCTAAGTAAGCAGGTGGCGGAGATGACTGTTTCCTCCTCCACTCCCGCTTGGAATAATAATAATAATAATAACGTAATCGAAGAAACGGTGGATTACCTCGGTAATCCGGTTAGACCCCCCTTCAACCCTAATAACAACCCGTATAGTAATAATTATAATCCGGGTTGGAGGAGCCATCCTAATTTCTCCTGGAGCAATCCTAACAATGCTCAGAGGCCCCCACATATGAATCCTCAGGGATTTCCGCAAGGATTTCCGCAGGGATTCCAGCCTCCTCCTCCAAAACCTTCGCCGCTCGAAGATATTTTGTCTAAATACATCGCGTCCAACGATTCAAATATCCGGAATCTTACCGGATCGATTAAAAGCTTGGAAAACCAGGTTGGACAACTTGCAAAGATGGTCTCCGAGCGGCCATACGGAGCCTTACCAGGGAATACAGAGCCAAACCCAAGGGAAAATGCCAACGCTATAACCCTTCGAAGCGGCAAGGAGGTCGTCTCCCCATTGCGGGTTGAGCCTAAGGTATGTATTTCGCCTCCGACCCCTCCACCCTCTTCTTCGATTCTAATTGCTCCGGATTTTCCGGTTGCGCCGAATG
Organism: Dactylorhiza incarnata; assembly: GCA_033032865.1. Lineage (NCBI taxonomy): Eukaryota > Viridiplantae > Streptophyta > Magnoliopsida > Asparagales > Orchidaceae > Dactylorhiza > Dactylorhiza incarnata. Next base: position 236,089 of record JAWHQI010000147.1, read on the forward strand.
TTTCGAGTCCTCGAATTCCTTACCCGTCTAAAATTAATAAAGAGAAGGAGGACGAAAATTATCAAAAATTTTTGCGTATTTTAAAACAAATTCAAATAAACGTCCCCTTCTGCGAGGCACTCTCCCAAATGCCGAAATATGCGAAATATCTTAAGGAATTGCTTTCTAATAAAAAGCGACTCGAGGATGTTTCGCATGTTTCCCTTAATGCGGAATGTTCGGCTGTTCTCCTTAACAAATTGCCGCCAAAACTGAACGACCCGGGACGGTTCTCCATCCCGTGTCTCCTTGGCAATATGTTAATAAAGTACGCTCTTGCGGACTTAGGCGCCAGCATCAATTTGATGCCTTTTTCTCTTTTCAAAAAACTCAATTTAGGCGTCCCGAGTCCGACAAAAATGAGCATCCAACTCGCGGATCGCTCGGTAAAGTACCCAATCGGGGTAGCGGAGGATGTTCTGGTCAAGGTCGACAAGTTTATCTTTCCGGTAGACTTTGTCATCCTGGACATAGAGGAGGACGTCGAGGTACCCATCATCCTCGGTCGCCCCTTTCTCGCAACCTCCCGTGCGTTAATCGATGTCAGTAACGGTCGCCTCCTCCTTCGAGTTGGAGACGACGAAGTTACTTTACATATCAACCCCTCCATGCGGAACTCACTATCGAATGATGATTCCTGTTTCAATTTGGAATCCGCGTTTGTGGACGAGTGTTCTTCTCTTTCAGAATTGCTATCTTTAATGATAGACGATTCGGATCTGGCGAATCAACCTCCTTTAGAAGAATTACCGCCAGATTCGCCTTTCGAGCCTTTCGACTCGAAAGATTTAAAAATCTCCACTTCCTACGAAGAACCTCCGGTCTTGGAGCTTAAGCAACTCCCCGACCATTTAAAATATGCTTTTCTAGCCGCGAACTTAAAACTTCCGGTTATAATATCTTCTACTTTAACTGATTCGGAAACATCCGAATTGGTTGAAGTTTTATCTAAACATCGCCGTGCAATTGCATGGCAAATTTCTGATATCAGGGGAATTAACCCCTCATTCTGCTCCCACAAAATTTTTCTCGAAGAAAACCCCCGCAAAACAATTCAACCTCAACGACGACTTAACCCGAACATGCGGGAAGTCGTTAAGACTGAAATTATTAAACTCCTCGATGCGGGGATTATCTATCCTATTTCCGACAGTACGTGGGTAAGCCCTGTACAAGTCGTCCCTAAAAAAGGCGGTATAACGGTCGTGGAGAACACGAATAACGAATTAATCCCAACTCGTACTGTTACGGGTTGGAGGGTGTGCATCGACTACAGAAAACTAAATGATGCCACCAGAAAAGACCACTTTCCGCTACCGTTTATTGATCAAATCTTAGAGCGTCTCTCCGGTCACCCTTTTTATTGCTTCCTTGATGGTCTCTCGGGATTTTTCCAAATCCCTATTTCACCCGAGGACCAAGAAAAAACGACTTTTACTTGCCCTTTCGGCACCTTCGCATATCGAAGGATGCCGTTTGGCCTCTGTAACGCGCCAGCTACATTCCAAAGATGTATGCTGGCAATATTTGGCGAGCTAGTAGAAGACATAATGGAAGTCTTCATGGATGACTTCTCCGTCTTTGGAAACTCTTTTAAAAATTGTTTAAAAAATTTAGATAGAGTCCTCCAACGGTGCGAGGAGACGAACTTAGTCTTGAACTGGGAGAAATGCAACTTCATGGTCCGAGAGGGTTTAGTCCTCGGCCATAAAATTTCTTCCAAGGGGATGGAGGTCGATAAGGCCAAAGTCGCTATAATTGAACAACTTCCTGTTCCTTCGAACGTCAAATCAATTAGAAGTTTTCTTGGCCACGCAGGTTTTTATCGGCGGTTTATTCAAGATTTTTCAAAAATAACCAAACCGCTAACTCACCTCCTGGAAAAGGATTCCCCATTCATTTTTGACACGGCCTGCGTAGAGGCGTTTAATTTTATTAAAAAGCAACTTATCAATTCTCCAATTCTGGTGGCGCCAGATTGGTCTCTTCCGTTTGAGATTATGTGCGACGCGAGCGATATCGCAGTAGGAGCTGTCTTAGGCCAACGCGTAAATAAATATTTTCATCCTATATATTACGCTTCTCGTACACTCAATGCCGCACAGGCTAACTACACCACAACGGAAAAGGAACTTCTCGCCGTCATCTTTGCTTTTGATAAATTCCGACCCTACGTAACCCTTTCACACGTAATCGTTTTCACTGATCACTCCGCCTTGAAATATCTTTTGGCCAAAGTTGATGCTAAGCCTCGCTTACTTCGATGGGTCCTCCTTTTACAGGAATTTGACTTAGAGATCCGGGATAAGAAGGGGGCTGAAAATTTAGCAGCCGACCACCTCTCACGTTTAGAACACCCCGCCGCAGAAGCGCTCGTCGAACCCGAAATAGACGATCGATTTCCTGAGGAGCGCCTTTTAATCATAAATAATACAAAAACTTCTTCTACCCCTTGGTTCGCAGATTACGCGAACTATTTAGTCGCGCGGGTCCTTCCAAAAGATTTTTCGACTCAGCAGAAGAAGAAATTCTTCTCTGACTTGAAAAACTACTTTTGGGAGGACCCCTTTCTCTTTCGCATCTGCGCAGACCAAGTGATACGAAGATGTGTTTCAAGCGAGGAGGGTGCGCAAATATTGCGACACTGCCATGAGGGGCCGGCTGGAGGGCATTATCAAGCCAACCGGACCGCGCGGAAAGCGTTAGAGTCAGGCTTTTATTGGCCCACTCTCTTTAAGGATGCTCACACTTTTGTGAGTATATGCGATAGCTGCCAGCGGGCGGGTAACATCTCTCGTCGTGACGAGATGCCCCAAAATTTTTATTTAGAATGCGAAATTTTCGATTTGTGGGGCATAGACTTTGTAGGCCCCCTACCTCCTTCTTTTAATAATCGCTATATTTTAGTGGCGGTCGACTACGTGTCTAGGTGGGCGGAAGCGCAAGCTCTGCCCACCAATGATGCGCGAGTCGTCGTCCATTTTCTAAAAAAATTATTTTCTCGCTTTGGCACGCCCCGTGCAATAGTAAGTGATAGGGGCACGCACTTCTGCAATGCCCAGTTTTCAAAAATTTTATCTAAATACGGCGTCACGCATAAGCTCGCCACCGCCTATCACCCCCAAACGAGCGGCCAAGTAGAGGTAGTAAATCGCGAGATAAAACGCATTCTGGAAAAAACCGTCTCTTTAAATAGGAAGGATTGGTCCTCAAAACTCGACGACGCGTTATGGGCGTATCGTACGGCCTACAAGACCGCTATCGGTTGTACGCCCTATCGATTAGTCTACGGCAAAGCGTGCCATTTACCGGTAGAATTAGAACACCGCGCTTTTTGGGCCTTAAAATTTTTAAATCTCGATTCGAACTTAGCCTCCGAGAATAGGAAATTCCAACTCAATGAACTCGATGAATGGCGTGCGAACGCTTATGAGAGTAATAAATTTTATAAGGAGCGTTCTAAGTTCTACCACGATCGAAAAATTAAATTTCCAAAAACTTTCGCGCCGGGCGATCTTGTCCTTCTTTATAATTCACGTCTTCGTCTTTTTCCGGGTAAGCTCAAATCCCGCTGGTCCGGCCCCTTTGCAGTCAAAGAGGTTTGGCCGTATGGGACCATTCTTATCTCTCACCCCGAAAAAGGCGATTTTAAAGTCAACGGCCACCGTTTAAAACTATATCTTGCGGGCGATCCAGTGGACGGCCACACGGAATCTTTAACCCTCCCTAATTTATAATCTCACCACGCCAAATGCGTCAAGCTACGCGACGGTAAACAAAGCGCTCGTGGGAGGCACCCCATATTTATCTAATATTTTTATTATGCTTTTTCTCTATTTTTGCAGGGTTTCTTCCGACCCCGCCAACTTTACTTCAGGGATGCCTTTTTGCTTCCTTTTTCCTTTTGTATATATTGCATTGTTATTTTCTCTTCTTCATACTTACATTACAACATTGGGGACAATGTTGGGTTTTACGTATGGGGGTGTATTTCCCGTTTTCAAAAAAAAAAAAGAAATATGATATGTATTTTTTGTAGTTGAAAAACAAAAAAAAAAAAAAAAAAAAAAAAACATTATAACAACAAAAAAAAAAAAAAAAAAAGAAAAAAAAAAAAAAAAAAAAAAAAAAAAAACTCCAAAAATAATAAACCCTACTTTACTTTTATTCTTAAAGCATTTAGTTTCGAGAGTATATGTTTGTGGATTTTCATAATCGCTAGTTTTACTATTTGTTTGTTTATCTAAGATCGATAGATTTAAACGTTCGGGGTTAAGTTTTAAAGAATATCTTGTGTTTTTAATTTAAATAGAGGCTTTGTTATCAAGCACTACTTCTACTAGCTAAAATAGAGACATGTGTATTATGTTGGCAAAACAACTTTAGACTGCAATTATCCCTACTTTATGTCTTCAGGAATCTAGGAATATTCAACTTACTAAGGTTGCTCTCAAAACTTTTTTTATTATTCTAGAATTTCTCTTGAAAACCCCTTGTATACACCAATTCAGCATGGCAAAAACACAAAAAGAAGAAAAAAAAACAAAAAGATCTTATGTCAATGGGAATACAAAAATTCCGTAAACATAGGCACCCAATATTTGTTAAAAGAAATCCTATGTCAATGGGAATTACAAATTCCGTAAACACAGGCATTGGGTTAATTAAAAAGGTCAATTTTCCCTCGTCCCTCGTACACCAACGATGGGAGTCAAAGGAAACTTTATAAGAGGGGTGAGATGATACAATTCATCACCCCTGATCCAAGTACTCTTCTATTTGCCAAGGCTTTTTTCCCCTTTTCCCTTAACCAAATTATTGTTTCTAGTTCTAATTCAAAAAATCATTTGAGAGCATAATTAGTAACTTATATTTTTCCTTTATGTTTCTTTAAACAAAGGTTATTATAATTTCGATCTAATCTCGTTTACTAATGATTGCAATTTTGTTTGCTATTTGGTTAATTAAGAAGTCTTTTGGCCAGGACATTTCTTCTACTTAAATCATTTGCATAATTTAGGACTTAACTCTTATTACTCCGAATTTTTATTTTTCAGTCTCTTATGATTAAAATAAAACGATAGCCAAAAATTAGAACTTATATTAATCCCGTATAGATCTCTCTTACTTTTGCCCTGGAATAGCAAAAGCTTAAGTATGGGGGTATTTGATAAGTAATAAAAAATATGTATTTTTGGTATAAGTATTAGTATAGTTTTAATTAATATTGTGAATTTTCTATGTAAATTAATGAATAAATTGCTTTTTTATTATTTCTGGTTTCTAACTTAGTTTTATTTTTGTTTTTGCAATTTTTTGCAAAATTTTCACAGGTCACGCCCTCAGACACGCCCGTGACCAAGGGTGTGTAATTTTAAAGATCAAATATCAACGGGACGGCTCAATTCAGATCAAATCCCGACAAATCGCTCAAGTCACGCCCGAGGTCACGCCCGTGACCAAGGGCGTGTAATTTTAAAAGCCAAATTTCCAGCTGGCAGCCGTTTTCAGGTGAAATCTCGAAGAGTTGATCAAGTCACGCCCGTGACTCTACAAGTCACGCCCGTGTTCCAGCAGAGTCACGCCCGTGAGCCGCCAGCGTGTCACGTCTCGAAGCCGCACCCATGCTGCCGACATCAGCCACCCATAGTCACGCCCGTGACTCACCAAGTCACGCCCGTGACATACCAAGTCACGCCCGTGACATACCAAGTCACGCCCGTGTGCAGCCATGTTTGACGGCCAGACCTTCCAGAAGGCGGCGAATACAGCCGAGCAAATGTCACGCCCTAAGTCACGGCCGTGACATTCAAGTCACGCCCGTGACCTAGGGCGTGTAAAACTCAAATTTTCCCTATAAATAGAGGGGCTCGGCTGAAGTTATTTTCATCCAAATTTTGAGTGGTTTTTGTTGTATTGTGAGTTCTTTTGAGTGATTGTGAGCTTCTCTTCTGCATTTCAGTTTAAGTTCGTTTGTAGTTTTTTCGTCTTCCTAGTCTAGTTGTAATGCTGATTTCAGAAATAAAATGATGTTTTTCTCATTTGGATCATCTTCTTTTTATTAATGTTAGTGTGTGTGCGTGTATGAGTTTAGCTTTATTGCTTTCATAATTTAGTTTTATTGCTTTTATAGTTAGTTTTATTGCTTTCGTAATCTAGGTTTACTGTTTTCATAGCTTAGATTTACAAGCTTTCATAAGTTAGTTTTATCGTTTTCTTTTTCGCTTTATTTTATCGCTTTCATTTTAAACGCTTTCTTTTTCAGTTTCTTTTAGAGTGTGTGCGTGTATGAGATAGTATTTTCCTTTTTTTTGTAGCTTAGTTTTTATTTCAGTCTTTATATAACTGCTATATACCACCCCCTTCTCAAATAAGAGGCTAATTTACTTTAGCACTTATTTAAGTCGGTTGGGATGGATATTATTTCTGCACCTTTATAAGTCTTTTCATTTCTATACCATCCCCTTCTCAAATAAGAGGCTAATTTACTTTAGCACTTATTTAAGTTGGTTGGGACGGATATTATTTCTGCACCTTTATAAGTCTTTTCATTTCTATACCACCCCCTTCTTAAATAAGAGGCTAAGAACTTTTTAGCACTTGTTTAAGGTGGTTGGGACGGATATTATTACTGTTTTTATATAAGTCTTTTTATTTCCTTTTTATCCGCTTATATCCGCTTTAATTATCAAACATGTATTTTTCAACCGATAATGCCGTCTCCATTCCGATGAGTGGCTAATTTCCTTTAGCGCACGACGTCGAAGAGCATTGGGACACAAAAATAGTTTTTCTATAAGAATTAAAACATCTCTTTCTAAAATAATTAACGCTTAAGGTTTATCCGAGAATCACGTTGAGTGGAGCCACATAATCGATGTGTGGTTTTCATTTCCGTTTTCGTACCTAGTTAGCCGAGAGGCTCGTGTGTACGGACTGATCACTCACGGGTAAAGAGAAGTGCGCTCTACCCTCGAGAGAGGACGAGGTAACTCTCCCGAATTGGAAATAAAAACCCAATAGCGGGGTTCGCAACATAAAGCGAGTATTAAGAACATTCGATTGTAGAACGAGAGTTCGGTCGAATATTCATAATCTCAGGTGGGCGTACCCTCGAGAGAGGAGCGTTCATAATTATGGAACCTCCACGGCCAAGTCATCTTAATATTTTGAAAAGTCATCACTTTTAATTCTACGAAAAATCTATTTTCGTCTCAAGGTAATTCGACGTCGCGCGCTATATTTCTCATCACTTAGAACTCTAGTAGATCGCTTAAATCATCTTTCGCATTTTATCATTTAGAACTCTAGTTAAATCAACTAAAAATATTATTCCGATAAAATAATAGTTCGTCCCTCGAAGTAGCATAATCAACACGACCCGCGGAAATATACGATCCCGATATTTTCTAAAAATATCCTGTATTACTTGCGATAAGGTATACTTGCCTTTATCAAATGATTAATTTGGACTAAAAATTCAAACACAGCTTTTCAAACTCATTTAGTGCAAAACTCTCCTTTTCTACTATTCAATTCAATAGAATTCGGCATTGTAGCCGAAGCGTAATTGTCAATATTCCGAAAGAAGAAAAAGATCGTTACTTCTATCCTTCGATAGGATAACGGTTAATTTCTCAAAGTAGGAGTACTTGCGAGACTCTTCGAAAATATCCGCCAATTCTAAACTCTTAATATAAAGGTTATCTTTTATTTATAAAACAAAAAGAAGAAGCCCAAGTAATCATCAGGGGGGGCACCCGCCCCTCCCCTCTCGCCTCTAACTTGGCGAGGGCGAGAGGGGGGGCACCCGCCCCTCCCCTCTCGCCTAACTTGGCGAGGGTGAGAGGGGGGGCACCCGCCCCTCCCCTCTCGCCTAACTTGGCGAGGGCGAGAGGGGGGGCACCCGCCCCTCCCCTCTCGCCTAACTTGGCGAGGGCGAGAGGGGGGGCACCCGCCCCTCCCCTCTCGCCTCTAACTTGGCGAGGGCGAGAGGGGGGGCACCCGCCCCTCCCCTCTCGCCTCTAACTTGGCGAGGGCGAGAGGGGGGGCACCCGCCCCTCCCCTCTCGCCTAACTTGGCGAGCGAGAGGGGGGGCACCCGCTCCTCCCCTCTCGCCTCTAACTCCTCCTCTGGTGAGAGCTACGGGGGTTCGCCGGGCGATACCCAAAAGTCTTAAGACCCCTTGGGTCTAGTCGACACGTCTCGACGGCCCTCCATGCTGGGCCTCACTCGATGGATATGGGGGTTGTACACAATCCCCGCTCTTTGCGAGGTTGGTACAACCTCGGAAAGAAAAAGTCCAAGCCCAAATATCCATCGAGGGGGGGGGGGGGGGGGGGGGGCAGAACCTTGCTCCCGAGGATCATTCGACTCACCCAGCTAGTGGGAGCCTGGAGTGAGGAGGACATCTCGGTGTTGAACTCACCCGTCGAGGATCATTCGACCCACCCAGCTAGTGAGAGCCTGGAGTGAGGAGGACATCTCGGTGTTGAACTTAACCATCCGAGGATCATTCGACCCACCCAGCTAGTGAGAGCCTGGAGTGAGGAGGACATCTCGATGGTAAGCCCTTCCTTCCGAGGATCATTCGACCCACCCAGCTAGTGAGAGCCTGGAGTGAGGAGGACATCTCGGCGTTGAACTTACCCATCCGAGGATCATTCGACCCACCCAGCTAGTGAGAGCCTGGAGTGAGGAGGACATCTCGATGGTAAGCCCTTCCTTCCGAGGATCATTCGACCCACCCAGCTAGTGAGAGCCTGGAGTGAGGAGGACATCTCGATGGTAAGCCCTTCCTTCCGAGGATCATTCGACCCACCCAGCTAGCGAGAGCCTGGAGTGAGGAGGACATCTCGGTGGTAAGCCCTTCCTTCCGAGGATCATTCGACCCACCCAGCTAGTGAGAGCCTGGAGTGAGGAGGACATCTCGGTGTAGAACTTACCCATCCGAGGATCATTCGACCCACCCAGCTAGTGAGAGCCTGGAGTGAGGAGGACATCTCGATGGTAAGCCCTTCCTTCCGAGGATCATTCTACCCACCCAGCTAGTGAGAGCCTGGAGTGAGGAGGACATCTCGGCGTTGAACTTACCCATCCGAGGATCATTCGACCCACCCCGCTAGTGAGAGCCTGGAGTGGGGAGGACATCTCGATGGTAAGCCTTTCCTTCCGAGGATCATTCGACCCACCCAGCTAGTGAGAGCCTGGAGTGAGGAGGACATCTCGGCGTTGAACTTACCCATCCGAGGATCATTCGACCCACCCAGCTAGTGAGAGCCTGGAGTGAGGAGGACATCTCGATGGTAAGCCCTTCCTTCCGAGGATCATTCGACCCACCCAGCTAGTGAGAGCCTGGAGTGAGGAGGACATCTCGGCGTTGAACTTACCCATCCGAGGATCATTCGACCCACCCAGCTAGTGAGAGCCTGGAGTGAGGAGGACATCTCGATGGTAAGCCCTTCCTTCCGAGGATCATTCGACCCACCCAGCTAGTGAGAGCCTGGAGTGAGGAGGACATCTCGGCGTTGAACTTACCCATCCGAGGATCATTCGACCCACCCAGCTAGCGAGAGCCTGGAGTGAGGAGGACATCTCGGCGTTGAACTTACCCATCCGAGGATCATTCGACCCACCCAGCTAGTGAGAGCCTGGAGTGAGGAGGACATCTCGATGGTAAGCCTTTCCTTCCGAGGATCATTCGACCCACCCAGCTAGTGAGAGTCTGGAGTGAGGAGGACATCTCGGCGTTGAACTTACTCATCCGAGGATCATTCGACTCACCCTGCTAGCGAGAGCCTGGAGTGAGGAGGACATCTCGGCGTTGAACCTACTAATCATATAAGCAAAGTAACTTCATCCATCTAATGGGGGGATTTCCCTTGTCAAAAACCTCCTGGCCCAACCAGTGAGGGGTAGAGCTTGTTACAAAGGAAAACCACAAAAAACAGAAAACAAAAAATAAACACATCATGCCCCCCCATGGTACTCGCCTCTCCGGCTGCTCGCGCGAGATGATCATTCCTCTGCTTCTCCTTCCACTCCCATCTGGCTCATGCTCTCCATGATCTTCTCCATCTCCTCCGCCCCTGCTTGCCAAGAGATGTTGTTGACGGCTGTGACATAGCAGTGCCTCGCCATCCTGGGGTCTCCGCGGATCCTGACTTGGATTCCTCCAGCGTTGAGCTTGAGGCATTGGTGGAAGGATGATGGTACGCATCGGAAGGCGTTGATGAGGGGTCTTCCGAAGATGGCATTGTAACTGCTAGGAGCGTCAACTATGACGAACCGACAGTTCCTTGAGCCTCCCCCCATCGTCACTTGGAGTCCAACTCCACCCTCCACCTCTTTCCTTTCTCCGGAGAATCCAAACAAGGGCCCATCTGAGGCCAGCACCCTCCTTGGATCCACCTTCAACTCGTCAAATGCCTTCTTGAAAATGACGTTGACAGAGCTCCCGTTGTCAACGAGGATCCGAGAGACAGTGTAACCTTCGATGGCTGTCTGAATGACTAGCGCATCACAGAATGGATCCTCGTTATCTGGCATGTCCTTGCTTGAGAAAGTGATTTTCTCCTCGGGAGGTGGGTCCTGTGACGTTGAAGCGACGCTGCGTCGATATACGGCGTGGAGGCTTGCCTTACGGGTGGCCTCGATCCCTACCCCCCCGTGGATCACCGCGACCCGTCCTTTGGCTCCTATGTCAGTTCGGTCCTCGCAGATGTCGTCGTCCACTACTGCTCCAGGTGGGACTTCTTCAATCCGCACCGGCGGCTGCTGTTGTGTCTGACCTCTCGCCTCTCTCACCTCCAAGAACTCTGGGCAGGTAGTTGTTGCATGCCCCTCTGCTTGGTGGTAGTCGCAGTATGGCACCGCTCTTCCCCCCCTTCTCCTACGGGCTGGGATGTCTCTTGCTTCCACTCCTCCTCTTCGAATCGCCATAGCTTGAGCTGGTGGGGGTAGGAGCTGCCTAGGGGCCTGCCTCCAAGGAGGAGGGTTGGGCCTCCCTTGGCCTCCGTAGAAGTTTCCCCCTCCTTGGGCGAGACCCCTCCCTTGCTCCTGACCCCCCTGGGGTCCCTGGTACCCTTGACCCCTCTGCTCTTCCCTCCTCCTTCCTTCCTGCTGCCTGAGGCCACCTTGCTCTCTTGGCTCGACCTCCACTAGCTTTGCCAACTTCTTTGCCAGCCCCGGGTTTGCCGCCTCAGTGGCTATCTCCTTTGCAGCTTTTTCCATCAGGTCCTCAAAGGACAGGGGAGGCTTCCTAGTTAGGCGCATTTTGAAGAGGCTCTCTCGTAGCCCCACGGTGAAAGCCATCTGGAGGGCATACCCTGGCACCTCCTGGATGTTCTGGATCTCCTCCTGGAATCTGTCCATGTACTGGGCCAACGTCTCCTCGTGCCTCTGCTTGACCAGGAAAATGGACTCAGCATTCTTCTTCCTCTTCTTGGATGTGGAGAAGCGTAGCTGGAAGCTTCGGCTCAAGTCATCAAAGCTGTAAATGGAGCCAACCGGGAGCTGGTGGAACCAGTCCCTAGCTTTGTCCCTCAGGGTGGTGGCGAAGAGACGACACTTGAACGCGTCCGTCATGGGCCTGATGGAGACGGTATCCTCGAACCACTGTAGGTGCTGGACGGGATCATCCTTCCCGGTATAGAAAGTCATGTTGGGCTCCTTGAAGCCTTCCGGGATGGGAGACGAGATGATCAGCTCGCTAAAGGGTGACCCCCCACTCGCCGGCTTCGCGAGCTCCGCTCGCGCGACTCCTGCTCCGAGCGAGACCCCACTCGTCGGGCTGGGAAAAAGCACTCGCCCGGCGAGGTCTCGTTCGCCACTCTCGGTCACTGGCTCCTTGCCTGGCCGACCCCCTGGGGCGACCTCTCCTGACCCCCCCTGGGCGAGCACTCCTTGCGACCCAGAAGGCGGTGTCTGGGGGGAGGGAGCCGAGCAGTCACCTCCCCTGGAGATGCCTTGGAGTAGCTCCATGATTCCCTTGATGGCCGTCATGAACTCTCCCCTTCCTACCACCTCACTTGGGATGTGAGACCCCTCATCGTCTCCTCCTCCGAGGTCTCCTGCCATGAGATTTGGCTCAAGAACTTCTGTGCTGACCACTCTCCACGCTCACCGCACCAAAATGTTGAAACCGAAATCTTGAGGACAAGACTTGGTCTCTGTGGAGTTCGGGGTCCCTAAGAAGGGGTGGTCTCACACCTACTTCCCTCGAGCCAACTCTCTAGGCAAGAGCACTTAGATTTGGAAACGGACCAAGGGCTTAGTGGGGAGGTCCCGCCACATACCCGGAAGTCCCCTTGGAACTTCCCCTCCCAAGCCACTACTAAGCTTGGGCACCACTGGAGCCTCTCCTCACCCTCTCTAGAGAGACTTGCTGAGGAGGGAGAGAGAGGAGAGAGCTAGCTAAGAATGAGATCCTCAAAATGGTGCCCCCTTGGTCCTATTTATAGGTTTTTCGGGTTTGGACTGCGAATAGCCAAAACTGGACTGCAAATAGCCAAATCCCGCTGTTCTGAAGCGCTAAACGCAGACCGCTGGACTGCGAATAGCCAAATTTGGACTGCGAATAGCCAAAACGGGACGAGAAAGGACCTCCCTTGGGCGAAGGGGGTACCTTACGGGGCTCGGCGAGCTCCCTTACTGGGCGAGGGCGAGAGGGGGGCACCTGCCCCTCATCCTCTCGCCCCTAGCTGGGCGAGGGCGAGAGGGGGGGGGGGGGGGGGCACCCGCCCCTCCCTTCTCGCTTCTAACTTGGCGAGGGCGAGAGGGGGGGCACCCGCCCCTCCCCTCTCGCCTAACTTGGCGAGGGCGAGAGGGGGGGCACCCGCCCCTCCCCTCTCGCCTCTAACTTGGCGAGGGCGAGAGGGGGGGCACCCGCCCCTCCCCTCCCGCCTCTAACTTGGCGAGGGCGAGAGGGGGGGCACCCGCCCCTCCCCTCTCGCCTAACTTGGCGAGGGCGAGAGGGGGGGCACCCGCCCCTCCCCTCTCGCCTAACTTGGCGAGGGCGAGAGGGGGGGCACCCGCCCCTCCCCTCTCGCCTAACTTGGCGAGGGCGAGAGGGGGGGCACCCGCCCCTCCCCTCTCGCCTCTAACTTGGCGAGGGCGAGAGGGGGGGCACCCGCCCCTCCCCTCTCGCCTCTAACTTGGCGAGGGCGAGAGGGGGGGCACCCGCCCCTCCCCTCTCGCCTAACTTGGCGAGCGAGAGGGGGGGCACCCGCTCCTCCCCTCTCGCCTCTAACTCCTCCTCTGGTGAGAGCTACGGGGGTTCGCCGGGCGATACCCAAAAGTCTTAAGACCCCTTGGGTCTAGTCGACACGTCTCGACGGCCCTCCATGCTGGGCCTCACTCGATGGATATGGGGGTTGTACAATGTTGAGGATCGAAGGGGGAGGAGCCCCCACCCCAAGGAGGTGTGAGGATAGGGGGGATCTGGGAGCCCATGGGGGGATAGGGGTCATCCACGGAGGAGCAGGGTTGGAGGCGACCCGGAAGGGGAGCCTCAACGCCGTGTATCTGAAGAGTGTGGCCTCTACCTCCCAGATTCCGCCACCGTCATGAGAGATCACTTTCTCGGAGGAAGACATGTTGGGGAACGAAAACCCTTTCTGCGACGCTGTGGTGATCAAGGTCGCGATAGAAAACTATACGGTCTCTCGCATCCTGGTGGATAACGGGAGCTCCGTCAATGTCGTGTTCAAGAAAGCGTTTGAGGCCATGAAGGTGGAAGAGAAGAGGGTTACCTCGACGGAAGGGCTGCTCTTTGGATTTGCGGGAGAAAGAAAGGAAGTAGAGGGAGGTGTGGAGTTGGTGGTGACGCTGGGAGGAACCACCAAGTGCTGCAGGTTCGTCATCGTGGACGCCCCCAGCAGTTACAATGCCATCTTCGGCAGGCCGCTCATCAGCGCCTACAAGTGTGTGCCCTCCTCCTACCACCAGTGTCTTAAGTATAACCAAGGAGGTGTGCAGATCCGGATCCGAAGCGATCCCAAGGTGGCAAGGCAGTGTTATCTTAACGATGTCAACATGATCAGCTGGAAGGAGGAGGCAGAGGCGGTGGACCTGGTGATGGAGGAGATGGCGATGCAGGAAGCGGCCGAAGAAGCAGAGGAGACGGCAAGGCTGGAGGCAGCCGAAGAAGTGGAGGAGAAGGAGATCCTAGCTGAAGGCTGGAGGCCGGGAAAGGTGAAGATCAGCAGGGAGCTGGAAGAGGAAGACAAGGAGAAGATCATGTCCTGCATCCAGAGGAACGCAGACATCTTTGCGTGGAGCGCAGCCGATATGCCAGGCGTCGACGCGAACGTCGCCTGCCATCATCTCAACTTGGATAAAGGAGTCCACCCCATCCAACAGAAGAAGAGAGCAACCGCCACCACCCTAGCCGAGCCCATCAGGGAGGAGGTCAAGAAGCTGTTGGAAGCAGGGTTTGTGTCGGAGATCCAGTACCCAGGCTGGGTCTCCAATGTTGTAATGGTGAGGAAGGGAGAGGGGAAGTGGCGCATGTGTATTGACTTTTCTATCCTTAATAAAGCTTGCCCCAAGGATTGTTACCCTTTGCCTAGAATCGACGAGCTAGTAGACTCGGCCGTCGGATTCCCTGTCATGAGTTTTTTAGATGCTTTTTCTGGTTACCATCAAATCCGCATGCATCCACCCGACGTGAAGCACGTATCCTTCATTACCAACGGCGGATGCTATTGTTATAAAATGATGCCATTCGGGCTTAAAAACGCAGGAGCAACCTATCAGCGCATGATGGACAGGGTGTTCAAAGAGCAGAAGGGGTGAAACTTGGAAGTATACGTCGACGATCTCATGGTGAAGAGCAAGAGCGCCGGGGAGCACCTCCATGACTTGGAGGAGACCTTCGCCACGCTGCGGAAGTATAAGATGAGACTAAATCCGGCCAAGTGCGTGTTTGGGGCTGGAAAGGGGAAGTTCTTGGAACACCTCTTGACTCCGGCTGGAATAGAACCGAACCCGGACAAGGTAAAGGCGATCATGGAGATGGAAGCACCCAGGAACGTCAAGGAAGTTCAGCGCCTGACAGGTCGCCTAGCCGGGCTGAGCAGGTTCCTCTCCAGGGCAGGACAGAAATGCTCACCTTTCTTCAAAACCCTCCGAGACAATAAAAAGTTCGAGTGGTCGACAATAAAACTCCAGTTGGCCCAGGTACCCCTGTTACAAGGGCCTAGAGAGGGAGAAGATCTCTTCCTATACGTAGGGGTGGGGTCGGAAGCGGTAAGCTCGGTCCTGGTCCGCGAGGAGGGGAAGCGCCAACTCCCCATTTACTATGTAAGTCGGGTCCTGCGGAAGGCAGAACTGCGATACCCCATCCTGGAAAAATTGGCGTTTGCTTTGATTGTATCGACGCGGAGACTCCGACCTTACTTCCAGGCCCACCCGATCAAGGTAGTGACCGACCACCCTCTCCGGAATGTCCTAGAAGGAGTAGAGCATTCTGGCAGGATGGCGAAGTGGTCAGTGGAACTTAGCGAGTTCGACGTCACCTATGTGCCCCGGCTAGCCATGAAGGCCCAAGCGGTGGCGGACTTCCTAGTCGACTATACCACAGAAGTAGGCAAGGAGGAGATACCCCAGCAGGTGGCGTGGGAAGTGTTCGTGGATGGAGCGTCGAGGAGGAACTCATGTGGAGGAGGCATCATCCTGATCAGCCCACGGGGCACCAGAATTGAGCAGGCTGTCAGCATTCGCTTCCCCGTTACCAACAATCAGGCAGAATATGAGGCCGTAATCGCGGGGCTACGCCTAGCCCAAAAGTTGGGAATCCATGACATCAAGGTCCACTCCGACTCACTGGTGGTCACCTCCCAGATTCGAGGAGAGTTTGAAGCAAAAGAGCCGGTACTGCAACGCTACCTGGTAAAAGTCAAAGACTTGGTGGGCGTCTTCAAGACATTCTCCATACAACACGTGCCAAGGGAGGAGAACGCCCGAGCGGACCGGTTGGCCAAATATGTCCCCCTGGCCGGGGAAGCAATCACCGAGTTGTTTCGGCCTTCGATCGAGGAGGGAGAGGTGGTGGACATCGACCGACCCGCTTCGTGGATGGATCCCCTGGTCACCTTCTTGACCACATGATGCTTGCCCGCGGAGGTTCAAGACAAGAGACGGTTCAGGTACAAGTCCGCTTATTATTTACTAACTGACGGGGTGCTCTACAGGAAGACTCTATCCGGTCCCCTAGCCAGGTGCCTGTCCGAAGAGGAGGCCTCCCGGGTCTTGGAGGAGGTTCACGCAGGCGAGTGCGGTAGTCATTCGGGAAGCCGAACCCTGGAGAAGAGGGTACTCCGAGCGGGATACTTTTGGCCCACCATCCGGAAAGACGCCGAAGAGTTCGCAAAGAGATGCTCAAAGTGCCAACTCTACGCCCCGCTCCAGTTACAGCCAGCCCAACGTCTCCGGTCAATCACCACCCCCTGGCCCTTCGCCATTTGGGGGATGGATCTGGTAGGACCATTCCCCCCGGCAAGCGGGCAAAGGAGATACCTCCTGGTGATGATCGATTATTTCTCTAAGTGGATGGAGGTGAAGGACCTGGCAAAAACAACCTCCCTGGTAGTGAAGAACTTCATTTGGGGAATGATCGTTTGTAGACATGGCCTACCCCTCGCCATCGTCACCGATAACGGCCCGCAATTCGCAAGCCTTGAGCTCACCGATTTCTGTAGTCAACTTGGCATCGATCTCCGCTTCGCTTCAGTTCATCACCCGCGAAGCAACGACCAGGTTGAAGCAGCCAACAAAGTCATCCTCAACCTGCTCAAGAAGAAGGTAGAAAACCTGAAGGGAAATTGGGTGGAGCAGCTCCCCTCGGTCCTCTGGGCCCTGCGGACCACCCCCACCACGGCGACCGGCGAAACACCATTCAAGCTATCGCACGGCTCGGAGGCTCTCATCCCGATAGAGTTCGAAGTCCGGAGTCCCAGGGTGGTAGCGGCAGAAGACGGGGATGAAGGGTGGAGACTCGAGAACGAAGGGGCGCAGCGACTCGCCTTAGATTTCGTGGAGGAACTTCGCGACCAGGCCACGATCCGACAAGAAGAGATCAAGCGAAGGATGGGAAAGCACTTTGATAAGCAGGTCCGAGTCAAGCAGTTCACCAAGGGAGACCTGGTTCTCAAGAAGGTGGACGCCGCAGGAAGATCCGCCGCGGTGGGCAAACTTCATCCCAATTGGGAGGGCCCCTACATTGTGTTCGAGGTGTTGAGAACCGGCGGGTACCGCCTGCAGAACATTGAGGGAGAACTCTTAGGAAACACGTGGAGTGGAGACGACTTGAAGCGTTTCTACTCCTAGCATTAATGTAATACTTAGTCGATCCTTGTTATGCTTAAAAATAATAACGATTTCCATGGCAAACTTATAACGTCTCACCACCTAGGAGACAGACATCGAGCAGTGAGTTCTAAGTCCTCGAGATGTGTTGTTGTCGTAGACCAGGCCGTAGCACTGGGCTCCTCCCCTGCAGGCTGGCTACTTGCCTCCTCGAGTGAGTTCTAAGTCCTCGCAGGAAGTCCCGGTGCGAACGCGTGAGCAACCAGAGCGGCGGTCTTCCGCCAGCCTCCTCGCGTTAGTGGCCAGGGAAGGGGGGCCTGGGCGCCGAATCTACAAAAGAACCCTCCTGTGCGAGTCACAGTCACGTGCGAGTACACCCTAAGGGCGAGTAGAAAATACGTATGCGTAAAAATTGATCCTAGGCATGAGCGACATAACCGCAGAATAAAATAAAGCAAAACGCATCAAAGCAAATACGAGGAGAAGGGCGAGTACACCCAAAATAAACACGTCAAGATAAGTTTATTGTTACAAAGCCAAAATGGTTAGACGTCCGGATCCTCTTCTTCTGACCCGCTAGAGGAGTTCTCATCTTGGGCCTCGATGGGAGCAGGATTCACCGCCTCGCGGTATAACTTTGGAAGAAGGGTGGCGAGATCAACCTGGGCCCCATCAGCAGTAAGCATGAAGCGGCGCCGGAGGCGCTCCCGCACGAACACCGCGGTCGCGATCGCCAGCTTCCGACGCGTCTCGGCGATTTGAGCAGGGGTAAATTGGAGGAGGGTTGGCGCGTTCGTCGACTCTCCCCGGCTGGGGTGGCGAAGTTCCTCTATTCCAGACTCGGCTTCGGCGAGGCGATTACCGAGATAATCGACCTGACGCTGCGAGGCGATGAGTTGCTCCTCCAGTTCTGATATCCGCGTCACTAGCGCCACCGCGGCCTCCTGAGAAACGAGACATTAGCTAACCCCAAGTTAAGCAAGTAGGACGGGGGCGAGGCGGGCTAAATACCTCGGGAGGGGGAACCTCCTTGGCCTGGAGCTCGGCTATCTCCCTATCCCTCTCAATCATCTTCTTCTCCAACTCCGCGTGGGCGGCGCCCAGGTCGCGGAGCCGCCTGTTCGACTGAATCCCCCGCCGCGCTGTCTGGTGAATCAGCTCGGCTGTCCGAAGGGCGGAGCGGCAACTCAGGTTGGCCAACTCACGGATAGGAACCTCCGCGAGTACCTCGGCGTCATCTCGCCCGTACAACCCAAAGATCAGATTGAACGCCTGATCGCCGACCTCCTCGAAATCCTCCCAAGAGGGGAGGATCGCACTCACGGAAACCCGGTTCGCCTCGTGATCCCATATCATGAGGGGGTCACCCCGGGAATCCTTACGCCGCATCCCCAGCCCGTAATGCGGGTGAGTGGAAGGGTCGGGAGGGGGACTCGCCGGAAGGCGGGAGGAAGAACCCCCTGTCTTCTGCCTTTTTGGCCTCGGCTCGCTCGCCGAGGCGATTTCGGGATCCACCTGCCCCTTGCCCTTGTCCACCGGCAAGGCTGGCCCGCTGTCCACCGTGACCACCACCCCTGCGAGGGACCCCTCCCTGGAAGGCTCACTGGACCGTTGCCGAGAAGCATCATGAGGGGGTAAGAGGGGGACGGTGCGCTCTCCTGCATTTAAACACGAGTCAGTTAGTAACCACCCCCACTAGGAATAGATAACCAATACCGCGAGGCGAGTAAGATTTACCCGCTCCCGGATTAACGAAGGCGAGTTGATCCACGCCCTGCCGCAGGAAAACGACGTCCAAGACCTTGTCCTTCAGGAAACGGTAGAGTTCGAGCGCGTCCCCCCTCAGGCGAGGCGGTCGGTACTCTGCCTCCGTCTTCTGGATGGGGGCGAAGGGAATGTTGCCGTAGTCGCCTCGCACCAGGACGAATTTGTCCGTCCAATGGTGGACCTTATTGAAGGTCTAGGCAACCTTGACGCACACGCTGGTGAAAAATAAGGTGCCGTCGCTGGTCGCCTTCAGGGTCATCACTTTGCGGAAGGTGGAGAGGTTGAACTCTATTTTCTCTCCGCGGAGGTAGCAGGCATAAGCGACCAGGACGCTGATCGCGTTAGGGTTGACCTGCGCAGGGATCATCCCGAAATACCGGAAGACTTGACGAACCTCAGGCCACAGGGGCAGCCTCAACCCTACCTGGAAGTGTGCCAAGGGAATGGCGAGCTCTCCACTATACAGCGAGTTGAGAAACTCGTCCGGTCCTGGCCGCCTCGCGGTGTAGCCCAGGGGCAGGTAACGCTTCTCGACATCCGCCAACTCCTCGCCGAGGGTCTGCGAGCTGAGAAAGTTGTGCGCCTTGAAATTGCGGACGCAGAAGGCGCGCCCCTCCTCGGATGGTTCTTTCCCCATAGCGGGCCGCGAGTAGGAGCAAGGGAATTCAGTGGGGGAGGTTCAGAGATAGGATGCCTGGGAGAGGTAGGGAAGCGTACCTTCCAGCGCAGGAGGACCCTCTATTTATAGACCCTGCCCCCAGGCCTAACCGCGCGCGAGCAGATCACCTAGCGTGGCGAGTAGGCCCTAAGCAGCGAATAGATATAGAAAGAATGCATGCCCATCAGAAATAGGAAAAATAACGAACGAAGGAAGCACACCATACAAGCACAAAAAGAACACATGTAAATATATGATAAACATTCTTGGGGCGCCCAGCGCGAGTACAAGTAAAGAGACATAAAAGGACGCCTGAGGATTACAAGGACCCGTGGGTCGCGAGTTAGATTGCTAAGCAGGCTCTCAAAAAATCAAAAGAAAGAACAGGGACTATCCCTGAAGATCTCAACCACGATGCACCGGGCCGCGGCCCCGACGGTGAGGGCGAGGGCGTTGGGGGTGGCGAGCTCTCCAGGCGATGCCTTGGGCCGCACGCAAGTCCTCGCGAGCCCTCTCCAGGATCCCTTCACTCTGGCGGATACGTTCCTCGCCTCGCCTAATGTGCTCCTCCAAAAGGGAGGCCTCCCCCACGGTGCCCGCCACCTGAGCAAAGCGATGAAGATCGTCATCGGTAGCCTTCTGGCGAGTCTCCACCTCATATAACCTCGCCTTCGCGTCATCCATCCGGCCAAGTAGGCCGTCTTCACCCTGCAGGTTGTCGTGAAGTCCCTCCACTTCGGCGAGGCGATCACCAAAGTTGACCAATTGGGCCTTCACCCGGCCGGCGACATAGTCATCAAGAAGGAATCATGGGCCCGAAGGACAGCCATCAGGCGAGCCCATGACTCCTCGTTGAAGGCAGGGGGTCCGCGAGAAACTCCCTCAAGGGAGTGGACACCGCTGGCGGCGGCGACCCCGGAATCGAGTCAGAAGACGATAGACGACTAGACGGGAGGGACCCGTGGCTGCCTGAAGACGAGAAG
The DNA here is from genome assembly GCA_033032865.1 of Dactylorhiza incarnata. Classification (NCBI taxonomy): domain Eukaryota; kingdom Viridiplantae; phylum Streptophyta; class Magnoliopsida; order Asparagales; family Orchidaceae; genus Dactylorhiza; species Dactylorhiza incarnata. Next base: position 256,843 of record JAWHQI010000147.1, read on the forward strand.
TCAGACGAGAAGGGTAAGACGGAAAGAAGAATAGAGACGAGATAGCGAGGCGAATACCCTCCAACGCGTTGTCCTCTCCCTGGAGCCAAGGTGGATCTGTCCGCAACCCCCCGGTGGAGGTGGATAGACGAAGAACCACACCAGTCCTCCCCGGCAAGGGGCCCATCGTCAGCTACTTCCCTCCCGAGGTTGGGCGGGCGGGCTGACCTATCCCAGACTGAGACAGGGGCTGTTGCAAGGGAGGAGCCGGAGTTGAACCAACCCGCCCCAAAATTGAAGATGACGCGGTCGCTAAATCCGTTGAGGGCGCCGCAGCAGATTGCCCTCGTGAAGGAGGGCGAGTAGAGAGCGTTGCACGGAGCATGAAGTCAAGACCTGGTAGATATAATCGGAAGAAAACCGTAGCCTTACCCAACGTCAGGACGGTAGGAGCAGCAGGGAGCAGCAGGCCGGTCGTAAGGACTGGAGGCGCTCTCGCGTCCTCAGTCCCACCGGTGGTGACTTCGACGCCGCCCTCCTTCTCTCGGCGAGGAACGTCAGCGTGGGGCTCTTCAGGGATCGGCGAAGCGGTAGGCCTCTTAAGTGGGGGATCGCACCGGGCCGTAGAGTCGGGATCGGTAGAGGACTTCTCACGCAGCTCGGGTTCCGCCCTCTTTCTCTTATGCTTCCTTTTTCTCGCGGAACCCGAGAGGCAAGGCGTCGAAAACTCGCCAAGGATGTCTAGGACCGCGGCCGCCTCGGGTTCGTCGTCCGCGAGAACCCGGTTATCAGTCCGAGAAGAACCCGCCCCAGAAGACATCTTGGAATGAGGGGATCATGGTACACCATCACCCTATTTATAGAAGAAGGCCCTGTCAACGCGCAGCCCCGCCGAATAGGAGGTTGGACTCTTCTTTCCGACCTCTGACGAGCTCGCAAAGAGCGGGGATTGTGTACAACCCCTATTCGGCAGACAAGAGCCTAGGGTGCCCGGCGAGTAGGCTGGCATCCCCTGGCGAGTAGAGCCATGGGTGTCCGACGAGTAGGCTGGCACCCCCTGGCGAGTAGAGCCATGGGTGTCCGGCGAGTAGGCTGGCACCCCCTGGCGAGTAGAGCCATGGGTGTCCGGCGAGTAGGCTGGCACCCCCTAGCGAGTAGATCCGAGGGCGTCCGACGAGTAGGCCGACACCTCCAGGCGAGTGGACCCGTTTTCAGGCGAGACCGGGTCGGGAGAATTCGCCCAGGAAGATCTTTTGAGATAAAGTCTCCTGGATGCCCATGGTGGTCTGCCCATAGCTCCTCGGAACAGCGGAGCCCGGCTATCAGCAGACCAACTTGGGGTGCGTTTAGCGGAAACGTAAAGCGGAACTACGCTATCCGCAGGCCATCCGGACCATTTTACCCTTATAAGAGTTTGCCTATAAATAGGACTCATTATGTCTCAGATCAGCACAGATCCACCCCCCTTTGAGAGAGCATGTGCTTTCTTCCTTATGCTGTCTGAGACAGGCTCAGCTTCTGGTTTTCGGGAGGGGAAATCAAGTTAGATTTCCGGGTTAGTGGCGGGACCTCCTCGCTGCAGCTAGTGGGTCATTCTTAGGGAGCTACCTACCAACCGGTGATGGTCAGTTCTTAGCTTGGAACACTTAGTTCTAGGGATCCGACGAAGAGAGAAGTAACTCAAGCTACTCCCCAAGTCTCGAACAAGTTGGACCGGTATCCAGGTTCCAACAGTACCCTCCCCCCTCGGCGGGTGCGATCGGAGCCCACTTTCTCCCTGGGGGGCGTGGTTTCCTATTTTCCGAGTGATGCGCCCTTCGGAGGCGCGTCCTCATTTGCATGATGACTGCTTTCCAATAGCGCTCGTTCGTTCTCCGTCCACTCAGAACGCTCTCGTGTTCGTTGCGATCTCAAAATACTCACGTGTTCATTGCGAGCTCAAAATGCTCTCGTGTTCGTTGCGCGCTCAGGATGCTCTCGTGTTCGTTGCGCGCTCAGAACGCATCCGCGTTCCCGATGCGCGCGACAGTTAACCTTTTCTAATTTCTCAGATTGCAGGTCTCGTTCGTCGGATTCATCGCCTTCAACGGAGCTGCCCAACCTGCCCGGGCCAGACGATCATTTACGAAAAATGGCAATCTGTGTGCTCTGAATTGGCGAACGTAATTCTCCTGTCAGGTAGTTACGACAGCGAAATTATCGGGCTACCCCTGCCCAAGGCTACAAAAGGAGCGCAGGGCCTTTATTTGGAGACACTTTGCCTTCTGCGCCCGAGAGAGCTTTGTTGAAGATTTCCTCTGAGTTCTCTTTTGGCGCTCGAAGATCTCATTCGACCTTCGAAGATCTCCTTTGAGGCTTTGAAGATCTCCTTCGTGGACTTGGAGATTTTCTTCGCTCCAGAAGACCGTCCTCCTAAGTGATTCGGGAATCCTTCAGGTCCCGAAAGGCGACTCAGCGATCTCACTTTCGTTCCGAGAAGAAAAAGTACATAGCATTCCGAGAGGTGTCCTGTCACCCTTAGAATTCTCTCTCTCTCTCTCTCCCCCATTGTAACGAGCAGCGGCATGTCACGCTCGAGTTCTTAGTTTCCAAATTGTAACGTTTCAGTAGATAGTGGAATTTGGTCGGCACAGCTCCGGCCGCGTGGTTTTTCACCATTTCTGGGTTTTCCAGGTTAAAAGTTCTCGTGTCACTTACTAATTCATTCATTGATTGATTACGCGCTCGGTTCGCTTCCGAGCTAAGATGGTTCAATTCGACCGGTCTACCGAAGCACTTGAGCGACCCGCAACAGTTTGACGCTGTCTGTGGGAACTGTGTTCCCAAATACTTTGTAAAGACTCTCTGAAGACAGTATTTGCTTCAAGACAGTACTCGCTACCAACAGCAATGGAAAGAAGAGCTACACGCACTACTGAAGAACCGGTCCCTAGGGGGCATGTCGATCAAGCACCCTCCCACTCGCTCATCAACGCTTCTCTCGCAGAAGGGGCCGCGAACGCACCCATAACAGCATTGGAGGGACGCATGCGCCAGGTGGAAAAGCACCAAACTGAGATGCTCGCGCTCCTAAGGAACGGAGGGGCATCACGAGCTACTAATACTGCCCGCGAGCAAGACAGTTTGCCTCCTCTAGCTCTGGATCGCGCTCCGGCCGAGCACTTCGCTTGCGAGTACCACATTCCTGAAGAAGAGATCTCAAGCGCGGCCAACTCAGCTCGCCCAGTCCATCCGGCCAGAGAACCTGAAACTCATCATCACCACCACCGCCCAGAAGCAACAGGCTTCGGGCATGCAGAAGGAAGGCTCACTCGCGAGGAAATTCGTGGCTTAATCGCCGAAGAATACAGACAAGTCGGAGGACGAGCCACCTTTACCCACCGCCCACTCCATCACGGCTCGCCATTAACACCCGAGGGGCCTGACACATCTGATCCCGCATGGCTTCAAGCTCCCGAGCATCGAGACGTTCGACGGAATAGATGATCCGCTAGAATACGTAAACCACTTCACCACCATCATGAGGATTTACAACGTCACTGACCAACTGATGTGCCAAGTGTTCCCGACAACACTAAAGGGACAAGCACACACTTGTTTCCACTCCCTGAGAGAAAGAGTCATCAATAATTTTGCAGAACTAACTCAGCAATTCACCGACCAATTCATCACCAACCGCAGAACCGTCCGAGACCCCTCCCACCTTACAGGAATACGCCAGAGCGAGGGAGAGACCCTCAAGGATTTCTCCTGCCACTTCACTACTGAGGCGCGACAAATTCCAGGGGTGGACCCCGAGCTTCTACGAGGAGTTTTTCTTAGAGGACTCCGCCCTGGTGGCTTCTACTCTACACTAATGCGGGAAACTCTGCCCAGCTACCCATACCTCATTCACCGAGTCGAGGCTCAGATTGCAGCTGATGAGGCAATTGAAGCGCACTGTCAGCAGTTCGAGGGGAGCTCGAAGAGGAAGAGGGAGGAGCCGCCACCGCAGTCGGTTCCCAATAAGAACAACAAGCATCGCGACAACCCCAACCGAGATCGAGAATCCCGCCAGCATCAGGACTACACTCTCCTGAACACTACCAGAACTAACATTCTTCTTGCCACTAGTGATAGCAACGCGCTTCACAGGCCCGATCCGCTTGCACCGAACAGAGGAATCCAGTCGCAATATTGTGACTTCCACCGCGGGCATGGACACAGTACTGAAGGCTGCAACCGGTTGAAGGATGAAATCGAGCGTCTTTTCTGATAAGGCCTCCTCAGAATGTTTTTACTAAACCAAGTCCCGAACCAGCACGAACCTCGGGCTAGCAATCCAGTAGAGGGCAATGTCGTACCCAGACGCGAATGAGCCAGAGGTAACGGGTAGGAGAACTTTCCCCCTAGTATAGGGGGTACATCCCGTATTTCATCTATCAACAATTTCCATTTTTTGCTTCTTCCAGTTCCTTGTTTTTAAACAGTAAACCGCAAGATTGTACTTGTGCAAATGTATCTATTTTATATTTAAAATTATTGTAGCTACTTTCATGCTCTATTAGCAAAACGGATCTCCTGAAGTGAGGCTACGAAAGGTAAGGCCACGACCTTCGGTACTAACACCAAACAACAAATCGTCAATGTAGTGATGAGAAAAGACCTCATATGAGTAGAGGATACGTGTCGAGGACGACAATCTTAACTAAGTCCACCCAAAAGACAAACTCGTCACTGCGTTGCTTCGGCAACTCACCACCGTGCTGCTTCGGCAACTCGCCACCGCGCTGCTTCGGCATCTCGCCACTGAATCGCTTGAGAATCCCGTCATCACGATATCCGATCCTCACACTACAACGCCGCTTCTACCAAAAACAAATCTTTGAGACAATAAACTCAGCAACCCCCGGCGAGGGAGGACGAACCCTCCACGGCAAGCGGTATGCTCGCCGCGACCTCCAACGCTAACCCCAACTGACAACTTCGGTACTCGTGTTAAGCAACGAGTTTCCGCCAACCTTTGACGCTGACACCGAGCGACAACCTCTGGCATGGTACGACGCGTCACACGAAGAAGACGATGACCGGAATTGCCGCGAAAAAATCAAAACCTCTGAACTCCTCCGCGCAGTAATCCGGACTATGAAGGTTTGGAGGGCTTATGATGTGCACCTGTAGATTTATAGGCACTCTCGGGGGTGCGTATAGAGGAAGTTCCACTAAGGAGAGGTGGGGTTAGTGGGGTCAAAGTCCAACTAATGATCATGGGAGTAGAGGAATCCACCGGCGCTGCGATTCGCGCTTTGTTAGCACCAAGCACGGTCAAGGCTGCACCCCACTAGTGGGGTGCGGGTAGCCCACACCCCCCATGGTAGGGTGAGGCCAAGCGGCATCCCGCCATGGTGGGGTGCGGCCAAGCAGCGCCCCGCCTTGGTGGGGTGCGGCCAAGCCCCGCCCCACCTTGGTGGGGTGCGGCCAAGACGCACCCCCCATGGTGGGGTGCAGCCAAGCCGCCCCCCCCCCCTGGGGGTGCGGCCAAACCGCAAACCCATGGTGGTGTGCGGCCAAACCGCACCCTCATGGTGGGGTGCGGCCAAGCCACAACCCCCCCCCCCCCCCCCAACCCCCACCCCATGGGGGTGCGGCCAAACCGTACCCCCCATGTTGGGGTGCGGCCAAGCCGCTCTCCCCATGGTGGGATGCGGCCAAAACCATACCCTCCCCCTCGGCGGGTGCGGTCTGTAACATCCCCCAGACAGCTAGACCCCCCCCCCCCCAGGTGAATCTGTCATGACAAGGTCATGACAAGGCCTTAGTAGTGTAGAAATCCCTTTAACTTAGGCAAAATTAGGGTTGAAGTGCCTTGGGCTGCAAATAGTAAATTGCAGCTACCCTACCTAGGGTTTGACCTAGGGGCCTTAACTTGACCCAGTGACCCCACCACAACATCCCTAGACCATTTAGGAGCCCAGGGGGACATTCAGAATCCATTGGGGCCAGTCAAACAGGTCAAGTTGACCAAAGTCAACCTTAACCCTAATTAGGTCAAAAGGGTCATTTCCTCATTAATAGACCTAACTGACCATCACCATGTGGACTTGACTTCACTTCTAGGCCTAAAACATCATAGGAGACCCAGTAGACCAAAAAGCCCCACCCTAGGGCCTCCACAAGGCCAAATGACCAAAATACCCCTAATAGGTCAAAATGGTGATTTTTCACCAAACACCCCTATTGACCACTATGATCCTAATTTGACTTCACCCCTAGTATTATGGGGTCATAGGGGACCCAGTGGAACAAAAAGCCCCATGACTGGGTCAACCCTAGGGCCCAATTTGACCAAAAGACAAATTACCCAAATTAGGGCAAATCTCTTGGCCCTAGCCCAATCCCTTTGTGCTAGGCCCAAATTGATCAATTGACCAGCATAATTGACTGGTAATTAAACTCAAGAGAGAGTGGAAAATCGGCCATGGTGATTAGGAGAGAGAAAATGGGGTTTTCCCCAATTTTGAGGAGAGAGAAAGAGGCCATTCATGGCCATTAAGGTGATACACCCCTTGGAATCCCCCATTGATGACTCCTTTCATCTCCCCTGATGAATTGGAGGGAATTCCAGGAGTTTTCTGGAGGAATTGAAGGCAGGGGGAGGCACAAGGGTGGCCGGCCATGGGGGAGAGGAGGGGTCACTTGGTGACCTCTTAATGGAGCCCTCCTCCCATTAAATTGAGGCCTCCATTAGCTTTAGAAGGGTTCAAGAAGTCGAAACCCCCCCTTACCCGAGAGTTTTGAGCTCTCTGTGCAGAGAACTAGGAGGCCACCAAAGCTTGCCGGCCACCAATGGAGAACCGATCATGGAAGCGACAAATCGACCCCAAACAGGTCTGGTTCTCTGCTCCTTCCTCAGTGGTGTAGATCTAGTTCATCGGCGGCTCGATTCGTGGCCAATTGGCCGTGGATCGAGCCAGCCAAGCCACCCGTAGATCGGGTTTGGGCTTCCACCCAGAATCTCCGATTCTGGCCACCTCCGGCCAATCAAACACCGCTCGTCGCCGGCCACCACCTCAACGGAGGTGGTGGTGGCGTTGGTTGGCCGGGGCGGCGCTCAGGTGGCCGGGAAATCAACGATCAAAACAGCACAGGCGCGGCAAATCCTGGCCGTTGGCTCATCGGGGACGAAGACCACGCGTTGTTGGATTGCGCCAAGATTCGTGCGCCCCTTTAGTTGAATCTTGTTTTCCTGTGATCAAAACTGCTGCAGTTTGTTTAATTTATTAAAAATACTTAGAGGCTTCTGGGGAAAATTTGTCCAACATCAAAGTTGTAGCCCTCGATGTCTAGTTTATTACAAAATTTAGTTCACTCGGTTTGGGGCCCTGGTTAGGTCACATCACTCATTTTGGTGGGGTCTGTCCATAGGGCTGACCAGAGATTGATTTGGATGCCCACATCAATCCAGAACTCCAAATGACTTGAAATTTGGGGTGTAGGCTATTCTTATATATATATAGGACATATCCAAAAATCAGAATTTTTGGAGATTGTTTTTCTATAGTTTTTGGAAAAATTTAATAATCCATGTGTGATTTAATTAGGTGTCTTAAACACCTCAAAATCCTCCCAAATTTGGATGCGTGGTCTTAGAGAGCATGTTGGGTCTCTGGTTAAAATCTCAACCCATTTGGAGTTGATTTGATAGGGCAATTCACAAAGTCAACCCTAGGCTCCCTAGGTTAGGGAAAAACTTTAGGTGAGTGCCCCCACTCCCCCACCAAGCCAATTGGTCTCAAATTTGGGGTGCACATCACCCTCACCCATGCCAACCCTTGGTCCAAATGTGGTGGGCATTGGAGGTGGTTTACCCTAGTAAATTGCAAAGGGGCTAATTGCTAAATGCACCCCAATTAGGCACCCTAAAGAACCCTAATCCTCACCAAATATTGGTGGGACCTTGGGTGACCATTCACTGACCTCTGGCCAAAGTTTTGGGTTGATTGGACTTGGACAAGATAGGGAATTTCCCTTGGACATATGTATGCTTAAGGGTTAAATTAGGGTAAAGATGGACCTAGGCTAATTATGGAGTGTGGAGGGGCTTCCTCCCACTTATTGAAGGAGTGACTTTGGTCACTGACTTGGGATGTATGGGACACCCCAAGGAGCCAATTATGGAAGAGTTGGGCTTGGTGGCCCTTAAACCCTAGGGTAAACCCTAAGGGGTGCATTTAGAGGCCAATGAAGGAAGAGGGGTCAAACCTAAAATTTTGGAGAGTTAGTCATAGTGACCAGAGAAGCCTCCCCTGTGAAATTAAAGAGGTTTGGGGTTGTATACCTTAGTGAATAAATCCTTGGGTAGATTTGTAAATATTTAGGTTTTGGGTTTTAGGAGAGATTAACACTTAGGGGATAACTCTTTTTCTGTCATCAATATGATATGTGTGTTATTATTCCCTGGAAATTCTAATAGAGCCATTGGAAGACTTTTGGAGGTCTAAATTATAATTATTCTTATTGTTAGCAATTTTTGGGATGATTAATTTTAGGATGCTAGCTTTCTGTAAATTCATGGAACTTTGCTGGAAGTCATTTTATTCCATTATGAACCCACAGTAATTTTCTTATAATTTTTGGATTGATATTTTTGGTACTTCTAGTTCAAATTGGAATTAATTGCAAATATGACCTTTGTGGAAATTACAAATGTAACCTCTCTGGAATGAGGTCAAAATTTGTAGGACTGGATATTTTAGTATGATTCACCTCTGTAAAAATTTGCATAGGGTTTGGAGTTCATGTGAGGGTACCTCCTTTGGAAATAGTTGATGATTAATGGGTTCAGGAATTTTTAATAATTGCAACCCTTGCTGGAAAATCATGAAAATTCATATTTACAGATTACTAGGTACCCTTGATTTATGTAAAATTTTTAGTACGCATTGGAAGTCAGAAAAGTGCACTTGTTGTTCAAACCTTAGGAGGTTGTATTTTTTGGAAAATTGCTTTAAATATTAATAATGTTGGGAAAATTATGAAACTCTGGAATTGATCTTAAATAAGTAGCATGGACCCCCAATAAAAATATTGGGTCAGTGAGCTGATTATTTAATGTACCTCCCTTCATGAGCATCAAAACATTAAGGATGGTCTGCTTTTGGCAGTTTAGTGGTTTTTGGGTTATGGGTCAAATTGGAGTGTAGTGATTGGAGTTGTGAGTGTTCATTGGTGATAATATGACTAAGTGAGGATCTTTAGAGTTAATTAGGGTTTGATGAGTCCTAGGGTGGTGGGGTGCCACCCTTGGGGTAGGTCATCTTGGGATTGACGAAAGATCGTCTTTTCTTATTGAGTCTTAAGGCACTTAGGTTTAATCCAGGTGAAGTATTAAGAGGGTTTTCTTATGGGTAGTAACTAATAACATTAAGTGTCCTGTGAAAGGGAGCCTTGGGGTGTCATCCCATTATAACTCCTAGTACCGTAGTGAGCCCATCAGGGGGTAACCCTCGGGAAGTCCAAGACTAACCCTAAATTATAGGAGTAAGACGTTGTACAAGATTAACTAATAACACACTCACCCACACCCCGTGGTTCCGGGAGTTTAGCTGGTTTGGTGCTACGAGCAGTAGGCTCGGTGGTTGTAAGAGCGGATTGCTAAGACAGGTGAGCTTGTGACTCAGTAGTGTTGGTTGGTACAGACGGGTTGGTTCGGCGAGCCGATGGCTCGGAAGGTTGTTGATGGCGGGCAGGTTAGCCCGGGGAGCTTATGGCTCGGAGGTAGGTAGTAGAACATGTTGCATGTGCATTGAAGGTAGTGGGTCTTCGGTATTGGATGGTCGTTCACACCGACGTCAATACGTTGACTCAGCAAGTGTGGTATTTACACTTAGCCATGAAAGTCTGGTGGTCCAGCCAGTAAGAGTACGCAGATGCTCCGCGGGTTTTGCGTTGAGGCGTACGATAGGTCTAGGTTAGGTAGTGTGAATACCAAACTAGAGGTGGGCGAGGCCCAACCCACCGCTTCCGTTTGCCACTACGGGAGTATCCTGGGAGTCTAGCTCGCTCCAAAAAGGGGGAACTAAAGGTCTATGCGCATAGAGTCGAAGTGGGTGAGTTGCACTTGTATGAACATAGCATAACAGCATACCTTGCATGTCATAGCATAAACATTGCATTTCAACCCCTATCCCTATCGTATAAGTCGGTTATGGGACTTCTTATACGATAGACCTTGCTAAACGACCTCTTGGTCTATAGGTTTGTATGGGCATTCCTATAAATCAATGGTTACTTTTCTATTACTATTGTCTTACTTACTGCACTTTACTTATTCTTTACCTGCTCGTACTATGCTTTTCTTACTGCTTCTTATATATATACACATGTGTAGCTATAGATACTCTTGTAGATTAGACCCGTCGTCACCTGCTTTTGTTTTTTACCCCTTGAATGCCCTCCGCTTCCTCCTCTCCATACGGTGCCTAGGAGCCATTGGGGGAGGGGTGGGGAATTGGCTAAGTCTAATTTGACTGACGGTCGGTGGACCATATCATTTTAGGGGTTCGAGGAGACGCGGCAACACCAGAGACCGGTGCAGACGGAGGCGGGACAATGCAGTACAGGAGCTCAGGATTCAGATCCAGTGAGTGATTAGGAGTTAGCTTCCGCGAGTGATCTTGTAGTGAGGATATGATGTACAGGGCATGAGCCCTTATTTATTGTACCTTTGTAATATTTTATTCAGTTTTTATCTTGTGGACATTCAAATATATATATATATATATATAGCATGTGATTGTGGACTTGAGCTTCTTATTTGTTCATGTGTACCTTCTTCTTCGTGATCGAATTGGCCGGCAGGATCGGCGTTTTGTAGTGGCGACCTTCCCGAGCGAAGGTGTCACCGCAAAGCGGCGGTTCTGGGTCTAAGACCCGGATGTTTGGAAAAAAAAATGGGGTCTTACACGGTCGAAGCCCACTTTCCCCCTGGGGGGCGCGGTTTCCTATTTCCCGAGTGATGCGGCCTTCGGAGGGCGCGTCCTCGTTTGCCTGACGACTGCTTTCCAATAGCGCTCGTCCGTTCTCCGTCCACTCAGAACGCTCTCGTGTTCGTTGCGAGCTCAAAATGCTCTCGTGTTCGTTGCGCGTTCAGGATGCTCTCGTGTTCGTTGCGCGCTTAGAACACTTCTGCGCACGCTCAGAACGCATCCACGTTCCCGAAGCGCGCGACAGTTAACCTTTCCTAATTTCTCAGTTTGCAGGTTTCGTTCGTCGCCTTCAACGAAGCTGCCCGAACTGCCCGAAGGGCGAGACGATCATTTACAAAAAATGGCGATCTGTGTGCTCCAAATCGGCGAACGTGATTCGCCCGTCAGGTGGTTACGGTGGTTACGACGGCGAAATTACTGGGCTACCCCTGCCCAAGGCTATAAAAGGAGCACATGACCTTCATTTCAAGACATCTTGTCTTATGCGCCTGAGAGAGCTTTGTTGAAGATTTCTCCTGAGTTCTCCTTCGGCGCTCGAAGATCTCACTCGGCATTCGAAGATCTCCTTCGTGGACTTGGAGATTTCATTCGCACCGGAAGACCGTCCTCTTAAGTGATTCGGGAATCCTTCGGGTCCTGAAAGGCGACTCAGCTATCTCACTTGTGTTCCCAGAAGAAGTACATAGCATTCCGAGAGGTGATCTGTCACCCTCAGAATTCTCTCTCCCTCTCTCTCTCCCCTCATTGTAACGAGCAGCGGCATGTCGCGCTCGAGTTTTTAGTTTCCAAATTGTAACGTACGAGCAGATAGTGGAATTTGGCCGGCACAACTTCGGGCGCGTGGTTTTTCACCCTTACCGGGTTTTTCACGTTAAAAGTTCTCGTGTCACTTACTAATTCATTCATTGACTGTTTGTGCGCTCGGTTCGCTTCAAAGCTAAGGTGGTTCAATTTGACCGATCTACCAGAGCACCTGAGCGACCCACAACACCGTTCAACATCAACAGAAGTCTTTTTACTATTTCCAATATTCCGTTCAACATTAACTGAGATGGGTTTTTTAAGCAGAGCATGGAGAAATTTTAATATTTTTGTTCTGCATGCATCCAAGGCCTCCTCCATGATGGCCATCGCCCACAACTTCTCGGCTGGTATCTCTCCGCAAGTTTCTTTAAATTAGCCTGGCCTTCCTGCTGGTGTAAAGTTTGACCCGACTGACGTCTGAGTTTTTAGAGCATATATTGAGGCGGGGAAGCCCAAAGTCTATATTTTTATTAACAAAAATTCTGTGCGGGGATCGTATATGGAGCATCCTACGAGAAAAACATCTATATGGTATATTTTTTATTTTTTCGCAAAAAAAAATCACAGAATATTGATCAATGTATTTTTACGGTCATTTTAAGTACACATGCATATATTTTGAGGTGTAAATACACTTATAAAAAAATGAATTTTTTAAACTAAATTACAATTGTACTTTGTAACTGAAAATACAGATCATTTACAACTGTAGATGACGTTACAATTGTAAATTTGCAAGAAAAAAATGCACCGTAGGATCTCACTATACGCTGATCGCACAGAAAATTTGCTCATATTTTTATAGATGAATTCATCCCTACACTAGATGGGGACAAAGCAATTTGCTACCCACATCCTGAGAATCTTCCTTGCAAGAATCTTAGTTGCAAAAGCTTACCAGGCTTACTTATATCCTCCTCTATCCATAGCATTTGAGCTTCATTGTTAAACTTGTTTCTCTATTTTAGGTATCATGAAAGATGGAAACATCAAATGAGTATGCAACTAGATGCAAGAAACGTCGGAAAATACGCAATCAATATAGTGAGTCCGAGGAACGCGTACGATGGCATAAAATCAGTAGAACCAAACCCGTGGTGGAGAATGGTGTTCTGCAGGGCTGTCCCAAAAATATCACCTCTGCCTACAAAATATGTTGATCCAATCACAAGCGGCGAGAAGAAAGCAAACCTACGGTAGCGTTGCGTTGAAATTCGTCTCACCAGCCACTTGCGGTGACCATGCAGCCAAACCCGCCCTCGCCCCAAACTCATTGAGCTGTCGAGAAGTCGTGGGTGGTGGCCATGAGCTCGTTGAGCCGGAACGCGAACAGCCCCGCCCTAAACTAAAATCATCTGAAATCATCTCCTCTAGGATATCATGGAGCCCATGGATGCAGGCAGAAAGGAATATTAAGACTTCTTCATGCTCTGTATAAAAAAAATTCTATCTCAATTGCATTAAGCTGTCTCCTCAGCTTTGGCCATGAAAAAGGCGGAAATACAAAGACTTCCGTCAATGATGAACTAAAATAAAATTGAGGGACCGATATCATAAAGTATATAAAGTTGAGGGACTGATTTCCTATTTTTCCTTATTATTATAAATAAGATATACCGTGACCTTAGGGTCGTTAAAATATTTTTAGCCTACTTCAAATAATATATTCTTAATCACTTCCTTCAGTACTGCATCTTCCTTCTTTAATCCAAAGCCAGCCATAGCCCTTTATTTATTTATTATTAGGGTCACTTATCGAGGGACCTTTTTTTTTTGTAATTTCAAAAGATATGAGGGGTGTAACTTGTAATTTTACACTTAAAACTCATGCTAACAAGAATCGATCGAGCAAATAGTCAAGATAATAATATTTTCACAAAAATCACTCCGACACATTGTCTTCGCAGACATATATATATAATAAGAAGAAGAAGAAGAAGAAATAGAAGAAGATTAAGGAAGAAGAGGAATGATAGATTCGATTGAGCAAATATGAAAACAAGAAAATGCTGAAACATGTTTGAATCAAATCACAACCCCAAAAAATTCAAATTGAATTGCAGTAAACAGAGGATAATTTAGATTAATTGGAAAAAAAGAGAGGATAATTTATGTAGAGTCACCAGAATCTCCAAGGATCCTTGAATGGTGGTACATAGTTCTCTGTTGGTGGAAGGAGCCTGAAAGAAGAAACTGCTTTCTCCAGGAGAGGTCCCAACTGCAGCGCAAGCAGATTGGTCAAGATAAGAACCTGATCACCACAGTAACCATATAAACAAAAAAAAAAACTCAAAGTGCATCTGAACAACTTTCTAAAATAAACCCAAAATATCTAAATTAGCCCCTAAACCCGTGCCTATATTTGAAATAGGTCCCTGAACTTATTTTACTCTCATATTGGTTGATGCTTTGCTTGAAATAAATCTCTAGAGTAACTTTTGTTAAACATTTAGCAGTTTAGATGACTCAAAGCTGACAAAATGATGATGTCGGTGTCATGTCATCTAAAACTGTTAAATAGTTAATGGAAGTTACTGCAGTGACTTATTTCAAGCAAAGCATAAAGTTCAGAGAACTATTTCAAATTTAGGCCGAGTTTCAGGGATTGATTTATATGAAATTTTTTCTTAAAATAAATAAAGGGCAAGGTAATCTGAACCACTTACAGATTCCCACTTCTTGCTGAGGGTAGAAGCGTTCAAGGAGTACAAATATCCTGACCAAAAAAAGGGGGCAATGTCTAAATAAATTATAATACAAGCCAGTTACAAGTGACAAGAGTTAAAGAAAAAAAAAAACAATACTACTATCTCATGGTGAAGATAATAAATCGCAGTGATGCATGGTAATTTCCAAATGATTCGCTTTTTTCTCTCCGGATAGATTCCTTGGTTCTGATACCGAGGCACGAGAACGACAATTCTAAAAGCTCATTTCGTTGCTTGTGGATAGAAAGCTTGACTTTAAAAAACTACTAATTTGTTAGACTCCATCATTTGGCTGGAAGTGGTAAGAAATCAATCTTGATTCAGAATCTATTACTAGAAAGAGGAAAAGCGGGATAAAATATTTCTTTAATTGAGCTGATTTAATACAAACTATTACATGGCTTACTACATAAGGCGAAAGGGGGCGCAAGTATGCCAACTTGGAGGTGTGACTGATAGAGATGACAGGACTGGCGATCAGCAAATCTTGCCGGTAGAGAAGGCATAATCTGAAAAACTAGTTCGTTAAGAAGCAAGGTTTTGCAGGCTCGACATCCTGGGAGAAACAGGCAATAACAAAAGAGAAAGGTTTTATAGCCAAGAGCAAGGTCTACAGCCCGACATAAAGCTATTCAGTAACCTGAGAAAGGTTCTGAACATAAGAGAACGATTCGTAATTAGAAATAAACTTAAGTCTAGTGGAATCGAACATAGACAGAGCCAAGGGATTATTGCAGATTCCATTACAGTCGAAAAGAGGATGGCGGTGAGTAAGTCTCCAGTTTCTTCGGTGTTGAGAAAAGCAGCAAGTCAATGAGTAGATATAAGGAGGAAGTCGAAGATGGCGACAACCGGAGGCGGTAGATTGGGGAGACGAGGACCTATTCTGCAAAGGGGACTGACTCACAAGTGCATTTATCAGAGTTGTTGGTGCGGTACCTAAAGATGGCAGAACACATCCTACTAGGGAGGATATCTATGGACGTTCTAGCAGCAAACAAGTATGAATTCAACGATTGCACCAAAGTCAGAGCACGTCAAGAGAGAGGGCAGCTGAGGTGTAGAGTTAGTCCGCATTCGACAGAGAAGACAACAACAGGAAGAAACAGTCTATGGATGCAGATCCACACTTGCCACATGGTAGACCATGATGAGAGGAGATTAGTAGTAGTTCGATGAGAGCGGAGGAAAATTGATTCGCCTGGTGGGAGAAACACCAGCTTTTGGTTGAGCAGTTGGGTGATTTGCAAAGATGGAGTTGCAAAAAGAGACCAGAGCTAGCAGAATTGGAAAACAATACGAAGACGTTGCTGGAGCTGCTAGGATTTGAGGGGTTAATGATAATGGAGAGTTACGTGCTTTGTAAATGGAGCAGAGGGTTTGATAATAGAGATTGCTCAAGAGCAAAGTTTATTAGCCTCTGGGTAGATGCCCTCCCAGAGTAGGTAATGAAACTCACGTTTAGGAGAATAGTGTAGCAAAAACCTAAAACTTTGTTACTATGCCATAATGAGAAGAGGATGGCAAAGAGGAAAGATTTCATCTCACAATAAAATAAAATAAAAATCATCATTTTATACTTAAGAAAACCAAATGAATCCTTCAATAAATCTGTGGTATATCATATCAACGCAAGGTTTCTTAATGATTGGAATCTTTATTGATGAAATAATGGCATCAAACTGTTAATAGAATGCAGTTAGAAATAAAAGAAAATTTTCACCAAAACAGATGAATTAATTTTCACAAAAAAATAAAAGATAAGAAAATCAACACTTATTTATCCAAGTTTCAAGCAAACCAAATGAGCCCTCAAAATACATAGACAATATAGCACATCAACAAACTGGAAACACATCTTGATTTCTTAATGAAATGGCATTTTTCTTAAAGAAGTTATGTCACCGACTCTTCAGCTATAATTTTTTCCTCAGAGGCAAAGCTGATCCAAATATTATTACCCAGAAAACATTACATTGCACCGCTGGGATATTAGTCAAGGCTGCAAAATTGAAATTTACCATCTCGCTCAGCAGTTGAAGCCACATTGTGTCTGTAGAGATTGGATTCTTGCACCTGGCATGGCAATGAAAAAATCAACCTTCACAGGATGTGTGTATAATGGAACTTAACAAAGAAACTTTTATAGTTGGGTCATTTACTGGGACCCCCCTCTATGTTTACTAAATTACAGGTTGTACCCCTCTTACTTCTGAAATTACAAAAAGCTCCCTTGTAAGTTTGCATTTCATAACATCCATGCACAAAAAGATCCTCTTGAAAATTAACTCCAAGTGGTATTTTTGTGCATGGATGTTATGAAATGTAAACTTATAAGAGAGGTTTTTGTATTTTCAAAAGTAAGACGGGTGCAACCTGAAATTATGCTAACTTCTGGGAGAAGTTTTGTAATTATTCCAAATTATGTTCTTGAAAAACAGCTTTTTTAATGCATGTTGATGAATGATATGTTTAATATTCTTCTAATTTGAATGAATCTCCTTGAAAAGAAACTAACAAACTCACAGATGTTGTAGGAGATTTTCGAACAAGATATTCATAGTACCAGTACACATCTCCATCCACCTATGAAATAGAGATCGAGATCTCAAATTCTCAGTCATTGACTCTATCCAGATTAGCTACTCCATTGTTTGACTAGGTTTACAAATTGCATCACAATACAATGCGTTAGCAAATCTATGAGTTTACCTCACTGTCATGGGCATCAAGGACGGAACTCTCAGTCATCCGCTGGCTGGTTTTAACAGGCTGCATGAAAAGAATAAGCTGAGACATACAATGTAAACCATAAAGAAAAAGAATGGAAAATTGTAGAAAAAAATTGTTCATACAAAGATTAATTTCGGCAAGATGACCAAGATAATAAGCAAAATGACCTTTTTTCTATTAGATATTTACAACCGCGAATGAAAATCCCTACAAAGATTCCAAGATTCCATGTTCTCTAGGAAAAGGGAACTAACGGCTAAGCACCAGGCTCTTACTAGCGCTCTCCATTGCACAGTGATTCTCCTTCACAAGTATTCCGCCTCTTCCTTCACATGGTATGAGAGTCGACTGGGCTCTCTCCTCCTAGCCAGTCCAGTTGACTGGGCTCCCTCCACCTAGACAGTCCGCCTCTAGCCCAATGGTAGTGTATGTTGTTTTCAACACTCAATCAATCCTCCGACTGAGATAGTATGACAAAGTGATGGACATCACGGTGATCCGCTACTCATTCGGATGATCCAAGTCCACGGATGCGTCTGGATGGTTGTTTCCAGTCGATTTCATGTATTTATTTTATATTTTCGAGTTGTTTTGACACCCGATGGTTCAGACATTTTGAGCCTCCGATTCGGGTGCCCTATTTAAGTCGTGGGTTATTTATGCATGTAGAGGGCCGGCTGAGAGGGTATCGACGGTTTTGAGAAGAATTGCTTTGGTCACGCTGGTGGACTCCAGCCCCTCGGTGCGAAGCTGAGCCCCCTTGGTGCGACTCCAAGGTTTTCCATTTGTCGTTCTCTATTCTTCTTCCCCAGCCGCACGTCCGATCTCCCTCCCCGTCTAATCTCGCAAGCCCAACACTCGTAAGTTCCCACAACCCTAATCTGCAAGTGCATCGTCTCCTCTTCTCCTAACGCCGATTCACCAGCTCCTTCCTCGACATCCACGGACAGCCATTCTCTCTTATTCACAGAGCCGATTAGCCCCTCACCATCCCTACTCGACACCAGTCCGTCCATCCTAGCCCAACCCAGTAACAGTCCATGTCTTTCCAATGCCTCCAAACCCTCTAATATTCATTCTCGTTCACTGCCAAAAAATACAAATCACGCCTACAACCCTTCCCTTCGACTCGTCAACCATTTCCCTTGTCCAGTTCACTGATTCGTCAACCATTTCCCTTGTCCAGTTCACTGATTCATCACTTTTTCATTTTAATCCAGCAAACCTCTCGTTTCCATATCCAGAATTGCCTTCAGCAACCCTCAAAAATTCTATCCCAACACCACTCATTCCAGCTTACTGTTGTAACCCTCTTCCAGCTATAACTGCATCCGACCCCCATCCCCTTTCATCCACCGCCAACAGTCACCACTCACATGAAGGCGGTAACCCTCGGATCTCCACCTTTGTTATATTTCGCCGTCGCTTGCACGCGTAAGTCATTAATTTGGTGTTTTAATTTTTCTATTATTGTGTATTTGGACTACGTTTTGTGGGATGTGATTGATAGAGTGAATGAATGAATAGTATTCCACAATAAGGATACATATGTATATATACACAAGAGGGGTTCCCAACACCTAGAGGTGAGCCTAAGAGAGTCTACCATCATAATATACAATATAATGCATAATACATCTAACACCCCCCCTCAAACTCACGGGGGTTCATACACCGAGAGTTTGGATAATAGATAAGCATGTTGAGACCGAGTCTGCGGCTTAGTCATCAAGTCAGCAAGTTGCTGCTCAGAAGGAACAAAGGAAGGAGCAAGAGTTCCCCGACCATACTGCTCACGAAGGAAGAAAGCATCCACCCCGATGTGCTTGGAAAGAGAATGCTTCACCGGATTCAAGGTGATCTGAATGGCACCGGTGTTATCACAGTGGAGTGGAGTGGGATCCGGAGAAGAGACACCAAGATCCTCAAGGAGCCAGCGGAGCCAAATAATGTCCTCAGTAGTAGTAGCCATGGCACGCAGCTCAGCCTCAGTACTGGAACGAGAAACCCCGGTCTGTTTCTTGGACTTCCAGGCAATAAGTGAAGTACCCAAGAATAGACAGAAACTAGTAACAGATCGGCGGTCAACGGGATCACTGGCCCAAGTGGCATCCGAGTAAGCACGAAGGAGCAGAGAACTGCTACTGGAGTAGAAGAGACCACGTGAAATCGTCGCCCGGAGATAACGCAGCAGCCGCAGTAGATGACCGTAATGCACAGAGGTGGGCGCACCAACAAACTGGCTCAAAACATGAACAACATGTGCAATGTCGGGCCGAGTAATAGTAAGGTAGACGAGGCTCCCGACAATGTGACGATAACGAGTAGGATCAGAGAGTGGAACCCCATCATCCGGTCGTAACTGAAGGTGAAGCTCCATAGGGGTGTCCACGGTGCGAGAGTCAGAGAGAGCAGCCCGAGCTAAAAGAACTGATGTATAACGCCGCTGAGAGAGCTGAAAACCACGGTCTGTAGAGGTGACCTCAAGGCCCAAGAAATAGCTCAGCTGTCCAAGATCAGTCATCTGAAATTGTTGCTGGAGGTGATGCTTGACGAATGTCACATTAGTAGGGTCATCACCAGTAATAATCATGTCATCCACATAAAGTAATAGAAGAGTCCGGCCGCGAGAAGAGGAGTGCACAAATAAGGCTGAATCATGTGGGCTCGGCTGAAAACCGGCGGCAGTAATGGTCGAACTGAAACGAGCAAACCACGCGCGGGGCGCCTGCTTGAGCCCGTAAAGAGCTCGTCTCAAGCGACAAACAAGTCCTGGAGGAGAGGAAAGACCGGGAGGAGGGAGCATGTACACCTCCTGCTGAAGGTCACCGTGAAGAAAAGCGTTCTTCACATCGAGCTGGAACAGAGACCAGCGACGAACAGCTGCAACAACAATAAGAGTGTGGATCGTGGTCATGTGAGCAACAGGGGCAAAAGTCTCATCATAGTCACGTCCACGCTCCTGCTGAAAACCACGAGCCACGAGGCGGGCCTTATACCTCTCTACAGAACCATCTGAGCGAGTCTACACCTTGAAGACCCACTTGCAAGTAATAGGAACAGCGTCAGGGGGGAGAGAAACAAGCTCCCAGGTACGAGTGTGCTCAAGCGCCTCCAACTCAGTAGACATAGCAGTCTGCCACTCAGGTATCTGGGTAGCCTCACGATAGGAAGTCGGCTCTGGAGTACCACAAGCGGTAGCAGGGAGAGCAGGCAGGTCCAGAGGAAGTGTAGCAAGACTGAGGCGGTCGGGAGGACGTCGCTCACGAGGTGGGTTGCGACGAGCAGGAGGGTCATCCACAGGGACCTCGCTGGAGGAGACGGGCACTGAGTCGGGGGGCACAGGAGACGAAGGACCAAGAGGGGGACGACGAGTGTAGTGATATGGAAGGGGAGCGACGAGCGTATCAGAAGAAGAGGTGGAAGTAGAGATCGGAGAGGTCGGAGATGTCGGAGATGGAGTGGCCGGTGGTAGGAGGAGAGGAGGACATACCGGTGGAGAGATGGGAAGTGTGAGAAACTGCACATCAGATGGGGTCACAGATGAGTGTGAGGTCGGAGAGACGGATGACACAAAGAATGGGTGAGACTCATCAAAAGTGACGTCACGTGAGATACGAAGACGACGAGCAACAGGGTCATAACATCGATAGCCCTTGTGCTCAGTACTATACCCAAGAAAGACACATTGCACGGACTGAGCAGAGAGCTTAGTTCGCTCTCGTGGAGGGAGAAGGACGTAACACCGACAGCCAAAAACACGAAGATGAGTGTAACGTGGAGGTCGAGAGTACAAACACTCACCAGGACACTGGCCCTGAAGGAAAGTGGATGGCTGCAGGTTAATAAGATAGACAGCAGTGGAAACAGCCTCAGCCCAAAAGTGAGGAGGGACATGAGATGAGATAAGAAGAGTGCGTGCTGTCTCAACAATATGACGATGCTTCCTTTCAGCGATGCCATTCTGAGCGTGGGCACCGGGACAGGAAAGCTGGGGGAGAGTGCCATGAGTAGCCAGCAGATCGCGAAAAGCATGAGAGAGATACTCCCCCCCCGGAATCAGAGCGAAAAATACGAATGGAAGCGGAAAACTGGGTGCGCACCATAGCAGAAAAAGTAGCATATATCTGGAAGAAATCAGAACGAGCGTGCATAAAGTAAATCCAACAGTAACGAGAATAATCATCAACAAATATAACATAATATCGATGACCGCCCTTTGATACAAAAGGTGCGGGACCCCAGACATCAGAATGAACTAAATCAAAAGGACGCGAAGATCTTGACTCACTAGACGGATAAGGGAGTTGGAGCTGTTTACCAAGCTTACAACCCGTACAAGAATGAGACCGATCAACAGAAACACGACCCAGAAAACCATGACTAATAAGCGACGCAAGGCGTGGGCCACTGGGATGACCAAGACGGTGATGCCACTGAGAAAAGGCCACCGACGGAAGACAAAAGGTGACAGCAGCCGGAGATGACGAAGTGGAAGGAAGATGGAGGCGATCAAGGACGTACACCCCACTACGGCGACGGCCAACTCCAAGGAGTGTCCCTGTCAGACGATCCTGCACACGACAAACAAACTCATCAAAAACAACAAGGCAACCATGAGATGTGAGTTGGCTGGCGGATATAAGATTAATGGATAACTTGGGTATGTAAGCAACGTCGGGGATATGGAAATGGCTAGTATGAAGGAGGCCACGACTAGTAATGGGGAGAATAGTACCATTGACTATCATGATACTAAGGGCAGGGGAAACGGGCTGGCAGGATGAGAGGTGTGTGGCATCATGTGTCAGATGAAAAGAAGCTCCAGAGTCAAGCAACCAGTCGGAGGAAGAGATACCTGAAGGGGCGGAAGCTGCCGGCTGAGAGGTAGAAACATCAGAAGCATCCGGTGAAAGAACTGAGACAGTAGAGCGAGACAGGGATCCCTGAGAGAGCTGCTGAGCAATCTGCTGTGCAAGCTCAGAAATAGAGAGAGACTGTGCCACAGCAGAGAAAGGAGCACCGGGAGCACGTTGCTGACCAGACTGCTGAGCTCGCTGAAGCTTGCGACACTCAGATTTGATATGACCCAGGCACTGACAGTAGTGGCAGCGGACAGATGAGCGACGGGGAGCACTGGACTGAGCCGAAACGGGCGTCGGAGGACGAGGAACAGGGCGCACCGGAGCACTATAACCTGAAGAGGGCAGCAGAGGAGCACTGACAAGAGATGTCTGCGGTGGAAGCTGGGGAGCAGCCAGAACAGCGTGAGGCATCCCACCAGGAGAAATAGCGGTGTCCAAGGAGTTGAGGCGAGTCTCCTCAGCGACCACCAAGGACAAAGTATCGCTGAGAGACGGAGGGGGATGCCGGTGTAGAAGCTGAGCGCGAATGGACTCGAACTCGGGGCGTAGGCGCATAAGAAACTCAAACAAGCGCTGACAGTCGCGATCCCGAGAGATAGCAACACACTGAGGGCATGTAGCATAGGGGGAAGGAGCCATCTCGTCGCACTGACGCCAAAGATCAAGGAGCTCGGCAAAGAAGGCCTGAACAGACCGATCACGCTGGTAGCAGACGCCAAGGGTCTGAAACAGAGAGTAGCGTAGGGCCTGACTGGACGGCTGATAGAGACGGCGCAAGTGATCCCACATCGCCTTGGCCGTAGGGAGCTCGTAGATAGCCATCAGAATGGGAAGCTAGCAAGACTGACAGATCACGACAATCGTGCGAGAGTCGTCAGAGCGCCATCGCGCTAAGTCGGAGCCCTGGGCGGAGGCGGCCGTGTTGACAGTGGAAGAGTCGGTAGCAGGAGCAGTAACCGTCGGAGCAGGAGCAGGCACAGAGCCGTCAATGTGACCCCACAAATCTAGGCCACGGAGAATGACACCGACCGTGGCGGACCAAGCTTTGTAATTTCGCCCATCAAGGATGACGTCAGCCCGTTGAAGGAAGGCGGAGGATTGAGACGAAGCCATCGATCGGTGACTGATCGGAAGCAGTAGACGGATCGATCGCTCCGCTCACGATCGGAAGCAGTAGACGGGATCGGTGAGGAGCAGGAGACGAGATCGATCGGAAGCAGGAGACGAGATCGATAACGGCTCTGTGCGGGATCGATCGGAGCAGGAGCACGGGATCGGAGCAGCAGCACGGGATCGATCGGAGCAGCAGCACGGGATCGATGAAGGAGTAGCTGTGCGGGATCGAGGACGAAGGAGATGAGCTCGACGGGATCGGCGGAAAACAGCGGGATCGGGAAGACAGGCTGCCGAAAAAAAAAACCCTAATGCTTATCGCTCTGATACCATAATAGAGTGAATGAATGAATAGTATTCCACAATAAGGATACATATGTATATATACACAAGAGGGGTTCCCAACACCTAGAGGTGAGCCTAAGAGAGTCTACCACCATAATATACAATTTAATGCATAATACATCTAACAGTGATATTGTATGCTTGTGTTACCGCGAAATCATTTGATTTGCAGGATCTATTTGACGCGCGTTTAGAATATTTGCACCTCAATTGTCTGCTAATTAAAATTTGCTCTTCCAATTGGATCATACACAAAGAGTTTGGACAATAGATAGGCATGATGGGTCCTTATCTGCGGCTTTGTCAACAAATCTGCAATCTGCTGCTCGGAAGGAATAAAGGAAGGGGCAAGAGTGCTCTGACTATAGTGCTCACGGAGGAAGAAAGCATCTACCCCGATATGCTTGGAGAGAGAATGGTTCACCGGGTTTAGAGTGATCTGAATGGCACCGGTGTTAACGCAATAGAGGGGAGTGGGATCTGGAGAAGAGACACCAAGATCCCCAAGAAACCAACGGAGCCAAATAATATCCTCAGCGGTGGTAGTCATGGCTCGAAGCTCAGCCTCAGTGCTGGAACGGGAAACACCAGTCTGTTTTTTAGACTTCCATGCAATAAGTGAAGAACCCAAGAACAGACAAAAACCAGTAACAGAACGACGGTCAACAGGATCACTAGCCCAGGTTGAATCAGAGTAAGCACGTCAACTACTGTTGGAGAAGAATAGACCACGAGAGGTCGTCGCCCGGAGATAGCGCAGGAGCCGCAACAGATGGTTATAATGCACAGAGGTGGGCGCACTAACAAACTGGCTCAGCACATGAACAACATGGGCAATGTCGGGACAAGTAATGGTAAGATAGACGAGACTCCCTACGAGGTGGCGGTATCGAGTAGGATCGGAGAGTGGAACCCCATCATCCGGACGTAGCTGAAGATGAAGCTCCATAAGGGTGTCCACTGTGCGAGAGTCAGAGAGAGCAGCCCGAGCAAGGAGATCCGATGTGTAGCGCTGCTGAGAGAGCTGAAACCCGCGATCTGTAGAGCTGGCCTCAAGACCCAGGAAGTAGCTCAGCTGTCCAAGGTCAGTCATCTGAAACTGCTGTTGAAGGTAATGTTTGACGAAGGCCACATGAGAAGGATCATCACCAGTAATAATCATATGATCCACGTATAGTAACAAAAGGGTCCGACCATGGGAGGAGGAGTACACGAACAGAGCTGGATCATGTGGACATGGCTGGAATCCAACGGCTGTAATGGCTGAACTGAAACGTGCAAACCACGCGCGGAGCGCCTGCTTGAGCTCATAAAGAGCTCGCCTCAAGCGACAGACAAGGCTTGGAGGAGAGGATAGACCCGGAGGAGGAAGCATGTATACCTCCTGCTGAAGATCACCATGAAGAAAGGCATTCTTCACGTCGAAATGTGATAGGAACCAGTGGCGAACAACGACAACAGCAATAAGAGTCCGTATTGTTGTCATGTGAGCAACTGGAGCAAAAGTCTCGTCATAGTCTCTCCCCTGCTCCTGCTGAAAACCACGAGCAACAAGTCGAATTTTGTACCTCTCCACAGAACCATCAGAGCGAGTCTTGACCTTAAAGACCCACTTGCAAGTAATAGGAACAACACCAGGTGGAAGAGGAACAAGCTCCCATGTACGAGTGTGCTCAAGTATCTCCAACTCAGCAGACATAGCAACCTGTCACTCAGGTATCTGGGCAGCCTCAAGGTAGGAAGTCGGCTCTGGAGTACTGCAGACAGTGGCACGAAGGGAAGGTAGGCTAAGACGGGCGGGAGGACGCCTCTCACGAGGTGGGTTGCGGCACACAGGAGGATCATCCATAGGGCACTCGCTGGAGGAGGTAGGCACTGAGTCTGGGGGCACTGGAGGCGAGGAGATAGGAGGAGGATGACGAGTATAGTGATAAAGAAGAGGAGAGACACGATCCCAAGTGGACAGCTCAGTAGAGGGAGAGGAGTGAGGAGGTGACGGAGTAGACTGCGACAAGGAAAAAGGAGGAGACGAAGTAGACTGCAGCAAGGGAGAAGGAGGTGACGGAGTAGACTGTGGCAAGGGAAGAGGAGGGGGCATACCAGAGGGGAGGATACATAAGGTGGAGAGATGGGAAGAGTGAGAAACTACACGTCAGAGGGAGTAACATATGAGTGTGAGGTCGAGGAAACAGGGGACACAAAGAAAGGGTGAGACTCATCAAAAGTGGCATCACGTGAAATGCGAAGTCGAGGTGCAACAGGGTCATAGCATCGATAACCCTTGTGTTTGGTACTATACCCAAGAAAGGCACAAGGAACAGACTGAGCAGAGAGCTTAGTACGCTCACGTGGAGAGAGAAGAACATAACATCGACAACCAAAAACACGAAGATGAGTGTAACGTGGGGGTCGAGAGTACAGACACTCGTCGGGACACTGACCTTGAAGGAAAGTGGAGGGTTGCAGATTAATAAGATAGACAGCAGTGGAAACAGCCTCAGCCTAGAAGTGAGGAGGAACGTCAGAGGAGATAAGAAGGGTGTGAGATGTCTCAATAATATGACGATGCTTCCTTTCAGCGGTGTCATTGTGAGCACGGGCACCGGGACAGGCAAACTGAGGGAGAGTGTCGTGAGTAGCTAGCAAATCTCGAAAAACATGAGAAAGATACTCCCCCTCTGAGTCAGAACGGAAAATGCGTATGGAAGCAGAAAACTGTGTGCGCACCATAGCTGAAAAAGTAACATAGATCTGAAAAAATTCAGATCGAGAATGCATAAAATAGACCCAACAATAACGAGAGTAGTCATCAACGAAAAGAACATAGTACCGGTGTCCACCCTTGGATACAAAAGGTGCGGGTCCCCAGACATCAGAATGAACTAGATCAAAGGGACGCTGAGACCTGGACTCACTAGACTGATAGGGGAGTTGTAGTTGTTTACTGAGCTTACAACCTGAACATGAGTGAGACCGATCAATAGAAACACGACCAAGAAAACCATGACTAATGAGAGAAGCTAGACGTGAACCACTGGGATGACCAAGACGGTGGTGCCAATGAGAGAAACCCACCGAAAGAAAATAAAGGGAGGAAGTTGCAGGTGACCATGAAGTGGATAGAAGGTGGAGACGATCAAGGACGTACACCCCGCAACGACGACGACAAGCCCCAAGGAGTGGCCCAGTCAGACGATCCTGCACACGACATGTGAACTCATCAAAGGTAACCAGACAACCATGAGATGTGAGCTGGCTGGCGGATATAAGGTTCATGGATAACTCAGGTATGTAGACAACATCAGGAATATGAAAATGGGTGGTGTGAAGGAAGCCACGACTAGTGATGGGGTGAATGGTGTCATCTGCTACCATGATACTAATTACTAAGGGCAGGAGTAATGGGCTGACATGACAAAAGGTGTGAAGCATCATAGGTCATGTGAAAAAAGGCTCCAGAGTCAAGCAACCAGTCAGAGGTGGAGATACCTGCAGGGGCGGAGGCAACCGGCTGAGAGACAAAGGCAGAAGAGCAGGGCAGAGAAAACTGCTGGACAATCAGCTGCACAAGCTCAGAGACAGAGAGAGACTGTGCTGGAGCCGAGAAATGAGCGGAAGGAACACCAGGAGCATGTTGCTGACCAGGCTGCTGAGCCCTCTAAAGCTTGCGACACCCAGATGGAACGTGTCCAAGTGGTGGAGACCAGCCCAGATCAGGTCGACGCAAAAGTGCCCGACGCCGCACCCGTCCGGACCTCTACCGGCCCTGAATTATTGCATACTATTTTTGTTATTTTGCAATTTATTCTAGTTTGCATTTTTATTATTTTGCACGCCTGCTTGCGTAACCATGTTTCGAACTTTTATTGCATTCTCCGTTACATACATATATATATAATTACACTCATATATATATAAATATGTATATCGTTTTTCTTTACCTATTTACATCAATCAGCCGGTTCAGCTTCCCCAGCCGATCCAATACGGTCAAGAAAACAAAAAAAAGCTCCTGCACGCGCTGCTAAACCCCACGATGGTGTTGCACCAGGAGAAGCCCCGCAGCCTCGAGACCACTCCAGCTTCAACGGCTGCCCACGACCGACGGTTAAAGTCGACTCCTCCATGCCGTTTTATCCACGACGCCAGCAGGTCGTTTGGGGATTTTCGTTTCTCGTCTCCTGTTCAAACCCCGATATAAAGGGAAGAACGGACGGGAGGAGGGTTGGTTGAATTGGAGCTATATAAGAAGATTAACCTGGGTACGCGCGGGGAGGATGATTTTCCTGAATTGATTTTGATTTGATTTGGAGTTGTTTTGGGATTGCTGCTTGTTTAAGATCCAATCCTGTTGATGGTGAGAGAGATGATGAATAGTGCTGGTGAGGTATTTTGCATTGGATTGGAATTATAGATGTCGATCTTACTGTTTGTGCGTGGGAATGTTTCCGTAAGGTTTAGCCTCCATGAAATGCCATTCTGCTGCTTTCCATTTGTTTCTTTGTTGAAGATGAACAGTGTATTTACTGTTGACTATTAAAAAAAATTGCTTGTTTTTTTTGTTATATCGTTGGAGTCCTGTTTAGGGGGCCACTATTTCAGTGGTAATCTGTGAGCAGCCACTTTGTGCATCTATTGTCAAAGGTTCGGTCTTTCTCCTCTGAGAGAAGCCACTTTGGGCATAGGGCCAAAGGTTAGGTCTGTTTCCAATCTTCCCCCGCCCATACCCCCAATGATTGGGGACTATATGGGTTCTGTTGTTGTTGTTGTTGTTGTATCGTTGAAGTCCTGTTGATGAATGAAGAGGTGAGGAATAGTGACATCCAACTTGCTGTTTAACTCGTGTAATATTGCTGTAGGAACCTCCTCTAGTTTGCTTAGAGATTACGTGGAGCCTCCTTGCGTGAACAAGAGTGAAATTTATCTTTTGTGTTTAGAGATTTCGTGGAACCACGTCGTATACGAGAGTGAGTGACTTTCAGTTGTTTAGTTTGTGGCTTCTCTAAGATTGAGTTGATTAGATTCCGTGGAACCACTTAGTGTGAGAGTGAGTCCATTTAGTTCGTGGTGCCCTTGTGCGATAGCGGCCGACCACGGAGCGGGAGATCGAAGGTGAGGAGGAAATCCTCGCGGGATCGCCGTCGACTTCGATTGCGGAAAGAAGCATCTTTCCGTGGGTAACTTGTTCCTTTCTCTTCCTTTGTGTGCATCTAAATTTTCTCTTAGGATATTAGATTCATTGTGGATTTTCGCCCGGGATTTTGTCAGTGAACGCTACGTCGAAGACTCCAAACGGAAACGTATTTGGAGTTCACGATTTCCATTTGCTATAACAAGGGGACGGAACGAAAGTTGCGAACTTCCTTCCCCGGATTTAGAATTGAACCATATTTCAAGAAAATTCATTTTAAAGATAAAATAGTAATTTTATGCTTTACAAAATATAGTTGCTTAATTTCTTAAAGTTCGTGCACGCCCGCTCAAATCTCAATTTTTAAATAGCATGTACTTAGCGTTCCTAGAATAGCCGACAGGCGCGCAAACCCTACGCGTCATCCTGCATCAATTTGGTATCAGAGATATGTTCCGAAATTTTTCTAAGTTTCGAAATCCGCCTTGCGTAGAATAGGAACCCGCATAGCATTATAATTTTTTTCAAAAAAAAAAAGTTTTTATTTTATTTTTTTGCATAATCATCATCTTAATTGTGTGTTTGCATGCATCTGCGTAGTGGTAGGTTAGTGAGCATGAGTTCACCACATCACACTCCACCTGAACACCCTCAAGAGGTAAATTCGGAGATGCGTCGAGTTGAACGCGGCCAAGCGAGTCGTGCGAACGAAGGGACGGAACCGCCCCAGTGGTTTCTACCTTTCGCCCACCAAATGGCAGCGTTAACCGAGAGTGTTTATCAAGTGAGAGAAGGGTTTGAAAACCTTAGTGTTAGGATGAATAGCTTAGAAGTACCTCCTCGAGTTTCAATGCCACCTCCAATTCGAGATGAGCATTCTGTTCGTCCACAGTACGAAGCCCCTCCACACTATGGAGAGAGGTCTACACTTAGGAGAAATCCTCTATTTGAGGAAGAGAGTCGGAATCCCATAGATAGGCTCGAGTTTGCGCGTGATCAGGGTGGGAATTTTCCAAGGAATTTTCCTGAACTCCAACGAGAGCCTATATTAGGCAGGCGAGATAATTATCAGGAGAGGCCACATTATGACGTAGCGAGAGAGGAGCGCCCTCGAGACCATCATCGGCCTATACTGGCCATGCATCGTGATGATCGCCCTAGAGATTGGCATCGACCGCCGCCCCCACGGCGTCGAGACTATCGTGATCCTTACGATGATGAATACGACTATCCTCCCCGGGATAGGCGACCGGATCTCACACGAGTGGTGAAACTTGATCCACCACTTTATGATGGATCTATGGATGCCAAAATCTTTTCAGATTGGGTTATTGACATAGAAACTTATTTTGAGTGGTATCGTATGACGGGGGACCAAAAGGTTCAGTTCGCCAAAATGAGATTGACTGGGCGAGCGAAGATCTTTTGGATAGGTGAAGAGCGTAGTCTAGAGAGGAATGGACGCCCTCCCATTACACTCTGGCCCCACATGAAGGCCATATTAGAGGAGCAGTATATTCCCCAGCATTACCAGTCCCGTCTACGAGACGAGCTGACGTCTCTACGTCAAGGGACCAAATCAGTTTCTGATTATTTAGCTGAGATGAAGGATCTTATGATTATGTGCAACGTAGTAGAACACCCACGTGACACATTATCCAAATTTAAGTGTGGACTACGATCTGAGATCCGAGATGAGTTGATTCGATATGGCCACTATTCTCTCCCTGAGATCATATCTATCGCCATCGATATCGAAGAGCATCAGAAGAGAACCTCCCGGTTCAAATCTCAACCTAAAACGAATACTTCTAACAAGAAAGAAGAACATAAAGGTAAGGAGAGTGCGTCGAAGCCTACCTCGACCTACACCCGAGATCAGAACTGGAAGTCCCCCATGGGAACTGTGACCCCTTCACAGATCCGATGTTATGAGTGCCAGCAGATGGGCCATATTTCGAGGGATTGTCCCAAGAGGAAAGACACGTTAGTTATTCATGAGGTGACTGAGGAGGATGAGCATGTAGATGAAGTTGGAGTCGAGAGGGACTCGCACGTCTTGAACGACGAAGTGTACGGTACGCCTAGTGATGAGGAGATAGATCCCGGCGTTCTAGTGGTGAGATGCATGTTGTCTACACCGCAAGAATCAGCCGATTATTGGCGGACGAACATCTTTCAGGCCTATTTTAAGGCTGGGGAGAAAATGTGTCGTTTAGTAGTGGATAGCGGGAGTTGTATGAATGTGATAGCTAAGACAGCTCTAGCCCGCATGGGACTCACTGCTGAGCCGCACCCATCCCTATTTCAGGTAGCTTGGGTTACCAAGACTACACTATCGGTGACTAGGAGATGTTTACTGCCCATCACTATCGGAACATACTCCGATAAGATATGGTGTGATGTTATGCCTATGGATGTGTGCCACGTATTACTTGGGCGACCTTGGTTATACGACCGAGATGTCACCCTACATGGCAGATCTAACACTTGCTCCTTTCTGCTGGACGAGAAGAGAGTAGTGTTGACCCCGGTGCGACCCAAAGCACCGCCATTCCGCGCGAGTAGTAGTGCGAAAGAATCTCTTCCTCCCACTGAAAGGAAGAAGACTCTTAGCATTATACGAGGTACTGAGTTCCATCGAGAGAGTTTTGACGGTGGATTTATGTATGCCTTAGTGGTTTTACAGGCATCTGATTTATCAGAGGTATATGAGTCGACTCCTATACCTACTAGGAGACTCTTAGAGGAGTTCCAGGACCTACACCCTGATGAGCTTCCGGCTGAGTTACCTCCCATGAGGTGTATTCAGCATGCGATAGACCTTGTTCCTGGAGCTTCCCTCCCTCATCTACCGCATTACCGATTGAATCCTGCCGCCCACGAGGAGCTGCAGAAGCAGATTGGAGAGTTATTAGATAGAGGCTTTATTCGCCATAGCCTTAGCCCTTGTGCGGTGCCTGCCCTCCTTGCCCCGAAAAAGGATGGTACTTGGCGTATGTGCGTTGACAGTCGAGCTGTCAACAAGATCACAGTGAAATATCGATTCCCGATACCCCGACTGGATGACATGTTGGACATGTTGACTGGGGCCACGATCTTCTCTAAGATCGACCTTCGTAGTGGATATCATCAGATCCGTATACGCGAAGGAGACGAGTGGAAGACTGCCTTCAAGTCGAAGGATGGACTTTATGAGTGGCTTGTGATGCCCTTTGGGTTGTCCAATGCCCCTAGTACTTTCGCTCGGATGATGACCCATGTCTTCAGACCTTACATTGGGAAGTTCGTAGTAATTTATTTCGACGACATTTTGATCTATAGTCAGACTGAGGTGAGCATTTGACTCACCTACGTACTATTTTCGAGCTCCTGCGAGCCGAGCGACTATACATCAATTTGAAGAAATGCGTTTTTATGGCTGAGTCTGTTATCTTTCTAGGATATTTAGTGAGCTTCGCTGGCATTACTATGGATCCCGAGAAAATTCGAGCGATTCGTGAGTGGCCTACACCCCAGAGTATTCACGATGTTTGTAGTTTCCATGGGCTAGCCACATTTTATCGTCGATTCATTAAGAACTTCAGTTCTATTATGGAGCCAGTCACTGAGTGTACGAAGAAGGGAAATTTCCAGTGGACGTCATCGGCAGCTAGAGCCTTTGAGATCATCAAAGATAAGATGTCCACTGCACCTGTTTTGAGACTCCCTGATTTTAGTCACGTGTTCGAGGTATCCTGCGATGCCTCTGGGGTTGGGATAGGGGGTGTACTTAGTCAAGAGGGTCATCCCGTTGGATTTTTTAGTGAAAAGCTTTCAGGCCCGAAGCTGAATTATTCCAACTATGAGTGCGAGTTCTATGCGATTGTGCAAACGTTGCGTCACTGGAGGCATTATCTATTGCCCAAGGAGTTTTTCCTCCACTCCGATCATCAGGCATTGCGTTATATCAATTCGCAACAAAAGTTGAACCCTCGACAGGCTAAGTGGGTATCATATTTGCAGTACACCTTCGTTCTCAAGCACTGTAAGGGAACGGAGAACCGGGTTGCCGACGCCCTTAGTCGAGTCACCCTCGTATTATCACAGATACGCACTCAGGTGATAGGATTTGAGCGTATCAAAGATGACTATTCTAGTTGTCCCGATTTTAGCGGAATTTATGATGCGATACGCTCTGATCCATTTCACGATGAGACAGATTACCTCATTCGAGACGGATATTTGTTTCGTGGAACCCGTCTGTGTATTCCCCGCACCTCGTTACGAAATTTCATTGTATGGGAATTACATGGCGGAGGCTTAGGTGGACACTTTGGGCGAGATAAGACGGTAGCCTTAGTAGAGGAGCGATTCTATTGGCCCGGGATGAAGCGGGTTATCGCACAAATTGTTAGTAGCTGTCGCACTTGTCAGGTAGCGAAGGGCAATAAACAACCCGCTGGATTGTATACACCTTTACCGGTGCCCAGTATTCCTTGGGATGACGTTAGCATGGATTTTGTGCTTGGATTGCCGCGCACTTTTAGGAAGCACGATTCCATTCTTGTAGTGGTCGATCGGTTTTCTAAAATGGCGTATTTCATCCCCTGGAACAAAACCGACGATGCCTCTCATATTGCACGAATTTATTATAAA
Organism: Dactylorhiza incarnata; assembly: GCA_033032865.1. Lineage (NCBI taxonomy): Eukaryota > Viridiplantae > Streptophyta > Magnoliopsida > Asparagales > Orchidaceae > Dactylorhiza > Dactylorhiza incarnata. The sequence continues at coordinate 290,126 of JAWHQI010000147.1, forward strand.
GAGGTTGTCGCGCACCGAGGGATACCTAAGACTATCGTTACCGATCGAGATGTCAAGTTCACCAGTTATTTTTGGAAGTCACTCTGGAGACTATTAGGTACTAAACTTCTATTTTCGACCGCCTATCATCCGCAGACCGACGGTCAAACTGAGGTTGTTAATAGGAGTTTAGGAAATTTACTGCGATGTTTGGTAGGAGATCACCAGGGGAATTGGGATCTAATTCTTCCCCACGCTCAATTGGCCTATAATAATTCGAAGAATAGATTTACGGGTTTATCTCCCAATGAGGTTGTTCATGGTCACACTGCACGAGTGCCGCTAGATTTAGCATCACTACCACCCACTTTTAGGACTAGCCAGTTTGCACACGACTATGCATTGCATTTGCATGACTTGCATAAAGAAATTGAGCGGAAATTGCATAGTACTTATGATTTATACGCAACTCAAGCTAACAAGCATAAAAAAACTATTTGTTTCAAAGTGGATGACTTGGTGATGGTTCGGTTAAATCCGGAACGGTTACCTTCGGGTACCGTAAAGAAGTTAGCTGACCGTAGAACTGGACCCTTTAGAGTGGTCAAGCGGATTGGACAAAATGCGTATGAACTTGAGATGCCTTCCAATTGGGGTGCAAATCCGGTTTTCAACGTAGCAGATCTGACTTTATTCCACGATTACCCGCATGAATCTTTAGATTTTCCATTGCCTTCTCCTCCATTTGTTGCTTCTGGGTTGGGGAGTGCTAGAGAGGAGCCACATTCCGGACATACCGACACTCGTTCAGTTACTGACACACCTTCTGCAGTTCTACCCTTTTCCACTGACAGTTTTCAGGATGAGCATGAGACACCAGGTGATTCTTTCATACCAGTTCCCAGAGCCGCTGACAGACTCCTGCGACAGATATTGGTTCCCGAGCAGATATTGGATGACGAGACAGTGACCACTACTGATGGTGGTTTTCAGAGATATTTGGTTCGTTGGCATGGCAGACCAGAGACCGAGACCAGCTGGGTCTTGGCCGAGGAGTTACAGCGTATGGATGTCGATCTTCTACAACACTACCGCTCGGAGCACTCACCAGTGATGAGTGATTTCGAGAGGGGGAGAGTTGGTGGAGACCAGCCCAGATCAGGTCGACGCAAAAGTGCCCGACGCCGCACCCGTCCGGACCTCTACCGGCCCTGAATTATTGCATACTATTTTTGTTATTTTGCAATTTATTCTAGTTTGCATTTTTATTATTTTGCACGTCTGCGTGCGTAGCCATGTTTCGAACCTTTATTGCATTCTCCGTTACATACATATATATATAATTACACTCATATATATATAAATATGTATATCGTTTTTCTTTACCTATTTATATCAATCAGCCGGTTCAACTTCCCCAGCCGATCCAATACGGTCAAGAAAACAAAAAAAGCTCCTGCACGCGCTGCTAAACCCCACGATGGTGTTGCACCAGGAGAAGCCCCGCAGCCTCGAGACCACTCCAGCTTCAACGGCTGCCCACGACCGACAGTTAAGGTCGACTCCTCCATGCCGTTTTATCCACGACGCCAGCAGGTCGTTTGGGGATTTTCGTTTCTCGTCTCCTGTTCATACCCCGATATAAAGGGAAGAACGGACGGGAGGAGGGTTGGTTGAATTGGAGCTATATAAGAAGATTAACCTGGGTACGCGCGGGGAGAGGATGATTTTCCTGAATTGATTTTGATTTGATTTAGAGTTGTTTTGGGATTGCTGCTTGTTTAAGATCCGATCCTGTTGATGGTGAGAGAGATGATGAATAGTGCTGGTGAGGTATTTTGCATTGGATTGGAATTATAGATGTCGATCTTACTGTTTGTGCGTGGGAATGTTTCCGTAAGGTTTAGCCTCCATGAAATGCCATTCTGCTGCTTTCCGTTTGTTTCTTTGTTGAAGATGAGCAGTGTATTTACTGTTGACTATTAAAAAAAAACTGCTTGTTTTTTTTGTTATATCGTTGGAGTCCTGTTGATGAATGAAGAGGTGAGGAATAGTGACATCCAACTTGCTGTTTAACTCGTGTAATATTGTTGTAGGAACCTCCTCTAGTTTGCTTAGAGATTACGTGGAGCCTCCTTGCGTGAACAAGAGTGAAATTTATCTTTTGTGTTTAGAGATTTCGTGGAACCACGTCGTATACGAGAGTGAGTGACTTTCAGTTGTTTAGTTTGTGCCTTCTCTAAGATTGAGTTGATTAGATTCCGTGGAACCACTTAGTGTGAGAGTGAGTCCATTTAGTTCGTGGTGCCCTTGTGCGATAGCGGCCGACCACGGAGCGGGAGATCGAAGGTGAGGAGGAAATCCTCGCGGGATCGCCGTCGACTTCGATTGCGGAAAGACGCCTCTTTCCGTGGGTAACTTGTTCCTTTCTCTTCCTTTGTGTGCATCTAAATTTTCTCTTAGGATATTAGATTCATTGTGGATTTTCGCCCGGGATTTTGTCAGCGAACGCTACGTCGAAGACTCCAAACAGAAACGTATTTGGAGTTCATGATTTCCGTTTGCTACAACAAGGGGGCGGAACGAAAGTTGCGAACTTCCTTCCCCGGATTTAGAATTGAACCATATTTCAAGAAAATTCATTTTAAAGATAAAATAGTAATTTTATGCTTTACAAAATATAGTTGCTTAATTTCTTAAAGTTCGTGCATGCCCGCTCAAATCTCAATTTTTAAATTGCATGTACTTAGGGTTCCTAGAATAGCCGACAGGCGCGCAAACCCTACGCGCCGTCCTGCATCACCAAGGCACTGCAATAGTGACAGTGGACAGGCGGGCGACGAGAAGCACCGGGCTGAGCTGCAGAAGGTGTCAGAGGAGGACGAGCACTGGATGTCATCGAGAAAATCAACCAAGGAGGTCGGGGATGCGGGGTCAGAAGAAGAACAGGCGAGGAGGTCGGGGCTGCTGGATCAGCCGGAGGAGGAGAACATGGCCGGCGGTTAAGGTGTCAATGTCGACGCCGGATCGGGGCAAGAACATGCAGCGGCTGGAAGCAGCGATCGGATGCAGGATGGCGAACCTGCTTGAGCTCGGAAGTAGCGATCGGGATACCAGCGACGGAATAGGATCACGAGAAACAGCGATCGGAAGCAGTAATCGACGGAAGCTGGATCAGGATCGTCGGAAACAACGATCGACGGAAGCGGGAGAGCGGGATCAACGGAAACAGTCGATCGGATGCAGCGACAGGATCAAGATCGGCGGAAGCGGATCAGGATCGATGGAAGCGGGAGAGTGACAGAACGAGCGGCGAGACTGCGGCGGCTAGCGGGACCAGCGAAGGTCGCCGAGATAGAGAAACAACGACAGTATCGGGCTCGATGTCGTCGGCAAAGGGAAGCAGCGTTGAAAACAACTACAGAAGTTGACGACGGAACCAGCGGGGGAGGCGTGCGCAGCGAGCGGGAACGAGGGAGGGCGGAGTGCGAAAAAAAACTAGGCCTCTGATACCATGATAGAGTTTGAGAATCACACACACATTACATTAATAATAGAGTATACATATACATGAGAGGGTGATCACAACACCAGAGGTGACTATAGGCTAAAACTACTACTCAATATACAATATAGCTAACGGGTGGATTAGATAGTTTGAGTGGTTCTTTGGGATTTCTACCCTTTATGGATACTAGAGGATCGGCATTTACACCTTTAGTATTAAGGAATCAACTCTTAGCTTGACAACTACACAATTGCTTGTTGAATCATTATTCTGATATCTTCTCTATTTATTTTTTAATTTTTTACTGATTACACCATTATGTTATGTAACCTACGACAAAATAGACTCATTCCTTGACACAAGGGCCCTTGATTAAACTTGGAAGTGTAATTGGACATGTACATCGACAGTGTTGAGTGTGGATAGCTTGCTCCTAAAGTACAAATAAGCATATGATATTGAATACAGATTGTGATCACGGATCGAGGGAGGACAGATACTTACCAGAGTCCGCACAAATCTATATACACAGGAGGCGGAGATAGGATTGTCAGAAAGACGATCCGAGACGATAGTCGCGTTCAAAGCGACGACGGCAATTTTTATGTGTTTTTATTTCATATAAAATTAGTGGTTTTATGTTCCGAACGATCAACTCCTGTCTGTAGTGTGTACTAAGTCTATATATCGGAATCTAGGGGTTGATTTTCTGGAAACGTGGAATTTGGAGATAATTTCTGAGCTGACACGATCTTCCCACCATGCCCATTTCATTGGATCCTTGGTGTTGAAGCCATGGCAATTACTTTTCTTAAACACCGACTCATCATAACTACCCCACCACTCATTAACCACATTAACTGCCCAAAAACTGCTCGTAACCATTGTTAACTGTTGTTTTTTCTCTTTTTCCTATTGTAACCACCTCTTTCTCTACATCAAATCCATATAACCCCCTAATAACTATCTCATCTTCCATATAACTACCCTTCTTCACTCTTAACCACTAAAAAACTTGCACAATCCTCCTAATTCAACACAATCAAACTCCTCCTCAGCTTCCCTGTTTAATTCCTTAGCAGAATTTCTATTTAGGAAACAGAATTCCTATCCAATAATATGGGTCTGTTTGGGAGAGGCGGAGAGCTGTAGTTGTGACAAAGGAAGCGGTGAGAAATGGAGGTTGTAGATGAAGCTGCATGTGAGAAATGGAGGTTGCAGATGAAGTTGTATGTGAGAAATGAAAGTTGTAGATAAAAATTGTTTGGATTAAACTTTATTTGCAGAGCTTTGCATAACAGAATAACAATAAAATGTGTGGTAAAACCAGTGTCATGATAGTTGCTTTGGTTCAAATGATTGAATTTGTCATACACATTACACAGAGCAACAGCCGATCGAATTCATCCTAGTGCTTCCGTTGAATATTTAATCCAACAAATAATAAAGACACTACCTATCCACCAAATTACAGATAAACAAAGGTTGACAATAATACATAATGTCATTTCATTAGTTACCACGAGAAAATTAACTTGTGGCAACGATTTAAAATATATAATAAATTAATAACATATGATATTATGCATCACTAATTCAACGACTTTAACTCAAACCTCCAGAAACTTCAAGAAATGCAATGATTTAACACAGGAATGTTATTAGATATCAGACAAAACATAACATTATACTGTATAATTGTCATTAGCAACTAAGGCTCTATTTGGCTCAAGCTGCAGCGATGGAAAAATCAATGGTGGGAAGTGGTGGGAAAATCACCTGTTTTGCATGATGGTGGAAAATTCACTAGAACTGTTTGGAAGAACTGCGTTTGCAATGTTGTTTGAAACAGAGAAACTATTTTACCTCTTTGGCAAAACAGAAATCTCCCAATTTGTGGATATCACACCTTTTGATTTACCCATCTACTATTGACAAACAAAAAATGAAAAGGGCCAATTTGCTTATAAATGGAAACACAAAACCACTCATCAACAAGTAATAGCTTGAGAAAAAATAGGCAAGCTCAAGCTTCCATTCATCTATAAATTAATATTGAAAAAACTAGGCATATTTTCATGATTACATTCAAGATTACTATCATCTAAACACAAAATTGTGAACAAACTAAGTTGTCTAAGACTCTTGCACATCAAATGGTGATCACATTGCAAAACAAAATCTTTACAAAATGCTATCAAAATAGCGAAAGCTTGTAAAAATAGGAAGTTATTCCAATTACAGAGCTTCTAAACAACATATAACTTTACCTTCTCTTCAAGCCTATTGGAGGAAGACCAGTTGAGAACATTTGTCGATGTCGAGGAGGAGAAATATCGCCGTCACCACCTTCAGATGCGAACTTGGAATGGGGATTCAAGATTTGCTACTGGTCTGGCTCAGAATCGGCAGGAAGAGAATGGCGAGGACCAAGCAAAACGAGGAAGATGAGCCGGAACCCTAGAGAATGGGAAGGTGGTTCGGGAAAGGTAATGATGCTACTTACCACTCTCAAAATCGACGGTAATAGATCAGGAGGCAAGGAGAGACTGTGCGGAACCCAAGCGAATGCTAATGGGGGGAGGGGGTCGGGGATAGTAGAACGTGAAAAGTGCGTTGGAACGTGAAGGCGAATTCACGACTTGAAATCGTGAAAATAACACGATTTGGAGCTGTGGATTTTCTTGTTGCTACCCTTAAAATCAATGTTTGGCGTGACATTTCGAAAATCTGTGGCACGCAGTGGTTGTAACTTGAGGCCAAATTGAGCCTAAGACATAGGAATAGATATCATACAGATATATAGTGTACAACCCGTACTCGTCGAGATCCGACGTGGATAATCAAGAGAGAATTACCAGAATACCCCCACCGAGGACTGCTCGCCATCACCTCGCCTAAAGCTCACAATCACCTCGTCGAGGGCCACAACACACCTCGTCGCACACCGAGATAAGCCCGCCACAGTTCGTCGGTGACCCATTGTAGCTCGCACAGGGATGAGGCCCACCTACTGGTAGGGGGTACACCCCCCTCCCCTGTCGATACCTATAAATACGACCACATGTTGAGAGGGGTTGGGCGTGCGACGAGCCCTCCAGAGACCTAGTCTAGAGCTCGCGAGCTCTCTATATTGAACTCGAAGCCTGCCTCTTCCCGCTAACCTAGCACATCGTTTGGTTCGGGAGGGGCAGTTCATGTGCACTGTCGGGCGTGTTGGAACCTCATAGTTGTGGCTAACTAGCATTTGGATTTTTACGAGAGCAAGATACCCATCCTTCTCGTTCCTTCCCGTTCTCGCAATTGAGTTCGTGGGTTTTGCTTTGGTGGGTGAGTAACCTCGACCCATACCCAGGTCTAAACTTCAAGGTCGAACTCTCGACCTCAACATCTTGGTGCGGTGAGCTGGACTTTGGGCGGAGGAAGAAAAACACACCAAAGAAGAATACCAAGACGCACAACGGTGGACAGAAGATAGGTCGCAATACCTTGTGGAAGCGTAATGTCCCCAACGCGCGGTACGACTTCATGTTGTGTGTGCCACGACAACGCGCCCCCGCGAGGTCACTAGGGAGAACACGATGTTTGGCGCACGTTATTATATTGGCGTGGTGGGTGTGCTACCAAAGGGCAGTGTTTCGCCCGCGTCATTACACGAGGAGGAAGAGCAGGTCTCAGGATCGGGTCAAGGCGGCAGGGGGTGACACGAGAGCACGTCCTAGCTATCTTCTTTGCATGTGGTTGACACACCGGGGCGAGGTGCATGACCCAGTGGGTCCACCTCGCATGCGGTCCTCGACACCTCTTTTACACATCTGCGGGAGACGCAGGACCCTGCGGGGTCACCCTAACATTGTGTTACGCCCCCGGACGAGGCGAGACTATTTGGGCAACATTACAAGCGGCGGCAAAGGCGTATTAAAGGCGACAACGGGGCTGAACCAATTGGTTCAGCCCCCTCGTCTTAAAAGCTCGGCCCACGGGGGCTGAACCACATTTGGTTCAGCCCCATAGGGGCCGGCTGGCCCCCTTGGTTGGCCGGCCTTGGGTCCGGGGTTATATATAACCCGGACCCCTCTCTCTTATGGGGATGCAAGAATTATTCCAAGGTATTTTCCCTCTCCCTCTTCTCTTTCAAACCCTAGCCGTCTTCTTTCTTCTTCTTCTTCTAGATTTCTTCTTCTTCTTCTAGATTTCTTCTCGTTCTCTAGTTCGTTCATAACATTTGGTATCAGAGGATTCCTTCCTCCATCATGGTGACTACACGCTTGCAAGACGAGAATGGCCGTTTGGAAACCCTAGAGGAGAATTGATGCAACCTGAGTCGCATCATATTTTATTTCATGCATTTTATTTTGTGAGTCGCGCATGTTGGAGTTTTGCTTTTCGCGCATACTATTAGCGCATATGTGTTTGTTTTGCGCATGGCATTCGCGCACGTTTTGTCGGCCTATTGGCGTGACCAACCAATAAGACCTTAAATAAAAGGCCCGTCAATTTATGTAGGTATTAATTAGAGCAAGCTTTGAAAAGTCACATTTTATTAAGTAATTAAGGTAATATATTTCTGAAATTACTCTTAAATATATTGATTTCAGAAATTATAGTTATTAATATTACAATTAATTGGGAATTCCAAATGAGCAGCCATCTTCATTTAACCCCCATTAATCCATTAATTCCATGTGTCGTTTCTGTTTTGTCCTTTGGAAAACTTCCCCCCATTCAATACCCATATTAAATTCTGATATTTCTTTCTGATTAATACCAAACAGAGAAATTTATGTACAATCAGTTATAATTCTTATGTTCAATGCCCTCTCAGCTCCATCAGTTCTGAACCGCCCCTCCTGATTCAATACCCTATTAAAGTCTGAAATCTCTTATAAAATGACTGTCCCGTACCTGTTGAAGGAGGCTGGAAAATAGAAGACGACGAGACTGAAACTGTCTTCGTCGTTTTCTCAAATCCAGTGTGCCTCCCACTAAAATACTTCTCCTCGGACGTCGACGAGTCTCCCTAAGGCAGGACAGCCACCGGCGAGTTTTTTCCGAATGAACACCGTCGGGAACGAGAGGCTCTGAACCGCCGGGCCTGAACTCCCTCCATTTTCCTTCAGAGCACCCCCTTTCCAGTCATCCGCTGCTCCTTTCCCTATGGCTGCCAGCCATTTCTGACGTGCCAAGAAGGATTCCTAGCCTCTGAGCAGAGACCCTACTTGTCCAGTAAAGCTCCGTCGTTGTTTCATGGTTTGACCCTTCATTCCAGCCACTTGGCTGACGGTATGACCCACAACTTGTCCCTTTGCTCAATATTGTTAGTTTACTTTTATGCTTAATATGTATGAACTTAAAATTCAGAGCTTGCTTTAATTCTTGTCTACATAGTTGATGTTTTCTTCTAATCCATTGTTTCTTGTTGTTTCAAGTTGACGCCTGTGGATTGATAAGTTATGTTACTCATCGCTCGAAAGTTAGCACATAAGAGTGCCTGTGAATCCTAGGTTGACGCTCGACTGATAAAGCTCTTGAAAATTCTCGCTCGCGTCACAATTTTTAAAACAAAACTCACTTTAACATTTAAAATATAAATATGCAATTTTAGAATACATCAAGAATGTGGTGGGGCTTACCGATTCGGTGGCCGCCATCGAAGAAAATGTCAAAACCTCCACTCAAAGGTTGGAAGAGCGAATCGATGGCCGCTTGAACGATATCATGGCCCTATTGGCGCAAAATTTGAAGGGGAAGGCGGTGGCGGAGGAGGATCCGGGCGGATCTACAGGAATGAGGCCGGAAATACCCTGGAATGGCGGATCGGGTGCGGGTAGCGCCGGATCGGGTGCTGGAGGGGTCGGATCGGCCATTGACGGCTGCGGCTTGGCCGGATCGGGGGCGGCGAACACCGTGAGGGCCGGATCGGCCACTGGCGGCGGCGGCTAGGCCGGATCAGGGGCGGCGAACACCGGAGGGGCCGATCTGGCGCGGCAGGCTACGGAGGGGGCGGACCCTTCACAGGCGGCTACGGCGGGGTCGGAATGGGAGCAGCGGCTTCCGTGGGGCTCGGATCTGGAGCGGCGAGCCACGGGGTGGCCGGATTTGGCACGGGTGGCTTCGGCATGGTCGGGGGTGGCGTCGGAATGGCGGAACCTCTTCCGGCAAGCATGGTGAGGGCTGGATTTGTGCCGGCAAGTATGGGGATGGCCGGCAATGGTGGCTTCGCGGGAAGTGGTGGCATGGGTGGAATTGGTGTTGATGGAAGGGGTGGGGCTTTTACCGAGCACGTTCCTTGGAGGCAAGGTCGGGATGGGTTGTTACCTCCACCGATAGGACGAGGGCAGCCACTGGGCTTGGGGAGAGGGGTGCAATGGGGAGAAGGGGTACCTCTCCACCAAGGTGCTCAGATGGCGGGACAGTTCCAACAGTTCCCAGGCGTGGCGGGGGAATGCGCAGATCCACGAAGACAAGAGGCCGGGTGGCGTGGACAGGCCGGCTACAGGTCGTACATGCCTCCAAAATTGACTCAGATGAATTTCCCTCGGTACAATGGGGGCGACGCTTTGGAATGGGTACAAAAAGCTGAGTTGTTTTTCAGCTATCAGGAGGTGCCGAAAGCTCAGTGGGTGCAGCTCGCATCCTTCCATCTGGAGGATGACGCTTTTCAGTGGACACAGTGGTTTCTGCGGGGACGGGATTATGTGTCGTGGGAGGAATTTGTTGAAGGGTTCACGGCCCGGTTCGGGCCTCTTGAATTTGAGGACTTTGAGGTTCTTTTGCAGAAGCTGCGTCAAAGAGGTACGGTGATGGAGTACAGGACGGAATTTGAGAAGATGGCAAACCGGGTGCAGTGGGAGAAGACACTCCTCAGCTGTTTTGTATCAAGACTGAAGGAACACTTACGCGATGAGGTTCATGCCTACATGGCCCGTAGTCTGAACCACGCGATCAGTTTGGCGCGCATCCAAGAAGAACGGTTTAACAGGCAACGAGCCCGCAGTACAGCGGAGCATATTACGACATCGGCCGCTCCCAGGAGGGACCCTCCAGTGGTCGGCCGAACGACGGTGACACGGTTGTCTTGGAACGAGTTACAAGCAAGGAAGGAGAAGGGCATTTGCTTTAATTGTGACGAGAAATTCACGCTAGGTCACAAGTGCCAAAAGGTTCAGGTCTTTATGTTGCACCAGGAGGATCAGCTTGAGGAGGGCGTGCGTCTGGAGGAGGAGTTGGAGTCTGAGGGGGACTTAGACTTGACGGAGTTGGGTGTGTCCCTACATGCCATGGAAGGGTGCAATCCCCCTCCGCTAACTATGCGGCTGGCGGGACGGATTCGGCAGGAGAGGGTGACTATTCTTGTAGACAGCGGGAGTACTCACAATTTTATCCATCCAGATGTGGCACAGAAGGTGGGGCACGTGATTGATACAGGAGCTGCGTTCCAGGTTATGGTCGCGGACGGCAGCAAATTACAGTGCCAGGACGTGCTGAAGGCGGTGGAGCTTCGGATGCAGGGCTACGTGGGGTGCACGGATGTCTATCTCTTACTGATCCGGGGCTCAGATATGGTGCTGGGAGTGCAGTGGTTGCAGCAGTTGAGGAGGGTTACTTTTGATTGGGACCAGATGACGATGGAGTTCTTACAGGGGGAGCGACAGTTCTGTTTGAAAGGGCTCCGATCTTCTCCGGTCAAAGAGATTTCCCTTCGCAGCTTACAACAGCTTGAGGAGTCCAGTAGTCTGATAGCAGTTCTGTTGGGAGTGAGGTCGGATGAGGAAGGACCGACTGAGGTCCCTGTCCAGATGCGCGCGTTGGTCGAGGAGTATGATGACATCTTTCAGGAGCCGAGTACACTTCCACCGTCACGATTCCGTGATCATCATATTGTGCTAAAGACCGGGGCGGAACCGCCCAATATTCGTCCCTACAGATATCCCCACACGCAGAAGGCGGAGATCGAGCGCAGTGTGAAGGAGATGCTTGATGCAGGCATCATACGCCCTAGTACCAGTTCCTTTTCAGCACCGATTATTCTGGTTAAAAGGGACGGATCCTGGCGATTTTGTGTGGATTACCGTGCCTTGAACAGCGTTACCGTGAAGGACAAGTTTCCGATTCCCGTGATTGAGGAGCTGTTAGACGAGTTGAATGGGGCGACTCGGTTCACGAAGCTGGATTTGCGATCTGGCTATTATCAGATTCTTATGAAGGGGAAGGACGTTCATAAGACCGCTTTCAGGACTCATGACGGCCACTATGAGTTCTTAGTGATGGCGAATGGGTTGACGGGTGGACCGTCTACTTTTCAGGCCAACATGAACGAGATCTTTCGCCCACTTCTGCGGCACTTCGTCTTGATCTTCTTTGATGACATTCTGATCAATAGCGCCACGTGGGAGGATCATTTACGTCATGTGGCTCAGGTCTTTTCTATTCTTCGACACCATAAGCTATATGCTAAGAGGTCCAAGTGTTCTTTTGGACAACAGGAAGTGGAGTACTTGGGGCATCTGGTTTCAGCTGAGGGGGTGAAGGCCGACCCACGAAAGATCGAGAGCATGGTTTCTTGGCCACGACCTCAGACCATTCGGGCGCTGAGGGGGTTCTTGGGCCTCACTGGTTACTACCGGCGCTTTGTGCGGGATTATGGGAAGATTGCTCGGCCACTTACACAGCTGCTACAGAAGGATGCTTTCTCGTGGCAGGATGAGGCAGAGACTGCTTTTCAGGCGCTGAAGTGGGCGATGACGACGACTCCAGTGCTGGCACTTCCGGATTTCACTAAGGAGTTTGTGGTGGAGACGGATGCCTCAGGAGTGGGATTGGGTGCGGTCTTGATGCAGGACGGACGTCCGATCGCCTTCTACAGTAAGGCTTTGGCCCCACAGAGGCTAGGGCTTTCGGTGTATGAAAAGGAAATGCTGGCCGTTGTTCATGCGGTGGCTTTATGGCGCCCATACCTGCTGGGACGTCATTTTAAAATACGGACAGATCATCAGAGCTTGAAACATTTTCTGGAGCAGCGGATCTCTTCTCCCCTTCAACAGAAGTGGGTCACAAAGTTGTTGGGATATGATTATGAGATTGTGTACATTCTTATCATGGCGTCAAGGCGAACCAAGGCGAGCCCCGGGCGCCTGGACGCCAAGGCGACAAGGCGGACGCCTAGGCGACAATAAGGCGAGAAGTCGCAAGGCGACAATAAATATTTTTTTTAAATAATAACACAAAAAGACAGCGGTTCTTCATTTAACCGCTGTCTATAGTGCTATAGACAGCGGTTAAATGAAGAACCGTTGTCTATAGTATATAAGCTATCATTATAGACAGCGGTTACATATAACCGCTGTCTATAGATATTATAGACAGCGGTTTTGTAGGTTAACCGTTGTCTATAATACTATAGACAGCGGTTAAAAGTAACAACCGCTGTCTATAGTTTTTTTTTTTTAAACGCAACAACATTCAGCATTCAACCAATACAGTATTTTTAAACTGCAAGTCTGTCACCCAACATGAATCACAACAAGCCAAAGTCAGTACTCACTAAGTATTCAGCAACATGTAAATCTAAAGTTTGACACATTGAAAAACAATTGAAAAGCAAAAGAAAAGAATACATTTCATAAATATAATATAAACAAGCCCAAGTTTCAAACTTGACATATCAAATAACTTGAGATCAAGAATACATTTCATGAATGAACATTGTTTTTAGATCAATTAGAATCATCATCTAGTAAATCATTATTGGCATTGCAGGTGCTGGGTTGGTTTGAGGCACTTGTCATTTGCCCATAATTATCTACAAGATCTTCATCATCATTTGCAACTCTAAAGTGATCTAAATCTTCATCCCCTTCAGCTATTAGTTCAAGATTAGCTCCACTTCGTAAATTTCTAGCCCCGGTTCCAACAGCTCTCTCTACAGCTTCCCATGTGAGATCATCATCATCAAAAACTAGAGTATCATCTGGTTTGTTTATCATCCACTCATTACTCCAATCTAGCTCATCAAGCACTAAAGGGTTGTAATTTCTTCCTTTTTCACGTCTTTCTTGAAATCGTGCTTGTAGACGACGATTGTATTGGATGTATACAAGATCATTAAGTCTTTGATGCTCCAATCTATTCCTTTTCTTTGTGTGAATCTGAAACAACATAATTGCAACTAGTTAGTAGTACTTACTACTTAGTACTTAGTAGATATTTGTAAAAAAATTTAATTTTATATGTATATTGAGTATTGAATATTTGTATACTTACAAACTCAAAAGTACTCCAGTTGCGCTCACAACTAGAAGAGGAACAACATAAGCCAAGTATGCGCAATGCTATCTTTGTAAGTTCAACATTCGGTCCTCCATGTGCACCCCACCAATCCACTATTTATTTAAGACGAATATAAATTATTTAACAATTACCATACATATAGTTTAAGAAAATATAAAAACGCAATCAATACTTACTTGGATTTAAGGTGGTTCGTTGCCTAATAGCCATAGGCTTTCCAAAACTATTTCGAGATGCTTTATAGTTAGTGCCTTGTTCTGCGATCTTGTCTTGCAAGTGTTGATCGGACACTAGTCTTGCAATAACGTCATTGAAAGCATCTTGAAATTTCCAAGCATCATCATTATGTTTTTCCTCATATTCAAAATATTTGCTTGGATTTAAAAACAAAGCCGCCCTATACAATTTTTGCTCCATTTGATTTGTCCACCTATTTTCAACAATGTCGATAATCTTTTTATATAACCTTTCTTTATTATCAAAATGTTCTTTGATCCTTTGTTTTGCCTCTTCCATTGCCACATAAACCTCAGGCATAGCTGGTCTTTCATCTCCATCTACTAACCGCAAAACAACCATCAATGGCTTTCCTCCTTTGAGGCAATCTCTTACTCCATTCCAAAAGACAGTTGAAAGTATTACTTCAACAACTTGTTTTCCGGCTTCGGTTTTTGCCAAATTAGCAGCATTCCACGAAGGCGAGACAAAGAATAATTTCAGCTTCTCCTCATGCTTAAGCACACTTTGTAGAGTAAGGAATGATGTTGCAAATCTAGTCACTGAATGCCTCACTAGATCACCACCTATTGTACTCCTTACTGCATCAAATAAACGAGTGTGCCTGTAGATGAAATTTGTAATCATTCTTGCCTTTTTATCACCATTTTGTTTTGTTGAAGCTTTCCAATGTCTTCTAGCATGAGATCAATGCAATGAGCTGCACAAGGAGTCCAGAATAGAGTGGGTCTTCTCTCCATTAAAATTCTACCTGCTGCCTTGTAATTTGAGGCATTGTCAGTCACTACCTGCATACAAGTATACAACATAAGTACATAACTTTGTATATATCTATAATCTATACTCTATAGTTGTAAACTATTGAACATGAAGTACTATGTTCAATTTACCTGGACAACGCAATCTGTTCCAATTTCTCTAATCTTACTATCAAGCAACTCTGATAGCATTGTAGCATCTTGAATATGACCGGATGCATCTACGGAACCCACAAAATAAGTTCCCTCCGGACAGTTGACTAGGAAATTTATCAAATGTCTCCCTCTCCTATCTGTCCAACCATCTGACATAAGAGTGCAACCGTATCTCCTCCAATATGCTTGATATTTTGTCTTCATCTCGTTAACTTTCTCTTTTGTGTTTAGTAACAAAGGAACCCGTAAATCATGATAACTAGGGCCTTTATAACCAGGCCCATATTGTCCAACTGCTTCAAGCATGATTTCAAAACTTCGTGCATTTGCAGCATTGAATGGAATTTCACATTCATAGAACCAATCAACAACATACCCATCAACTCTCTTTTTCTCTTCAGGAGATCTAAAACATCTCTCAATAGTTGTTTGTGCAGGTCCTTTAACACGCCTATCATCAACAACATCTTCAGGTGCACGTCTCACATGAGCATCCATAGGGTCTCTCTTTTGTGGAAGGTGGATTACTTTTCTCTTTTTGGCACTTGTCCCAGAACTTGGGACAAATGAAGATTTAGCTGTAGATAATGCCGGGGATATTTGTGAACCTAACAGATCAACTTCTTGTTCACTCTCATTATCATCATCAGCATTCAAATCGACCTTGTCCTTTTTTTTTGTCATTTAGAGCTGCATACATTTCAGTTGCTATGTCCGAAGTAGTCTTCATACATTTTGATACATCACCATACCCGCCACACAAGTGTTGTTTCAACCTTTTGATTCCACCTTTAATCAACCGATCACACAAATTACATTTAACTGTATTTTTATCCTTTATGTCGGGCCAATGCTCATACTTCCATCCAGGATCCTTTGACTTTGCTTTTCTTTTAGGGTCAATTTTTGGATCAACATCATTGCTATCCACGGATGGAGCAAGACTGTTGTTGTTTAGGTCCTCCATCTTTCACAAACTACATTCATAGAAAGAAGAGTTATGTCGGGCACATAACAAAGTGAATAACTACTAAATAGTTCTAAAGCTAAAGAAATCATCATCCATCACATATTCACATGACTAACATATAGTTCTATTTCTAGTTTTCCACAATCCACATCTACACAAGTATAAAATAACTAAACAATGCAAGTATCTTTCAACTTTCAGTAACACAATTAGTGATTATATAATCACAAATCAAATTTCGCATATAATCAATTTTTTCTTTGGAAAATTCCGCCACTCCATCATAGAGCTGTCTCTGCAAATACTGCAATAAAAAAAATATTTGTTAAAAATTTAAAATCAATTCAACGTAATTATAAAATCAATCCAATCAAACTATATGCAGTTAACTTACCAATGATGACAATGTCGTACTCCTAAGAGCATCAACTATGTCAATCATGTAGCACATGATATAATAGCCACACTGAATACTATCCGGTTGTTTTGGGCACTAAAATAATAAACAAATAGTAAAAATTTAATTTAGAATTTTAAAAATTAAAAAAATTATATAACATATACTCTTATAGGCTATAGCAGTATAGCTTACCGGAGTCCACGTTAAAAACTTTGGTGTTTTGTGAACACCGTATTTCCGATCCTTTGTCAAATCCTTAAATACACTTTGTAAATCATAAGAGTATAAACAAATTAGTTTATGGCCGAATCTAAATTCCAAATATGAAAAAAAATAATTAACAAACTTACAGTGTAATGACATTTTTAAGATCGTCGCGCACCTCACGATGTAAGGGATCTAGCCAATAAATTGTACTTTTACTGAAATCAATAATAGCCAACATCCAATGTTCTCTGTGTAACAAATGAAACTATTATTAACTAAATTAGAATAAAAAAACAATAATCATAAATCAATAACAGTAATACTTACGTATTATAATAGGGCAAAAATAATAAAGAATCTGGTTGGAGTTGCGTAAGCCTGGTTTTCAGATCTTGAGCTCGTGATTTCAAATGAGCCTTGGAAAATTTATCATTTAGAGCATAAATGGATGTTGGATTATATAAAGATACATTTCCTTTGTATGAAAATTTCTTTAGTTCTGAATCTATGTATCTGCAAAATAACATGCAAATTTAGAATCAATATACATATAATCATTAACCCTTAATTTATAATATCATTGTGTGAAACTCATTATTCACTACTCACCCTATACATGCAAGTACGATGTCAACTCCAATTTTTTTTATATTAAGAAATTCGTACAACATTGAATTCTCGAAGTATGTACGTGTTGATTCAGGAGTCCCGAGTTACAGGTTATTGTGGAGAACCTGCGGCAGGCTCGTGAGGTAGCCCCAGGTTATCACTTACAAAATGACCGGCTATATTATCAGGGACGCGTGGTCATTCCTGCTCAGTCAGCTTGGAGGACAGTGATGATGCATGAGTTCCATTCGTCGCCGACGGGAGGTCACGCCGGTATTCTTCGCACTCTCCAGCGGGCCCGGGCAAATGTATTTTGGAAGGGGATGCGCCGCGACATTCAGGACTTTGTGCAGAAATGTGATGTGTGCCAGCGGCAGAAATATGAGACTACTTCTCCAGCCGGGCTACTCACCCCCTTGGAGATTCCGCAGCAGATCTGGGATACGGTTTCTATGGACTTCATCGATGGGTTGCCAAAGTCGAAGGGTAAAACAGTTATCATGGTAGTTGTGGACAAGTTGTCCAAGTATGGGCACTTTCTTGCTTTGAGCCACCCTTACACCGGCGAGTCTGTGGCGGCTTTGTTTGTTCGAGAGATTGTTCGATTACATGGGATTCCCCGGGCGATCATTTCCGATCGGGACCCTACATTTGTTGGTAGATTTTGGAAGGAACTCTTTCGATTGCAAGGGACTTCCTTACGTTTCAGCACGGCTCACCATCCTCAGACTGATGGACAGACGAAGGTCTTAAATCGAGGCGTGGAAACTTACCTGCGTTGCTTTGTCATGGATGAGCCGAGGACGTGGACCAGCTGGCTACATTGGGCGGAGTACTGCTTCAACACTTCGTATCACTCAGCTAGCAAGCTCACTCCTTTTGAGGTCGTGTATGGTCGGACACCTCCTTCCATGAGCAGTTATGAACCAGGCAGCACCGCAGTGGCAGCCGTGGATAGAGCACTCCGTGATCGTGACCGAACCCTCGCCACCTTGCGCGAGAATCTTCGAGCGGCACAGGATTGTATGAAGGCACAGGCAGATCGACATCGGACTGAGAGAGAGTTTCAGGTGGGGGATGAGGTTTTCCTCAAACTTCGCCCTTATCGGCAGTTGTCTGTGGCGCAGAGGACCAATCAGAAGCTGGCACCCCGATACTATGGGCCATTTCGGATCACGCGGCGGGTCGGGCCAGTTGCTTATACTTTGGCGTTACCCGAGGGTTCACGGATTCATCCTACCTTTCATGTCTCTTTGTTGAAGCGGAAGCTTGGTGATGTTGTTCAAGTCTTTCCCGTTCTGCCAGAGGCTACTAGTGGAGGCGAACTGCGCCCTATTCCGGAAGAGATACTGTTGATCAAGTGGAAACGTCATGGCACGGCGTACTGTCCAGAGCTGTTGGTCAAATGGAAGGATCTCTCAGCGGAGCACAATACTTGGGTGGATTTGCTGGAGTTTCGGGAGCTTTACCCCGATTACCACCTTGAGGACAAGCTGGCTTTTGATGAGGAAGGGAATGTTACGCCCCCGGACGAGGCGAGGCTATTTGGGCAACATTACAAGCGGCGGCAAAGGAATATTAAAGGTGACAGCGGGGCTGAACCAATTGGTTCAGCCCCCTCGTCTTAAAAGCTCGGCCCAAGGGGGCTGAACCACATTTGGTTCAGCCCCATAGGGGCCGGCCGGCCCCCTTGGTTGGCCGGCCTTGGGTCCGGGGTTATATATAACCCGGACCCCTCTCTATTATGGGGATGTAAGAATTATTCCAAGGTATTTTCCCTCTCCCTCTTCTCTTTCAAACCCTAGCCGTCTTCTTTCTTCTTCTTCTAGATTTCTTCTCGTTCCCTAGTTCGTTCATAACACATTGTGTCTGAAAGCTCCTCGGAGACCTCGGAGCCACTCACCCACATCCGCGCAAGGCACAAGACCCTACGGGTCCACCCCGCATCGTGTTTGAAAGCTCCATCGACTCTTCGACACCTCCTCTTAGAAGCCGCCAAGAGCCCGGCGTTGGATAGTACGACCCTTCACACAAGCGACATCAAGTCGGGCATGTCGCAAGCGAGGATTTTTCCCACGAATAATCGTTGTGGCAGTGCGAGCCCCAGGACAATCTTCATATGTACTCATGACATTCGTGGATGACTCGCGTACTCAAGTCTCGGTCGCGCGCGAGGTGACTGTCTGCCCTTGGGTGACATGGCTCCAAATCTAAGTCCCTGCATTGTCGGTCGAGATCATCTCCCGGCCCCTTACACATTGGTTGCCAATCCCGGACGGCGCGACGTCACCTCTCATACCGGGATGACATGCCTATAGAATTTCACCTAAATGAACACGACCCCCGTCTCCTGAAAAATAGTATCTGTGGGAACAGGCAACGCCTTAGGGTGCATGTCACTAAATCCAAGTCTCTGCATTGTCGACTGAGGTCAGCTCCCCCCTTGCACATTGGTTGCCTCCCCCCCCCCAGGTGCTCGTACCTCTTAGCCGACTGACTACCTACCGACTAAAGGCTCGGAGGGAGGACATCCTAAGATAATTCCACCGAGGCGAGGTCCGTAGAAACAACTTGTTCATCTACCTCCTCCAGTTGAGCTCGCCCACCGCGTGAATAGCCTGGGAGCGTGTCGCTTTTACCCGATCTGCGACCGACGTTGTGGCAAAAAACTCGCCTTTACATCTCACTGATATGACCTCGTCGATACCACGAACACCTTAACCCAACATCGATCACTTCAAAAACATGTGTAACGGACTTCACGCGTAGGGACCTCGACAAAGAGCTCACCACTCGTTGAGCCTAAGAGCAAAACGACCTAGGCAGCAAGCTTACCACTCAACGAGCCTAAGAATCTAACGACCTCGGTAGCAAGTTCACCACTCAAAAATCCTAAGAGCCTAACGACCTCGGCAGCGAGCTCACCACTCAACGAGCCTAAGAGCCTAACGACCTCAACAACGAGCTCACTTCTCAACGAACCTAAGAGCCTAAACGGCGAAGCAAAGAGCTTAAAATAGTAAGGAGCAAAACTTTTTCATTTATATGTGTGAGAATTTGTATAGGTAGTTGCTTCACGACGTATGGTCAAAAATTACAAATAAGGAAAAAAGACAAGTATTGGCTAGCACACGATCAATCGGCGTGGACATCGCCATCACTGCCACCTCCGCTATCAACGTTGGTGTTGTCACTGCTGCCCCCGTTGTCGCTACTGCTACTGTTTTCGCTCCGTGAAGACGTCGCCGACGATCCGGACGACGACGAGGTGAAGGGATCTGGGAAAAGGTCCTTGACTATTGATGCCAGACAACCTCGCTCTAGGTGAGTCGTCACGTCTTCGCCCACTCAGATGGCAAGGGAGCGGCTCGGAACAGGATCCCCACTCAGGCGCTCCTCGAGCTCCCTACGCAGAGCAACAAGTTCCTTCTCCTTCTCGGTGAGCTCTACCTCCTCAGTCAAAGCTTGCTCCAGTTCCTGTAAGAACATAATACTGTCAGATCACAAGCGCGACAAAAAGTGAGTTGAGTGAGAAGAATGAACCACCGTCTTAACTCGTGTTGTGGGCCGGTAGCAGACTTACAATCGGCGGCGATCTCCTAGGCCCTCCTTCGGAAATAAAGTAGAGAACAGGTCGTTGCGTGACTTGGCACGGTCGATCGGAGGACAAAGCAGAAGGCGTTAGTATTAGGCTCGCCATCTTCAATCCAGGAGGGCAGGCGAGAGCTCAGAGAGACAATGTGCTCTCTATCTGACCACGACGGGATGGACCCTGGTGATGTCGTCTGACTCGCCACCCTCCCCGAAGAGAGGGTGCGACGTGGGATCCTCCTCGCCAGAGACCTCGGCCACGCATGACGACTCCCTTTTAGCCAAGTATATCTCTTATCATCATGTCTCTCCTGCTCACAAAGTTTTTTTCTCATCGCTCTCCTCTACTGTGATTCCTAAGAACTGATAGAAGGGTATCAAGATACCTAAATGGAAGAACAAATGTGTGCATTTGACAAAAATGAAACATGGCAAGTTGTGCATCTTCCACCTGGGAGTTAAGCAGAATCAAGAGGGGGTTGTGGATCTTTATAATGCTCAATTAGTGGCTCAAGAGTACACTCAAACCCAGGGCATTGACTATCAGGAAACTTGTGCCCATATTGCCAAAATAGACTTTATTCATGCGTTTTTTCATGTGTTGCATGTCTTGGTTGGGGCATACAACAGTTAGATGTTAAAAATGTCTATCTGCATGGTGAGTTGGAAGAAGTCTACATGAAGCTTCCCTTTGGTTTTCCTAGGAAGGGTCTATCGGAAAAGTGTCATCTCAAAAAGTCCCTATATGGGCTAAAGCAATCCACAGAACTTGGTTTGGGCGATTTTATAAAACAATGATGTGGTTAAGCTACGAATAAGGACATGTGATCACGTTCTCTTTGTTAAAAAGAGAGGAACCAAAATGTCGAATCCCATTGTATATATGGATAACATCATCATTATGGAGAATGATATTGAGGAAATCACTCGCATGAAAGCACAATTATGGACAGAATTTGAAGTTAAAGATCTAGGAAAGTTGAAATATTTCTTAGGTATTAAAGTGGCAAGGTCTAGTCGTGGGATCTTTATATCACAGAATAAATACATTCTTGATCTCCGGGAAGAAACATGTATGTCTGGATGTGCTCCAGTGGATACCATATTGAAGCTAATCACAAAATTGATGAGGATAAAAATGGAGATAAAGTTGACTCTTCTAGCTACCAGAGATTGGTTAGCAGGCTTATATACTTATCTCATACTCGTCCTAACATTACTTATGTTGTAGGCATTTTGAGTACACTCATGATACTAGGAGATATGCGTTGTGTTGTACAAAATGGATGCATCCTCGTGCTCCACTTTTTGGGATGTACCCCGCACTCCACTCTCCAGAGCGCACCCCCTACGCACGGCTCCCTAGGATGCGCCTCAGCGCTCTGCTCTTTAGAACGCGCGCTCACGCTCCGTTATCTAGAGCACACCCCTACGTGCTAATCTTTAGGACGCAATCCAATGCGCATAATCATGGAAGACGCTCAATTCCTTCTGCAATCATTAAAATGAGTGGTGGCTACTCATTCTCGCTAAAATTGCAACTTTGTACTCAGAACATTACTAGTAGCTTTTTATGAACTAGGTCAAACCCCATGATTTTTTCTCTTTTCAGGTTTTCCATAAAAACTTTGATGTCGGCTCTACTAATTATGTGCGCATTTGATTAATATCTAAGCTAAGATGAAGTTAATCTACAAAATTCAATGAGCATTTGTCAATCTGCAACAAATCTCTTCTGTTAAATCAGTTTAATGTCCCTTTGCCTACTAAGAGGGGTATGAAATCTTGTGCATAATATTTTTTTGATAGTTAAATATTAACATCTAGGCTAGTGAATTTTGAAGGAAGCTAAGAAAAGCTAAAGTTGAAATCTGAGCTACTTCTTCCAAGAAGTGATGGACTTGGTAAACATTTAGTAGAAGCGTAAAATCATGGCTAAGATTTTGAAAGAAGTCCCTAATTTGTAACGCATCCTATGCCAATAGAGGAAATCCATCCAATATCAGCATTTAAATCACAATCAATTAAAACTGAAAGCATGCTGTACAAATAAAATAATGCCGCCCAAAGTGTAAAAGAAATCAGATAATTAATGAAATTTCAAGATACCAATGCAGATTTGTCAGACAAAACCGAATCTGCTACATCCTTTGCTTGCCATGTACTCTTGTCAGTTGAAGTCAGAAAGCGCAAATTAGGAGGACCGATCTGTAAAAATTAACTACTAGTGTTATATAGCTGAACAGCTAATATGTCCAATTAGAATACTGATTCAAAAACATTTTTCAATCAGCAAGATTACGAAGTTTTCACAACATTATCATGTATGCAAAGTTGCAAACCCTAAACTCATGAAGGTCTGTAAAGCTTAAATTTCTCATTTAAACAATTTTGATTCTCATAGCCAATGGGAGAAGAATTGTGCATGTGGCATATTGTAATAAGGGTGTATTACATGAAGATTCCACCAGTATATGGTCTAGGGAGGGATTGATAACAGCAGCTTTAGTCTTGCATTTGAAGAAAAGTTGTTCCCATGACTCAAACACGTGGCATTGAAATAAAAAATGAGGCTAGATAACTGCTGATGCCCAGCCTCTAAACATGGACCATATGACCGTAGAAAGAAATGAAAAGGAAAAGGCTTGACTTTGAAGTTACCGAAACAGAGATGACAAGGTTATTTATCATGTCAACACGCTCGGATACAATGCGTTGTCGTGCATCAGCTGCATGAAACAGCACTGTTAGTCTACATATTACAATTGGCACATCGCTTTCCGAAGGTAAATGGTTAAAATCAAACAATAATTGATCCAACTTAACGAGATAAAGGAGCAGCAGATGAATATCGTTCTGGTTTCCTTGATTCCACCCTATAAAGAAATACATAACTCAAATTCCCGAATTAAACTATAAGCTTCAACTATATTTTTTAACATAGAAAGTACATTTTATCCAACAACTCCCAATCCAAATTTGGAAAATGTCGGGAAAAAAAGGCTAACCATAGTATATATTTAGAATATAACTTAGAACGGATCCCTCCAGCAAGAGAAGAAGCACATTTGAAATTCCATAGAAATGAAAATTTGCATGGAAGTTATGATTGTAACATAGGAGTATGATCCTTAAGTAGAAAAGACACGCACAAAGAAACAATAATAGTAGAATCTAGGAGAATGATCAGAATATGCAAGGCTGCTAATGCTTAAAAAAATTACATAAGCGTAGAAGGTTTATTTGCTACTCAAACTATTACAAACAAGACATGAATACTTTTCCATGTCAAATAGGTGAGGAATGTATTTGTGTGAAAATACCGTGCAGTTGGCCCTTATCCCAAGATTAAGCTTTTGAACTGAATATAAGTTGATCATTGGTGTATTTGGCCCAACTATGGTCCCTCTTTGACGTAAGTGTAGCTAGTCAGTTTCTCAAGTCACCGTGTGAAGAGCATTACAAATTGTGATTCAGATTCTACTATATCTGAAATGGGTGCCCTAGGCAAGGGATTATTATTTCAGAATCAAGGTCAAAAGCAGATTGTCAAATACTGAAACAGGCAAGCTCTCCAAGACAGATGGTCCACATCATGGTAATATAACCTACTTAGAGGAAATTTAATTTCCTAAAAAAGAAAAAAAGTATATTGGTGTTGGAAGGTGGAGCTTTGAGGTTCTATATAGGACAAGAATTGTGACTACTTGTGAATTGATATGGCAAAAGCAGCTCCTTACAGAAATTGCCTTCTCTCAGAAAGAACTCATTAAGCTCGTGTGTGATAATCAGGATATGATACATATTGCATTAATCTCGTGTTTCATAAGATGACAAAATATAATGAGTTCAACTATCACTTCACCCAATAAAAAATGACTCCAAAGAGATTCACATCTTTTGTTAGCTCAAATGACCAGTTGGCTGACCATATGACAAGCATTGAGGGACCTCTAAATTAACAATATATGTAACAAGTTGAGATTATATGATAGATAATCATCAGCTTGAGGTGCGTGTTGAATATATTGACTTATGAAATAAGGGTATTCAGGTCCTTGTAGAAATCTTGAGGAAACTTGTATATGTGTCTATATTGATATATTGTACATAAATAATATAATTTCATTATCATAGAGTTCATAAAGCGAATTGAGAAATCTGCAAGTCAGCAAGCTCATCAACCAAATCAAGTATCCTCCCATGCGAACAAGCCCATCAACCAACTCGACAGGCTTATGTTAGCAAACTTATCAACTCAAGCTGGACAGGATCGCCAAATTATTGTATTGCCATAGAGAAAACAAATTGTTAATTTATCAATCCACGAAGCAATTGACTTAGGTGAGCATAAAGCTCCTTTTATTAAAATTCCAGTACGTTCAAAAGGTAGTTTTTTGAAGTATATCAAAGTCTGAATAAGGCCTCGACATTAACTCAAGAAATTGTACACGAGTTAATCTGAGGATAGGATGCAAGGACTTTATCGCTTGCTTAATAAACTTAGACAATTAGAACTTGATCCTCAAGGACAGCTTCTCGAGTCAAACGTTTGATATGGACTAGGTCCTCATAGGAAATGTGTCCAAAGCAAGCATCCAAATTTTCACAAGATGCTTGGGATGAGACAACCCACATTTACTAATCAGACTCCCTAAATTTTCAATGTGATTCCTCCAAACTTTAGCAAATTGGATCCACCGAGTTTATCTGAGACAATTTCTCACAGCTTGAAGTGTGTATGATTTCTTTAATCGAAGGTGCTGGCACTCTATGGGTAAGGAGACTAACTCATTGATGAGTGAACCCAAGAGAGTAGAGTCATTTCATAAGGTCATCATTAATATAATTTCTTGGAGGAAACCAACTTCTAGTGGGTTCTCAGGTGTTGATCCCAAATCGAACAAGCTACAACTATAAATAGACCTCCGTGTCAGTCATTAGAGACCAAACTTACAAAGTTTGTATGATGGCCCCTCAAACTTGAGGGATTTTTGCTCGATGTTGAAGCCATTTCTCCATATTTCTATTAAAAAAAGTATCTGTTGGATTCTTCAATATGTTAATTGGTTCTTTTGGGCCATTCCGCACAAGTAAATTCCAAAATATTTAGCCTGTTTGGCATCCACTACAAGCTTTCTTTCCTACATAAATATCTTACATTGTCTCCTGATTTTTATGCATAAAATACATGTATGCATGTGCAAAGAAGTATTAAGGTGTGGCAAAGAAGTATCAACTCTACTGGTTCATAGAAACCTATATGACACAAAATAATAACCTTCACTTGTATGTACATATATTGTATATTACTAATGCAATTCATAATCAATATTGATATGTTGAGTATCTTAACTGTTGATACAAAGAATTCTAGTGATCAACCAAAAATATTCTGGATTCAACTAGAATCATGCAAAATAGATTGAAAAAAATATAGGTAAAACACCCACCAATACTTGTACCCCAGTAAAAAAAAGTACACTACATAAGCCAATTTTAGGAACCGGAAACTTACAAGTTAAGTTACTTTTGTAACGTCCCAAGGCCCTAGACTTACCATCGGGACAATGTCCACCGACAGCCTCGTCTGACTACCGTTACCGGGCTGCAGCCCAAGCACCCCAACCCCTCTCCAGCCCACTGGCGAGTTGTTGGTGGCCACAGCCTCCCCGTCCGTGGGCTGGAGAGGGGTTGGGGTGCTGCAGCCCGGTAACGATCGCCAGGCGAGGCTGTCGGTGGACGTTGTCCCGATGGTAAGTTCAGGGCCTTGGGACGTTACAACTTTGACGCTTAATGTTATCAAAATGGGTATTAACTGGTCGAGTGAACAAGAGTATGGACAGATGACAATTGACGTTCTAGTGTTTCTTCTAATTTCAGGGCATATCTGAAAGAGAGACATACTTCTTGGTTATGAATATTTGAATAGCGCGACTTCGCCTCCATGAACATCTTTGCTTCAGAAAACAATTAGAATTAAACTCATCCAATTAAAACGTGTACTGTCCATGTGGAAAATTTTCCAATTGACAAGATCCACAGAACTGACAGAAAGAGTGATGCGTCTCTATTTTCTTTAGTTATTTAATGAAACCACGACTTGTTATTGGAGCATATGGCAAAACCCATTTCAATGGGAAAGCGCATGTAGCAAAGTAGCAAACTATATATTATATGTTTTTCCTTCAGCTTCCAATTTGGAAAATGTGGGCTAGTGTCAGCTGTGAATTAGATTCAACATGTACTTTCATTCTCACCAGCACCCAGTACTTTAAAATATACAGTTTCTGTTAGGGATACTGTATATGGTGGTAGACATAGTTTAGGCTCACCTCGGGTGTTGTGATCACCCTCTCTTGTGTGTGTGTATATTATATATATTATATATATACCATATATAAAGAAATATCAAACCCATGAATTTTAAACTCATTGAAATGATTACGGCAATCGAATCTGGCATTAAAATTTCATCAGTCGTCGGATCAAACCGCTCCCTCTCTCTCCACTTTTTCGTAGGTCTCCTAAACCTACTAGGGGCAACCTAAATCTATTAGGGGGTGACCTAAAACTATGTTAAAATAATTGAATTTGAATCAGGTACCGCCAAAAATACACTACGCGGCGTTAGCATATAGCACGCCTGATGAAGCCTCGCAAGCTGTGTAGCCCGCTCGGAATACGTCATTTTTCAAATATTGAATGTCATTTTTTTAATTTATACCGGAATAGATAACTTAATCTCACGACGTGGAACTAAATTTGAGCAAGATTTCAAAAAATTAAAATAAAAGAAAATATGCGCGCTAGGTGAGACTCGATCCGCCGATCGTCACATTTACAGTCATGCGTCTTATCCATTAAGCCATGAACACTTTCACATTATATTATAGACACGGTTTTTATATGTACTAATATTAATGAAATTAAGTTAAAATTAACTTTTTTTGTTTCCATTAAGTTAAAATTAACTTTTTATATGTACTGATATTATTTATAACCGTCACGGGCAGGCGAAGCCCTCCCCGAGGCGGCCGAAGGCCGCTCGAGAGCATCGAGCACGGGCGTAGCCCGCAGGGGGCGGGCGAAGCCCACAGTCGCCGGCCGAGTACTGTCGCGCTTGGATGTGGGGCGGAGCCTCGTGTGTGTGTGTGTGTGTGCGCGTGTGTGTGAGCCTCGTGTGTGCCTCATGTGTGTGTGTGAGCCTCGTGTGTGTGTGAGCCTCATGTGTGTGTGAGCATCATGTGTGTGTGAGCCTCGTGTGTGTGTGAGCCTCGTGTGTGTGTGAGCCTCGTGTGTGTATGTATATATGTGTGTGAGCCTCGTGTGTGTGTGTGATCCTCGTGTGTGTGTGTGAGCCTCGTGTGTGTGTGTGTGTGAGCCTCGTGTGTGTGTGTGAGCATCGTGTGTGTGTGTGTGAGCCACGTGTGTGTGTGTGAGCCTCGTGTGTGTGTGTGAGAGAGCCTCGTGTGTGTGTGTGTGTGCGTGTGAGCCTCGTGTGTGTGTGTGTGAGACTCGTGTGTGTGTGTGTGAGAGAGCCTCGTGTGTGTGTGTGAGCATCGTGTGTGTGTGTGTGTGAGCCTCGTGTGTGTGTGTGAGCCTCGTGTGTGTGTGTGTGAGCCTCATGTGTGTGTGTGTGTGAGCCTCATGTGTGTGTGCGTGTGTGAGCCTCGTGTGTGAGCCTCGTGTGTGAGCCTCGTGTGTGAGCCTCGTGTGTGAGCCTCGTGTGTGTTTGTGTGTGAGCCTCGTGTATGTGTGTGTGTGAGAGAGAGAGCCTCGTGTGTGTGTGTGAGAGCCTCGTGTGTGTGTGTGTGTGAGCCTCGTGTGTGTGTGTGTGAGCCTCGTGTGTGTGTGAGCCTCGTGTGTGTGTGTGTGTGTGTGTGTGAGTGTGTGTGTGTGTGTGTCTGTGTGTGTGTCTGTGTGTCTATGTGTGTGTCTGCGTGTGTGTCTGTGTGTGTGTCTGTGTGTGTGTGTCTGTGTGTCTGTGTGTGTGTCTATGTGTCTGTATGTGTGTCTGTGTGTGTGTGTGTCTGTGTGTGTGTCTGTGTGTCTATGTGTGTGTCTGTGTGTGTGTCTGTGTGTGTCTGTGTGTCTGTGTCTGTGTCTGTGTCTGTGTCTGTGTCTGTGTCTGTGTCTGTGTGTGTGTGTCTGTGTGTGTGTTTGTGTGTGTCTGTGTGTCTGTGTGTCTGTGTGTCTGTGTGTCTGTGTCTGTGTGTGTTTGTGTGTGTCTGTGTGTCTGTGTGTCTGTGTGTGTCTGTGTGAGCCTCGTGTGTGTGTGTGTGAGCCTCGTGTGTGTGTGTGTGTGAGCCTCGTGTGTGTGTGTGAGCCTCGTGTGTGTGTGTGAGCCTCGTGTGTGTGTGCGCCTCGTGTGTGTGTGTGTGAGCCTCGTGTGTGTGTGTGAGCCTCGTGTGTGAGCCACGTGTCTGTGAGCCTCGTGTGTGTGAGCCTCGTGTGTGAGCCTCGTGTGTGTGTGTGTGAGCCTCGTGTGTGTGTGTGTGTGAGCCTCGTGTGTGTGTGAGCCTCGTGTGTGTGTGAGCCTCGTGTGTGTGTGTGTCAGCCTCGTGTGTGAGTATGCTTGTAAGCAAAAACCAACCGAACCGCCAAACCGAACCGAACCAAACCAAACCGCACGGTTTGGTTCGGTTTCAGTATGTCACGGTTCGGTCGCGGTTTTGATTTTAGAAAAACCATACGGTTCGGTTCGGTTCATGGTTTTGCTTGGCAAACCGAATCGAGTCGAACCGAACCAAACCACAGTGTATAATAATATGTAATTACATTTATATTTTTTGTAATTAACTATCTTCATATTTTGATTTAATTATGTCCATAGTATATCATATTTTGGTCGTTGTTTTATCGTTTTTAAATTTTTATTATATAATTAATTAATTATATATTTATATCTCTATTTCAATTCACGGGTTTTAGAGGACAGCAAATATCAAATAAACATCGCTCGACCGCTCTCGCTCAGACACTCAACTAGGATTTCCCATCCCCGCTCGCCGCTTGGTCCTTTCCAATTCCACAAGAAATTGATTTGTCGAGTGCTTGATTTGTGCTCAAGATTGGTAGCGGGCTTTGCCAATTCCACAAGAAATTGAGGCAAGATTAACTGATATGGCCGAGCTTGGGTCATGTAAGATAACAAAAAAAAATTAGTTTATGTTTTATTATTTATTTTAAATATATGATTAATTATATATCTAATTTTTTTAACTTCTATATTCCAGCTATTGCAGAGAATCCCAGACTTTGTGGAGCTTTTGCATCACTTAAATTGACATGTTGTGCTTCATATAGAGTAATTTGCAAATTTTGCATTTATTTTTATTTCTAAGTATAAACTCTTGTTTGTGAATGTACTTGTGATTTTAAAACATTCTTATATTACATATTATTTAAACCACCAAAACCAAACCAAACCGAACCGAACCATTCGGTTCGGTTCGGTTCAGTTCGGTTACAATGTTTGAGCGGTTTGGTTCGGTTCCAAAATTTTGGGACCACATAGGGGTGGTTCAGTTTGCGGTTTTGCTTGAAAACCGAACCAAACCGAACCGTTACAGGCAGCCTCGTGTGTGAGCCTCTGTGTGTGTGAGCCTCGTGTGTGTGTGAGCCTCGTGTGTGAGCCTCGTGTGTGAGCCTCGTGTGTGCGTGTGAGCCTCGTGTGTGTGTATGTGTGTGTGTGAGCCTCGTGTGTGTGTGCCTCGTGTGTGTGTGTGCCTCGTGTGTGTGCCTCGTGTGTGTGTGTGTGTGTGGGGGGGGGGGGGGGGGGGGGGGGGGGGGGGGGGGGGGGGGGGGGGGGGGGGGGGGGTGGTGTGTGCCTCGTGTGTGTGTGTGTGCCTCGTGTGTGTGTGTGTGTGCCTCGTGCGTGTGCGTGTGTGTGTGTGCCTCGTGAGTGTGCGAGCGTGTGAGCGTCTGTGAGCGTGTGAGCGTGAGCGCGTGTGTGTGAGCCTCGTGTGTGTGTGTGTGTGTGTGTGTGTGTGTGTGTGTGTGTGTGTGAGCCTTGTGTGTGTGTGTGAGCCTCGTGTGTGTGTGTGAGCCTCGTGTGTGTGTGTGTGTGTGAGCCTCGTGTGTGTGTGAGCCTCGTGTGAGCCTCGTGTGTGTGTGTGAGCCTCGTGTGTGTGTGTGTGTGTGTGAGCCTCGTGTGAGCCTCGTGTGTGTGTGTGAGCCTCGTGTGTGTGTGTGTGTGAGCCTCGTGTGAGCCTCGTGTGTGTGTGTGTGAGCCTCGTATGTGTGAGCCTCGTGTGTGTGAGCCTCGTGTGTGTGAGCCTCGTGTGTGAGAGAGAGAGAGACTCGTGTGTGTGTGTGTGTGAACCTCGTGTGTGTGTGTGTGTGAACCTCATGTGTGTGAGCCTCGTGTGTGTGTGTGAGCCTCGTGTGTGTGTGTGAGCCTCGTGTGTGAGCCTCGTGTGTGTGTGAGCCTCGTGTGTGTGTGAGCCTCGTGTGTGTGTGAGCCTCGTGTGTGTGTGTGTGAGCCTCGTGTGTGAGCCTTGTGTGTGTGTGGGTGTGTGTGTGGGTGTGTGTGTGGGTGTGTGTGGGTGTGTGTGTGAGCCTCGTGTGTGTGTGTGTGTGTCTGTCTGTGTGTGTTTGTGTCTGTGTCTGTCTGTGTGTGTGTGTGTTTTTGTCTGTGTGTGTGTGTGTATCTGTGTCTCTGTGTGTTTTTGTGTGTCTCTGTGTGTCTGTGTGTCTGTGTGTCTGTGTGTCTGTGTGTCTGTGTGTCTGTGTGTCTGTGTGTCTGTGTCTGTGTGTCTGTGTGTCTGTGTGTGTCTGTGTGTGTCTGTGTGTCTGTGTGTGTCTGTGTGTGTCTGTGTGTGCCTATGTGTGTGTTTGTGTGTGTGTGTGTGTCTGTGTGTGTGTCTGTGTCTGTGTCTGTCTGTGTGTGTGTGTGTCTGTGTCTGTGTCTGTGTCTGTGTCTGTGTGTGTCTGTTTGTGTGTGTCTGTGTGTCTGTGTTTGTGTGTCTGTGTGTCTGTGTGTCTGTGTGTCTGTGTGTCTGTGTGTGTCTATGTGTCTGTGTGTCTGTGTGTGTCTGTGTGTCTGTGTGTCTGTGTCTGTGTCTGTGTCTGTGTCTGTGTGTCTGTGTCTGTGTGTCTATGTCTGTGTGTCTGTATGTGTCTGTGTGTGTCTGTGTGTGTCTGTGTGTGTCTGTGTGTGTCTGTGTGTGTCTGTGTGTGTCTGTGTGTGTCTGTGTGTGTCTGTGTGTGTCTGTGTGTGTCTGTGTGTGTCTGTGTGTGTCTGTGTGTGTCTGTGTGTGTCTGTGTGTGTCTGTGTGTGTTTGTGTCTGTGTGTGTCTGTGTCTGTGTGTGTCTGTGTGTGTGTGTCTTTGTGTCTGTGTCTGTGTCTGTCTGTGTCTGTCTGTGTCTGTGTGTGTCTGTGTCTGTGTGTGTTTGTGTCTGTCTGTGTTTGTGTCTGTGTGTTTAGGGTTTTAGGGTGTCGTCGAACACCAGAATCTCAATCCGGCGAAGGTGGGGCGAGTGGATTCCCTCAACTGGGTGAAGGAATCCCTTATAGTTAATGTCAAGTGGGGATGGGAGGGTAGCTGTGTTGGAGGTATCAGTTGACTATTGATCGCGGTTGACGCGAGCTCGCTAATCAATACCAACTGAAACCAGTTTGGAACATCTGAAACTGATGAGGACTACAGCTGACTATTTGGGCCAATATTTAGACTAACCAATTCTAGAGAAATTTCATAAGATAGTTAGCAAAAAGGGTATTGTTGAAGAGTAGTTGTACTATATACCTAAGAATATCCACAAACAAGGATTATATTGTCAGAACCAACAAAAAATTACATATATTTCCAAAGATGCCCCATGCCTGGTATAAGAGAAATACGAACTCCTAAATAAATAAAAATTACCATTTGAAGGAGAACTTCTTCCCAGGTAATTCAGTAGGATATAAAACGAATATGCATTTATGTCATCAACAAATAAAGCCATTTTCACATCTCCATCTAACTCAGTGGCAGCATGCAAACCTATGAAGCACAATAAAAGCAATGGGAGCATCATCATTACATGTGTTATAAAAATTGGTACAGAAGAACTATTATGTGTTAATAAAAAATAATGGTCATAATAACAAAACGTTTTGGCAGAAAGCTGTAGGAGAACAGTTCATATTTTCCCAAGTCTAGAGGAGATCAACCTTTTGCCTATAAGTAGTGAATTAGAACCACTTTCCTATTTGATCTCTTGTTTTGGCATTAATAGGCTTACTTTGTAATGATCTCTGAGACTCTACGAGTACCAGCAAAGGGCTTGGCTGGCCCATTCATATGGGTAGATCGAGGGGTCACCAGAAGAGGCTAAAGGAACCCATATTAGGTCATTCAAGATTGATGACCATGAGTACCCACATGATATGCTGAGCCTATAGGGCATAAAAAAGTATTAGGAGCACTACGAGCAACACAAAAGGCCACACAAGGGCCAATACAAATGTCTCTCTCTCTCTTCACGCACTGTGGATAAATCATTAAAAACATTTTTTGTTGTTAGAAATTTCATCATGGTCAGCCAACTCGCTTAAATAACTAAATAATACTAAAAATCGAGGTGGTTAAAATTAGATGATATTGAGGAAAATAGGTGTTTAAGCCTGTTTTAGGATAGCTTTATTTTTTATATTGCAATTGGCTAGAATTTTAATTCTTATGAACATTGCGTGGAGTTTAAAAATAGGATGGCTTTCTATTTTATATTGCAATTGGTTAGAATTTTAATTTTTTTGAACATTGCTCGGAGTTTAAAATTAGACCCATTACTCGAAAATTTTTCATGAGAAATTAGATGAGAATGTGATACGATCGGAATATCTCAACGATGAAGATTTGACGGAGTCAATAAAAGGGAGTTGCCGCTATTTTGTCTGCTGAAATATTATTAGCGGGAAGTCCAAATAAGAGAGGGTAGTTTGGTAATTTAGAGTATTTTGAGTTCTATAAATAGGTGGATGAGGGAGTTGGTTCTTATGCATGATTTGAAAGTGAATGGTTAGTGTCGTGTGAGTTCAGTCACGGGAGAGGAGTTCTTGGAGCTCGGACTGAAGTGATCATCTGTTCAGGAATATGCTTATTCCTTAGGATTGATCATCTCCTTCTTCTTTCTTGTTTTGCCCCTTGTGTCATTCCCTGTTTTTAGAGTTTAGCTGTCGTTTTGCTTGTGATGAATGACATATTGCATTTTCAGTGCTGCTAAACTGTGATCTGTTCTTGGATATTGAATCACTGCCGCAAGTTCTCTGTGGCATCGCTTAAGATTGATTGGATCTCTCTGTCATAAACGATCGATCTATTTGGATCGCATCAGAATGTTAAAGAAAATTAATTCTCAACGCACTTTCTCTATCCAAAAGCTTTGATACCTCTTTCCGTTCTCATAAAACAAATAGCTAACGCCTTTTATTCTGGGAATGTAATGCGGTGGGATATTATGGTTTTGTATTTATTTGGAGCTTTAGGGAAGTCTCATATAATGATGTTTTGCATAAAATTACGGTTCTGCATAAAAATCATTCCTATGAAAGCTTATGTAGAAGAGCATGCACGGAGTTCTTATTTCTTGGGTGGGAGAGAGGAGAAACTGAGAAGAAATTATGACATCTTGGATTGCATGTAGGAGAGAAAATTTACAATCAGGGCAAACTTAGGATTTGAGATGGGGAAAGCGAGACCGCTGGAAACTAAAATTTTCTTGGGATTCTAACTAAATTTGCTCACTATCATGGTTGATTAAGAGGATAGAAAAGAGTAATTTGTATTGATGTCATTGAGTAATATATAGTTACAGAGAGGCTCCCAAGGATTTGGACAACTATGTGCAGAGACAAGTCCTTGTGAGCTATAGATTGGGAGAAGATGCCCCGCCACGATTTACAATTAATTTCAGATATTTAGCCACATGTAGAGCCTTGATAGGTTCCATCAGGCGCCTCATGCGATCCATCTTTTGATATCCATGTGACACAACTACTTCACAGCAAGACGGCGGCATCTAAGTTGTGGTTTACTCTAGGCAAGATGGAATGAAGTCTGTTGAAATGCTCTAAGGAATAAAGTTTCCACGTAGCCACAATGGGCGTGATGAGTGTACTTACAACAAAAAATCTCCAATGGTGCTTTTTGGATCTCTCTACGAAGATTCTATCGGATGTCTTTGCTCGGTTTCCTCTGTCAAATCAATTGGTGTGTTCCTTCGCTGAGTGTTCTTTCTTGATTACCCGTTGAGTGATGAAGCAAAGAACTAGGAGAATGCCCCCATTGTCAAACAAAGAACATGGTTCGACATTTTTTTGGTTTGAAAATAACAAATACTCGTGATTATTGATGTCAATTTCAAATTTTATAATGCTTAGGTGGACACATACAAGGAAGGGGAGAGTTGGCGCACCGGTTGAGGTGTTGTCGTGTGACCTTGAGGTCACGGATTCGAGTCCTGGAAGCAGTCTCTTGCAAAAATGCAGGGTAAGGTTTGCCTACATTTCACCCTTGTGGTGGGACCCTTCCCGTGGACTCTTGCTGCGTGGGGATGCTTTGTGCACCGGGCCAGTAGGTGGACATATACAAAGGAATAAGTGTTGAACCATGAGGACTCTTCTAGACAATGTAAGGAGATATATTGCATGCACAAAAGATAGTAATAATGTTAAGATCAAGACTGCTTGGGTATCAACCCCACAATCTAGTCGGTCATTGTCAACCTCAATCTGCACTCATTTAACCTAGCAGAGGTTCCCTAAAAAACCGCTCTCCTAACCCCAAGAGAAAACCTAGACACTAAGTGACGCAGGACGAATTTATAGTTTGTGGATTAGCATGCTCTAACCCTAGATGTAATGCGAGTAATCATGCAATGAATGCAATGAGCCTAAACACCGTCTAATGAAAGGTGGGACACATGGATGTGCGACTAACAAACAACCCTAAGTGAGGTTCAAATATGTAGCTCTCTTATATGTAATATGAAAATAGGACACAGCGGAGAGAACAAAGCAAGCAATAAATAATTAAATCACAAGCGATAATTTAAGTGAGGCAATTTATTTCATTTAGGAAAAGCAAGTTTAGGTTTTCCTCCGCATTGAGGTCCAAAGCAAAGCGCGCGGCAAATGATTCCCGCACAAGATTTCTAAAGCAAAATTCCACAAATACTATCGATCTCAAAGAACATAAGATCACAACATCATATATTAATAATGAGAACAAAGATCCACACAACAATAACACTCACAAAATAAAGAGGGGCTGTCGTGCAATGGAGATCGGATGACTCGCGGGTAAGTTGGTGGCTGTCCGGAGGGGATGAAGGGTGAATCGAGGCTGGATTAGAGGGGCCGAGAATGTGGGGGCTGGATTTATGGGCTGATGTAGAGGGCTAGATTTATGGGTTGCATAGAGGAGGCATCCTGGAAGGTGATCGGGAGTGGGTTTTGCTGGGATCAGGGAGCAGGGAAGTTGATTCCTGATGCAGGAATCCTGAAGGGTTACTGTGTGATTAAACAAGGAGGGGTGTGGGCTTATGATGGGGGCGGGGAATGCATTCCTGGGAGGGGAGATTTAAGGTCTGGGTTGTTCGTTGGAAGTCATAAGGGTGAATCTTGACTTGGCTGGTCGTTGGAAGGCAACAGGGAATCAATAAGGATGGCATTTTTATTTTGCGGGAGAAGCCTTGAATGGGGTAGCAGCAAGGTGCAGATGGATTGGGCGTGGTTTTCAGTAAAGGGTTTTGGGACGGGGATTGGGTGGTGGAGGGGAGGAAACAAGAGATACAAAGCTTACCTAGGAGTCGTCACCTAGGGTCTTACAGAGTCGTCACCGTGAGGGAATCGCAGGATTCCGGGAAGTGTTCTTTCTCTAAAATCTGCAATAGCAATGACGGTTGCACCTACCCTCTTATTTATAATAAAACATGACATATGACAACCATCTTGGACAGCTATGATTGGTCGTACACAATGGTTGTCCGATCTCACTTAATAAAACACAAAAAATAAAATAAATACATGAAGATATCGAAACGTCGATCTGGCCGCATCCGAGGAGTCAAATCGTCGATCTGGAGACGCCATATATGCAAATGGCCAATCAGCCCCGACGGGCCCAAGACTCGTGCTCCACCGCGGGCCCGCGTCGTCGATCCTCATCATTCTCCCCGGCTTGAAAGAATTCATCTCCTGATGAATAGAGATCGAAATCCTCTCGGCGTATGCCAAGTAAGAATCAACTTGATCCATCAAAGGTCGTCTAAGTATCGTCGATCACGGGGCATCCTCTCCAATGGTACTCTAGTGTCTAGCTGTCAGGCGCGGCTACGCATGCGTGGGCCACGATATCAATCATGCTCTCAAGAATCCAATGATATGCAGGTAGATCCTGTGCGGTCGTTGGTGCAGACTGTGAAGCCATAGGCGACTGACCCAAAGACGAGTGGGACTCAGGAGTGGGCAGGGTGCAGGGCTAGGGATGTGGTGGTATAGGCTCCATGAGGTCTCCACAATACGGGTCCACATACTCGAGAGGCTCGTAGCATGGTGTTAGATCCTCAATATTATATATGAGATGGATATCCATACTCTAAAGGCTATCAAGCTCTAGGCATTTGCTTTGATCCTTCTCGTGATTGTATAGGGACCCATTCGCCTGGCGCTTAAATTTTTAACAGGCCCCCGAGGGAGCCTCTCAGCGCGGAATTGCACCATCACTTGCCCGTCATCATGAAATACATGCTCCCGTATGTGGTCATCTGCATGAGATTTATAATATTCATTACAAGTATTGATCCTCCGTCGGACCGACTCAAGTAACATATGCAAATGATGAACAAATGACTCAACAGACTTATGCAAATGATGTGAATGATACAAATGAAACACGAAATACTCGACGCACTCTCTAAGGGGATGTCCGATAACGAACTGAATATCTCAAAAACGGGGTGGCCTATCAGGGGGCTCTTTCCACCTTCCCATTCCACTACCGCCCTCCACATACATTCCAGCCGTCCACCTTACAGCCACCGCTCACCTCCCCCATACCCCTCCAATTTCCTTCCCCAATCATCCTCCAACAGTAGCCCAAAAACTCCCACAATCATCCTCCAACAGCAGCCCTAAATTCCCCATTCCTCCTCCAACAGCTGCCCAAAAACTCCCCCGTCAACTCACTGTCGTCCCCCAATCTCCCTCCAATTCCCCCTCCCAACCATCCCATAACAGCCCCCACCATATTCCCAAAAATCCGCCCCATTCCCCTCCCCATATCCCCCCCCCCAAACAGCCGGCCCCTCCCTCATACCCCCCCCCCCCAACCCCTTCACGTGGAGCCACTAACCCTCATCTCCTCTCAGGACCAAGCCCCCATGCCTGCATTCCACCTTCAGGAACTGTTTTCCCTGCAGCAAGACACTTGGAACTGACTCTACAGCCATCTACATTCACGGAACAGCTGCCCAGCCACCACCCAGCAGCCCAACAGCATTCCAGGTTCCGGATAGCGATCTAAACCTCTCCATAGCAATCCAAATACATCTCCAGCCCTCCTCTTTCAGTATTGTGTGTCTCCAAGGTTTGTTTATTATTCCTTTTCAGTTGAATATTGTTTGTCTCCAAGGTCTAAAATCTTTTTTCAGCTTAGTATGGGCTGAATTGAAATAAAATGGACATTGCCCCGGACATTTTGTGTTAGAAGCTTGTAGAAGATCATTCATCTCATAACTACTCTCACCCAAGAGTCATGTTAGAACTGAGAAATAAGATTTATATTCATGTACAAAGGAATGACCCTTGGGGTCTACATATAGGACTTTACAGGAGCAGGAAAACACCACAGGCGGTGTGGGACTAAACTTAAATATAATATTAAATACAATATTACATATATTATTAACATCTCCCCTCGAACTCACGGTGGGTCATGAACCGAGAGTTTGCTAATGAGATATCAGAACTTTGCAGACGTGAGGGACTTGGTGAGGAAGTCCGCAACTTGTTCTTCAGAGGCAATGAACGGTAGAGAGATAGTGTTGGCGAGGAACTCTTGGCGAATGAAGTGACAATCAATCTCGATGTGTTTCGTCCGTTCATGAAACACCGGGTTGGAGACAATTTGTATAGCACTTCGATTGTAACAGAATAAGAGAGTGGGTCCGGTTATCGGCACACCTAGATCACAGAGCAGACGGCGAAGCCAAACAATCTCAGCAGTGGTGGAGGTCATGGCCCGATACTCGGCCTCAGTGCTGGAACGCGCAATAGAGTCATGTTTCTTATTGCGCCAGGAGATCAGGGAGTCTCCCATGAAGATACAGAAACCAATAGTGGAGCGACGAGTCGTAATATCCCCCGCCCAGTCCGCATCTGAGAATGCTCGGAGAGTGAGTGGAGAGGTGACAGAGAGAAACAGTGAGCGACGGACGGAGGTGCGGAGATAGCGGAGAATCCGGAGGACATCGGCGTAGTGAACGGAGCGAGGAGCTTGGACGAACTGACTGACAAAGCTAACAGCATGGGCAATGTCGGGCTGTGTCATAGTGAGATAGACCAGCATCCCGACTAGTCGCCGATAGCGGAAGACATCTGGAAGAGGTTCGCCGTCTGTTGGGAGGAGTTTGAGATTGATCTTTATTGGAGTATGAACTGTTCGGGTATCAGTGAGAGCTGCAACAGAGAGGATGTCAGATATGTGTTTTTGTTGGGAGACAAGTATGTCACGCTTGGATCGGGAAATCTCCAACCCCAGGAAGTAGCGAAGGGGCCCCATGTCCTTCATCTCGAACTGACTGCGGAGGTGTTGTTGAAGAGAGGCAATGGTGACATGGTCATCGCCAGTGATAATCATATCATCCACATAGAGAAGAAGAATGACACATCCCTGACCAGAGGTGCGAGTGAACAAGGCATGATCAGTCTGTCTTTCAATAAACCCTGCTTTGAGAACAGCGGTGCGAAAACACTCAAACCAGGAACGAGGGGCCTGTTTGAGACCATAGAGGGCCCGACGGAGATGACAAACGTGGCCGAGGGGAACAGAGAAACCTTGGGGAGGAGCCATGCAAACCACCTCTGTAAGATCACCATGGAGAAAGGCGTTGGTGACATCTATCTGATGGAGCGGCCAACCTTGGGCAGCAGCGACCGCAAGTAAGGTGCGAACAGTTGTCATCCGAGCAACCGGTGCAAAGGTCTCATCGTAGTCGATCTCATGCTCCTGAGAGAACCCAAGGGAAACTAAGCGGGCTTTGTGGCGCTCAATAGACCCGTCTAGACGAGTCTTAATCTTGAATATCCACTTGCAACTGACAGGAGTGACGCCAGGGGGCAGGGGATGAGGTCCCGGGTATGGGTTCTATGGAAAGCCTGAAGTTCAACTGTCATGACTTGCTGTCATTCGGGATGTACAACTGCCTCTCGGTATGACTGGGGATCCCGGTGGGAGTGAAGAGCGGTGAGGAAGGCCTGAAAAGCAGGGGAATAAGAGGTAGCCGTGGTGAGAACAGATGGGCGATGTCTGTCAGGGGAGTGGTCGTATCGAGCAGGCGGGTGTCGAGGGCGGGCATGGTTACGCCGAGGAGCAGGATCCACGTGTGGAGAGGCGGACGGAGCGTCAGACAGAGTCGTATCAAAAGGAGTTGGAGCAGAAGGGGGAGCTGTAGCGGAAGGAGGGTCCTCGTCCGGAGGACGAGCCGGGGAGAGTAACGGGGTAGGGGAAGCAATGTGGGTTCTGGGACGAGTGGGTATAAGAGGAAGTAGAGGGAGGGATAGTGGTGGAGTAGTGGAAGTTGGGGTGGGAAGTGTTGAGTGGTGCAGTGTGGAGAAAAATATCTCATTTTCAAGGAAGGAGACATGGCAAGCGATGCGGATGCGACGAGTTACCAGATCGTAGCAGCGATATCCTTTGTGATGATGACTGAGGCCTAAGTGAACACAACGAGCGGAGCGAGCGGAGAGCTTGGTGCGTTCAGGAGCAGGGAGGAGAACAAAACAGGTGCACCCAAACGTACGAAGAGATGTGTAGGTCGGTGGGCGAGAGTACAGTCGTTCATAAGGAGTGACTCCAGAGATGGTCGAGGAGGGAGTAATGTTGATAAGGTGAACAACGGTAAAGACAGCTTCGGCCCAGAAGGAGTGAGGAGCAGAGGCGGAGATGAGAAGGGCACGGGCAGTTTCGATGATGTGACGATATTTCCGTTCGGCGACCCCATTTTGTTCGTGGGTGTACGGGCAAGACTACTGATGGATGGTGTTATGAGATTGGGTGAGGTCGTGCATGGTGGAGGAGAGAAACTCCTGAGCGCAGTCGGATCGAAAGGTCTTAATTCGACGCTCAAACTGAGTGTGAAGCATCGCGGTGAACGTTTGGTAAACAATGGGTATTTCAGACCGATGTCGAAGAAGATAGACCCAAGCGCAGCGAGAGAAATCATCAATAAAACTAACATAATAAAGATATCCAGAATGAGAAGCGATCGGGGTCGGACCTCAAATATCAGAATGAACTAAATCAAAGGGGGTTGTTGTTTGAGAAGCACTGCTCGAGAAAGGTAGAGCAAGGTGCTTTGCCAAACGACAGCCCATACAGACAGAGGGGGCTAAGAGGAGACTCGACCCAAAGCTCCAGAGCGGATAACACTTTGGAGTCGGTCACTGGACAAATGACCTAAACGTCTGTGCCACAAGTCGGCATTAGAGGTAGCAGAGAGAGCAGAAACTGACGAAGGTAAGGATGGTGGGGCGTGAAGATACTCCAGCTGATACAGACCACCAGTCCTACGGCCCTGCCCAATCCTCCGAGCCGTCCATGAATCTTGCACAACACAATCAGAGGAAGAGAATAAAACAGTGAGACCAAGATCACAAAGAGAGCTAACAGAAATGAGGTTCATGTGTAGGTGAAGGGCATGGTGGATATTTGAGAGGGTGAGATAACCAGGGGGAGCAGAGGTCGGGGTGATCGAGC
This sequence comes from Dactylorhiza incarnata, assembly GCA_033032865.1. Lineage (NCBI taxonomy): Eukaryota > Viridiplantae > Streptophyta > Magnoliopsida > Asparagales > Orchidaceae > Dactylorhiza > Dactylorhiza incarnata. The sequence continues at coordinate 331,800 of JAWHQI010000147.1, forward strand.
CAGACTGCATGATAGGGACAGAACCCCCATAGCAGTGGTGACCTGAAGGTGAGTGGGGGTTGAGGTACAGTTGCTGAGGGTGCTGGAGTCATGGGTAAGGTGGCAGGAGGCCCCAGAATCAAAATACCAAGGCGCAGTTGGTGGAACCCGAACAACAGTAGTACCAGAAGCGGCTTATAGGCTGTGAGCTGCAGAGGTGGCGGGTTGAAGCAGTGGAGACTGAAGAAGTAATTCCTCAAGACGTTGTAGTCGATCTGCAGCAACAACGCCTGTAGGATGAGAAGGCGGGAGAGGAGAGCCTGGGCCACGACCACGTCCCCGACCTCGGTCGTCACGGCGGTTGTCAGAGCGTTTATGCTCCTCAGGGCGCGGAGAACGAGTGGGGCAGTCGAACTTCATGTGCCTCATCTTTTTACAGTAGTTGCAGATAACAGGGTCATCTCGTGGTCGAATCGCGAGAGCAGCGTCGGTCCCAGGGACAGGAGATGGTGGGAGGACCACGGGAGGACGGAGGCGGGTCTCTTCATCAAGCAGGGCAATCAGGGCTTCATCCAAGCTGGAAGAGAAACTCAACGAAGGAGTTGGGCTACAAGAAGAGCAAACTCAGGACGCAGAGCTGCAAGGAACTGATGGAGATGACCCTCGGAAAGATGGCGTTGAAACTCCAAGGAGCGAGGACACTCGCATGGTAGGGGGATCATAGAGTCCAGTTCGTGCCAGATGGAACTCATGGAGGTGAAGAAGTCTTGAATTGATCGCCCTTCTTGTCTTGCAAATTGAGAGTCGCAGATCAGGCGATGACGTTGAGCCCCACCGTGGGGGACAAAGCGATCCCGAAGATATTCCCACATGGCTCGGGCTGGGGGAAGGCGGCCGATGGAAGTGAGGAGTGGACGGGCAACAGATTCTAGAATGTAAGCCTGAATAGCTTGATCGCAGCGCCACCAAAGGTGTCGTCATCTGGAGTGGTGGCGGCTGCGGAGGTGCTTTCAGAGCTGATAGTAGCGGTAGATTTTGAAGCGGTAGGAGGAGCACCGGTGATGTGATCCCAAAGATCACGTGAGGAGAAGGCGGCTTCGACAGTAAGAGCCCAATCCGACCAGTAGCTGGCGGTGGCGAGTTGAAAGGATGTGTCCTTCAGAGGTGGCGAGATCAATGGGGTAGCCATGGAGCCGGGCGGTCAGGCGACAGGGGACTGACGGTCTGGCAGGTTGCTGGCGGAGAACGCGGGAGCAGGTAGCAAGCAGGGGTCGCGAGCAGGGGTCACGGGAGCGTACTGGCGCAAGGGAGCAAGGGGGCGGGCAGGTCGCGGGCAGGGGGCGCGAGCAGGTCGCGGGCAGGGGGGCGAGTGGCCTCGCGGGAGCGGACAGGGCGAGCAGGCAGGGGCGCGAAAGGGGGGCGCGAGCCGGGGGGCGAGTGGCCTCGCGGGAGTGGACATGTGCGAGTGGCCTCACGGGCGCGTGCAGGCGGGGCGCGAAGGGGGGGGGGCGCGAGCCGGGGGCGCGAGCCGGGGGAGCGAGCCGGGGGCGCGAGTGGCAATTGCGAGCGGGGCTGGAGGTCGCAGATTGCTAGCGAAAAAAAAATTAATTAAGCGGAACTGTTAGTTATTTTAATGAATAACTCTGATAATCTTCTTAAAAGATATTGCAGGGAAAGAGGAAGAAATAATGGCTTAAGATCAAAGTTTGAGGAAAAAGAGCAGAAGATTTTATTAAGCTAAGCAAAACTTGTATTACAATGTATTTATAGGTCCTGAGAGAGGCTTCTAGAAAGTACACACGTGTAAAAGAAATGTTATGTAAAATACTATTATTATTACAGCTGGATGAAAATAATGCTTTATTATAATACTCCTCCTAAAGCAGTACTTCATCACTTTAAACGGCAATACTCCAATTCGTCGAACGAAGCTACTTCAATTCTTCGAACAGAAGAAGCTGCACCACTTCGTCGAACGCTGTTTACTTTATTTCGTCGAACGGAGGAATCTGCGCCACTTCGTCGAACGCTGTCTTACTTTACTTCGTCGAACGGAGGAAGTTGTGCCACTTCGTCGAACACTGTCTACTTTACTTCGTCGAACGGAGGAAGCTGCGCCGCTTCGTCGAACGCTGTCTACTTTACTTTGTCGAACGGAGGAGGCTTCTATTTATCGATCAGCGGTGCCCTAGCCGCATTCGTTCTCTGAGCTTTAAGAAACGATCCTTCGGTAAGGGCTTTGTCATGGCATCTGCAAGCTGTTCTTCTGATGAGCAAAAGCTGAGATCTATATTCCCCTTTTCAATCTGCTCTCTCACAAAGTGGTAACGTATTTCAATGTGTTTACTCTTCCCGTGAAAAACAGGGTTTTTCGAGAGGGCAATCGCGGACATGTTATCACAGAACAGCTGAATCTGTTTTTTACTTTTGTTTTCTTCTCTAATTTCTTCTTTTACCTTCTGGCACCAGATGCCTTCACATGTTGTTGCGCTTAAGGCCATGTATTCTGCTTCGGTTGTTGAGAGAGCAACGGACTGTTGCTTTCTTGAGCTCCAAGAAACAGGTTTTTCACCAATAAAGAAGATGAAACCCGTCGTGCTCCTTCTGTTATCCAAATTTCCTCCCCAGTCTACATCTGTGTAACCGACCAGATCTTCATTTTTATCCTTTCTGTAAATTAGACCCAAATCTTTGGTACCCTGAAGGTATCTAAGTATTCTCTTCGCTGCTATAAAATGAGATTTTCCTGGGTCACTGACAAACCTTGCCACGATGTTCACAACGTTCTCAACATCTGGCCTAGTGTTTGTCAGGTAGATTAAAGAACCTACTAGACTTCTGTAGAGTTCTTTGTCTACTCCCTCTTCTTCATTCTTCTTAGCACACGGTTTGTCACTTGTTGTCATTGGTGAGTCAACTGCGTTACAATCTTCCATTTTGAATTTCTTCAGCAGATTAGTGACATTGTTCTTGATTCATAAAAATCTCGCCGGAAACCTGTCTTATTTGAAAAGCAAGGAAGTATTTTAAAAGACCGAGATCTGTCATGTCATACCTCTGCTTCATCTTCTCTTTGAAGCTTTGGATTGCCTTCAGATTTCCACCTGTAACGATAAGGTCATCCACATAGATACACAGAATGATTTTACTTCCTTCATGATTTTTAGTGTAAAGAGTTGGCTCATAAGGACTTTTTCTGAATCCCTCATCCAGAAAGAATGCATCAATGTTATCATTCCAGGCTCGAGGTGCCTGCTTTAAGCCGTACAAAGCTTTGTGCAATCTGTAAACTTTCTCTTCTTCCCCTTTCTTCACATAACCCTCTGGCTGGGATACATACACTTCTTATGTTAGAGTGCCATTTAAGAAGGCAGATTTTATGTCAAGTTGATACACAAGATAGTTGTATTGAGCTGTCATTGCTAAGATTAGCCGAACAATAGTCATCCTTGCAACAGGTGCGAAGGTTTCATCAAAATCCTCTCCAGGTTTTTGTGAATACCCCTTTGTAACAAGACAGGCCTTGTGTTTCAGTATAGACCCATCTTCATTGAATTTAATTTTGTGGACCCATTTCAAACCTATAACAGTTTTCTCTTTGGGTTTCTGAACTAGCACCCAAGTGTTGTTCTTTTCTATTGCACTTAGTTCTTCTTTCATGGCTTTCTCCCATTCTTTCATTTTAATTGCTTCAGTAAAAGAGGTAGGTGGAGAAACTGTCATCAATACCCTTCTTGCTCTCTGATATATATCTTCCAATGTCTTGTATTTTGTTGGTGGTGTGCTATCAGAATCTGTGTGCAAGTTTGGCATGTTTTCATCTTCATCAAAATCTCCTTCCTGATCTTCTTCAGGCATAAAAGAACCTTCTGAGTTCAGTGGACTGTCTTGGATGGGACTCAACATCTCGTTTAGTTCAACCGACAAGTCTACTGGATCTTCAATAGGCTGTAAGAAATCTGTAGCTTTTAAAGGAGCTGAGCTCCAGTCCCAACATTTTTCCTCATCAAAATGTACATCTCTTGAGATGATTAGTCTTCCACTGATAGGCTCAAGCAATCTGTAAGCTTTGCTTTCATCTGAGTAGCCTAACATTATGCACTTTACACTTGTTTCTTCCTGTTTGTCTTTCCTGTCCCTCACCTTATGAGCATAAGTCACACACCCAAAAATCATGAGATGAGATACATTGGGTTTGTGTTTTAACATAAAGTGTGGAATTGATCACTGACTTAGTTGGGCATCTATTCAGAATGTACACTGCAGTGAACACTGCTTCTCTCCATAGATTCTTTGGACAATTTCTATGTATCAACATAATTCTGGCCATTTCTACGACTGTTCTGTTTCTCCTTTCTACCACCCCATTCTGCTGGGGGGTTGCTGGGGCTGTTAATTCATGGTTAATACCAGAATCTCTGCAGAATGTTATGAACTCAGTTGATAGAAACTCTCCGCCTTTATCCATTCTGAAGGCTTTGATTTTTCTATCTAACTGATTTTCTATTCTGCTTTTGTAAGTTTTAAAAAATTGAAATGCTTCTGATTTGAAATCTAGTAAATACAGCCACATGTACCTACAACAGTCATCAACTATCAAGAGATAAAATCTTTTACCTCCAAGTGATGGTACACTTGTTGGCCCCCAAAGATCCATATATAAAAGCTCCAAAGGATTAGCAGCTCTTCTTGTTGCTGTCGTTGGAAATGGAAGTCTATGAGACTTTCCCTTAGCACAGGTATCACACTTCTGTGCATGAATTTTTTGTACTGGCAGGCCTTCTACCAGTGTCTGTAAGAAGCTTAGAGAATTGTGGTTTAGATGGCCCATCCTATGATGTCACAGCATAGCAGAGGCTTGAGTACTATTCAGTTGGTATTGAAGGGCATTTGACTGAATGCAACCATATTGATTCTGATTGGTATTCTTACTTTCGATCTGCTTGGCTGGTTGCATAATAATAGCAAAAATATTGTTATCATTTCTTCTAACTGTAACAATAACTTGCTGAGTTTTGTTGCTGACTATTTTGCATGTATCTTGCTCAAAAACAGCACTGTAACCTCTAGCCATAAGCTGTCCCACGCTTAACAGGTTTTGAGTCAAAGATGGCACAAACTGCACATCTGCTATTAATCTGTTCTCACCATTATCTATCTGAACTGCAATTGTTCCTCTTCCTTCTATTACTTTTTTCTTACCATCTCCTAAAATTACTTCAGACTTGAAGTTCTCATCTAAGGAAATGAAATATTCACGATTGTTTGACATATGGCTGGAGCAACCGCTGTCAATGAACCAAGTGTGAGAATCAGAATGCATTTTACTGTATTGGCAGGTGAAAAGGTACTTCTCCTCTTCTGAAAACTTGGCTTCCTCTGACTTCTTAAACCAGCATTTTTCAGCTGAACGGTTCTGAACTTTACAGTTCTTACACCTAAAAAAACAGTCTCTTGTTTCATGGTTTGTCTTTTTACAAATAATACATGAGTTTGAATCTTGGGTATTTGTTTCCTGGAATTTTGTTTTACTTCGGAATTGAGATCTATCATGATTTCTGTCAGAAAGTTTGCTCTGATACTGACTTTGATTTCCCTCCTGATACTGCTGTTGGTTTATGTCTCGAGATCGACTGTGATTTTTGTTTTGAGAGTGATACTGATTTCTGTTTTTACTGCTACTATAGCCTTCTTTCTGATTCTTCCCCTTTCGAGAGTCTTGAAATCGACTCTCCTGCTTATTCTTCAAATTCATTTTTGATTGGAAGGCTTTATCGAGAGTGGGTAGATCTTTGATCGTGAGATCTTCATGGGATTGAAGAGAACCCATTAACTCAGACATACTTAGCTTATCAAGATCGTGAGCTTCCAAGATTGCTGAGACAATATGGTTGTATGTTCTTGGCAGGGTTCTAAGAACTTTTTCCACAACCTCTTGCTCATCAAGATTTTCACCCAGAATTCTTATCTGATTTACTACTGCAGTAACTCTAGCAAAATAGTTTCTAGAGTTCTCATCTTCTTTCATTTGCAAAGCGTCAAACTGTCTTCGTAAAGTTTGAAGCTTGATCTTGACAACTTTCTTTGACCCCTTGTATTCGTCTTCAAGTCTTTCCCGTGCTTCTTGGGCCGTCAGAGATCCCATGATCCTTGGATAGATCTGAGCTTCTATCCTCTGTTGGATCAAATGGAGGGCAAATGCATCTTTCTTGGACTCTTCTTTCGTAATTTTCAGCGATCCATCTGCAGATTTCTCAGTGTATTGAGGTCCCTGTTTGACGATCTCCCGTAGATCTTGAGATCTTAATAGTGTTTCCATCTTGTCACGCCAGAACTCATAAAATTCTCCTGTGAATTGAGGAACAGAGGAACAAACCTGACCTGTATAGTAACTGGTAGATGATGAGGCCATGGTATGATCTGATGTAATCCTTGGATTCAGAACAGATCTGAGATGTAGATTTCTGTATTTGCTGTTTGTTTTGATTTGATCACAGAAACAGATTACTGCAATCGATCGTGAACAGATCCTTCACTGCTCCAGGGGCAAGAACAGATATCGCACTTGATGTTTGCAGTTTTCTCTTCTTGATCCAATTAATGCAATACAAGCTCCAGGAATCTTCGTGTGATCAACATATTAGTGGCTCTGATACCACTGTTAGTTATTTTAATGAATAACTCTGATAATCTTCTTGAAAGATATTGCAGGGAAAGAGGAAGAAACAATGGCGTAAGATCAAAGTTTGAGGACAAAGAGCAGAAGATTTTATTAAGCTAAACAAAACTTGTATTACAATGTATTTATAGGCCCTGAGAGAGGCTTCTAGAAAGTATACACGTGTAAAAGAAATGTTATGTAAAATACTATTATTATTACAGCTTGATGAAAATAATGCTTTATTATAATAGAACCTGTTTTGATACCATGTTAGAACTGAGAAATAAGATCTATATTCATGTACAAAGAAATGACCTTTGGGGTCTACATATAGGACTTTACAGGAGCAGAAAAACACCAGAGGCGATGTGGGACTAAACTTAAATATAATATTAAATACAATATTACATATATTATTAACAAGCACTCAACTATGAAGTTCTCAATAGAAAGAAGTTGATCACTTGCACTGAAAAATATAAAATCCAGTAAAAGAAAAAACTAAAAACCAAAAGTTAGATCATAGAAACCGCATGAGTTCTTACCAGGAGATGGAATGATGGCGGTTGCAGCCCAATAGCAGCATCCAAGCAAAGATACATCCCGTCTCGAAGGACCAGCTTTGCAGATAGGCAGTGAGGTGGCAGATGAAATACGACTGAAACATTTCTGAAATCGAACGCATCGACTTCCCCTGAAACCGGGTTTGTTTGATTGTAGCATGAACTTTGTGATAATGCGTGCGTGAGCTTGCTAGCGCTCGGAAGCGACTGTGCGTGGGAGAGAGGGAGGGAGAGAGAGAGAGAGAGAACCTGATTTGGGGAAAGGGGGGATCTGGGCAGCGGATAAGAGAGGGGGGACGAAGGAATGCCGTGGGCATCTCTTTTCGAACTTTTTTTTTTGTTAATTGAATACTCGAATTTTACAGTTAAGAGGCGTGAAGACGATAGAATAAAGCGTAGTTCGCCAACCCCAGCCCAACCTGCACTTGACTGCGGGCCATGTGTGGCGCGGAATTGAGAATTTGCTTTGTTTGGCAGGCGGTGGCTGAGGAAAAAACACATTCTCACCGCGGTCTTATTCTATTTTTTATATTGTTTGGATGAGGAGATTTTTCAAGAAAGATGTTTGGGGGCTTTTTGAGCAGCAAATTCGGGCATGGCTGTCTAAAAACTATTTTCAGCTATTCCACTTTTTCTTTATAAGATCTTCTACTCTCATTCGTGATTCTTCACTTATCTGTGATATTTGCTTCTCGGCGATGACCTTTGTAGCCAATTTATTTAGGATTTATTTATTTATTTATCTATCTCATAGATAAGTGATTAGCATAAAATATATTTTTATTATTAAAAAATTAAACTTATACTATTAAAAGGTTGTTCTTTCAAACAGAAAACGTAAACACCTTTTTGAACCGAAATTAAATGGCGATTTTCAAAATAATCAACAGCTTTTTGGACAGCTCCAATGCCACCGCTTCTTCCACCGCCACCCCAAACAAACCCAAAATCAGTTCGGCCCCCAATTGTCCAACTCAATGCAATGGCGATAATCACCATAAAGTTACCTCGGCTCCGGAATATATCCCCTAAATATTATGTGTCATCCCTCCTTCAACCTGATCATCACCTTTATAATGTATTGCGTTCGGTCCCCGAGCATCAGCTGGATCAATGACAATTTACTTTGGCGTGCACTGTGTTGGTCCCCGTAGTACACTGCAAGTAAGTACACTACGGGACCAGTAAGCTCTCCACTTGTCGTCGTGGACTCGAGCGCAAGTGGAGATCTAAGTAACAGGGACTAAAAGAACTTTTTTATCCTCATTTTTTGGAGGGATTATTGGGCACGGGTTCGGACGACAATCAGGAGCGTCCAAGAATGATGCACCTTGTGTGTGTGGGGGCGGACAATGCATTTGAATAGTTGATCGTTTCTGATTTGTCTCGAGTTGCACAGCTATCTCTGCCCGATGAGATGCCATCTTTATGTTCCAACACAGATATTTCAATAGGCATTAGAAGGATGAGTTAATATGGCCCCTCTGGCATACGAAATTTATCTGGAGTCAGGGGAATGCCTTTTTCAATGTTGATTTTAATGCATTCTAACCATCAAAATCACACTCATCCTAATAAGGCTCAAAACTTCGTGTTGGTTTAATAAACTAATTAAATGGTTCAAACAATACGAGATGATGAGAAATTGAGAACTCGAGGATGATGTTGTGATGCTCATTTAGGATTTTATGACTTAGATATTTCGACCCGGTCGTAGTGCCTCTGGAAGGATATTCAAACCATGGAAATCAGTATAGTATATGCTTTTGATTGATTGATCGATCTTGGTATTCAATAGGGTTTCGATTGGGTTTGTGTACAAAGTCCATTGATCATGATGTGTTCATGTTAGCAAGTCCATTTATCATGTCGGGTGATCTACCTCCAACTTAGACGATGCAAGCCTTCCTTTGGATGTCCCTCGCCTATTGGGGGTGATCGATGACAAAATGTCACGATGGGTAAATGACTACATGGGCATGAATGGCCATGGACGAATGCATACTGCTGGATTCAAATTTTTGAGTTATGATAGGGGGAGACGAAGCTCCAGACCTCCATCAAAGCTTCCCTCGAAGCTCCACAAAGCGTCAGAGTTTCATTCTGGCCAAGTGATGACGGTAGAGCTCAGTGTCAACATATTGATCATTTACTGCACAACAAATCAAGGTCGCCTCTCCGTTTGTGCTCATCCTCATCCACTTGCTTCCTTCAACTATGACATTCCCTGATTATCTCATATATTAGTACAATAGTTGATACATAACTCAAATTTTGATCTCAGCTATTTTTCGTAAAATCTGGATGAAAACTCGAATATCTCACTTATTTCTGCAATAAATAAGAGAGAACTCGATTAGCCTGGCTATTTTAAAATATCTCTGATACCATCATAATATCACAAATTCCTTTTATATTATATCCAAACAAGTATTTAAACATCAAGAAATCATTCCAAATTATTCAAAGTGAGGATGAAGCTTACAAAATGTATTATGGTTATGCGCACAAAATTTGTTTTAGTGTTCGCAATGAACATTCTATATTTTGGTCGAGTGTAAATATTATAAAATCAAAAGAGTATTGTTGCAGTAAGATTGAAGTAAAACGAGTTCATAAAGTTGCAGACAGTGCAGCCAAATAGTGTTAGATAAATGGTAGAACAAATTATTATGCGGTACTTGTCTTTAATGCAGATAAAGAAGAGAAGGATCTGACAGTTGAGAAATTCATTGAGAAACATAATCACGAGCTTGTCACTGCGAACTACCAACGTCTACTTTGATCTCATAGGGTCATTAGTCAGGAGAATGATGTAGTCACAATAATACATAACCAAAATAAAAAAGCAAAACCACTTACAAACAATAAATTAAAATATCAAATTGGGTAGCTCATTGGCTCAAGTGGTTCTTTGTTAGTATCTTCGCAATATACTTCATTCTCTCAGCCAGGGATGATACCCATGAACAGTCTTTTGTCAATTGTACTTAATAATGATTGTCATAGAACACGAAGTAATAGGATTTTCAAATCAATGTATTTGACTGAGTGCTCAACACTAGCAATAGCAAGTTGCAACATCTTGGTCTTCAGGTCAATTATCTCAGATACAATCTGATTATCTCAGATACAATTCAATTCTCTCAGAGATAAATGAATTATCTTAGGGACAAATAGATTATCTCGAATACAAATGAATTATCCCAAAACAAATATATTATCTTAGATACAAACAAACTATCTCCATTACTACTTAATTACCTCCCAAGTATCTTGACAAACTAGCTAGTATCATAATTTATTCGAACTTGAATTCTTTGCATTCGTCGAGATGATAATTCCGTCGTCTAAGATTTATGATGGACATTAAAACTCTCCACCAAATAATCCAAAGTGACCGAAGAAGACATCTATCTGAAATGATTGAATGTCGCACGTCTTATGCATTGAGAGAGTGGAGGAGAAAGAGGAGGGGAATTGACACTTTGCACCCTCCAAATGCCTCTTTTTTGCACTTTGCACACCCAATTATTTAATATGGCACTTTACACCCCCCAATTGAATTTTCTTGGCTCTTTGCACCCTAAGGGATTTCGAAGAGGGGTATTTTCGTCCCTGCTGATATCCTTCTCAGGAATATCTTTTGCTCTCCTCCTTGATCGTTGTTTCACTTCCTGCCCTTCCCGGTTCCAGGTTCAGAGCTAGGGTTCGGCTCCCTCTGCGTCGTCGTCGTCTCTTGGAGCCGCAGAGCCCGCCGTCGTCTTGTGCCCACATCATCCCTGCTAAGCTCGTGGTCGTCGGCGTCTCTTCCAGAAGTCGTGAGCCGCAGATCCCGCCGTCGTCTTGTGCCCACATCGTCGTCGGTTTAGGTGCAGGTATAATTTTCCCTACCTGAAGCATTATTCACATGGTTTCATTATTCCCATATCGTGGCTTTTATTCATAGGGTTTCAAAAAATACATCATTCCCAGATCGTGGCTTTATCGTCGGTGCAGAGCTGTTTCATAGGGTTTCATTACAGAGTTTTTATAGAAGTTAGTGAAGCATTCCTCCTGGATCTTCTCCATTTTAGCGAAGGTATAATTTTTTGTATTTTTTAAGCCATTCTTTATATGAAATTAATGGATCTCTTGGGTGTACATGAAGTTAGTGAATGTCATAAATTTACATTGTTTTACAACTGTGTTATATATTTTTTCAGGGTTTTTAAAGAAATGTCTTTGTCTAAAGATCTTGATTGGCCAAATATTTTGATTGATGAAAATTGTTCTGAACAAGGGGTTGCTGTCGATAGTAGTACTGATTCATCGTACATGGAACATGGGTCATACCAACATAATTCATCGTTTAGTGATGATTTAATTGATAGTGAATTTGAAGTGGATGATGTATTTTTTGATGATGACATCGAGAGAGAAATTTAATTGGTTGGTCAAAGAACCGAAGTAAAAGAGTCTTTGAAAACAAACGTTGGAATACATATAAGAGAGCTTGATAGCCAGTCATCAGCTCAACAACAAGGGAAATGTTCAAAAATTAAGGTATATCAAGAAGATGCAAGTATTTCTGATTTTGAATTTGAAGTAGGCTTGTGTTTTAATAGTGCTTCTGATTTTAGAGATGATGTAAGGTTGCATGCTACTAAGCAAGAAAAACCTTTGAAGTTCACTAAAAACTGTAGTGACAAAATTAAAGTAACCTATGATTGTGGTGGGAGTATGTATGCTTCTTTCATGTCAAAGTGTGAAAAGACATTTTAAGTGAAGACGATCAAAGGAAAACATACATGTTATAGGTTTCCAAATTCTCAACACTGTAACTCCAAGTTTCTTGCAAAGAAGTATGAGCACAATATTAGGAGCAACCCAGAATGACCCGTCAGTTCAATGCAGGAAGTAATGCAGAAGGATAACCAAACATCTTTAAGTTTATGGAAGATGTATAGAGTAAAGAAGCACGCCTATAAAGCAATTAGTGGAACAGAGATAGAGCAATATGAAAAACTTTGGGATTATTTCGAGGAAATTTATAGAACTAATCCTGATACTACTATCAAAGTGAAATGTAAGCATGATTTGGCTTCACAGACATGTATTTTTAAAAGGCTATATATATGTTAGGGTTCACTAAAGAAGGGTTTCATGGCAGGATGTAGACCTATCATAGGTTTGGATGAGACTCATTTGAAAACATCTACTGGTGGTGTTTTACTATGCGATGTAGGCGTTGATGATAACAATAACATGTATCCTATTGTTTATGCTATTATCTTGAAGGAAAATACGAAGACCTGGACATGGTTTGTTAGTCTTCTTATAGAAGATTTGTGTATCGAAAACACATGTACATGGTCGTTCATTTCAGATAAGCAGAAATGATTGATTAAAGCAATTAACGAGCTACTCCCAAATGCTGAGCATAGGTTTTGTTTGCGGCATATGTACAACAACTTCAAACAAAAACATAGAAGCCTACATTTAAAGGACTTGTTATGGAAGGCAACATCTGCTAGTAGACTAGTAGATTTCAACAATGAGATGGAAAAGTTGAAGTTGAGTGATAAAAAAGCTTATGAATGGGTTAAAGAAAGAAATGAAACTCATTGGGCTAGGTCCCATTTTAGAACTTGGCATAAATGCGACATGTTATTAAATAATTTTTGTGAGGCTTTTAACAAAGTCATTCTAAACGCAAGGGATAAACCTATAATAATCATGTTGGAGACCATAAGGGTGTTATTGATGAAGAGACTACACACACAAAGAGACAAAGTATTGAAGTTTAGTGGAGACATATGTCATTCCATACAACGTACTTTAGAAAGTAACAAAAGAAATGCACACAACTATATTTTAGTGTAGAATGGGCACCATAAATTTGAAGTTGAAGGATGGGCCGGAGACAAATGGACTGTTGATTTGAGTTCAAGAAGTTGTAGTTGCAAGAGATGAGATTTAACGGGTATTCCTTGTGTGCAAGCAATATCATGCATATTTTATCGGAGGGAAAATGTTGAAGACTATGTTGAACATTGGTATAGAAAGGACATGTTCATGAGGGCATATGAACACATGTTGAACCCAATACATTCACCTAAGGAGTGACCGTTAGCAAATTTAAATCCAATGTTCCATGGTGTAATACGAAAAAGAAGCCCGACAGACCATCTAAGCATGCTAGAAGAAAGGAAGAAGATGAGCTAGAAGGGAATAAATATGGAGTTAATAGACATGGTATGAAGTACAGTTGTTCCAACTGTGGTATGAGAGGACATACCAAGAGAGTTGTCATGAAGCCCCCAACAGTCAAGACACGACGTCAACTACGAGGTCAAAACAATCGGTAAATATGAATTTGTCTTTTACTTCATTTAGCATAATATAATTTTAGTGTTATTTACTAATTATAATTTTAATACACAGGTGAGAAGGAATGAATGAACATTATTTTATGGAATTGATCACCTACTATGATTTTAGACCAACAAGTAAACATGCATTTATCTACTATTTTCTTCTTTATTACTTAGTATTTGATGTTATGTATCTTAAACAAGTAAACATGCATTTATCTACATTATCTTTGCAAGTTACTTTTTAAGTCAATTTATAATTTAGATCTTAAACTTGTATTAAGTTTAAAATTATTATGTATCTTAAACAACTGATGAAGTAGTAGAGTTGATATCTATGACTGTATTATTATTTTATTTGGCTTTTTATTTGTGTGGATGTTTCGTTATTTTATTGGTCTCGGTACACAGCTGATTAAGTATGTTGCGATTTTGAGGGTGCAAATAACATCATTTAAAAATAATAGAATTTGTGAAGAACGACATCTGATTAAGTATGTTGCGTTTTTGAGGTGCAAATAACATCAATTAAAATAAAAAATAGGGTGCATATCGCCAATGAAGAGATGATGTGGGGTTGTAATTAGCCAATTCAAAACATTTAGGGTGTAAAATGCGAAATTAATGGCCTCGATACACAGCTTGACCGAAATACCCCTCATCAAAACCGCATAGGGTGCAAAATGCCAAAAAATCGATTTGAGGGGTGCAATCTGCCATATTTAATAATTGGGGTGTAAAAATGTCAAAAAAAATATTTTGGGGTGCAAAATGCCAATTAGCCGAAAGAGGAGAGAAAAAGACAAATCCGCTGCCGCGAGAAGTCGGGGAAAATTTCGCGGGGAAGAGAGCGTGACAGATATTGAGTTTAGCTAGGGATAGAGTTTTGCTGGGGAAGATAGCCGACAGATATTGAGTTTTGCTGGGGAAGACTGGGCGGCGGCGGCGATCGATGGCCAAGACGATGCCGGGGAGGAAGGACCTCGATTCTTACACCATTAAGGGAACTACCAAGCTCGTGCGTTGTACGTATCGGTCCACTCCTTCCTCTCCCTGCTCTCTTCTGCCATCTTGTCTCGAGATGATGTATTCTAGGGTTTTCTTGGTGGCGACGATGACTGTCTCTGCAGCTGGTGATTGCGTGTTGATGCGGCCCACTGACTCCAAAAAGCTTCCCTATGTGGCGCGAGTTGAGAAGATCGAGGCGGACCACCGCAACAAGGTAAAGGTGAAGATCCGGTGGTATTATCGACCAGAAGAGTCCATCGGTGGTCGGCGGCAGTTCCACGGGGCCAAAGAGCTCTTCCTCTCCGACCACTATGACGTCCAGAGCGCTCACACCATCGAAGGCAAGTGCGTCGTCCACTCCTTCACAAACTACACTAAGCTTGAGAATGTCGGAACGGATGACTACTTCTGCCGCTTCGAGTACAAGGCCGCCACCGGTGGTTTCACTCCTAACAGTGCATTTGTGTATGAACTTTTTTTTTTTTACCTTATTTTGCTTTGACGCTGAAACAAGGTGATGTCTCTAATTGTTTCCAACCATGCTTGAACTTTGAAGGTACTGCAAGTGCCAGATGCCTTATAATCCAGATGACTTCATGGTGCAGTGCGAAGCCTGCAAGGACTGGTAAGTGCCCTCATTTCCACCACACCTCCTCTGTTTTTTCCCCTACTCATCCATCTTGTTTCAGTAAGCAACGGCTGTAGGTACTAATACTATTTTGTCAGAATTTTGTAGTGAAACAAAAGTTGAATCTCTAAAGCACAGTTTCTTCCTCTGCACACTTTGAGCCTACATAAATACAATATTCAGCTTCTGTGCTATGAGACAAATATGGATATCCACTCCAGTGCAGAGCATCTGCTATTTTACCAGAATTTAGGACTCAATCAAAACTCTAACCACTAGAGCACAGTTTATTCCCCTGCCTTTTGCCACGCCATTATGCCGAGTAAACATTAATTTGAGTGATTTGAGAATGTTATGCCAAAGCCTTCATGTTCCTTTCTATTTAACTACTCCAAAGTAATTCAAAGTTTAAACGAAACTTGATTAGATCACTGATAGCATTCTTTATCCACCATTCACTCTCTATTTTGAAACTGCATTTTTTGCACAGCAACTCCCACAAACTAATGGAGAGGAACATCGATGCTACAGGAGTTTGCATTTTAAATTTATTCTTTGTTGTGACTTAACCAATTACGAAATTACTATGCACGTGATTGGAAGATTTATATTGTGTTGGAGGTCATGCTCATCATTAGATTCTCATTAGCTATTTTAACCCTAAACCCTTTTATTGCAGGCCAATTCTGTGTTGGTAACAAGGTACCTGCTTTCTTCTTAAGTAGTCATTTTCTTTAGAGTTTGTTTTTCTCTTCTACACTTCTAATGTATTTTATTTCAGGGTTAGTTTTCTATTTGTTGTGTTTTATAGTTATATTGGTTTTCAATACAGTACCTGCATTTTAATCATTTTCTTTTGAGTTTGTTTTTCTTTTATGCATTTGTAATGTATTTTATTTTAGGGTTAGTTTTCTATTTATTGTGTTATATTGGTTTTCATAAATTAGTTAAGTTTCCTTAATTTATATCTCTAGTCATTCTCCATCAAAATTAGGTAACTAGATCTACAGTTATTATCAAGGCACTAGAAGGCAAGCATTAATTAGTATCAGAACCAAGGTTTTTTGTTTGCTATCGGCTATAGATTTTATATTTTGTTTTATAAAAACAAATTTTTGTACTAGGTCTTTGTTTGAACTTTTATTTGCCAAAATTTATCAAATAGGAATTTGTTTTATTTTTTTGCATGTAAATACATCCTTAGTTTGATAAAAAAAACTTGAGGTAAGAATACAACCTCGGCGCATGATGTAATATTGTATGAAATCCGAGTTAAGCAAGACGCCACATTAGAAGTCATCTAACACTAACCGGAGCTGCTTACAACCACTCTCAACACAAGAAATATAGTGATGACTAACCAAAAATGAAGGAGAGATAGCAAAGATCTTACAGAGGAAAATGATAACAAAGGAGAGTACTACTGTTGAAACCCGGATACCGGTTCAACGGAGTTCGGATCAAGAGGGGGTAACTGGTGTTACTTAACCCACCGCCGGACACCTGAGACTGGGTATTCAGATCCTAGATCTGACCCTCACCGATGGTAGATTGTAATGCCTACACACTGACTCGCGAGCTGCAACGAGGAGGCCCTGCCACACACTGGAAGTTCTCTTTTTAACTTCCCCTCCAACAATCAAGAACTGAGCTCAACACCTCAGATGGCACGGAGAAGGAGCTCGAAAGGTGCGAGCTCTAGGAGGGATTCCATCTCTGAGGTGCTATGGGGTCCTATTTGTTGTAAAACATCTCGAGGGTAAATTGGTCTTTATTGGCCTGCTGATAACCATGCCTTCAAATGATTGTTGCTTATTGACCTGGGCGAGCCCGAGGGTCGGATTGGCCTGGGCTCGCCTCGCCTATTCGGTGGCGAGTCCGGCTATGCTAGTCGGGCTCGCACCCTAGAACGTGGGTTGAGCCTGCTCTCGGCTGGTGGCGAGTCTGGTTGTCTTGCCGGGCTCGTCTATAGGGCACTGGGGTTAGACCCGCTCTTACTATGGTTCACTGAGGCGAACCTTCCTTATGCTCGCTAAATATGAGTTGTACACAATTCTCGCTCTTTGCGAGCTCGCTAGAGATCGAAAAGAATCGTTCAACCCTTATTTGGCGAGCCCTGACCGCAGAGAGATTGGATTAGCGTGTCCGCCCACTCCCCTACCCTATAAATAAAGTGGCTTCCCAGATTCGAGGGGAGTTCGAGACCCTGGAGCCAACCCTACAGAAGTATTTGTTGAAGGTCAAGGGCCTCATTGGAACGTTCCGCACCTTCTCCATCCAACATGTTCCAAGAGAAGAGAATGTCCAAGCAGATCGGTTGACGAAATATGGCCCCTATGTGGGGGGAACGGTGACTGAGTTATTTCAGCCATCGATTGAGGAAGGAGAGTTGATGGAGATCGATCAGAAACCTTCGTGGATGGACCCTCTCATCCTCTTTTTGACTTCAGGGAGATTCCCAGAGGGAGTTCCGGATAAAAGACGATTCAGGTATAAGTCGGCCTATTACCTGTTGCATGAGGGGAGCCTCTACCGAAAGACGTTGGACGGATTTCTGGCAAAATGTGTAGGAAGTGGAGGTCCCAAAGGTTCTGGAAGAGATCCACTCTGAAGAGTGCAGAAGCCATTCCGAGAGCCGAACTCTGGAGAAAAGGGTGTCGAGGCATGGGTATTTCTGGTCGACCATCCGAAAAGATACCATGGTGTTTGCGAAGAAATGTCAGAAGTGTCAACTCTTTGCGCCACTCCAGCTTCAACCCGCGCAGAGGCTCAAACCCATCACGGCACCCTGACCTTTCTCCATCTGGGGGATGGACTTGGTGGGTCCGTTCCCGCAGGCTAGCAGACAAAGAAAGTTCCTTCTAGTCATGATTGACTACTTCTCCAAGTGGCTGAAGGTCAGTGCGTTGGTAAAGTCAACCTCACAGGTAATAAGAAATTTTATTTGGAGGGAAATATTTGTAGGTACGGGTTCCCCTCGCCATCGTGACGGACAATGTGCCACAGTTTGCTAGCGAGGAACTCACTAGTTTCTGCGGTTAGTTGGGCATTGACCTCCGTTTCGCTTCTGTGCATCACCCTTGAAGCAACGGACAGGTGAAGGCGACAAACAAAGTCATAGTCAACTTGCTGAAGAAGGTGGAGAACCTGAAGGGCAACTGGGTAGAGCAACTTCCCTCGGTCATGTGGGCTTTGAGAACGACTCCTAACACAGCGACAGAGGAGATGCCTTTCAAACTCTCTCACGGCTCTGAGGTCGTGCTTTTGGTAGAGTTCGAAGTGAGGCCCCCCCCCGGTCGTGGCCGCAGAAGAAGGTGACAAACACTGGAGGGAGGAAAACGAGGAGGAGCAACGACTCTCATTCTACCTGGTGGAGGAGCTCCGCGACATGACGACAATTCGACAAGAGGAAGTGAAACGCAAGATGGCCAATTACTTCGATAAGAACATCAGAATTAAACAATTTGTCAAGGGAGACCTTGTCCTCAAGAAGGTCGATGACGTGGGAAGGTTGACAAATGTAGGGAAGCTCCATCCCAATTGGGAAGGACCTTATGTAATTTTGGAAGCCCTTAAGTCGGGGGGATATCGACTCCAAAGCGTCGAGAGGATCCCCCTCAGTAACACTTGGAGTGGTGACGACCTGAAACACTTTTTTCCGTGACCGAACGATGAGAATTCTTTATTGCTACTTCGTTATCATGAATGTTAGTTATAATGATGTGGAAGTATCTTTAGTTAAGGCCCCGAGAAAAGATCGCTGACCGGGCTCGTGGATGCCGACGGGACAGGAGAACTCACTCGGGAGGCAAGAATGTCTATCTTTGGTTAAGGCCCCGAGAAGAGACCGCTGACCGGGCTCGTTGATGCTGGCAGGACAGAAGAACTCACTCGAGAGGCAGGAAAGTCTATCTTTGGTTAAGACCCCGAGAAAAGATCGCTCACCGGGCTCGTTGATGCCGGCAGGACAGGAGAACTCACTCGAGGGGCAGAAAAGTCTATCTTTGGTTAAGGCCCCGAGAAGAGACCGCTGATCGGGCTCGTGGATGCTGGCAGGACAGGAGAACTCACTTGAGAGGCAGGAAAGTCTTTCTTTGGTTAAGGCTCCGAGAAGAGACCGCTGACCGGGCTCGTGGATGTCGGCAGGACATGAGAACTCACTCGAGAGACAGGAAAATCTATCTTTGGTTAAGGCCCAGAGAAGAGACCGCTGACCAGGCTCGTTGATGCCGGTAGGGCAGGAGAACTCACTCGAGGGGCAGAAAAGTCTATTTTTGGTTAAGGCCCCGAGAAGAGACCGCTGACCGGGCTTTGTTAATGCCAGCAGGACGGGAGAACTCACTCGAGTGACAAAAATGTTCTATAAACAAAAGGAACAATAAAAGAAAAGTCTTTATAAATTAGAAGGGATTACAGGGTTGGGTGCTTTGCCCCCATTGATCCATACATAAAGAAAGACAAAGGGCGACTCGCCCATACAAAAGGGAGGAGGACAATTAACTAAGCAGGAAGAGGTCTTTTCGACTCTCAATATCCAGCTGAAGGCGAGTAATCGTGGTTGGAGGAAGGCGAGTTGGGGTGCGAGGTGGAGGGGAAGTACTCCGGAAGTAGCATGTCGGCAGTAACTTCGTTTCACTCCCCCCGAAAGGCATCTGCCTTGTGAAGAGAGCTGACCACGACTTCGGCAGTCTTTACCATGATCTTTACCGACAACTTCGACCTCGACAGGGGTGAAGTGGAGAAGCTCTGTCGCCCGCAAAGACTCACCTTGTCCTCCCACTCGCATCCTTCTTTGGGCCTCAACGAGCTGGGTCTTCAGACTCTCCACCTCCTGCTCCAACTCTTCAACCCGCCTCCTAAGCGAGTCGGCAACGTCTGGCCCCTGCGGTAGAGAAGTTAGAAAAACGAAAAGAGGAAAAGAGTTTTCATTCAAGTGAGTGAGTGCAAACCAGTCCCCCTGATGACTGCTCGAGGAGCCTCTCAGCAACCCTTAGGCGCGCAGCGAGGTCAATAGCTTTTTCCTCAGCTCGACCTGCTTGAATTTCCTCGAGAGTGTAAGGCCTCGACGAGCGGCCATGTGGGAGAGCTCGGTTGCGCGGAGCTGCTCCTGCGAGCTCATGTATGCGAGGTCGCGCATGGAGGTCTTTCTGAATGTAGCTGCGTCCTGCCTGCCGTACAGACCATAAGTATGGTTATACGCGACATCGCTGGTTGACTCGCCCTCGACCCAAGAGGGTTGCAGGGATGAGAGCGAGACTCTGTTCATTGTCTCATCCCAGTAGAGAACGGGCTCACCAAGTTGGTCCATGACACTGCCAATTCAAAGTTGGGATGACAGGCCAGCGCGTTCGGGTCGTTGGGTTCTCCTATCTCCTTCGGCGTTGATCGAGAGTCGCCCCTGCGAACGGCTCTCCCCCGGTGCATCTTCAACTCCTTTTTCGGAGGGGGAGGAGAGTCCAGTTCCACCACCGACTCTTTCTCCTTTCGTTATCTCGCCACGGAAGTCTCCGGAGTGGAGGCACATGCAGCCGCAACCATCTGGGCGAGTCGGCGAGCAAAGGTGGAGGAGCTCCCTCTCGCGTGTGGGGGATTTCGGGGGAGAATCCGCTCGCCTGTTGAAGTAGAAAAATAAAGGGTTTAAGCCCGATGAGAGGTTGAGTGGGAAAAGAAAAAAAAATCAGGGGAAGGAGAAAGCACACCTGTCCCCGACGGCATATAGGCGAGTCGGTCAGTGTTCCTCCCCAGGTATTCGACCTCGAAGCCCACACCCGCGAGGTACTCATGCAACTCGTCCTCCTTGCCTTCCACGCGAGGTGCTTTGCAGATTTTCTCGGGCCTCTGAATAGGCGAATATGGGATCCTTCCGAGATCACCTTGAACGAAAACGAACTTGTCATTCCAGTGATGGACCTTATTCAAGGTTTCGGTCTCCTTGACATGTGCATCAGTGAGAAAACATACTCCGTCGGCGGTCGCCCGAAAAACAAAAACCTTTCGGAAGACCGTCAAACTGAACTCAATTCCTTCCTCGCGCAAATAACAGGAAAAGGCGGTCAACATAGAGACCCCGTTCGAGTTGAGTTGCGCGGGGACAATCCCAAAATACCTGAGGAATTGTCTTACCTCAGGCCAAAGGGGGAGGCGGAGTCCGACCTCAAAGTGAGAAAGTGGAAACACGAGCCAGTCTTCATAAAAGGTGTTGATCACCTCGCCTTTTGCTGGGCAGCGAGGCACAAACCCTTCGGGAAGGCAGGAGGTCTCAAAGGAAAGGAACTCCTCCTCTGACACCCTCCCTTCAGGGAAGGGGTGTTCAGAGAAGTTCACCGCACATTGCTCTCGCCCATTACTACCAGGAGACGAGCGACTGAGAGCCATCTCACAGGGCAAAGAAGTGCGAGTGAAAGTGGAATTGAAAAAAAAGGGGGAAGGTGAGCAAGAAAGCCGATGAGGGAGAAGGCATGGGGGTATTTATAGTAGAGGGGGCGGGGTGGGGGTGGGGGGTGGGTGGGTGAGGGGGGGGGGGGGGGGGGGGTGGAGGGGGGAGGCGCGTGGGAGGTTGCGCAAACATGCGCGACCCACTCGCCCTCTCTCACTCACTCCCACTCGCCTCCAGCATGTCCCACTCGCCCCCTTCAACTCGAATCCCTCCAACCCACTCGCTCAATCCGATTCGCCACCCTATCCCTCATCCTTGCATTCAGCTGACAACCCTGATAAGCGACACAAACATATCACGCATCAACCACGACGCTTAAAAGAGGAAAAGAAAGAAGGGGGGAGAGGTAAATGTGACAGCGCAAGGCAAGTCGAGTAGTTATGCAGGATTCAGGATTGTTTCATAGGACAACATTGCAGGAAGGCAAATTAAAAGCGACAAGGAAGAAGACTTAGGTAGGTCTCGCTCAGTGTTGGGCCCATTTCCAAAAGCTTCGGCCTCGAGTGCGAACTTTTAGCCCGCGCAGGGACCGACACACTCACGAGTCGAGACGATCTCCTCGTTCATGGTGCGCATGGTAGCCTCCACTCAACACAGGTGGTCCTCTATCGGTTCTACCGCGCCTCCAGAAGCAAGTTGAACCTCCTCCATGAGCAGGGTGAAGTCCGCTTCCATCACTTCCATCCGCTGCTCTAGCGCGTGGATGCGGGCGAGGGGGTTCGACTCAACGAACCCTCACCCCTCTTGAAGCTCATGGAACAAACGTCCCTGCCTCCGAATTATATCGACCAGACGGTCCCTCAGCTCAGGAATGCTGGACAGATCCCCGACGGGCTCTTTAATCGCCGAAGGAGAGGGAGGTGGCGGGAAGACCCCCATCTGGCCCGACCCTCCAATCGAGGCCTCATATGGCCCTGCAGGATTAAGGGACTCGTTACTGATACATCTGACACGCATGGGATTTTCGCAATATGCTTACCTCGCGAGGTCCTCACCCCTTTTCCCTGGCGGGGAGGTGCGTGCTCGTGTCGCTGTCCCGAGGAGTGCTCCGGCAGCATGCCATAGATACCTGCAGGGGGAAGGGACTAGGGATTTCCCTGCACCGGCCCTCAGAGGAGGTCCCCCAGGACTGTGCCGCTTGGCAGGCTCGCGTACGGGTGGAATTGAGTTCACCGGCGTGCTGGTAGTGGCGAGTTCCTGGGTAGGGTCGTGACTCGTGAGCTGGTGTCCCTCCCTGCCAAGCATCCTCTGTGACTGAGAAGTGAGAACGGAGGTACTGCAAATTAAGGCGGTCATCATTACAAGAAACAGCGTAATGGTTGAGGTCAGATCAAACTACTCACCCACTTTATAGATGGGGAGATTGCCATTGTTTTGCTTGACTGGTTCTCAAACACTTTATAGAAACTTTTGAAAATTTTATCAAATTCAAAATTCACTTTAAAAGTACTCATTTGCGTGATTATCTGCAAATATCACAAATAGTTGACGGAGAAAATCTGAAGGGAATCCTTTTCATAGTCTCTTTTAGCTTAACTTCGGTCCTGCTTTCTCATCTTTTCCCTTAACTCTTTCGGAGGTCATGTTGTTTGAGTTTCGTTTTTTCCACATTATTTCTTCGAGAAGATAGCGCGGATCTTTCTTGTTTTATTAGCATTTCTAGTATGCCTATTTATGGATCTTTTATTTGTTGGAGCATAAATAGGGTGGTCGTGATCTACACATTCTTGTAGAATTGCCTGCTCTTTATTGTTTTTATTCTCAGCATTCTAATTTTTTTAAGAATGAGCTGCGCCACGATTGGTTTCATTTACCATATTATTATTGAATATTTAACTTGTCAACAAATATGCAGTTTCATGATAAAATTCAGCCGTAATGTCTATTTATTTTTGAAATCAGATCTGAATGTGGGGAATTAAGAGCATATACTCCCAGAGTTTTCTTAGGGTTCAGGAGAAGAAGTGGCCTGCCCAAGGCTTTCTTCCAATATGATTGTATAATACTTGTTTATATAATACTTGCTTAAATAGCCCCCCATGGGCAAACTAGAAATTAACGACAAAAGCAAATACATAAATTAAAATATAAACTTAAAGATGAGATCGCGCCGTCCCCCGCCTTGAGTTAGGTGCTGCTCATACCCGTGCCAATCTCGCTCATCTGGTGGCCGATGCTAATACCTGCCTGTCTCAACAGTAAACATTTATGTTAGCGATCCAATTTGAAATCTAAGATTAAGTATAACGCCTGGACACATCCATAATCACCTTCTTGATTGGTATTATCAGAATCCTTATCATCAACACGATCACCATTCTCATGATCAATGTTGATCTTGTCATTTGATTAATTATGTGCATGCTTATCTTATTCCTTATGTGATGTTGCAGTGTTGCTTCCTAACTGCTTCCCCATGTTCTGAATGCTGATATCCACTAGTCGTGTGGTGATTATGAAAAAATATGGCTAACAATGGCCCCCCGCCCACTCTCTTCTCTTAACAATAGCTTCAGCTTTACACTTTCTTCCTCTTGTATATTCCCTTTTTGAAGGAAACATCTCCTAAATAATGTTCATTGGATTAGTCAGGTTTCATCCTTCTTGTGCGGGGATGAGTATAAAACAAGCCATAAAGCTGGATCACTTCATTTGCTCGGATTGCTCTTCAGATCATTATGCTAAAATGTGTCCAAATGGCTTTCATGTTTCTGCCTTAGCAGCGCCCAAGGTGAGGATGAATGATGCTACTTCATTTGTTTAAACATTAAAAAAATTTGAGCTCATGAGTACTGATGTTTTTATTAAGATAAACCGGAAGCAGTTACCCTTAAAGATAAACTGGAAGCAGTTTCTTCATTTCATCAATCTCTCTTGTGCTCGATGTGCAGGTTGAAATGAAGAGGACGAGGACGAGGAGGCAACCATCATCCTAGGCAGGGGGGATGTAGATCATGTTCTCTGCCTGCTGCTTATATATATATGTATAAATAAACAACCACCAATCCTCTCTTTAAAAGTAATTTATTGTGTCATATGATATATATAGTTTGTGTACTGCAGTATTAATTAATTATTAATATACAAATATGTAAATTACAGTGACCTGAGCATAGTGTTATGGCTTGGTTTAAGGTTTTTTGGGTTTAGAGTTTATTCTCTAATAGTTGAGGTTCGACTCAAAATTTTTTTTTTTTTGGTTTACCGAACCAGCAAACTGAACCGAACCAAAAAGATGTCGGTTTTCAATTCCCTTAAATCGAAACCGAACCGATAAGTTCGGTCTGAAAACCAGTTCGGTCAATTTCGGTTTTTTGAGACTGTAGATGAGATTTTTTTTATCACAGGAACATTTCATCTATTATGTAAGGTACATAGAGAAAGGTTTTTCGCTTTTGCAGAAAAAAAAAGAAATTTATAGTGGCGGATGATTCACAAAAATGAAAATTTACCGTGTAAGGTAAATGTAATTGCTTGCAAAAACTAATCCTATCATGAGCAAAACATCAAATGAACTCATAATCTCATCCCGACCCTGTAAAAATTTAAACTAAAATAAAAACCCCAATGTAGATAATCTGTGGCATACTAAAAACATGAGGTGGAACTTGTTACTTGTAGTTTTTTATTTTTATTTTTTGTTGTGCAAATGCTATGTTATACATGGGACTACATATAATAGAAAAATATACAAATGCTATCTACAAATGCTATGTTATATGCAATAATAATAACAATAATACTATACTACATATATGGGAAAAATGTATTTTGGTGAAACATTCTTCTTTCAATATTTATTCTTCTTTATTACAAAGTTTTCAAATTTTCAAAAATGAGTTTAATTTATATGTTTTTAGTTTTATTTTGAAAGTATTTTCTCGTCTCATCAATTTTTGTTGTTATTTTCAAGGGAAGACAAATTGAGTAGTACTATCGTGTCGGGTCATGTGGGATTCTTGTGCATGACCGCTTGTACACAAAAACTAATAATAGCTATTGAATTTATTTGTAAAGCAAATATTTTTTTACATAAAAATACATTAATTATTTAAGCGCAAGGCCTAAACCTGCGACCAAGAGTGCTTTATTAACACTCTTTTACCAACTACATCAAATAACGTTTGTGAGAATATATGTAATAAATACATACTATATACTGTAGTTTTAATTATGTATCATTGCGCCATCAAACTAATTATATGAATTGAATTTATTTTTAAAGAACATTTAAATAAAAATTAAATTCACTATTTAAATAATATTTTATTAAAATATCAAATTAATATTTTAACAAAGTCAGAATTTGAACCTAGAGAGTGTTTCATCAACACTTTTTACAACCACATTACATAACTTTTATACGTTTTTATAAGAGTACTACTGTATAACCTGTAATTCGTCGAGATCAGAAATGCATGAGGACAACACAGAAGACTTCCCCTATCTGGGCGAGTACAGAAGACCTCCCTCACCTGAGCGAGTGCAGAAGTCCTCCCCCACCTGGGCGAGTACAGAATACCTCCCCAACCTGGGCGAGTACAGAATACCTACCCCACCTAGGCGAGTAGAGAAGACCTCCCCCACCAGGGCGAGTACAGAAGACCTCCCCCACCTGGGCGAGTACAGAAGATCTCCCCCACCTAGGCGAGTACAGAAGACCTCCCCCACCTGGGCGAGTACAAAAAACCTCCCCCACCTGGGCGAGTACAGAAGACCTCCCCCACCTGGGCAAGTACAGAAGACTACCCCCACCTAGGCGAGTACAGAAGACCTCCCCCACTTAGGCGAGTACAGAAGACCTCCCCCATCTGGGCGAGTACAGACGACCTCCCCCACCTGGGGCGAGTACAGATTTTCACCTCGCCCGAAGGACGGCTATTTGAAGACCACCCCGTCAAAAGGCGGGAGCCGCTATCTGCAGCCCATTTTAGAAGGCGGGAGCAGCTATTCGCAGTCCATTTGGATTTGCCTATAAATAGGACCCCAAGGCACAAGTAGAAGACACCTTCACCCTCCCCCCCTCCCTATGGTGGGTGAGTACATTGTCTGACTCTCTTGTGCCAAGCTCAGCATTGGCTTTAGGAGGGGAAGTTCCTACAGACTTCCGGGTATGTGGCGGGACCTCCTCGCTGCAGCACGTGAGTCTTGTTTATAGGCAGGTTGGAGTGGTTTTGTATGCTCCCTAGCTTCTTATCACCTTGTCTCAGGTGAGTTGACCATTAAACGAGTAGCCTTTGGTCACCCCCAAGTCTCGAACAGTTGGAATATTAATACTTATGGGTGCTTTGGTAAAACCCATGAGTACTTTCATATGATTTGCAAGCAGTGCTGACTTTGACATTTTGACCGCGATGACAACTGTCATAGAGGGATCCATATGATATGGTCATGGTAGAGTGTATATTACGCAAGTCCATACCCGTGGAGGATTCTCCTTAATTCTGCGAGTTCAACTCGCAAGGTCATCGCTTCATCAGCTGAATCGAACGTCCACTCAAAGGAGTATGATGTCTTCAGGGGTGATTTAGGATGTGTGATCTCACTTCTCCCCTTGGAACTTCTGGTCGAGCAACGAGATGACGTCTCGGGTTCAGTGCGTCATCCTAAGTCCAAGCTTCTGCATTGCCGGTCGAGATCAGCTCCCCCCTTGCATGTTGGCCGATCTGCCCCTCGAGTGCTGACTCTCTTTGCCCGTGCACTAGTTACTAGGGGAGAGAATGAAACTACATTCCGAGGTACTCTAATGAGTTGAAATCCTCGAGCAGTGTGTTGTCGTAGACTAGGTCACTGCACGAGCTCCTCTCTTGCATACCGGCTACTTGCCCCCTCGAGTGAGTTGAAGTCATCGAGATGTGTTGTTGTCGTAGTCTGAGTCACTGCACGAGCTCCTCTCCTGCACACCGGCTACTTGCCCCCTCGAGTGAGTTGAAGTCCTCGAGCAGAGTGTTGTCGTAGACCAGGTCAATGCACGAGCTCCTCTCCTGCACACCGACTAATTGCCCCCTCGAGCGAGTTGATGTCCTCGAGCAGAGTGTTGCTGTGGACCAGGTCACTGCACGAGCTCCTCTCCTGCACACCGGCTACTTGCCCCCTTGAGCGAGTTGATGTCCTCGAGCAGAGTGTTGTCGTAGACCAGGTCACTGCACGAGCTCCTCTCCTGCACATCGGTTACTTGCCCCCTCGAGCGAGTTGATGTCCTCGAGCAGAGTGTTGCCGTAGACCGGGTCACTGTACGAGCTCCTCTCCTGCACACCGGCTACTTTCCCCCTCGAGCGAGTTGATGTCCTCGAGTAGAGTGTTGTCATAGACCAGGTCACTGCACGAGCTCCTCTCCTGCATACCGGCTACTTGCCCCCTCGAGTGAGTTGAAATCCTCGAGCAGAGTGTTGTCATAGACCAGGTCACTGCACGAGCTCCTCTCCTGCACACCGACTACTTGCCCCCTCAAGCGAGTTGATGTCCTTGAGCAGAGTGTTGTCGCAGACCAGGTCACTGCACGAGCTCCTCTCCTGCATACCGGCTGCTTGCCCCCTCGAGTGAGTTGAAATCCTCGAGCAGAGTGTTGTCGTGGACCAGGTCACTGCACAAGCTCCTCTCCTGCACACCGGCTACTTGCCCCCTCGAGCGAGTTGATGTCCTCGAGCAGAGTGCTGTCGTAGACTAGGTCACTGCACGAGCTCCTCTCCTGCATACCGACTACTTGCCCCCGAGTGAGTTGAAATCCTCGAGCAGAGTGTTGTCGTAGACCAGGTCACTGCACGAACTCCTCTCCTGCACACCGGCTACTTGCTCCTTCGAGCGAGTTGATGTCCTCGAGCAGAGTGTTGTTGGGTTTTTCTACAACCATACATCGTATGTAGGCGCAGCGGAAATAAAGAGAAACAACCCAAAAAGATTCGGATCGGCCATGAACATTGAATCAAGAAGTAATGAAAACTACTAGGCATAAATTACCTTAGTGGAGACCTAGGTGCTCCAAGAAGAAGAATCCTGTCAGCGGCTATGCGAGAGTCCTCACGTAGAATGATGTCTACGTCTCTACAGTGATCCACACGAGCCGGGAGAAGAACGACTGCACCTTGCACTTCCACGAACTGTTAGGTTCGCTCCAGGAAGAACAATCACGGCGACGATCGCCGGAGAGGAGGTCGGCGGAGGCGAACGGGGCGGCGGAACTCTTTCCGTCTAGGGTTCGGGCGAGAGGCGGAACTCCTTCCGTCGGCTGAACTTTTCGTAAGTTGTAAGAACCCTAAAAGAAGATCTATTTATACCCAAAGCATAAACAGGCTTCTAGAAGAATCGCTATCCGCAGACCACACAGCAGAATTGGGGTTTCTGTAACAATTCGTCGGGATTCCACGGAACAGCATTCGTCGAGTTTTCACGGAATAATCCAACGAATTCCGACGAATCATATCAGACGGCAACATTTGCCGAGTTAAGGATCTCTGTAACAATTCGTCGAGTTTCCACGGAACAATCCGACGAATCCGACGAATCATATCAGACGGCAACATTTGCCGAGCTTAGGGTCTCTGTAATAATTCGTCGAGTTTCCACGGAACGATCCGACGAATTCCGACGAATTCCGACAGCAACATTTGCTTTACCTCCCCGATTCTATATGGTGATTGGTAACCTTTACCAACACAGTCAATCTTCCAACTTCTCCACATGCGCTTATGTGCGACCCTGCAAGCTCATATTGCGTTGGCAGTGACATTACATGTTTGACCACTTCTAGATCACAATGGTAACTCCAACAAGTGTTGCCGTAGACCAGGTCACTGCACGAGCTCCTCTCCTGCATACCGGCTACTTGCCCCCTCGAGTAAGTTGAAATCCCCGAGTAGAGTGTTGTCGTAGACCAGGTCACTGCACAAGCTCCTCTCCTGCACACTGGCTACTTGCCCCCTCGAGCAAGTTGATGTCCTCGAGCAGAGTGTTACCGTAGACTAGGTCACTGCACGAGCTCCTCTCCTATATACCGGCTACTTGCCCCCTCGAGTGAGTTGAAATCCTCGAGCAGAGTGTTGTCGTAGACTAGGTCACTACACGCTCCTCTCCTGCACACCAGCTACTTGCCCCCTCGAGCGAGTTGATGTCCTCGAGCAGAGTGTTCTCGTAGACCAGGTCACTGCACGAGCTCCTCTCCTGCACGCCGGCTACTTGCCCCCTCGAGTGAGTTGAAATCCTCGAGCAGAGTGTTGTCGTAGACCAGGTCACTGCACGAGCTCCTCTCCTGCATACCGGCTAATTGCCTCCTCGAGTGAGTTGAAATCATCGAGCAGAGTGTTGTCGTAGACTAGTTCACTACACGAGCTCCTCTCCTGCACACCAGCTACTTGCCCCCCCTCGAGCGAGTTGATGTCCTCGAGCAGAGTGTTGTCATAGACCAGGTCACTGCACGAGCTCCTCTCCTGCACACCGACTACTTGCCCCCTCGAGCGAGTCGATGTCCTCGAGTAGAGTGTTGTTGTAGGCCAGGTCGTAGCACTGAGCTCCTCCCCTGCAGGCAGGCTACTTTCCTCCTCAAGTGTGTACAACCCTGTATTCGCCGAGTGGGCCCCCGAGGCCCAAGATATTTTTAGGCTCAATATTTCCAAAGGGCGCGACCCCGGGAGGAGGAGGGGTGAGCGTTTGGAGGGAGTCGAGTCTGAGGGGCGCATCCCAGGACTGTTCCCTTGTGAGGGCGAGCTGGGGAGGGTCGGGAGGCCTCCGGCTCGCCCAGAACCTTGTGGGGGCGAGCTGGGAGGGCCGGGAGGCCTCCGGCTCGCCCAGAGCCTTGTGGGGGCGAGCTGGGAGGGCCGGGAGGCCTCCGGCTCGCCCAGAGCCTTGTGGGGGCGAGCTGGGAGGGCCGGGAGGCCTCCGGCTCGCCCAGAGCCTTGTGGGGGCGAGCTGGGAGAGCCGGGAGGACTCCGGCTCGCCCAGAGACTTGTGGGGGCGAGCTGGGAGGGCCGGGAGGCCTCCGGCTCGCCCAGAGACTTGTGGGGGCGAGATGGGAGGGCCGGGAGGCCTCCGGCTCGCCCAGTGACTTGTGGGGGCGAGCTGGGAGGGCCGGGAGGCCTCCGGCTCGCCCAGAGCCTTGTGGGGGCGAGCTGGGAGGGCCGGGAGGCCTCCGGCTCGCCCAGAGCCTTGTGGGGGCGAGCTGGGAGGGCCGGGAGGCCTCCGGCTCGCCCAGAGACTTGTGGGGGCGAGCTGGGAGGGCCGGGAGGCCTCCGGCTCGCCCAGAACCTTGTGGGGGCGAGCCGGGAGGGCCGGGAGGCCTCCGGCTCGCCCAGTGCCTTGTGGGGTCGAGCTGGGAGGGCGGGAGGCCTCCGGCTCGCCCAGAGCCATGTGGGGGCGAGATGGGAGGGCCGGGAGGCCTCCGGCTCGCCCAGAGACTTGTGGGGGCGAGCTGGGAAAGCCGGGAGGCCTCCGGCTCGCCCAGAGCCTTGTGGGGGCGAGCTGGGAGGGCCGGGAGGCCTCCGGCTCGCCCAGAGCCTTGTGGGGGCGAGCTGGGAGGGTCGGGAGGCCTCCGGCTCGCCCAGTGACTTGTGGGGGTGAGCTGGGAGGGCCGGGAGGCCTCCGGCTCGCCCAGAGCCTTGTGGGGGCGAGCTGGGAGGGCTGGGTGGCCTCCGGCTCGCCCAGAGTCTTGTGGGGGCGAGCTGGGAGGGCCGGGAGGCCTCCGGCTCGCCCAGAGCCTTGTGGGGGCGAGCTGGGAGGGCCGGGAGGCCTCCGGCTCGCCCAGAGCCTTGTGGGGGCGAGCTGGGAGGGCCGGGAGGCCTCCGGCTCGCCCAGAGCCTTGTGGGGGCGAGCTGGGAGAGCCGGGAGGCCTCCGACTCGCCCAGAGCCTTGTGGGGGCGAGCCAGGAGGCCGGGAGGCCTCCGGCTCGCCCAGTGCCTTGTGGGGGCGAGCCGGGAGGCCGGGAGGCCTCCGGCTCGCCCAGAGCCTTGTGGGGGCGAGCCGGGGAGGCCGGGAGGCCTCCGGCTCGCCCAGAGCCTTGTGGGGTCGAGCCGGGGAGGCCTGGAGGCCTCCGGCTCGCCCAGCTCCGTAGTAGGAGGTGGTCTGCGTTTAGCACCTCAGAACAGCGGGATTTGGCTATTCGCAGTCCAGTTTTGGCTATTCGTAGTCTAGTTTTGGCTATTTGCAGCCCAAATCCAAAAATCCTATAAATAGAACCAAGGGGGCACCATTTGGAGAGATCTGATTCTAGGCTAGCTCTCTCCCTCTCTCTCCCTCCCCAAGTCTCTCTAGTGGGTGAGGAGAGCCTCCACTGGTGCCCAAGCTTAGTAGTGGCTTGGGAGGGGAAGTTCCTTGGGATCTTCCGGGTATGTGGCGGGACCTCCCCACTAAGCCCTTGGTCCAGTTCATAGTTTCTCAACCTTCATCCTAGAGCTCTCCCTTGGGGGGAGTAAGTGTTGGTTGCCCCTCAGCTTGCTGAGGGCCCCGAACTCCACAGAAGCCGAGATCTCGGTTTCAACACATGGTGCGGTGAGTGTGGAGTGTGACTGATTCAAGAAACTCTCAAGATGAGTTCCATGGACGGAGGTGGAGGAAGATCCGACCCAGGTCACTCGCAACCCCCGGTGGCTGGAGTGACGTTGGAGTTGTTTGAGAATCTCAGGCAGGAGGTCATGCAGACCCTACAGGTAGCTTTCGCCTCGATAATCAAAGACAGGAGAGAAAGTGGTCCGGAGGCCTCACCTCAAAAAGGTGGGCGAGAGCATCCTCGGCCAGGCATCCGGGAAAGAGGTGCTGGAAGGGGGCGAGTGGGGAGGTCCTCGACCCCCACTCACCGAGACCCAAGTGGGCGAGTGGGGAGGTCCTCGACCCCCACTCGCCGAGACCCAAGTGGGCGAGTGGGGAGGTCCTCGACCCCCACTCGCCGAGACCCAAGTGGGCGAGTGGGGAGGTCCTCGACCCCCACTCGCCGAGACCCAAGGGGGCGAGAGGGGAGGCGTCATGCCCCCACTCGCCCAGCCCCAAAGGGGGGCGAGCGTAGGAAGTCCTTTTTGTGAGCTGATCCTCTCAACCCCGATTCCGGAGGGGTTCAAGGGGGCGGAGATGTCTCACTACTTCGGCAAGGATGACCCCGTCTTGCACCTGCAGTGGTTTGAGGACATGGTCTCCATCATGCCCATGTCGGACGCCTTCAAGTGTCGGCTCTTTGCCGTCACCCTCAAGGAGAAGGCCAGGGACTGGTTCCATCAGCTCCCTGCAGGATCCATCTACGCCTTCGAAGACTTGCGCCGAGCTTTTCTGCTACGCTTCTCGACGTCAAGAAAGAGGAAGAAAGATGCCGAAGCACTTTTCAAGATCAAGCAAGAGCCGGAGGAGTCGCTGGCTCACTATCTGGAACGGTTCAGGGAGGAGGTTCTCCTCGTCCAAGAAGTGCCCGGGTACACCCTCAAGCTTGCCTTCACGTTGGGGCTGCGGGAGGGTTTCTTCAAGATGGACCTCAAGAGAAGAGCTCTTTTGTCCTTTGAAGAGTTGATGGAAAGGGTGGAAGAAGAAGTTGAGAGTGAGGAGGCCAACCTGGAGTTCACAAGAAGGCTGGCTAAGCTGAGTGAGCCAGAGGCAAGGCAGCAGGGGGGAAGAGTAGGGGCTCCCAAGAGAAAGTTCGACCAAGAGGAAGACAACTTCCAGGAAGAGGAGGTTGACCCCCCTAGGTGGGGGCAGAGGCCGAGGGCATCCCCTCCACCGCCTCAACAGGCCATGGCGATTGGCTTGGAAAAAAGGAGGAGAGTCAGAAAAGTAGGAAGAAGAGGAAGAGGGGGTAGGGTGGAGTTACCCTATTGTGACCTCCACGATGAGGAAGGTCACGCGATGATCAAATGCCCTGAGTTCTTGGAATTGAAGGAAGCGAGGGGTTTGGTGCGGCAACAACAACAACCAATTGGGAACGAGGGAGACCACCCTCGGCAGTAGGAGACCAAGTTTGTCTAAGTGCTCAGTTTCTTCTCTCCACCCTTAAGTCCATGTAGCGTGGTTGTTTACTTAGTTTTTTCTTGCATGTAATGTGATGATTAATGTAGTGATAGTTTTCAAGTACTTAGTCCCGACGCTAGCCCGCTGACCAGGCTCCCATCAAGCTGGCAGGTCCGAGGATCGCTCGGTGGCAGGAAAGTCTCAAGTACTTAGTCCCGATGCTGGCCCGCTGACCAGGCTCCCATCAAGCTGGCAGGTCCGAGGATCGCTCGGTGGCAGGAAAGTCCCAAGTACTTAGTCCCGATGCTGGCCCGCTGACCAGGCTCCCATCAAGCTGGCAGGTCCGAGGATCGCTCGGTGGCAGGAAAGTCCCAAGTACTTAGTCCCGATGCTGGCCCGCTGACCAGGCTCCCATCAAGCTGGCAGGTCCGAGGATCGCTCGGTGACAGGAGAGTCTCAGGGTACTTAGTCCCGATGCTGGCCCGCTGACCAGGCTCCCATCAAGCTGGCAGGTCCGAGGATCGCTCGGTGGCAGGAAAGTCTCAAGTACTTAGTCCCGATGCTGGCCCGCTGACCAGGCTCTCATCAAGCTGGCAGGTCCGAGGATCGCTCGGTGGCAGGAAAGTCCCAAGTACTTAGTCCCGATGCTGGCCCGCTGACCAGGCTCCCATCAAGCTGGCAGGTCCGAGGATCGCTCGGTGGCAGGAAAGTCCCAAGTACTTAGTCCCGATGCTGGCCCGCTGACCAGGCTCCCATCAAGCTGGCAGGTCCGAGGATCGCTCGGTGGCAGGAAAGTCCCAAGTACTTAGTCCCGATGCTGGCCCGCTGACCAGGCTCCCATCAAGCTGGCAGGTCCGAGGATCGCTCGGTGGCAGGAGAGTCTCAGGGTACTTAGTCCCGATGCTGGCCCGCTGACCAGGCTCTCATCAAGCTGGCAGGTTCGAGGATCGCTCGGTGGCAGGAAAGTCTCAAGAACTTAGTCCCGATGCTGGCCCGCTGACCAGGCTCCCATCAAGCTGGCAGGTCCGAGGATCGCTCGGTGGCAGGAAAGTCCCAAGTACTTAGTCCTGATGCTGCCCCGCTGACCAGGATCCCATCAAGCTGGCAGGTCCGAGGATCGCTCGGTGGCAGGAAAGTCCCAAGTACTTAGTCCCGATGCTGGCCCGCTGACCAGGCTCCCATCAAGCTAGCAGGTCCGAGGATCGCTCAGTGGCAGGAAAGTCCCAAGTACTTAGTCCTCATGCTGACCAGCTGACCAGACTCCCACCTAGCTGGCAGGGTCAGGAACCGCTCAGTGGCCAAAAATTCTCTTAAGTATCTTTCCCCCCGAGGTGGTTCCACTAGCCGGGCTCTCACTAGCCGGCAGGGTAGGAAGGCCTCTCGGGGAGGCTAAGTGTTTTTCCCCCGAGGTAGCTCCACTAGTCGGGCTCTCACTAGCCGACAGGGTAGGAAGGCCTCTCGGGGAGGCTGTGTTTTTCCCCGAGGTGGCTCAGCTAGCCGGGCTCTCGCTAGACGGCAAGGTTGGGGGACCTCTCGGGGAGGCGCTGTGGCTTTTCCAAGATATCACCAATAACCGGATTCCCAGCGACACTCGTCGAATATGCAGGGTTGGACATTTCTTTCCGAGCGTGAGCCACGCTCGAAAAGAGCGGGGATTGTGTACAACCCTGTATTCGCCGAGTGGGCCCCTGAGGCCCAAGATATTTTTAGGCCCAATATTTCCAAAGGGCTCGACCCGGGAGGAGGAGGGGTGAGCGTTTGGAGAGAGTCGAGTCTGAGGGGCGCATTCTAGGACTGTTCCCTTGTGAGGGCGAGCTGGGGAGGGCCGGGAGGCCTCCGGCTCGCCCAGAACCTTGTGGGGGCGAGCTGGGAGGGCCGGGAGGCCTCCGGCTCGCCCAGAGCCTTGTGGGGGAGAGCTGGGAGGGCCGGGAGGCCTCCGGCTCGCCCAGAGCCTTGTGGGGGCGAGCTGGGAGGGCCGGGAGGACTCCGGCTCGCCCAGAGACTTGTGGGGGCGAGCGGGGAGGGCCGGGAGGCCTCCGGCTCGCCCAGAGCCTTGTGGGGGCGAGCCGGGAGGGCCGGGAGGCCTCCGGCTCGCCCAGTGCCTTGTGGTGGCGAGATGGGAGGGCCGGGAGGCCTCCGGCTCGCCCAGAGCCTTGTGGGGGCGAGCTGGGAGGGATGGGAGGCCTCCGGCTCGCCCAGAGCCTTGTGGGGGCGAGCTGGGAGGGCCGAGAGGCCTCCGGCTCGCCCAGAGACTTGTGGGGGCGAGCGGGGAGGGCCGGGAGGCCTCCGGCTCGCCCAGAGCCTTGTGGGGGCGAGCCTGGAGGGCCGAGAGGCCTCCAGCTCGCCCAGTGCCTTGTGGGGGCGAGCTGGGAGGGCCGGGAGGCCTCCGGCTCGCCCAGAGACTTGTGGGGGCGAGCTGGGAGGGCCGGGAGGCCTCCGGCTCGCCCAGAGACTTGTGGGGGCGAGCTGGGAGGGCCGGGAGGCCTCTGGCTCGCCCAGAGCCTTGTGGGGGGCGAGATGGGAGGGCCGGGAGGCCTCCGGCTCGCCCAGAGACTTGTGGGGGCGAGCTGGGAGGGCCGGGAGGCCTCCGGCTCGCCCAGAGCCTTGTGGGGGCGAGCTGGGAGGGCCGGGAGGCCTCCGGCTCGCCCAGAGACTTGTGGGGGCGAGCTGGGAGGCCTCCGGCTCGCCCAGAGCCTTGTGGGGGCGAGCTGGGAGAGCCGGGAGGCCTCCGGCTCGCCCAGAGCCTTGTGGGGGTGAGCCGGGAGGGCCGGGAGTCCTCCGGCTCGTCCAGTGCCTTGTGGGGGCGAGCCGGGAGGCCGGGAGGCCTCCGGCTCGCCCAAAGCCTTGATGGGGGCGAGCCGGGGAGGCCGGGAGGCCTCCGGCTCGCCCAGAGCCTTGTGGGGTCGAGCCGAGGAGGCCTGGAGGCCTCCGGCTCGCCCAGCTCCATAGTAGGAGGTGGTCTGCGTTTAGCACCTCAGAACAGCGGGATTTGGCTATTCACAGTTCAGTTTTGGCTATTCGTAGTCCAGTTTTGGCTATTTGCAGCCCAGATTCAAAAATCCTATAAATAGAACCAAGGGGGCACCATTTGGAGAGATCTGATTCTAGGCTAGCTCTCTCCCTCTCTCTCCCTCCCCAAGTCTCTCTAGTGGGTGAGGAGAGCCTCCAGTGGTGCCCAAGCTTAGTAGTGGCTTGGGAGGGGAAGTTCCTTGGGAACTTCCGGGTATGTGGCGGGACCTCCCCACTAAGCCCTTGGTCCAGTTCATAGTTTCTCAACCTTCATCCTAGAGCTCTCCCTTGGGGGGAGTAAGTGTTGGTTGCCCCTCAGCTTGCTGAGGGCCCCGAACTCCACAGAAGCCGAGATCTCGGTTTCAACAAAGTGAGTTCTAAGTCCTCGAGTAGAGAGTTGCCACCTAGTCGACGTTAGGAGCCTAAAATGTTTGGCACCTCCTATAGTTGAGCACGCTCGTCTAGCGAATGGCCTGAAGGGTGTCGAATCTTCTCCACCTCCAGTTGAGTTCGCTCGTCTAGCGAATGGCCTGGATGGTGTCGAATCTTCTCCACCTCCAGTTAAGCCTCGCTCCTGTAAGGTGTCTTATCTTCTCCACCTCCACTTGAGCCTCGCTCCTGGAGGGTGTCGACTCTTCTCCACCTCCAGTTGAGCTCGCTCGTCTAGCGAATGACGTGGATGGTGTCGAATCTTCTCCACCTCTAGTTGAGCTCGCTCGTCTAGCGAATGACGTGGATGGTGTCGAATCTTCTCCACCTCCAGTTGAGCCTCGCTCCTAGAGGGTGTCTAATCTTCTCCACCTCCAGTTGTGTCTCGCTCCTGGAGGGTGTCAGCTCTTCTTCACCTCTAGTTGATCTCACTCGTCTAACGAATGGCCTGGAGGGTGTCGAATCTTCTCCACCTCCAGTTGAGCTCGCTCGTCTAGCGAATGGCCTGGAGGGTGTCGAATCTTCTCCACCTCCAGTTGAGCTCGCTCGTCTAGTGAATGACCTGGAGGGTGTCGAATCTTCTCCACCTCCAGTTGAGCTCGCTCGTCTAGCGAATGCCCTGGATGGTGTCGAATCTTCTCCACCTCCAGTTGAGCCTCGCTCCTGGAGGGTGTCTAATCTTCTCTACCCCCAGTTGAGCCTCGCTCCTGGAGGGTGTCGACTCTTCTCTACCTCCAGTTGAACCTCGCTCCTGGAGGGTGTCGACTCTTCTCAACCTCCAGTTGAGCTCCCTCGTCTAGCGAATGGACTGGATGGTGTCGAATCTTCTCCACCTCCAGTTGAGCCTCGCTCCTGGAAGGTGTCTAATATTCTCCACCTCCATTTAAGCTCGCTCGTCTAGTGAATGGCCTGGACAGTGTCGTCTCTTCCCCACCTCCAGTTGAGCCTCGCTCCTGGAGGGTGTCGACTCTTCTCCACCTCCAGTTGAGCTCGCTCGTCTAGCGAATGGCCTGGATGGTGTCTAATTTTCTCCACCTCCAGTTGAGCCCCGCTCATGGAGGGTGTCGACTCTTCTCCACCTACAGTTCAGCTCCCTCGTCTAGCAAATTGCCTGGATGGTGTCGAATCTTCTCCACCTCCAGTTGAGCCTTGCTCCTGGAGGGTGTCTAATCTTGTCTACCTCCAGTTGAGCCTCGCTCCTGGAGGGTGTCGACTCTTCTCCACCTCCAGTTGAGCCTCACTTCTGGAGGGTGTCGACTCTTCTCCACCTCCAGTTGAGCTCGCTCATCTAGCGAATGACCCGGAGGGTGTCGACTCTTCTCCACCTCCAGTTGAGCCTCGCTCCTGGAGGATGTCGACCCTTCTCCACCTCCAGTTGAGCTTGCTCGTCTAGCGAATGGCCTGGAGGGTGTCGTCTCTTCCCCACCTCCAGTTGAGCCTCGCTCCTGGAGGGTGTCGACTCTTCTCCACCTCTAGTTGAGCTCGCTCGTCTAGCGAATGGCCTGGATGGTGTCTAATCTCCTCCATCTCCAGTTGAGCCTCGCTCTTAGAGGGTGCCGACTCTTCTCCACCTCCAATTGAGCTCGCTCGTCTAACAAATGGCCTGGAAGGTGTCGAATTTTCTCCACCTCCAGTTGAGCCTCACTCCTAGAGGGTGTCGACACTTCTCGACCTCCAGTTGAGCCTCGCTCCTGGAGGGTGTCGACTCTTCTCCACCTCCAGTTGAGCCTC
The DNA here is from genome assembly GCA_033032865.1 of Dactylorhiza incarnata. Taxonomy (NCBI): domain Eukaryota; kingdom Viridiplantae; phylum Streptophyta; class Magnoliopsida; order Asparagales; family Orchidaceae; genus Dactylorhiza; species Dactylorhiza incarnata. The sequence continues at coordinate 370,513 of JAWHQI010000147.1, forward strand.
ACTCCTGGAGGGTGTCGACTCTTCTCCACCTCCAGTTGAGCCTCGCTCCTGGAGGGTGTCGAGTCTTCTCCACCTCCAGTTGAGCTCGCTCATCTAGCGAATGACCTGGAGGGTGTCGAATCTTATCCACCTCCAGTTGAGCTCGCTCGTCTAGCGAATGGCCTGGACGGTGTCGAATCTTCTCCACCTCCAGTTGAGCTCGCTCGTTTAGAGAATGACCTAGATGGTGTCGAAACTTCTCCATCTCCAGTTGAGCCTCGCTCCTAGAGGGTGTCTAATCTTATCCACCTCCAGTTGAGCCTCGCTCCTGGAAGGTGTCGACTCTTCTCCACCTCCAGTTGAGCTCACTCGTCTAGTGAATGACCTGGATGGTATCGAATCTTCTCCACCTCCAGTTGAGCCTCGCTCCTGGAGGGTGTCTAATCTTCTCCACCTCCATTTGTGCCTCGCTCCTGGAGTGTGTTGACTCTTCTCCACCTCCAATTAAGCTCACTCGTCTAGCGAATGACCTGAAAGGTGTCGAATCTTCTCCACCTCCAGTTGAGCCTCGCTCCTGGAGGGTGTCGACTCTTCTCGACCTCCAGTTGAGCCTCGCTCCTGGAGGGTGTTGATAGAGAAATTTATGTTCTCCAATCTATACTCGATTAAGACAAGTGTACCTATCGAAATATAGCATGTGATATAAAATATATCAAGGTCGTATTTAAACTCGGGGCAGGCAAGTACTATTACTCACAACGACTCTATTATCCTACCGAACGGTTGATGGATTTTGAAAATAAAAATAAACTAACTTAATTAAAAGAGAAATAAAACTATTGCACAAGAGTGCTCGATCGACGATTCACTTTGAAATAAAATAACGGAATAAATTAGTTTAACATTCGTAATTCTATTAAGACCGTGGCGGATCCGAAAATAAGAAATAATCTCGCTAGAGCATTAAATCTCCTAACTTCTAGACATTTTGACCGAAATCTCTTTGCAAATCAAATGGCTTAAAGTCGCATTATCGAAGTGAACCACGCTATTGGATTTATTTGAAGTGGACTTGGGCAGCATGAAGGTGGACGGCATGTATTGAAGGTGGCGGGCTTGGATTTATTTGGAGGAATAAGGTGGGCTGCTGGATGGACTTGGGCTGCTACATAAAGGTGGGCTGCTATGATTTAATGTAAGTGGACGGGCTGCATCCAGAGGTGGAATTGCTTAGGATCGGCTGGACTTCACATGAGCTGGCTGGTTTGCACATTTGGGCTGCATCAAGGGGGCTCGGACAGCACCAATGAGCAAGGACTGGACTGCATTTTCTTGAGCTCGGGCTGGACATGGAGGAAGCGGGCTGTGCAATGAATGAAGTGCTGCGCATGGAGGCGACATGGATGCTCCAACAACACCTTTAAAATGACAACATAATATTAGTTAAGCTAATATGAAATTAAAACATAATAATTATATAAAATATATAAAATATAATTAAACTTAGGAGAATATAAAAACATAAAAATACGTAACAGAATTCTATTAAACTTAGCGAATTTTATGCTAATCTAAACCATAAAAATGATGACTAAAAACCAGTTATCAGGTGTCGACTCTTCTCGACCTCCAGTTGAGCCTCGCTCCTGGAGGGTGTCCACTCTTCTCCACCTCCAGTTGAGCTCGCTCGTCTAACGAATGGCCTGGAGTGTGTCGAATCTTCTCCATCTCTAGTTGAGCCTCGCTCCTGAAGGGTGTCTAATCTTCTCTACCTCCAATTGAGCCTCGCTCCTGGAGGGTGTCGACTTTTCTCGACCTCCAGTTGAGCCTCGCTCCTGAAGGGTGTCGACTCTTCTCTACCTCCAGTTGAGCCTCGCTCCTGGAGGGTGTCGTCTCTTCTCCACCTCCAGTAGAGCCTCCCTCCTGGAGGGTGTCGACTCTTCTCCATCTCCAGTTGAGCTCGCTCTTCTTGCGAATGACCTGGAGGGTGTCGAATCTTCTCCACCTCCAGTTAAGCTCGCTCGTCTAGCTTATGGCCTGAATGGTGTCGAATCTTCTCCACCTCCAGTTGAGCCTCGCTCCTCGAGGGTGTCTAATCTTCTCCACCTCCAATTGAGCCTCGCTCCTGGAGGGTGTCGACTCTTCTCCACCTCCATTTGAGCCATGCTCCTGGAAGGTGTCGATTCTTCTCTACCTCCAGTTGAGCCTCGCTCCTCGAGGGTGTCAGCTCTTTTTCATCTATTTTAGTTTAACTTGCTCAACTAGCGAAGGGCTTGAGAGGGATACTGAGTGACATGTCATCTAGTGTCCATCTCTCTGAACCACGGGTCCTACATTGTTTTTCCGAGCTCGTATCGAGCCCGAAAAAAGCGGGGATTATGTATAACCCGTAATTCGTCGAGATCAGAAATGCATGAGGACAACACGGAAGTTCTTGATCCAGCAACTAAAATCAGGGAACTTGAAATATAAATTTAAAATAGGGGATACCTGATACCTCATGGAAGTTCTTGATCCAGCAACTAAAATCACGGAATTTCTTTGACTGAAGAACAGAAGAAGAACAAATCTAATCAGAAATTCAGAACAAAGTCTAACCCTAAGTGACTAAGTCCCTAATGCAAATAAGAAGTTCTTAACTGAAGAAACAAATCAGAACAAAGTCTAACCCTAAGTCCCGTCTGCAGAAGCCAGCGCCCAGGCGCCCAGCAGGGGAGGAGAAGCCTACGATGTCTGGCCTGTGGCCTCCAGTCCTCGTCGCCCGGGATTCACTCCAGACCCAGTCTCCTCGTCGCCCGGAACGAGAACGGCGAGAACGACGGCTTATCGCACGCGGGGAGAAGAAATTTTAGGGCAAGCGCACGCGAGGGACGGCTTATCGCGATTTTCACGATTTAACGCTCGGGCACGTGCCCGTGCGTGCCTGGCTTTGGGTCCGCCCCTGCCCGTCTCAGCACGGGCTTCGCTCGTGCTCGATGCGTCTGTGGGCTGCGCTCGCAACATATACATATGAGTACTCGAAATGACCGTAAAAATATACATCATTATTATAATATTTATTTTGTATAAAAAATACGTATATACTTAAAAAGATTATTTTTTTTCATCTCTCCCACTCTCTCTCCCTCTCCCGTGTAGATTATTTTTAATTTTTTTCTATATTAAAGATGTTTCGGATAAAACATGTGAAAGATCTTCACATCTAACTGTGAAAAATGAAAACATGATAAGAGCACGAAGAATACAATACATGTATACCGAAGCATATATCTATAGAATTAATAGACAGAAATCAAGGTCTACTTCTATTTCTTTCCCGTCTTCTCCTGTTTGATTTCCGAAGATGGTAGAGGGAGCTATCGCGCAAGCTCAGAACCCCCGCTAGTTTTAGCAGCTCCGCTCCGCTTCAAATCCTAGGGTTCTCTGAAACCTTTTGCAGTTTTCCCCTTACCGTCCTCCCCTCGTTTTCGTTCGCCGTCGCATCCGCTATGTCTCTTCAGTGCCCCGAGTTCAAGTTCGTGACAGAGGGATGCCTCCAGGAATGGAAGGCCTCCAACAGCAATTTCAAGCTCTCGGAGCCTGTCTCCCTCGTCCGATTCCTTTATGAGCTTTGCTGGGCTATGGTGCGTGCTCCTACATTTAGGGTTTTGCCATGCTATCAAAAGGTTTTTCATCCTTCAATATAACCCCTGAATTGACGGCTGCCTGTCTTGGGAGTGGATTGAAGATTCGTGGAGATTTACCTCTGCAAAAGTGTAAATTGGCCCTGGACTCGGTTATGCTCTCAGACGGAAATAAAAATGAGATGGGTTCCACACTGGTCGACATCATTGCTCACATGGGGCAAGATGTGAGTCCTTTTGCCTCTTACTCCTTATTTGCTTGCTATTTTCATCTTTGTATTGAATTGTCTGCTACGAGAGGTTTGAAGCATTCTGGCCTGGAGTTTGAGATTTTAGGTGCTTTTGGCATCAATTTGATTGAGTGCTCATAATTTTGATTTTTCTTAAAAACTATGTTTCATTTGTTTCTTAAGTTTGAGTCGTGTCTTTATCAGGAGTTGGCAGCATGTTCTTATTTTACATTGTTTTGATTATATGTTTAGTTTTTTTACTAGACATGGTAATATGTTTGGTTCTGTTATATATCATTTACATTAAAAAACAATGACATGCTTGATTATACCATATCCTCTAGCATCTCCTCGTTTTCTTTATTCTAGGCCAAGACAAACCAAATTGACAATGGATGATAAAGTCGAATTCGTTTACTTGCAAATCTAGGATCAATAGTTATCTTTTGAATATTGAATCATAATAATAAACTTGATAATTATATTCAAAACATATTGCTTAAAATTGTGAGTCTAATTGATGAAAAAATCCATTGTGCGCTATATATTTATTTTACTTATGCTGATAGATACTTTATTACCAATCCATCCTAGAAGATCATGATTGAAATATCGTTAGTGTATCAATGTATTAAGAAGGGTTGTTATATTTGATGTATGGTTTTCTTTCATTCCACTGTACATAAGAAACTGTATTGTTGCCAATCCAACACACACACACACACACACACACACACACACACTCTCTCTCTCTCTCTCTCTCTCTCTCTCTCTCTCTCTGACCCACCCACACACAAAACAAGTGTGCGCACACAGAGAGGGCCACTGGCAACCCACACATCCCGATTATGCAACGCACATTTATCGCCTTAATCCACGAAAACAACCATATATCAAATGGAGGTGGTTTATAAGGAAGAATGCTTTGGGGATCACAACCATATATCACCTTAAAAGGTATTGTATGTAGTAAAAATTGACACTAAGTATCAAAACAATACTCTCCACTTTAGGCTTGAGACCCATGACTTTGATTATCACCCACGAAAACATCTCATATACATATCGTGATTTCATTAGCGATCTTTATCTACCCATTGAATCGTGATGATAAGAAAAAAAATGCCAGTTTAGTCCCATTGAGTACGAACAACTCCTTCAAAAAATGGCTTGTAAAGAATCCATTACGGCTGGAGACAGTTTTATTGGGAAGTTTATATAATCCGAAGATATGACCAAAGAGCACATGCACAACACTGAAGTTTCACTCTTTTTTTCTTAATATCTCCACCAATTGTCTTTCTTCATGCATATTCTTATTGACGCAGGATGTTTGAGACAAAAATATATATATGTCAACTTTATGAATGCCTTAATGTACTTGCTAATTTTCCGGCAACTATGCTTACAACAATTAAATTTATAAACATTATAACACAATACTCACATTCAAGTGGAGTCTCTTTTAAGGTAACATATATTGTAATATGCATGCAAGAGTGCTAGAAAACTAATACTGATCGAACAAAACCCCGGCAAGTCATGACATAATATTGGCACAAAGTTTACAAACGTATATTTTCCAAAACATTGAATTCACACAAGATTCAACACAAACGAAATAACAACTAAGCAATAAACTCACAATAATCACGGGATAAATGGCTCGGTGAATGTTCGGTGTGATGTCGGTGGCCGGAGAGACGACGACTATGTAGCACGGGGACGAAAATGGGATACAGGATATGATACAAAACGGATATGAGAAACTTGTTTTAAAAAAAATACGGATACCGGAAATGTTTTAATTTTTGTTTTTAATTATTTTAATATAAGTAAGGTTTGCAAAAATGTAAGGTAAGGTTTGCCTACATTTCACCCTTATGGACTTATGGTGGTACCCTTCTCCGGACCCTCGCTGCGAGGGGATGCTTGTGCACCGGGCTGCCCTTTTTATTTTAATATAAGTATTAATTAATATAATAAATACAATTAATAAACTAAGGTATCATCTCAGTCACTACATTTAATAAAGAATAATTGACGCACAATCATGTTGTTTAGGCACAATGTGAAAAATTAGGCTAGGAGAAGTTATTAGATATACAGATATAATAGCAAATGCATCAGATGAAATCGCGTTGCAATTTGCAAATGGAAATTAAACTTGTCGTAAATTTATTTAATAGCAAATGCATCAGTAAAAACTAAAACCCCCTATATATTCCGCTTGCATCCACCAACCAGAAGGTCCCCTCGCCACTATCTATATGGAGTTCGGCGCTCCATTGGGTGCGTTGGATGCGCCGGCAGGTCCCTGACCTCATCTGGCCCACATTGAAGGAGTAACTCCTCCGCCACTACGATACCCGCTAGGCGGGTAATGCCTTTGAGCGCCTCACATCCGTCCGTCAGTCCGACTTTGTGACCACCTACATCGACGAGTACATCGCAGTCACTATGCACGTACCTGACCTAGCCTCGACCATTACATGGGGTACTTTTTGGTGGGTCTGCACCCCCACCTCCGGGCGCGCCTTCGTGTCCACAACCCGTTTACTCTTTCCCGCGCAATGGAGCAGACTCGGTATCTTGACAAGGAACTATACCCAACACCACCATCCTCCTCTATCCGGCCTCCCCACCAACCACTGCCGCCGCCTCTTCCAGAATCCTCTGCCCTTACCTGCTAGGCCCGCCTGCACAGCAGCCAGTTTCACTTCCACAGGAACCCCGACAACCCCAACGCTTGTCTCGCCAACAACACCTCGAGCTTCGCCGCAAGGGCCTCTCCTTTTGCAGTGAGCAACCATACTTGTCCACCCACGTCCGCCCTCTCAAAAATCTACGTGTGTTGCTTGGATCTGAAGATGATGATCCGGACTTCGGTGATTTGGATCCACTGACGCTCTCTGACGACCCCTACGGACCTCGACCTTGAGGACAAGGTCGTTTTTCGGGCAGGGCATGTTGATACGATGATGGCCGCCACACGCCTCTATTAGTCTGTGTAGCCCGTGAACATTAGTGTACTTTGTATTTCCCCACTCCCTTATATATATGAGTGGTAGTGTCTCCTTGTTCATTATCTTTGAGATCTTGTTTAGTGTTAGGCTCTCCAAGGTGAGAGAGACTCTTAGAGGGAACCAACCCTCAGGAGTTCGGGCCGAGCTTGTCTCGACAATTGTATTCCATTGTGTTTAAGCATGCAATTTCAGTTCTTAATAGCGCGAGTCTATCAGTAATTGAGAATTTTTGCATTATCAAATTAATCAATATCAATCTTACAATTTTCATTTACTACCGCAGTGGATTCTTCAACATTCTTTTTCACACTATCATCACTATAAGTTTCCTTCGGACAGTTGGACAACTAACACCTCTTTGGACAGTCGGACAACAAACACCTCTTCGGATAGTCGGACACAAACACCTCTTCGGACCGTCCACAACAAACACCTCTTCGGACAGTCCGACAACAAACACCTCTTCGGACAGTCCGACAACAAACACCTCTTCGGACAGTCCAACAACAAACACCTCTTCGGACATTCCGACAACAAACACCTCTTCGGACAGTCCGACAACAAACACCTCTTCGGACAATCCGACAACAAACACCTCTTCGGATAGTCCAATGACAAACAACTCTTCGGACAGTCCGACAGCAAACACCTCTTCAGATAGTTCGACAACAAACACCTCTTCGGACAGTCCGACAACAAACACCTCTTCGTACAGTCCGACAATAAACATCTCTTCGTACAGTCCGACAACAAACATTTCTTCGTACAGTCCGACAACAAACACCTCTTCGTACAGTCGGACAACAAACACCTCTTCATACAGTCGGACAACAAACACCTCTTCCGACTGTCGGACAACAAACACCTCTTCGGACAGTCGGACAACAAACACCTCTTCGGACAGTCGGACAACAAACACCTCTTCGGACAGCCCGACACCTAACACCTCTTCGTACAGTTCGACACCAAACACCTCTTCGGTCAGTCCGACACCAAACACCTCTTCGGACAGTCCGACACCAAACACCTCTTCGGACGGTTCGACAACTAACACCTCTTCGGCCGGTCCGACAACAATCCCCTCTTCGGACAGTCGAACAACAAACACCTCTTCGGACAGTCGGACAACAAACACCTTTTCGGACAGTCGGACAACAAACACCTTTTCGGACAGTCGGACAACAAACACCTCTTTGGACAGTCGGAAATCTTACACCTGTTCGGACAGTCGGACAACAAACACCTCCTCGGACAGTCAGACAACAAACACCTCTTCGGACAGTCGGACAACAAACACCTCTTCGGACAGTCGGCAACAAACACCTCTTCGGACAGTCTAAAACAAACACCTTTTCGGACAGTCGGACAACAAACACCTCTTCGGACAGTCCGACAACAAATACCACTTCGGACAGTCCGACAACAAACACCTCTTCGGACAGTACGACAACAAACCCCTCTTCGGACAGCCGAAAACAAACCCCTCTTTGGACAGTCCGACAACAAACACCTGTTCGGACAGTCCGACAATAAACACCTCTTCGAACAGTCGGAAAACAAACACCTCTTTGGACAGTTCGACAACAAACACCTCTTCGGACAGTCCGACAACAAGCACCTCTTCGGACAGTCGGAGAGCAAACACCTCTTCGGACAGTCCGACAACAAACACCTCTTCGGACAGTCCGACAACAAACACCTCTTCGGACAGTCGGAGAGCAAACACCTCTTCGGACAGTCGGAGAGCAAACACCTCTTCGGACAGTCCGACAACAAACACCTCTTCGGACAGTCGGAGAGCAAACACCTCTTCGGACAGTCGGAGAGCAAACACCTCTTCGGACAGTCGGATAATAAACACCTCTTCGGACAGTCGGACAACAAAACCTCTTCTGACAGTCGGACAACAAACACCTCTTCGGACAGTCGGACAACAAAACCTCTTTGGACATTCAGACATCAAACACCTCTTCGGACAGTCTGACAACAAACATATCTTCGGACAATCCGACGCCAAACATGACAGTCCGACAACAAGCACCTCTTCGGACAGTCCGACAACAAGCACCTCTTCGAACAGTCGACAACAAACGCCTCTTCGGATAGCCCGAGAACAAACGCCTGTTCGGACAGTCCGTCAACTAACACCTCTTCGAACATTCCGACAACTAACACCTCTTCGGACAGTCCGACAACAAACACCTCTTCGGACAGTCCGACAACAAACACCTCTTCGGATAGTCCGACAACAAACACCTCTTCGGACAGTCGAAAAAAACGCCTCTTCGGACGGTCCGACAACAAACACACCTTCGGACAATCCAACAACAAACACCTCTTCGGACAGTCCGACAACAAACACCTCTTTGGACAGTCGGACAACAAACACCTGTTCGGACAGTCGGATAACAAACACCTGTTCGGACAGTCTGATATCTTACACCTGTTTGGACAGTCGGACAACAAACACCTCTTCGGACAGTCGGACAACAAACACCTCTTCAAACAGTCGGACAACAAACACCTCTTCAAACAGTCGGACAACAAACTCCTCTTCAGACAATCGGACAACAAACACCTGTTCGGACAGTCCGACAACAAATGCCTTTTCAGACAGTCCGACCACAAACACTTCTTCGGACAGTCCGATAACAAACACCTCTTCGGACAGTCCGACAACAAAATCCTCTTCATACAGTCCGACAACAAACACCTCTTCGGACAGTACGACAACAAACACCTCTTCGGACAGTCCGACAACACACACCTCTTCAGACAGTCCGACACCAAACACCTTTTTGGAAAGTCCGACAACAAACACCTCTTCGTACAGTCCGACAACAAACACCTCTTCGGACGGTTCGACAATAAACACCTTTTCGGACGGTCCGACAACAAACACCTGTTCGGACAGTCCGTCAACAAACACCTCTTCGGACATTCCGACTACAAACACCTCTTCGGACAGTCGGACAACAAACACCTCTTCGGACAGTCCGACAACAAACACCCCTTCGGGCAGTCGGACAGCAAACACCTCTATCGGACATCAAACACCTCTTCTGACAGTCGGGCAGCAAACACCTCTTCGGACAGTCCGACAGCAAACACCTCTTCGTACAGTCCGACACCAAACACTTCTTCGGATAGTCGGACATCAAACACCTATTCGGATAGTCGGACAACAAACATCTCTTCGGACTGTCGGACAACAAACACCTCTTCGGACAGTCTGACAACAAACACTTCTTCGGACTGTCGGACAACAAACACCTCTTCGAACAGTCGGACAATAAACACCTCTTCAGACAGTCCGACACCAAACACTTCTTCGGACAGTCCGACACCAAACACCTCTTCGGACACTTCGACACCAAACACGTCTTCGGACAGTCCGACACCAAACACCTCTTCGGACAGTCCGACAACAAACACCTCTTCGAACAGTTCGACAACAAACACCTCTTCGGACAGTCCAACAACAAACACCTCTTCGGAGAGTCCGACAACAAACACCTCTTTGGACAGTCTAACAACAAACACCTCTTCGGACAGTCGGCAACAAACACCTCTTCGGACAGTCCGACAACAAACACCTCTTCGGACAGTCTGACAACAAACACTTGTTCGGACAGTCCGTCAACAAACACCTCTTCGGACATTTCGGCAACAAACACTTCTTCGGACAGTCCGACAACAAACACCTCTTCCGACAATCCGACAACAAACACCTCTTCGGACAGTCGTAAACGAACACCTCTTCGGACGGTTGGACAACAAACACCTCTTCGGACAGTCCGACAACAAACACCTCTTCGGACAATCCGACAACAAGCACCTCTTCGGACAGTTGGATGTTACTTTGTTTAACTTGTGTCGTAAATTTTGTACAAGTATAATTGTAAATGTGGATCATGGAGTGACTGCATGATGTTAGTTAAAGAAGAAAAATATTTGCGCAAACGTGGATGCTGTAAGAGTATTAAGAAAAAAAATCATTAGATAAAATGGGATCTGTAAAATGGAATCAAATGCAGCAGAAGAAGAAATAAAATGCGGAGGAAAACTCAGTCAACTCACCGGAGAGGAGGGTTACAACGGGATGCGGGAGATGCTGAAGGCTTTTGACGCAGATGCCGAAGATGCCAGAGGCTTTCGACGCAGAGATGCCGGAGAGCTTTCGACGCAGAAATGCGGGAGATGCCCGAGGCTTTCGACGCAGAGATGTCGGAGTGCTTCGGCGCAGAGATGCGAGCGGGAGAACGAAACCTAAACGCCGCGTGAAATGAATAGGTCGCGTGAAATGAATAGGTCGCGTGAAATGAATACTCCGCGTGAAATGAGGGGTCCGCACAGGAATCACACGGGATTGCGTATCCCGCAAGCGGGATACGCGATTCCGAATTTAATTTAATTTTTATTTAAAAGATAAGTTTCCGTGCGTTTCAGATACGCGTTTCCGCACGTTTCCCGTATCCGATACGCGATCGAGCCGATACGTAGAACATTTTTAAGTATCCGTGCTTCGTAGGGGGAGGGGGCTGTCAAGATGCTGGGGGCTGATTCCAGAACCTTGAATGTAGAATCTGTGCCGTAATGGGCTGAAATTTGGCGATTGTGGAGTTGTCCGACAGTTTTCATAGGGGAGGGGGATGGAAAGGGGAAAATGGGTGACTGGGAGAGTTTATATGAAGCCGACAGAGGACTGGAGGGGAAAATAAATGAATTAGGGGCAGAGGACTGGTGAGGGACTGCTGGATGTGCAGTCCCGGGGGACTGGTTGGGAATTCTGGAGGTCGGGGAGCTTGAGAAGCTGGGAATCAACTGTCAGGTAAGTAATGTGTTGTGCGTGCGGGAGGAAGGGGCCGGTGATGGATGCAGTGGGATGGAAACCGTCAGAGGTGTAAGCGCTGCATTTTCTCTTTGTTTTTGTTTTTTTGTGTTGGTGCAGATATGCTGTTGGATCGGATGGAAGAGAGGACCGATCGCTCTGATACCAAGTTGTTATGGGCTTCTCCCGTAACAACGGTAGCAGCACTGGAGGATGGCTGTAGGCGGGGATGATTGCGGTGAAGGATATAGTGGAGCCGGAACCGCAGCTGCCTAAGCGAGATGTGCTCGGGAGGAGAGAGCTACCACAATCCATTAAAGGGAAAAGGGAATAGATTATCTTCTTGCTTCCATTCAACTAGACCAAGGAGGTCCTTAAATTAGAGATACAAGGGTATAGATGTAATTATAGATGCATCGTAATAAAATCTAAAGACACTTGAATTATGACATCAATGAAAACAAACCTAATGTAAGATACAACATGACACATAATTGGGCACAAAGACCATAACAGAAGCCCATAACATAATTCCAGCACCTGGATGTAATGTTGCTCCTTTCCTGGACCAATTTAGGCAGTAATCAAGGGGGTTGGGAGTTCAGGAGGCTGTGAATTTAGGAGATGAAATGGCTGGTTGGTTGGGAGTGTATGGAGTTCAGTTGGAAGGGAAGGGAAGGTGGCTCCACGTGAATTGGGTTGAAAAAATTGTGGGGAAGTGGGAAAATGGGAGAGGGGGAGTGAATGTAGTAGTGGCTTATTTTTTAGGAGGTTGTTGTAGTGGAGTAGTGGGGTAGTGGTGAGTTGACTAGGTAGTGGTGAGTTGACTAGGTAGATGGTAGGGGGAGGTGGTGGCCGGCTAGAGGTGGACAGAGGGGATCGCCGGATGTGGTTTCCGGAGTCCTTCGGAAAATTGGAAATGAGGAGTTTAAGTGGTAGTGGTGGAGAATTTTGAGTAGGTGGTGATGGCTTGACGGAAGTGGCTGGAGGTCGTTTTCTGGCCATCGCCGGAAAACTGAAAAGAAGGGAAATTAAATGTTGGTGGTGGGGGAGTTTTGTGGAAGTGGTGGTGGCTTGAGGGAGGGGAGGGAGGTCGGCTCTTTGATGGTAGAGGGAGAGGAGGGAGGACGCCATGTAATATGGTGGGGGAGAGGGATGTCCGACTGGTTGGAGAATAGGGTGGGGGTGACGCAAGAAGGATGTAGTGAGTGTTGTGTCATTAAGGAACTCTAGCAAAGTTATGTTAGTGAAGTGTCGTAGAGGCCTAGTATGATGCAATGCACTTGCGATTGTCTGACATTTAGTTACAATAATTCTGAAATTAATAGAAGAATTCATAAACATGCACAATTGAGATTAGATGTTAGAAACATAAGCAAAATCTAATTAAAATTAAAATAAGAGTGCTTCAATTATTTATGTTTTGCAAATATGCCTTTCAAGTAGAATAAAATATGGGGCAAATTTATACGAATTTTGATCCGAAATTGTATGTTTTCCGATAAGTATTCAACACAAAATAATATTAACTTCCAATTAGAACTTACACAAGAAATACGAGCCCAGGTGGATTTTTGGTTGCTGAATCTGGGTCCGGACAGCAAAATTCACTGATTCCTGCACTGATTTCAGATTTTCGAGAAGGGGCCTGCTGTAATTGTGGCATTCGGTGGGTAGATGGACTGCTGGACATGAAGTGGGAGTTTCACGGGGGTTAATCAAGTGCAGGAACTGAAGTAATAAAAGGAATTTGCGTGGACTTCCTATCTTTGGATTTCTGTGTACACGCTTGAGGAAAACAACATGAAAGTGGTCTGGCAGTGGACGTAGTGACTGGAACGGGGATTTTGGACACTTGAAATGAGTTTAGAGTAGGAAGCAGGCTTTGGGAGGAGATGATTGTCACGTTTGGTTAAAGGCAATGGTGGTAAATACTTGGGAAAGTGGTCGGTTAGCTGAATAGTGCAGGAATTTGGTGATAACTGCCTTGGATCTGCAGTTATTACTGAATTAGAGGCAGTTATTGGCTGAAATGAAAGCGGGGAAGGCGGAAGGCGGAAGACGGTTAGTGAAAGTTTCAGGTAGTTATGCACTGATTTGATAGTGGAGGGTGGGTAGTTATTGGAAGTTGTGGTGGTTGTGAAGTAGTTAATAGGTTGTTATGGTGGTTTTGGGAGGGAGGCTGCTGCGGTTATGAGTAGTTTTGGAAGTTACTTGGTTGCTATGGAGTGGTGGGAGGGAGTTATGGGCAGTTATGGATCGGACGGTGGCTATAGGTAGTAGGAAGGTAGTTACCTTGTCTTCGGCACCAAGGATCCATGGAATCAACATCACGAAGAGACCGCAAGAGCCCTAAAAATCTGTTCAAAATCCGCAATTTGGAAATCAGCCCCTATACCCCTACTTATAGACTTAGAACTCACTACGGATGACCACGATTGTTCAAAACATAAAATTACTAAATATACATGAAATAGAATTACAAAAAATATATAAAAATAGCCCGTCATTGTTCTCAACGTGACTACCAGCTCAGATCTTCCATTCGACGATCCTAACTCCACTTCCCGTGTAAGTAAACACGCGTGGGTTCCGATAAGGATCGGTCCGCCCTTGAAATGTGATCCCCATCAGGGGGAATGTGGGGTGGCCGGCTAATTGAGGTGGGGGGGGGGGGAGGATAACTCCCAAGCTTCATACTTGAGTTACCAACTTTGACACCGAATGATAGAAAGAAGAATTTTTTCACTCAAACTTTCAATAGCTTCTAAATGAGCATTCTATATCCCTATTTATAGATTAATGGACCATCATGGGCGGTCATGATTCTCCGATCATGAGGGCCCTTATAATACATTAAAATAAACGTCAGAAAATTACAAAAAAAGAACTAAAAAATCATAGATCGTCGATCCACACAAAATAGACGACTCCGATCATCGTGTAGGCCTATCTGTGTCGTGATTCCATCACTTATACTTCAACTTATAGCTTGGTTATTACTATGCTATATATGAATTTTTTACACTGTTAAATACGTGATATATAGAACATATTATTACAACATGTAACTTGTAATTGTGCACTTCTTTCGAAGAATAATCCGTTCTAAATGTATGTGTCAGTGCAAATTACTGCTCAGATTTCTTCTCATATACGTTTTTTATTTTAATTTTACCTTGCAGCTCACTATGCCTGTGGAGTACCGCAACCGCCTTACAAAAATGGTATGTATCTATTTCTGGATAATAATCAGTGATTGGTGGCACATACTGTAACCTTTTTTTTATTTAACTAATAATAATAATAGCTAAATCTATTTGTTTTTATTATCATTTGTGCTAGGTTATGATCTTGTAATATGATCCTATTGGATATTGTCCATATCATTGGTCTTAAAGAAAGCACAATTTATATAACACTTTCGTCGAAATTTCTATCTGTATGCATATTCCCATTTAACAAACTGGGAAAGCCAGGTTTATTGCATGCTCTGAAAATTTGATGCTCTACTTCCTTATACTTTTTTGGGTACATGATCACAATTCACAGGATATATACAATATATATGTATGTATATATAATAGCTATTGTCAAGCCGAATCCCATAGATTAATTCAATGCAAGATACAATATACCGAGGTACGCTCAATTTCCAATTCTTGAGTGCAGGATCTCTCTAAGTGCTCTTCTCTCATATGAGAGCCTAAGCAACTAAAAATGATCTATGTTGAAAGATTATGGGTTGTCTATAAACTACACCTAGAGGGGGGGGGGGTGGTGATTAGGTGTTGTCAATGTTATATGCTATTTAATAATTTATCTATCACAACACACAAACATCACAGAAAACACACAATGATTTATAGTGGTTTCCAACCAGACAATGTGTCTAGAGGTAGTCCACTGTCCCTCCCACCTATCTAGCAGTGTGCTAGACTAGACAACTTCTCTAACTTAGATCTTTTCACTATAATCAGATCTTACAACTCAGGTTCACACAAAATCCTACAAGACTCAGACTTCACAAGTCTTACAATCTCAGATCTTCAACAAGATCCTACCAAAACTCTAGTTCACCAAGAACCCTGCCAACTCAGATCTATCACTAGATCCTACCAACTCAGACTCACAAAGAGCCCTACAAAATAATAAGTATGTTTGCTGTTGTAGAAGAAAAGTCTTCAAGATGATATGCCTTTTGAATAGCAGACTTCTTCATCTTCTTATAAATATAAGCTCTGTGATCTTGTGGATTACAGAGCTTTTCTTCAAGCTGATAGCCTTTCTTTAAGATGATAATGTCTTGATCTTCAAGATGATTAAGGTCTGTAAACTGATGTTTGTCTTCATGACTTAATGAATTAAGTCATTAATCATCAAAGCTGTATCTCTTCTTTACGACGACGTCGTCGAAACATCTAGACTTTGGTCTTTCTCTGCTATAAGTTTTCTTCAAGACGATATCGTCGATATGTGATCTTAGCTTTATCTACGACAAACTTTCTTCAAGACAATGTCGTCGATATCTGAACTTAGCTTTATCTACGACAAGCTTTCTTCAAGACGATGTCGTCGATATCTGAACTTAGCTTTATCTACGACAAGCTTTCTTCAAGACGATATCGTCGATATCTGAACTTAGCTTCATCTACGATAATCTTTCTACAACCTTCAAAACGATGTGTCTTCATCAAGACGATATCGTCGAAACTATTTCAACGATATGATATTATTCTCCACGATTCTTCTGCTGTCTTGAGACGATATTTTACTTAGTTAATTTTCATTACTTTTATCGTCTATACACTGGTGATGTAGCTTTGATATTTTCTCAACGATATGTATGTTATATCAACGATATGTCCAGTCCTAGATATTTTTTAGGTTTAGAAAATTGCCTGATATATGATTTATCTTCTGCAGTCATGAATAAACTATATCATCAATTACATACTGCATTTATCATTGATCTGAGCACTTCTTCAAATCAGGAACATTGCTAGGCACAGTTCCCAACATATGGTTCCTCCAAAAAATCTCACTACCACTCTCTTATATAGGTGGCCGTGTGACATACATAATTACGGAAATGCCTTAAGGCTAAATAGGTAGGCAGGTGGTCGCGTGGCTGGCTTGAAAAGTCGTCTTCGTATCAACATTCCCCTTTCGAAAATTGATCTTGTTCTAAAGGTCGAGGCCCGTAGGGGTCATAAACGAGCATCAGAGGTTCCAAGTTAGCGAAGTCAAGATTGTACTTCAGCGTCGAGTAGCAAACACAAGTCCTTGAGAGGGCATTTGTGGGTAGGTGAGTACGGTTGGTGGATGCGAAAATAGAGACCCTTTAGGCGAAGCTTGAGGTACTGCTGGTGAGATAAGCGCTTGGGTGGTAAGGGTACCGGCGGAGGCAGGATCATCAGAGTTGGCGACAGCGGTTGCGGGCCAATCAATGAGGGTCGAGGAAGAGGCGGGTGATCCAGTCGAGGAATAGGTTGTTGAGGTTTCGACGGTGGTAGCGACGGGTGGGGTGGACAAGTAGAGGAGGACGATTGGACAACATAGAGTTCCTCGTCGAGACAATGAGCTTGCTCCATGGTTTGGGAGAGAGTAGTCGGGTTGTGGACACGAAGGTGCGCTCGGATGTGGGGCTGCAGGTCCGCGGGAAAATACCCAAGATAATGATCTGGGGATAGTCCAGATACGTGCGTGGTGACCTCGATGAACTCGGTGATGTAGGTGGCGACAATGTCAGATTGGCGAATGGAGCTGAAGTGCTCGTAGACATTGCCCATTTACTGCATGTCATGGTGGCCGAGGAGTTCCTCCAATGTTGGCCACGAGAGATAAGGACATGTTGGCGAGTCCAACTCACCCAGTAGAGGGCTTGCCCCTCCATATAGATAGTCAACATGTGAACCTTCTGGTTGTCCGGTGTAGACCGAAGGTCAGAAATTGTTCGACGTGGGTGATCCAACCGAGGGGGCTGGTGTCGTAAAAAACTAGGATCTCAATCCGGCGGAGGTGCAGCCGAATGGATGTTCTCAGCGGGTGGAGGAACCCCATGTAGTTAGTGGCCGATCGAGTGTGCGGGGTGGTGGGTGTGAGTGGAGGTGCCGCTGAATGGTGGACCGCGGGGGCCACGAGCTCTTGGAGGAGGAAAGTGAGATCTTCAAACCAAACTTCGAGCCAATCCAAGCGAGTGCAACGTTGGAGGTCGAAGCGATGGCGTCCTCGTCGGCGTGGAGGTCCATGGAATGAGTCCAAGGCTTGTAAGGATGACCCGAAGAAGAGAATGGAGCGACAAAAAAGCCAGAGGTGGTGGACTGCGACCGTTGCATTGAAGGCGGACTACGGGTGTTCGAAGAAGATGCATGAGGCGCTGTATTGCGCTGAGGGGAGCATTTTAGGGGGTGCGCCGACTGCTGGAAGGGCATGGATGAGGTACATTGAGGAAAAAGAGGCAGCCTGGCGGAAATGTGGCTGGGAAAGATGCATGACTCGTGTGCCGGAAAGGAGGTGGACGAACACTGGAATCATAGTGAACGTTGTGGTAGGAGGCTCGCGCTGGCTCAACGTATTTGCTGCCTAGCCGAAGGAGAAGGTAAGATGATCGGTCATGCATCTGCTGTCCAGAAAGGCGTCCAGTGCAGATCATGGTTGAAGGAGACGATCACGTCAAAGTGGGATCGCGACATGGTCCAGAGAAGGGATCAACTCGACCTTGTGAAAACTTGGTTGATGAGTTGCGAGTGCATGGGTGTTGGAGCTCGTGGATGAAGATGCGCTGAGTAGAGAATGAAAAATTAGTGTTCCGATGCAAGACATAATATATCTCCGGCAAGTCGAACCAGTTGATAGATACACCATCGTCAAGCTGAATCTCGTAGATTAATTCCATGCAAGATACAATATATCGAGATATACTCGGTATCCAACTCTTGAGGCAAGATCCCTCTAAGGGCTCTTCTCTCCTTTGAGAGCCCAAACATCCAAAAGGATCCAAGGCGCTCCTAAAAGACTCGATGATCATCCCTATATATGTGAGCGTGAGATGTACATAATTACAGAAATGCTCTACGACTACATGGGGGGGGGGGGGGGGGGGGGGGGGGAGGGAGGGGGGGGAGGAACACGTGGTTGGCTCGGGAGTCATCTTCATATCAATATATATATATTTATATACATACTGTTAGCAGGCGGACGGATAGGGCAAAAGGGATATGCTGGGTCGTATTCCTCTCCAATTTCTTTCAACAAAAGCTAATACAAGCATGCCATCCCTAGTGCGATACCTCCCTTATATAAGGGAGGGATCCAATACAAAAGGCAGGTACATACATAAGTGCAATAATGGAAAGTAACGTAAATAGAAAGTGCGATAATGGAAAGTAAAATAACAAGAAAGTAATGAAGATAATTCCGCCTTTGATTACGCCACGTCTGGCCCACGCACGCGACGTGTTTATACGCGTGTGTAACGCCGCCCGTCAATGGGATCTCTCCCGTTCGTATCAACACCCTCGGTTTCCAAAACGACCTTGTCCTCAAGGTCGAAATCCGGAAACTGAAACTTGATCTCGTCTGCTAGAGTCCACGTGGCTTCCTCGGCCGATTACTCCTTCCACTAGATGAGAACCTGTCACATGTATGGCCGTTGGCGTGGAACTAATGGAGCAGTCAGGGTTTCTATGTTGATGACACAGAGATCACAAGACAATCTCTGTAATAGTGCCAGTCCCCTACTAGCTGAAGGGGAGGGTGTGAGCTCGGGTCCCCTTTTAGGTCTTGGATCATGGAGGCATAGTGCGGATCTCATTGCAGCTTGGCTTGGACGGTGCATGCGTCCCGCCATCGCGTGAGGGATACCACCGCCAAGGTATCATCGTGTTCCTTGCGAGGCAGGACGTCGACCGCCGTGTTCCTTGCGAGACAGGGCGTCGACTGCTGTGTTCGTACTCCCAGTTTTTGTACTTGATTTGAGAACTGGTACCCCAGGAGCTTGTCTATCCAGAGCTGCTGTGCGGGCATTGTGACTTTCTGGCTCCATAGATGGCGCAAATTGCGATGGTCTGTACGAACCACGAAGGACCGCTCGAGGAGGTAGGGGCGTTAATGCTGAATAGCGAGAACGAGTGCCTTCGACATATGCTAATGCCGCTTCGTGCCGGTCGGTGAAGCCCTTGCTAAAGTATGCGATGGGGAGGCCTCTTTGCATGAGGATTGCGCCGACTCCCTTTCCGGATGCATCACATTCGATGACAAAAGGCTCAGAGAAATCAGGCATGCTAAGAACGAGTGCTGAGACGAGGGCCTGCTGTAAACCACGAAATGCCACCTGGGCTGCTAGAGTCCAAGCAAACATCACCCCCTTCTTGAGGAGGTTGGTCAACGGGAGCGGCGATAATACCCTATGAGGCCCAAGAATCCCCGCACCGTCCTGATGCTAGTCAGAGTCGTCCATTGTAGGACCGCCTTAATTTTTCCGGGGTCCATGGCCAACCCGACGGTTGAAATGACGTGTCCCAAATATTCGATCTATGTTTGCCTGAATAAGCACTTCTTCCGGTGGACCGCAAACTGGTGTTCCGCGAGGATGTGTAGCACTGTCGCGAGATGGTCGTGGTGGAGTTGCCTTGACAAGGTGTAGACAAAAACATAGTTGAAGAAAATCAAGACGAACTTGCGTAAGTATGGGGGAAACACGTCGTTCATGGTGGACTGGAACGTAGTCGGGACCTTGGTCAGGTCAACCGACATGACGAGGAACTCATAGTGACCATCGTGGGTGCGGAACACTGTTTTGGGAACGTCCTTAGCCTTGACCCGGATCTGGTGGTAGCCTGATCGTAGGTCCAACTTGAAAAAGTAGGTCGTGCCCTGTAGTTTGTCCAGCAACTCCTGAATGAGGGAAATCAGGTACTTGTCCGGGATTGTGAGTTTGTTCAGCTTCCGATAGTCCATGCCGTCCACGCAAAATCTCCAGCTACCATTTTTCTTTCGCACCAATAGCACCAGGCTGGGGAAAAGGCTTGCGCTCGGTTGTATGATGCTCGCTTGTTGCATCTCTGCAACCATGGCCTCCATGGTGGTCTTCTGTTCGTGGCCATAGCGTTATGGGCAGACAGACACCGCGAAGACTCTCGACTGTAAGATGATGGCGTGATCCGATGCCATGTTCGGGGGAAGCCCTTAGGGTGTATGAAAGATCGACTAGTGTAATACGAACATAAGCAAGTTGCATTAATCGAACAAGAAACGCGGATACAATCCGGATCGAAATCCGGCCAAGATCAAGGAGGCTGGGTCCTCCAATGATCCCTCTCTCAAATGAGAGCCCAAATCCCTAATGATCCAAAGATAAAACTAACACTCCCATACCTCCTCCTTATATAGGGAGGAGGGGGCTCACATCAAACCTAATACATTTAAAAGAAAAACAGTAATAATAAAATGAGATGGCGCGTGCGCGTAACAATACATCCCGTCAGAAAAGCAACCTTGACCCCAAGGTCGGAGCGCCGCCCGCCGGTCAGTAGTGGGATGCCGTCGAGGTGTCCGGGGCGTCGTCCGGTAGTCCGTCCGAGAGCAGCAGGGCGTCGAAGTCGGCGGCGGAGAGCGCGACCACGTCGTCGCCGATGAGGACTCGACACTCCTTCACGGAGCACTCATGACCAGGAGAGTAGGGGTGCTTGCAGCGGAAGCACAGGCCCTTGCTTCGTAAGTCGTTGTACTCCTGGTTGGAGAGGCGGTGGGTAGGGACAGGCCGGTTGTTGCGAGGACCCATCATTGGTGGCCGGGGCAGAGGAGGTGGCGGAGGTGTAGGTTTCGGATGGGTCGAGAAATATGTGTAGGAAGGATGCCGAGAGGGAGGTGATGGGGTAGGAATGTCGCCGGACTTCGCGAGAAATTCTACCTCCACCAGGGGGGCGAGGTCAATGGCGTGGTGAACCGTTTGCGGTTGGAGAGTGCGGAGACGGGAGCGGAAGTGGGGTTGCAAGCCGTTCATGAAGAAGCCCAAGTAATGGTCTGGGGGAAGACCGGGGACATGGGTGACTAATTCCACGAAGGCATCAATGTACGAGTCAATGGAGCCGATGTGACGGACCCCGCAAAGTCGCTCGATCATGGGGCCGGAGTAGCGGGCGTCATACCGCTGAATGAGGGCCTCAGAGAGAGCGGGCCAGGTGAGGTCGGAAGAGGTCTGGCGGAGCCAACAGACCCAATGGAGGGCCGACCCTTCCATGCCGATGATTGCGGTGGAGACCCGTTGTGTCGGCGCGGTCTGGTGAATGTCGAAGAACTGCTCGGCGCGGGCAATCCACCCGAGGGGGTCAGACCCGTTGAAGGTAGGCATGTCAGGTCCACGGTACGGTGGAGTAGGCAGTTCCACCGCTGCGGAAGCATTGGGAAGCACGATGCTGGGGGATCCCACAACAGTGGTGGTAGAGGGCCCGGAGTGCTGGGTGGGCTGCAATTTCTGGAGCATGGTCAGAATGGAAGTGAACTGGTCGGTCTGTGCCTCGAGACGAGAGTTGATGGTGGCGAGGGAGTGTTCGAGGGCTTCCACGCGGGCTTCCATCCGGCTCTTTGGCATATGAGGATGATTGCTCAGAGTTGGAGGTTGGCACGGGGTGGATTGGTGCGGCACGGGGCAGATCCGGCCCGCAGGGGGCCGGGGCGGCGGTGGGGAGCGCTGGTGGAATGCGGAGTATGCACGGGGCTGGGAGCGCTGGCGGAATGCTGCTGGGAGAGTGGGTCGACCGAGATTGCTGGCGGAATGAGTCGAAGAACGCACGCGGTTGTGCTGGTGAAGTACACACGCGACACAATGCCGATCTGGGAGAGCGGGACGACAAACGGGACGCTGGCGGAATGCCGATCTGGGAGAGCGGGAATGCGGCTGGGGGCACTGGCGGAATGCGCTGGCGGAATGCGGCTGGGAGCGCTGGCGGGATGCGGCTGGGAGAGCGGGTCGGCCGAGATCGCCGGCGGAATGCGTCTGAAAACGCACGCGGCTTGGATCGCTGGCGGGACGACGATCGGGCTGAATGGGACGCCGATCTGGCGCCGTCGACCGCACGGGCCTCAGAGACGCGATTCGAGGAAAAGGCTCGGCTGAGAGGAAGACTCCGGCGGCTAGGTCAGCGGGCGGAGCGGCAGGTCGGACCAAATAATACGAACAAAAGCAAGTTGCATTAATCGAAGAAGAAATGCGGATACAATCCGGATCGAAATCCGGCCAAGATCAAGGAAGCTGGGTCCTCCAATGATCCCTCTCTCAAATGAGAGCCCAAATCCCTAATGATCCAAAGATAAACCTAACACCCCCATACCTCCTCCTTATATAGGGAGGAGGGGGCTCACATCAGACCTAATACATTTAAAAGAAAAACAGTAATAATAAAATGAGATGGCGCGTGCGCGTAACAAGTGTCTATCCAACAACCGCTGAATGTTGGCGTGCGACTGTAATGGTATCTGTGGTGCCGCCTCCCCCATGTGCCATGGGAGGATGCTGAAGTCCGGTTCGATGGTCTGGAGGATCGAGCGTAGGCCGGCTGGAGAGCGTGCCAATGCCGAGTCCCCTTGCAAGCGGTGCCTACGCCTGGGGGTCTTGAAGACCATCGTGAGGTGGTCCCAGTTGTGCTTGATATCCCCCAGCGTGCGTAGCCAAGATATGCTCAAGATGGCGTCCAATCCTCTCAGGCCTAAGACGTAAAAATCGTCTGTGCCCGTGTATGACCCGATGGTAAGGGAGAGACCAATACAGCGACCCGCCGTGCGTGTGCGACGACCATCGCCGGGGGACACATGGAATCCTGTGGCCGGAGTGACCAGAAGGAGTAACTCGGCCATGAGATCCTCCAAAATAAAATTGTGGCTTACCCCACTGTCGATCATCAACACCGATGAGCGGTTGTAGAGAGATGCTGCCAGTTTCATTGTGCATGGTCTAGTTAAGCCGTGGGCCGAGTAGCAGGAGACGTCCAGACGCTTGAGCTGGGCCGGCGGGGAAGTATTGAGGTCGTGCTCGTCGAGCTCCAAGGCTTCAAAGTCGGCCAAGCCGATTCCATCATCTTCGCCGCCAAGTAACATTTTGAAACCCTTGTTCGGGCAATTGTGAGTGGGAGAGTGCGACCTTTGCAACAGAAACAGAGGTCTTTACTGCGGAGGTCCATATATTCTTGATGAGTGATCTTGTGGAGAGGCATCTTTGCCCGAGTGGGGGCCGGAGGAGGGCGGGTCAGTGGCCGACCTGGCACAGCGGGTGGTTTGTGTTGGAGTCTTTGTGATTTAGGAGTAGTCAACGAGTTAGACTCACGACCAACGTAATATGAGCTTATGAAGTCGCACATAATAACGTACGAGAAATTGGATAAATGATCGAGACTTAACTCATATAGGATATGAGTAAAGAGCCAAGGGTAAATTAAAGGGGAAAAGTCTATGTCGTCTTGAAGGGTTCAAGCTGATAGTCTATGTCAGCTAGATCGTCTTGCCGATCGACTAGAAGAATTCGACTTGATGGTCTATGTCGGCTAGATCGTCTAGCCGATCGACTAGAAGAATTCGACTTGATGGCCTATGTCGACTAGATCGTCTAGCCGATCGACTAAAAGAATTCAACTTGATGGTCTGCTGATAGAGCAATGTCGTCTAGACCATATCGGCTAGATTGTCTAGACGATATCGTGTAGACTACTTAGTCTATATCGTCTAGACCGTGTAGACGATATAGTGTAGACTTAGTCTATATTGTCTAGACCGTCTAGACGATATAATGCAGACTTAGTCTATATCGTCTAGACCGTCTAGACGATATAGTGCATGCTTTGTCTATATCGTCTAGATCGTCTAGACGATATTGTGCAGAGTGCCTAGCCAATATCGGCTAGATCGTCTAGTCGATATTTTGCTTCTCCTGTTTCTAAACCCTGAACCCGGTTCACCTGTTCTTAGGGTAATTCCTATTGATGCTGAACCCGGTTCACTAGGTGTTATATATAGATATAATATTTAGTTTTAGGGTTAAGAATTATTCTATTCTCCCGAGCCCTCGTGAAGAGTTCTGTAGAGCGGCGACGACGAACCCGGCGGCTTTCCTTTTGCGAATTCGAAACCTAGCGATGACGATCTTCTCCTGGAATCAGATCTAGCAATCTGTGGAGACGAAGACCCCAATTCTTCCAGCCTGCTTTCGTTTGACGATGGCAAAGTGTTTCTCCCGCTAGTGTCGATTATCCCGTAAAGGCACAAACCTATTTTTGCATCATCGGAACTCAATCCGCCAATCGCTAATTCTGATTCAAGGGACAAATTTTCTTGAGCATCTTGATCGAGTTGTGACTCGATTCAGCATAGATATTCAGATTTATTGCTTATATTTTTTGATTCATGGTTTTAGCAAGATCCTATATGCTTCTCTTTTGGGTTCTTGAATTTCCGCTGCGCACATCTGATGTGTCTACCATAAGGAAAATCCAACAGTTTGGGAGGGGGACGGGCAGGGGGGCTTGATCGAATATGGGCGTGGAGTGGACGAGGTCTCGGTAATACGAGAAGTCGAGGCGAAATTAGCAAAGTCCATGTCGACATAGCGGACTTGCTCCATAGCCAGCGACAGGGCGGTGGGGTCATGCACCCAAATGCTTGCTCGAATTTGGGGGCGGAGACCGCGAGGAAGGTGCCCAGGTAGTGGTCGAGCGAGAGCCCGGGAACATGTGAGGCCACTTCAACGAAGGCGTCGATGTAGGAGTCGCCCGACTCCGTTTGGCGAACATTGCTCAATCGTTCGAAGTGATTTCCTGTTTGTCGCGTATTATAGCGACGAATTATCTCCTCCTTGAAGTGCTGCCACGAGAGCATAGGGTATGACTGGTGTAACCAACGAATCCAATGGAGGCCTGAGCCCTCCAGGTAGATCGTCACGAGAGGAACCATCTGCCTTTCCGAGGTGGCTTGTAGGTCGAAGTATTGCTCCACGTGGGCTAACCAGCCCAAGGTATCAAGGCCGTTAAAAATTGGAATCTCTTGGCGCCGAAGGTGGGGTGCGGGCGGTTCGCCTGTAAGCGAAGGAAAGCCTAGTGGCCCCGCGACACTGCTGGTGGAGGAGGAAAACGGTGCAGGCGGTAGCGGCGTGCGGGTGGCGAGGAGAGAGTGGATTTCACGTATGACGACTTGGAGGTCGGAGAGGAAGGTATCGACGCGGTCGATACGGTCGGAGAGGGCCTCAACGGAGGAGCCGCGAAGTCCTTGGCTCAGTTTGGGGGGACTTATTTTCACCGGTCAAGCGGTTACGACCGCATGAACCGGACCTTAATTAAGATCCGGTTCATGCGATCGTAACCGCTTGACCGGTGAAAATAAGTCCCCCCAAACGGAGCCCTTGTCTCGTGCCATGTGGCGGGTGATGGGCATGCACCGATGGAGAACCCTCTGAAAGGGTTGCAGATCGGTATGCGGGGAGGTCGGTGATGGCGTCTGTAGGGACGATTGGCGGTGCAGATGGCGTCCTGCGAATTGGCGAGCGTGTAGGTAGAAGGGGTGCATGCCGGGACACGAGCATGGCTTCATGTGGGGTGCGACGTGCGACCGACAAGGGTTGGACCAAATTGTTAGCAGGCAGATGGATAGGGAAAGAGGGATACACTGAGTCGTCCTCTTCAATTTCTTTCAACAAAAGCTAATACAAGCATGGCATCCCTAGTGCGATATCTCCCTTATATGGGGGAGGAATCCGATACAAATGGCGGGAACGTAACTAGAAGGTGCGACAATGGAAAGTAACGTAAATAGAAAGTGCGGCAATGGAAAGTAAAATAACTAGAAACTAACGAAGATACTTCCGCCCTTGATTACGCCACGTCTGGCTCACGCACGCGACGTGTATATACATGTTCGCAAATGCTGCCTAACGATAGCCGATGGGATTTCTCGCGATCCTATCACATACGTACATATATATTTATTTTTATTATTATGGTAATTTTAGTGGAAGAAGGGGAGCCTTGGCGCACCGGTTGAGGTGTTGCCGTGTGACCGTGAGGTCACGGGTTCGAGTCCTGGAAGCAACCTCTTGCAAAAATGCAAGGTAAGGTTTGCATACATTTCACCCTTGTGGTGGGACCCTTCCCCTGACCCTCGCTGCGCGGGGATGCTTTGTGCACCGGGCTGCCCCCTTTTTTATGGTAATTTTATTGGAAATTTGGCTTAAAAGTGGAAGGGCTCACAATGGATTGGAGTTCAGGAGTACTCGGCTACATAGCTCATATCAGAATTGTTTTGTTATCTTAGACGGCTTGGAGTGAGCTGAGGAAAAATGAGAAATTGTTCACCTTGGTGATGATTATGTGCGAAAGGTCCATGAGGGATTGGACATATGCTTATTGTTTCCTCGAGAGATTTAGAAATAATTTGAAAAGAACATGTTAAATAAAGAATTTGGAATGGGCACGTTCCACCTTTCTCAATGTACTTCAGTGCACGGTAGTATAACTTTTGTCTTCTTGCAATAGCAAAGAACATTTATCATCAGGAGTTGTCATATCACACGAACATTATTTAGAAGAAAAGGACTATCTTTCTTTCAATGATGATAATCTGATTTCATTAGAAAGTTCGATTATAAATTATATTCTAGTTATTATAGTTGATTATTTTAAAAGATTACATAGTTGAGAAGTATATTTGCCTTAGGATAAGATACTAAAATTTAGAAGTTGCAAATTTCTAATAGTGAGAGATAATCTGCAAATATTGATATTTAGTTGATCCAAATATGATATTTGGATAAGATAGTTGCATAAAGAAGCAGTCATACAATTTAATGGAAAGTATATTAATAAATTGTGTATAAATAAGGAGACTGGCTAGTCATTGAGAATGTTAAATTGTTTATCAAGGATGTAAATATGTTTTGAAATAATGAAAAAAAATACAAAATATACAATAAAGCCTGCAAGAATAAGTATAATGAAGTTTCGCCTTTTGTGATCAATTATCTGTTGCAGAAATTAAAAGTTTTATTGTGGAGGAGTGTTATAGAATTGGTGGCCTACCTTTTTTAATAACACTAGGCACTCATCTTCTGAGATGAGGTTATTGCCGTCTGAAATAATGTATTTTGTTTTCAATAGAAGGCAACTGGTTGACCATACTACCTAAATTCGCTATCAAGTTTTCTGGTACTCTTACACCATTTTGCAATGCAGGCAAAATTATTTGCTGAATCTTTAATTCTTCCATCGAGGCTCTTACAGGAGCGCTGTGAGGTGATCATTACGTCCAAGTCAAACTTAGTCATTATGTATTCTTTCCTTGCAGGATTGGTTAACATCTGTCACATTCCTAATGCAATTTCCTTCCATTGCAGGAGGAATTTTTATGGGAATCTGAACTATCTAGAGTAAAAGCTCATGATTTGAAGTCTAAAGAGGTATGCAGTCTCAATTGAATATGGTCACACTTTAGCTAATGCAGAGTCTGATTTCAAAATTTCACATATGTCAAATGTTAACCAGAAGAAGTTAAAATTCGAAGACAGAGGCTGTGGTCTCGTGGGCTGTCGAGGAAGAAAGCGGGAGTTGGCAGCGGCTGATGAAGCCTGGGGTTTGTGGAAGTGGCGCGGAGGAAGGAAGGCTCTGAAAACTGTTGCAACAGTGGTTGTGGTGGAAGTGGGGAGGAGGAACGAGTAGATTTGATACCAAGATGTTATGGGCCTAAGTCCTTAACATCGGTAGGGTTGCCGGAGGATGACCGGAGACGAGGGTGACGACGAAGGCGGAACTGCGGCTGCCTAAGCGGGGCTTGCTCAAGGGAGAGAGAGAGAGCTTCCAAGATCTCTTTTGGGTTTAGGAAATAGACTTTGTTTCATTGATGCCAATACAAGACCCAAGGGGTCCCTTAAATAGACTTACAAAAGGACATAAACGTAAAATTAACACACTTGACAAAATGCGACATAAAGACACGTTGCGACATAAAGACATAATAAATACACGACTCAATATAACATAATAAATGGGAAGAACGGAGCCCATAACATTAGGCTCATGCGTGTATCTCATTGAGATTATCTTGGAGTAAAATTACTTTTGGGGAAGCCCTAGGGGCTGAAATTTTTCTCACTTCTTCTCAACTCCTCCCTCTCTTCCTCTTCAACCCTAGCACCTAACACTATACAATTGGGTAGTTGCCCAGACAATTTTGTGCGACATTCTACCCCTTAGAAGAATTGCAACCCTACCAGTATACCCTGTATTTTAGAAATGGATTTTCATTGGCAACGTGAGAATCAACCTCTACATTTTTATATTTATGAGGGCGCTAAGATTGGATTAATTCCCAAGCAACTTACAGTGCCATGTACTCATTAACATGCCTACTTAAATTATATGCCAGTATGCACACATTTAATATGCATACTTAAATTTATGTTTTGTGCTTTTTTTCCGTTAAAACTTCTAAAAGACATGTTATATCCCTGCATCCAAAATTTTTTATCCTTAAATTAGTGTGATGTCCTTGCCTCGTGAAATTTCAAATTGTTTGCAATTGAACAATGAACGCAGCAATTTATTCATTTCATTGTCGTTGCCTAATGTACATATGAATCGCCCTTTTTGTGATCCTTTATCTATGCTTTAGCCAGCTGAAATGCTTTTATTTTGAACCTTCTTTTGAATTTTTACTGCTGAATTTGAGAAGTTGCATGTGCACAATTTGTAGAGGTCCTGCAGTTGTTCACTTTGATCATTCAGAAGCAGAAGTATGTCATATATGTGAGAAATTAGGGAGAATATTTGAGAAATGAGTATAGTTGAGAGATGATGGGAGTACTATCTATTTAGGATAAGTTGATGAAGACATCAAAGGTAGTTTGGGCATGTACAAGTAAGCTTGGAAGAGGCACCAATAAGATATAACAACAACAACACTCAAGCCTTTATCCCACTATAGTGGGGTCGGCTATATGAATCCTGTCGCCATTGTGCCCTATCTTTATTCAGTCTTACTAATGCCTACATCATGTTTTTCCTTATAGTTTCATTCCAAGTCTTTATTGGTCTACCCCTCCCCCGTTTAACATGCCTAGTGACTAAACTCTCACTATGCCTAACAGGTGCCTCTAGCGGTCTCCTTTGTACGTGTCCAAACCATCTTAGTCGAGCTTCTCGCATCTTCTCTGCAATTGGTTCCACTCCTGTCTTATCCCTGATACATTCATTCCTAATTTTATCCAGTCTCGTGTGTCCACACATCCACCTAAGCATTCTCATCTCCGCAACTCACATTTTTTGCTCATGTACACAATTCACTGCCCAACACTCAAAATCATAGAGCATCGCTGGTCTAATTGCAGTATGGTAAAACTTTCCTTTAAGTTTTAATAGTACACTCAGAACCATAAAGGCATCTATAAGATGAGCATATAAAATTAATCTAGAGATCAGGATGAAAAAAAAGGTAAGCCATGGGTAATATGGATAGAAGTTCTAGGACTAAACTTTGCAAAACTTGATTAGTACCTCATTCCACTCAGTAGGGATGAATAGGCAAAGGGGACTTGTAAAGTCAATCCTCAATAGTTGGGATAGGACCGACAATAAATCTGATGCAAGTGTTTGTACCCTTGTAATGACATCCAGAGGTGATAAGATATTAGAATTTAGAATCAAAATGTATTCTTTGGTTCCACAAGATTGTGCTTCATTTATTTATTCCTTAATTTAGTGTGCTGTTGTCCATGATTTTATTTTTCAAATTGCAGGTCAGAATAAACACACGTCTTTTGTACCAACAAACAAAATTTAACCTCCTAAGAGAAGAAGGCGAGGGCTATTCCAAGCTGGTATGCATGATCATATTTTTCAGAAAAGTGATAAAAATAATTAATTGACTTCGTCTTCATACCAATTTTATTGACATATTTTATACAGTTTCACAGTTATTCCCTTCCCTGCTTTATGTAGTCAATGCAGTACATTCTTTTGGACATCCTTTTGTTTTTTTTTGAGCATAAAAATTCATTTAAATTCTGTGTGCCATATATAGAAATTTGGCTACTATTGAATTTTTCTTCTCAGGTTTTTTTTAGGCTGCACTTCTTTTCTTTAGTTTCCCCTTGTTCTTAGAAATTTTCTTTGCCTACTTGTGATGTTGACAAATTTCTGTCTAGAGTTTGTTTGATTCTTGAAGAAAAGATTAGGTTGTCTCTATTGAATCATGAAAATGACCCCAAGCAATTTATGATAAGGTTCCTACAACAAATCCTCCTAGAACCAGCATCATTTATGAGTATTTTTTGTACCGAGTATATCGTTAAACTCTATTTTCTATACTGAGGTTTGCATTTTCTTGTAATTTCAGAATATTGTTCTTAGATTATCCTTTAGAGGTTATTCTATATGCTAAGAAGAACCGTAAGAGCTAAGTTTTAGCTCATATTGTTTAAAATGGTTATGAACTCCCATACACTATGACGGGGATCATATCACACGGCCTGCAAGGGCCTACATGCGTGGAACGAGGAAGTGATGATTGGGACTGTTCATTTCGCGCCGATCTAGGAATTTTAGTGATTTTTATGTTGTTAGATTTTAAGACAATGCATTCATATCATTTTTATAAGGGGTCTGAGAGAAATACATGAAATGATAAATGCCGACACCCCCCCTCAAATTGGACGTGTAATGTTGACCATACCGAACTTGGTAGTGATCCTTTCAAATGCACTCACAGTCAATCCTTTAGTGAGGATATTTGCCAGTTGTTGTTCAGATGGAACACATGGAGTACATATAGTTTCTCTCACTATATTTTCTTTAATGAAGTGTCTATCAACCTCAATGTGTTTTTTGCGATCGTGTTGAATCAGGTTATTAGCAATGCTGATGGTTGCCTTGTTATCACAATATAGTCTGATTGACTCTGTGTTTCAAGGCCAAGGTCTCTCTCTAAATTCAATTTTTGCATTAGATCTGGCTACCACATGTTTTTTGCTCCTCCAGGTAACTAAATCTTCACCAACATACGTGCGATATCCTGAGGTGGATCGTGGATTATCAATCGATCCCGCCCAATCTGCTTTTGAGTGACAGATCATATGCTCATCATTAGGTGAGGGATACCGCTCCCAGGAGAAGTCTTGAGATATTTAAGGATATAATGGGCAACATCATGATATCAAGTCTTTGGTGAGTGCATGTACTAGATAATCACTCCAACTCATGCAAGATATCTAGGCGAGTGTGTGATAGGTAAATTAACTTCCCCACTAATATTTGAAAGCCAGAGATGTCCTCAACAATTTCTCCGTCATCTCTTCCTAGCCCGCGGTTTACTTCAAATGGAGTGTCAACAGTCTACAATCGCTCATCTATGATGTCTCCAGTAAATCGAGGATATAATTCCTCTGCAAAATAATCCAATGCCTGGATCTGGCTACTTCAATGCCAAAAAAGTACTTTAGATTCTTAATTCTTTTACCTCAATAGCACTGGCTAGCCTTTCTTTTATAGTGTGAATTTCCTTCAGATCATCTCATATAATAATAATATCGTCCACATAAACTATAAGAGCATTCAGTTTACCTTCCATGTGCTTAATGAACATAGTATGATTTACATTACTCTGAGTATATCCGAAGGTCATCATATCCTTGTGAAATCAGGTCCTAGGAGATTATTTGAGACCATATAACACCTTTTTTAGTTTGCAAACTTTTCCTTCAGATCCTTCAGGGGCAAGTCCAGGAGGTAGGGACATATATACTTCCTCTTCTAGATTCCCATGAAGGAACACATTCTTCACATCTAGCTGACCGCGGTTCCATATTTTACAGACAACACATGATAGGAGAATTTCATCTTTGTTACAGGAGCAAAAGTCTCCTGATAATCGATCTCAGCAGTCCAAGTGTATCCTTTGACAACCAACCTTGTCTTGTATCGTTCAACAATTCCTTGGGTGTTTTCTTTGACAACAAACACCCATTCACACCCATTTACACCCATCAACTGTCTTCCCTTGAGGAAGACGTACAATATCCCATGTATAGTTTTTTTCAAGGAAATTCATATCTTCAGGCATGACTTCTTTCCACTTGCGGTGGTGAAGGGCTTCCTGCCAGGATGATGTGATAGAAATAGAGGGCAAAGAGAAAAGAAAGGCTCTATGTGAAACAGTTAGAGAAGAATAAGATGCAAACTGAGACAAACAGTATCTTCTCTTAGGGCAATATATTCATAGAAGGGATAAAGGGATGTCCTCGGCGAAAATTCCAGAAATCCAGAACAGTGGACTAATTAACATGAAGAGCTTGCAGTGGTGAAGCAGGGTTTTAGGAGTTAAACACGTAGAGGCCATGCCATCGCACAATCTACTAGAGCCAATCACCTGGCCCGTCTTCAGATCCTGAAACACACAAAAGAGATGAGGAAAAAGTCACAGAGCAGTTCATAGAATTAGTTAAGTGACTAATTGAGAGAATGTTTCGAGTAAACATAGGGACATGAATAACAGAAGAAAGAGTGAGAGAAGATCAAGGGATGGATCCTTTCCCAACGATAAAAGAGAAAGACCCATCCACAATACTCACCTTGTCTCTACAACAAGGGAAGGTAGGACACAAAACCTGCAGCAGAATCAGTCATATGATCTGTCACTCCATAATTAATGATCCAGTGGGTAGAAGGGCGAGTGGATGCAACATGAGCACCTAGTAGTCCATGATGAGCATATGAGGAAGAGGAGGTGGACGACTCAGTAGATTGTCCCTGTATCAAGCGGTGAAACGCTTGTATCTCATTAGCTGATAGTGCCACTAAAAATCTTGCAGTGTCAAGTTCATCACAGTGTGAGGCTTCCTCTGAGGCATCATAAAGATGAGCAGACCTAGACTGAGATGATTGACCCTTAGAGCGACAATTACTGCGACCCCTTCGCGGTGTAGGTTGCCTCTCGGCGGTGGGAAGCCATGAAGCATGAAACACATGTCCCGTGAGTGTCGAGACTTCCCACAGTAGTAGCAAGTCAGTTGAAACACGTGTCCCGTGAGTGTCGGGACTTCCCACAGTAGTAGCTACCAGAACCATACTGAGCAGCTAGGGCAGATCCCTCAGAAACAGAGTCAGGTGGCTAAGTCTTTCGCCGATCAAACTCTTGTTGGACAAGGCTATACACTTCTAGAAGAGAGGGAGTAGGAGAGCGCCTAGGATCTGAACATTGAACTTTTCGAAGTTCTGACGCAGTCCATGTAGAAATTCAAAGACTCTGTTGCGTTCTTCCCGTGCTCGAACAAGAATCTCATCCTCAGGAGACACTAGGGTGTGTGAGTCAAAGTGATCATACTCCTGATAAAGCTGAGTGAACTCTAGGTAGCAGATAGAAGGAGGACGATCACCCTGTCTTAGGAGAACGATCTTCCGTCGCATTTGGAAAATTTGGGCCGCATTTCCTCTGCACGAATAAGTGACCTCATCCCTCTTCCAAATATCTGTTGTGGTATCTAAGAATAGATAATTTCGAGCAATTGATTCCACCATGGAGTTTGTATGGCAGGATATGACCAAAGAGTTCTCATACTCCCATTGCAACCAATCTGGGTAAGTCTGGGCAGACTCCAGTGTAGTACCGTTAAGATAACCAAACATTCGCCTGCTCTTTAGGGCAATAGTAATAGATCGAGCCCACAAGTGGTAATTAGAGCCATCCAAACATATAGTAGTAATTTATGGTGTATTGTGATCATGACTTGACCGGATAGACCATCCGAAAATCAAGGTACAGGAAGAAGCCTCAACTCAAGAAGAGATAGTAGGAGATTCACCGTTCCTCGACATGATGATCCAAGAATAAAAATCAAGAAATCAAGGGGGAGAAGCAAGAAATGGATCTCTAGGGTTTGCTTATAGAAAGAGGGGAGAACCAAGATTCATGAAGATTTTTAATCTGATCCACGGATCTGCATCAAGTCACAATCGGTGAAGAGATCGAGGAGGAAGAATCATCTCCTCAAATATGAAGAAAAAACGACGCTAGAACTATGTGTTAACACCTTATTTCCGGCCCCTAAGGTTGATGTCCACCGATTGTAGCACACGGTGACAACACTTACGGAAGATGGGAGAGGTGACGATGGGAGACGGGAGACGGTATTAGTTGTGGGATGCGAGAGCAAAAACGAACAAAGATGGGCTGACGCCTGGCGCGAGGTTGGATGCGAGAGCAGCGAGCATCGGGTGAGGGTTTGCGGAAGACAGGCTGCGGCACCCGCTAGGGCTCTGATACCATGTTAAATTTTAAGAAAATACATTCATATCATTAGTACAAAGGATCTCCTTCCTATATATAGGAGGGAGAAGAAATACATGTAGATGAGCTTGAAAGAAATGATAAATGATAACATATGTATTTGTGTGTTTTTGTATGCCGTCGTGATCGGAGAATTATGACATTCCATCGTGGTTTCTTAGTCTATAAATATGGATAGAAGCTCCATTTACATGTATCGAAAGCTTGAGGAAAATTCAGTCGCTGCCAAAGCCAGAATCTAGGTGCGACGCCTAGAACACCTCCCCCTTGCCCTCTCCTTGCTCGTCTCTTTCCTCTGTCCATTCCCTTTGCCGTCTACCACCAGATTTCACCCTCCTTAGCCGGCTACCACCAGATTTCACCCTTCTTAGCCGGCCAC
Organism: Dactylorhiza incarnata; assembly: GCA_033032865.1. Taxonomy (NCBI): domain Eukaryota; kingdom Viridiplantae; phylum Streptophyta; class Magnoliopsida; order Asparagales; family Orchidaceae; genus Dactylorhiza; species Dactylorhiza incarnata. The sequence goes on from JAWHQI010000147.1 coordinate 405,894, forward strand.
CGCCTTTGGTGGCCACCCCCAAACTACCCATTAATTCCACTCATAACTTCACTAAACCCACAATCCACCATTCAATCTAAACTAAAGAACCAGCCATCACCCTTTTTTCTGCAAACCAAGACCTCCTTCCCCTATGACTGCTCCCTCCAACACCAAATCCTATAACGGCTCCATATCCCCAGCTCCAAACCCACGCCCTGCTCTATTCAGGCCTCCACTCCCCCCCTCATATTCCCCAAGCTTTTCACTCCCTAGACTCCAAAACACTTCAACCACTACCGGCTTCCTCACCTCTCCCCTGTTCCGATCCAGGAACCTCTCCAGAATTAATTTCTAGCCTCTGGAAGCAGTTCCAGCCCCACCCCTCTTCCCAGATCACATCCTGAGACTCTCCTAGCCCCTCCTAAACACCACCGAGCCCTCCCAGTACTTATCCTCAGCCTGTCCAGGCCTCCAAGCTCTCCCTGACCCCTTCTCCCTGACCTGAACCCAGACCCTGCAGGCCACTATTCAGCAGGACTACAACAGCTACCAGAGCGACGTACCCCCCCGTTGACCGAGCACTGCCCAGTTTGTAAGTTTATTTTTTGAAATTTTATTTTGAGAGTTAGGTTAATTATCCGTCGGGTGATCATGACCATCCAATATATTTAACCTAATTCCCCTCCTTTTTTATAGTGGAACATCAACCGACTGAAGGGATATCGAGGGTTTCTGAAAAGAGAAGTCCTTCGGTCATGCTGGTGCGACTCCAGCCCCCCGCACGGTGCGACGCTGCCGGTCTCCCCTCCTCCATGTGTCGACTCCTGGAACCACCGCCCCAGCCGCCTTCTGTTCTCCTCTCGTGCAGCCCTGTCGCGTTTCCCGTCCTCCCTGACACATCATTCGCGCCCATCCTCCTCCAAACCGCCTGTTGCCGACATTTCCCACCTCCAGCGACCACATTGCCACCGTTACCTCCGACAGCCCCTACACTGCAACATTCTCCCTACCGGACATCCATCGCCACCACCGGATCTTTCCCCACTACCACTGACATCAATTACTTGGTGAGCTTCCCACTTACATTTCTTCGCATTGTACGGATTTCTTGTATTGATAGTAATATTTTGCTTAAGTTAATTTGATTATTTCTCTTTCCGAAGGCGTGTATTTCGCATTCGTCACGTGCTTTGAATTTTGATGCACTCCTAATTAGTTTGCAATTGTCCCTTAATTCAAATGTTTTTACTTAAATGCGATTAAATACATGAATTCTAAAATTAACGTTGTTTAACTAATTGCACGTCGGAAGTAATTGCATGATTGGAGCATTTGCATGTGCATTGCATTAGAGTTTGTGTCGTAAACCTCTTGTTCGTTGGATTGTTTTCTTTTTGTGTGTTTGTCCTTGCAATCTCATTTTAGGGTTTGTCGTAGGTTTATTGCATTGGTGGTGTGTTCTATTGTCTTGCATCTAGGTTTAGGGAATTCAAGCGTCCGCCACCCTATGTAGCATGGGGACGGAAACGAGATGCGATACGAAACAGATATGAGAAACATGTTTTAAAAAAAAATACGAATACGGGAAACGTTTTTATTTTTTATTTAATTATTTTAATATAAGTAAGGTTTGCAAAAATGTAAGGTAAGGTTTGTCTACATTTCACCCTTATGGTGGTACCCTTCTCCGGACCCTCGCTGCGCGGGGATTCTTTGTGCATCGGGCTACCCTTTTTATTTTAATATAAGTATTAATTAATATAAAAAAAATATAATTAACAAACTAATGTATCATCTCAGTCACTACATTCAATAATGAATAATTGGCGCACAATCATGTTGTTTAGGCACAATGTGAAAGATTAGGCTAGGAGAAGGTATTAGATATACAGATATAATAGCAAATGCATCAGATGAAAACGTGTTGCAATTTGCAGATAGAAATTAAACTTGTCATAAATTTATTTAATAGCAAATGCATCAGTAAAACTAAATCCCCCTATATGTTCCACTTGCAGCCACCAACCAGAAGGCCCCCCTCGCCACTATATATATGGAGTTTGGCGCTCCATTGGGTGCGTTGGATGCGCCGGCAGGTTCCTGACCTCATCTGGCCCACATTGAAGGAGTAACTCCTCCGCCACTACGATACCCGCCAGGCGGGTAATGCCTTTGAGCGCCTCAACTCCGTCCGTCAGGCCGACTCTGTGACCACCTACATCGACAAGTACATCACAGTCACAATGCACGTACCTGACCTAGCCCGACCATTATTTGGGGTACTTTCTAGTGGGTCTGCACCCCCACCTCCGGGCGCGCCTTCGTGTCCACATCCCGTTTACTCTTTCCCGCGCAACGGAGCATGCTCGGTTTCTTGACAAGGAACTATACCCAGCTCCACCATCCTCCTCTATCCGGCCTCCCCACCAACCACTGCCGCCGCCTCTTCCAGGATCCTCTGCCCTCACCTGCTTGGCCAACCTCCACAGCAGCCAGTTCCGCTTCCACAGGAACCCCGACGACCCCAACGCTTGTCTCGCCAACAACACCTCGAGTTTCGCCGCAAGGGCCTCTCCTTTTGCTACGAGCAGCCACACTCGTCCACCCACGTTTGCCCTCTCAAAAATTTACGTGTGTTGCTTGGATTTGAAGATGATGGTCCGGACTTCGGTGATTTGGATCCACTAACGCTCTCTGACGACCCCTATGGACCTCGACCTTGAGGACAAGGTTGTTTTTCGGGCGGGGCATGTTGATACGATGATGGCCGCCACACGCCTCTATTAGTCTGTGTAGCCTGTGAACATTAGTGTACTTTGTATTTCCCCACTCCCTTATATATATGTGTGGTAGTGTCTCCTTGTTCATTATCTTTGAGATCTTGTTTAGTGTTAGGCTCTCTAAGGTGAGAGAGACTCTTAGAGGGAACCAACCCTCAGGAGTTCGGGCCGAGCTTGTCTCGACAATTGCATTCCATTGTGTTTAAGCATGCAATTTCAGTTCTTAATAGCATGAGTCTATCAGTAATTGAGAAATTTTGCATTATCAAATGAATTAATATCAAACTTACATTCTTCATTTACTACCGTAGCGGATTCTTCAACATTCTTTTTCACACTATCATTCAGTTCTTAATAGCGTGAGTCTATCAGTAATTGAGAAATTTTGCATTATCAAATGAATTAATATCAAACTTACATTCTTCATTTACTACCGTAGCGGATTCTTCAACATTCTTTTTCACACTATCATCACTATAAGTTTCCTTCGGACAGTTGGACAACAAACACCTCTTTGGATAGTCGGACAACAAACACCTCTTTGGACAATCGGACACAAAAATATCTTCGGACAGTCCGTTGCAAACACCTCTTCGGACAATCCGACAACAAACACCTCTTCAGACAGTCCGACAACAAACATCTCTTCAGACAGTCCGACAACAAACACCTGTTCGGACAGTCCGACGACAAACACCTCTTCGGACAGTCCGACGACAAATACCTCTTCGGACAGTCCGACAACAAACACCTCTTCGGATAGTCCGACAGCAAAACCTCTTCGGACAGTCCGACAACAAACACATCTTCTTACAGTCTGACAACAAACACCTATTCGTACAGTCCGAAAGCAAACACCTCTTCGTACAATCCGACAACAAACACCTCTTCGTACATTTCGAGAACAAACACCTCTTCGTACAGTCTGACTACAAGCACCTCTTCGGACAGTCGGACAACAAACTCCTCTTCGGACAGTCGGACAACAAACACCTATTCGGACAGTCGGACAACAAACACCTCTTCGGACAGTCGGACAACAAACACCTCTTCGGACAGTCGGACAACAAACACCTCTTCGAACAGTCCGACACTAAACATCTCTTCGGACGACACCAAACACCTCTTCGGACAGTCCGACACCAAACACCTATTCGGACGGTCCGACAACAAACACTTCTTCGGACAGTCCGACAACAACCACCTCTTCGGACAGTCAGTCAACAAACACCTCTTCGGACAGTCTGACAACAAACACCTCTTCCGACAGTCCGACAACAAACACCTCTTCGGACAGACCGACGACAAATACCTCTTCGTACAATCGGAGAGCAAACATCTATTCGGACAGTCGGAGAGCAAACACCTTTTCGGACAGTCGGACAATAAACACCTCTTCGGACAGTCGGACAACAAACACCTCTTCGGACAGACGGACATCAAACATCTCTTCGGACAGTCGGACAACAAACACCTCTTCGGACAGACGGACATCAAACATCTCTTCGGACAGTCGGACGAAAACTTCTCTACGGATAGTCGGGCAACAAACACCTTTTCGGACAGTCCGACATCAAACACTTCTTCGGACAGTCCGACAGCAAACACTTCTTCGGATAGTTCGAATCCAAACAGGACAGTCCGACAACAAGCACGTCTTCGGACAGTCCGACATCAAGCACCTCTTCGGACAGTCCGACAACAAGCACCTCTTCGGACAGTCCGACAACAAACGCCTGTTCGGACAGTCCCGTCAACAAACACCTCTTCGGACATTCCGGCAGCAAACACTTCTTCAGACAGTCCGACAACAAACACCTCTTCGGATAGTCTGACAACAAACACCTCTTCAGACAGTCCGACAACAAACACCTCTTTGGACAGTCCGACAACAAACATCTCTTCGGATAGTCGAAAAAAATACCTCTTCGGACGGTCCGACACCAAACACCTCTTTGGACAATCCGACAACAAACACCTCTTCAGACAGTCGGACAACAAACACTTGTTTGGACAGTCGGACAACAGACACTTGTTCGGACAGTCGGACAACAAACACCTGTTCGGGCAGTCGGACAACAAACACCTGTTCGGGCAGTCGGACAACAAACACCTCTTCGGACAGTCGGACAACAAACACCTCTTCGGACAGTCGGACAACAAACACCTCTTCGGACAGTCGGACAACAAACACCTCTTCGGACTGTCGGACAACAAACACCTCTTCGGACAGTCCGACAACAAATGCCTCTTTGGACAGTTCGACAACAAACACCTCTTCAGACAGTCCGACAACAAACACCTCTTCGGACAGTCCGACAACAAACACCTCTTCGGACGGTCCGACAACAAACACCTCTTCGGACAGTCCGACAACAAAAACCTCTTCGGACAGTCCGACAACAAACACCTCTTCGGAGAGTCCGACAACAAACACCTCTTCGGAGAGTCCGACAACAAACACCTGTTCGGACAGTCCGTCAACAAACACCTCTTCGGATATTCCAGCAACAAACACCTCTTCTGACTGTCTGACAACAAACACCTCTTCGGACAATCGAAAACAAACACCTCTTCGGACAATCGAAAACAAACACCTCTTCGGAAGGTTGGACAAACACCTCTTCGGACAGTCCGACAACAAATACCTCTTCGGACAGTCCGACAACAAGCACCTCTTCGGACAGTCGGATGTTACTTTGTTTAACTTTTGTCGTAAATTTTGTACAAATATAATCGTAAATATAATCATAAATTTTGCACCAATATAATCGTAAATACAGTCGGATCATGAAGAGATTGCGTGATGTTAGTTAAAGAAGAAAAACATTTGCGCAAACGTGGATGCAGTAAGAGTATTAAGAAAGAAAATTCATTAGATAAAATGGAATCAGTAAAATGGAATCAAATGCAGTAGAAGAAGAACCCTAACAGTAGTGGGAATCAGATGCAGGAGAAGAAGAAGAAATAAAATGCGGAGGAGAACTCAGTGAACTCACCGGAGAGCAGGGTTGCAGCGGGATGCGGGAGATGCCGGAGGCTTTCGACGTAGATGCCGAAGATGTCGGAGGCTTTCGACGCAGAGATGCCGGAGTGCTTTCGACGCAGAAATGCGGGAGATGCCCGAGGATTTCGACGCAGAGTTGTCGGAGTGCTTCGGCGCAGAGATGCGAGCGGGAGAACGAAACCTAAACGCCGCGTGAAATGAATACTCCGCGTGAAATGAGGGGTCCGCACAGGAATCGCACGGGATCGCGTATCCCGCAAGCGGGATACGCGATTCCGAATTTATTTTTTTATTTATTTAAAAGATACGTTTCCGTGCGTTTCGGATACGCGTTTCCGCGCTTTTCTCGTATCCGATACGCGATCGAGCCGATACGTAGAAATTTTTTAAGTATCCGTGCTTCTTAGCCGCCACCTAAAGATTCGCCCTGCGTTATGCTGTTTGAAAATTTAGCTCCAGCGTGGTTAGTAGTAAATACCTAAACGGCAGGAAAAAAAATTACAACAACAACAACAGAACCCATATAGTCCCCAATCATTGGGGGTATGGGCGGGGGAAGATTGGAAACAGACCTAACCTTTGGTACTATGCGCAAAGTGGCTTCTCTCAGAGGAGAAAGACCTAACCTTTGACAATAAATGCACAAAATGACTGCTCACAGAATACCACTGAAATAGTGGCCCCCTATACCGTCGCGTTTGCTGCGGAATCATGCCCTCTAATCAGACCCAAGACATCAGAGAGGGCAGGAAAAAAATTTAAATAATGAAAATGATGTAAAAATAATTAATAAAATTAATATTGGAACTGTCTTTAAATTTCTTTTTTGTTTTGAGATAATGAATCCTTTATTTATTAGTTAATTAAGAAGCTGGAAAATTTATAAACCATGCTGTTGTAAAGATTTTACGGTGGGGTTCGTTGGTTTTTTTTTTAATTTTTACTAGAAGCAGACAATTGTTTCTCACAGCCACCACACTAAGCTCATTTTGGTTGTAAAAAACTCTATCGCACTGCGTAATTTTCTGAGAAATAGTAATAAAACGCTGTCCAGACACAAGGGTAGTAGCTTGTTACGGGTCAAATATGAAAGACCCAACTTCAAGCCCAACTACACCTTTTATAGGCCTTGTGAGGAAAAGACCAAGAAACATATAGAGGCCAACCCTAAACCCTAAACCCTAAACCCTAAACCTTTAGGGTTTAGGGTTTAAAGGTGTAAGAAGAACCATGAATGAGCCATGGAGAAATTAGAAGTTTCTTGGGTGTTATGATGAGAAAATTGAAGTAAAAGAAGGTAGTTGTAAATAGTAGAAAATGGTAGAATACTCTAGAAAAGTAGGAATTTAGATTATTCCATTCTTTGGAGGGAAACCTCTATGAGGCTATATAAAGAGAAGACTCCCTCATTTATAGGCATCCAAGTTTGAATAAAGTTCTCAAGTTCTCTTGAGTTCTCTTGCTCTTGTGCTCTCTTTCTCATTTTCTACCAAAACTTCTCTTGGATTGAGGTTGACTTAGCTATCCGCGAGAGGTGACAAGAGGAGCTGCGGTTGTACGCGACTTGGTCAAAGGTACAAGTCCACGACAAGCTGCCTGTTAAACAAAACCGTGAAAAGACTGCCCTGAGGTGTAGAGCTCAAATTTTTTATTCATCCTTTTTTATTTTATTAGTGGCTTTCATAAGTTTTTCAAAGTTTGTGCATGAATTTAAAGTTGACGGCTTAAAGTTATGATGTTGGTGAACCCTTTGCAGCGTACATTATATTCTTGCATTGTATCAATCCTGCAATATGATTTTAGGTGGTTTCTTCTAGAGTCATATTATCATATTGCATGTTTGATTCATATCTTCTGCTTTCGATTATAATCTTAGATTTCTTGGTTATATTTGATTTTATATTTTATAGGTTACTCTTCTTTGTCAAAATGGTTTAGATACTGCCAGCCAGAGTACATCATATGCTATTATCAGTATAATCAAGGTCAGAACATTTACCTTGTTCACTTTCATAGTAAGATTGCTACTAGATTGTATTTAATTTAAAGTCTAATATTTTGCAGTCATTGATTGGACACTTTGATTTGGATCCAAATCGTGTCTTTGACATTGTAAGCTGCGTACTTCTTTGTCACCGACCTTAATATTTTGCAACTTCATTTAGTTATGCTTAAGATTTTTTTTTTCTTTTAACTATTTACTTGTTCAGTCTTTAGATAAGCTGTGTTATGTTATATTGTTACATTTCTTGTCGCAAGATTTTTGGTGTAATTCATCTTGTTGTTGTTACTAGCTCATTTCTAATAAAGCTCATTAAGCATGTTTTTAATAATTGAAATTGTGGAATTGAACCAGGTGTTGGAATGTTTTGAACTCTACCATGACAACAGCATATTCTATAATCTTATACCTATTTTTCCCAAGGTAATTCTTCTTTTTATATCAAATCAGCAATTATTTCCCTTTTTGCATTAGCAAATTTTTTTGTGTGATCTATTTTCAGTCACATGCAGCCCAAATATTGGGTTTTAAGTTCCAGTACTATCAACGAATTGAAGTGAATGCTCCTGTTCCTTTTGGGCTTTATCAACTTGCCGCATCATTGGTAAAATCAGGCTTTGTTAATCTGGATAGTATGTAAGTCCCATCTTCTTATATTGGTTTGCGATTTGAAGTTATTCATAATTGTTCGTATTTTTTTATGTGGATTTGCGTCCTGAATCCTTTACATTAGTATTTGTTTGATGTTTTATAGATTAGTTTGCAAAACTGTAATATCTTGATGTTCAATGTCTAATCTTTCTCTTATAGTTTCTGCTACACCTATTATTCATCAGTTTCTTTTTACCATATATGCAAGCTGGCTGCTTGATTATTTCAGGACAAGCAATTTCCAACTAACTATTTTTGATTGGATTATGTTGTTTACCATTGGTTGTTGCTGTGCTCTTCATGGAGTTACTTTCTATAGGCTTCAGTCTCATTAGTTGTCTTAGCTATGCAGCCAAATAAATAGTTGTCCATAATAATAAAATCAGCTAAAGAATTGACAGGGTGTGTTAACCAAGCATTTCATTCTCAGGAAGATGAGAATGTAATTTCTTGAAGAGCTTTTTGCGATGACTTTTGCTTATTGCACTTTTGTTACTTGCTGGTCTACTATTTGAAAGTGGTTTTTATGGAGACATCTAATGAAACTGAAAATTGAAAGATACATGACTAATGATGTTGGAAATATGAAAATAGAAAGATACAAGACAATATAAAAATAGGCAGAAACTTTTCCAACATGTCCCCTACTGCGAACCTCTTGCGAAACAAGTTCCGAGCACATAAAGGTCTCTTGGTAGTTATTTTCCATCATGAACATAGTAGCAAAATCATAAAATTCGTAATCTCCACATATTTCAGGGTGTCTTCCAAACTCTTCCAGTGTTTGTGAAATTGTGAAAGTGCAGGAAGGTTTCAACGGCCCCATCATATAACAGCCAATAACCTTGGATGATTTCACCAATTCATCCATTGGCGACTGCGTTGCCTTTCCCCCCTTTCTCTATCTATTGTTGCCTCAAGGTGAAACATCAGGATCACTGGAGCCTGCAGTCTCAACTTCCCACTAATCTCAACCACACCATTCTCAACGTCAGACATAACTCATCCAGATTGTCGTGCCATGCTCCTGGAGTCTCGGGTGTAGGCATAATCTCCGGTGCCACAACTGAACTAAAACTTCTGTTCATTCTCTCCTCTAACTCTACTGATATTCCTGCATATCTAAACTTTTTGGCATTCGGTACAACCTATGCAATTTTGCACATTCGGAAATTAAAATGAAGAGCTTAACTTATAATTGCAAATATTAAGTTTACCTTCCATCTCTCATCCAACCACTCATCTGAAACGTCGATTGTTTTTTGTGAAGCACTCCAACCTAGTCTAGTATCCCACGCTTTAGCTCATGCCACAATTTCCGTTCCTTTAAATGACCCCATTTGTTTTTCATTCAGTTTATTGTATACCTTCCCAGTTCGATCTTGGAAGTTCGCCACCAAATTGTTCCATCCATCCTTATTGAAATGGGTGGTCAGCCTATCATATCGCCCAACTCAATTTCTTGATGCATAAGTCACAAAAAATCAACATATTGTTTGATTTCGATATTGTTGATACCCCTTCCGTATTCACCGATGTTCAATTGATTTGAGGGGTATCAAAACATTGGCTTTCGAGTCTACTTTTTCTCATTTATTAACAAATAAAAATGTTGACTAAACAGTGAGTGGAGATTACGAATGCAAGCTAAACATTGAACTACAAAAAGTTCGAAACATGACACCCATACAACCTATTTCATCCCACGACTGCAACAAGATATCTAAAATTGTTATGCCTCAAAACATTATGTAACAACAACTGCAACAAGATGTGATTAAACAATGATATAGTGTAGGATTATATATAGGCGCGAGGCGAAAACATTGAACGCGGAAGGAGGAGTCGGCAACATTGAACAAAATGTGATAAAACGATGAATATGATGAAGCTCTGTGAACCTGTGATAGGGGAGTAGCCGACGTCATGATCAGGGAGGAGTTGGCGGCGTATGAACCGGGGAGGAGTCAGCGCCTAGATCTGGAAGGAATCAACAACATTTGGATTTGGGCGGAATTGACTGCATCTGCAACGAACTTGATCTCGAGCACTGGGAGGAGCAGGGTCTGGATCGGGAAAGCGTTTGGAGGATGGAAACCTCTGGATTTGCGCAACGAAGGAGCAGGGTGTTATGGGCCCTCTTCTGAGCCCTAGTGCGAGGAGGAGGAAGGGGAAAGTCCCGGAGAGGATCGACATGACCCTTGCGAGAACCTCTCGACCCTATCTCGTCGGAGGGAGAGCGACGAAGGAGGTGGCGCTAGAGGAGGCTGGCGTCGGACGGAAGCAGGAGGGGATCAGGAGATTCGGCAGCGGGGTGCAGCGTGCGGTAGGCGGAAACATGAGCGTGGGGTGCGGATTAGGGTTAGACAGGAAATAGAGAGAGAGAGAGAAAAATAGAGAAAGAGAGAATTTGGTAATCTGATTTCATAAAGCCCCAAGCAAACAAGCTCCCACCCATATGGAGTTGGAGACCCAACCGGTCCGACCGGACCACGGTTCAAACAACATAAAAATATCAAAATGCTGAATTAAAGATACATGCTGAATTAAAGATAAATCCTCCTAGGCGGTGTGCGCCGAGTTGCGGCGCTTGTACGTAATCCCCCAACATGGGTCCGTGACATCCGTAACACAGGGTTTGGGATTAGGGAGGTTTTCGATCACTGGGAGGAAATGAAAGAGGCATATCGGGAGCGGATGGAGGAAGCCCTGCGAGTCCGATGAACCGTCGTTATGCACGGTCGGACTTGAGGTCTATGCGTGTGGGAGGCAACTTATACACGCCTTATTTAAATTCTGTTGTTTTGTGGTTTGTGCCACCCAAACACATGCATTGGATGAAACGCCATTTTCGAGCCACCGAAACGGAGCAAATCAGCTCTCCCAAATGGGGCCTCAATTAGCAGATTCCCTGAGCCAGAAAGCACATATGACTCCAAGTGGTGGGGTTCGAATCTCCAAAGGATCGGTATGCTAAGAATGCTTCCTATTCCTCCATCATGTGAGAAGTTCAAGCTGAGAAGATGAGATACTATCATATCCGAAATAGATTCCTGTATAATTGTGTCAAATTGTGCATTCCTGCATTCCTGATTGCTCAATATGGCAAAAGTTCCTTAGAGAGGTTTGTCCTGAAGGATATTTCAGATGGGACAAAACCTTGTAGTTAGCTTTCTATTCAATATTATCAGTAATAGATGAAGCGAGATGTGACTCGTTATGTGGAGAGATGCCATACATGCCAAGTTTCAAAGAGCGTGGCCACCAATCTAAGTCTTTATACACCAATTACAATGCCTAGGACACCTTGGGAGGACTTGAGTATGAATTTCATATTGAGATTACCTAGGACCCAACTGAGAGTTGATTATATATTCGTTGTAGTGTATTGTTTCTCCGAAAGGGCCTACTTCATTTCTTATGGAAGGATGGTGGATGCTTCCAACATTACCCAATTTTATTTGAAAGAAATCAAACACATGGGCTGAAGTCATCACATCGGTCAGAGACATGCAATTCATGAGCATTTTATGGAATTATTTATGGAGGAGGATCAAGACTGGCCTGCATTGCAACACCGGTTGTTACCACAAAACTAAGGTTTTGAATCGCAATGAGGAAAACATGTTGAGAAGCCTTGCAAGGGACATGTTAAAGCTGTGGAGCTTTCCACTTTCTCAAGCTGTGTTTTTGCATAAAACAGATCCCCATAATCGCACTAGTGGTTGCAAACCCTTTTCAGGTGTGTGCACGAAAGTTAACACAATAGCATTTTGGATTTAATTTCTATTTCTCTAAAGAGGAGATACAATAAGGCTAAAGAGATGATAGAGAACTTGAAGTCTATTTATGATTCAGTAATGCACAATTATCATCTAATCACCTTCCTTGAACATTTGTTCTCTCATTTAATTACCCACACAAGTTTTAAAATGATCATTATTTAATATAAGTTTATGTCGGAGTGTGACATGCAATTCATGCAACACATGCAGATGATAATTGATCAATAACCGACCTAATAGACTTAGCGCAGACTCTATATAGCGGTGGATATTTCTAAGATGAGGTGGTTTATCCAACAGTTCTTTTGCCCGGGTATATAAATATTCGTTGTGTACGACGAACAACCAAATGAGTGTCGATCTCTTAGGGAATATGACTCATCTGTAGATTCACCCGGCGGTGCATGGAAGAATATGTTATGAATGCAATGATCACTCGAAAGAATATCTGGGATGTGGACACAAAGGCACAACCCTGAGGTGTGCCAACTATCTCCAAAAGGCAAAAGCTCGTTAGGTGGCTCTCCAGGAGGTATATAAGAAAATTCGTCGCAACCGCGACGTTCCCTCACACAAATATCCAGGACATTCACACGTACATGTTTTCGAGAGAGGAAGAATCATCAAGCGGCTCATCCGGGGGCTCAATCGGTGGCTCATCAAAGAATTCATTCGTAACATGATGATCCTTTAGATGAGTATCATCGATAATAGTAGTGTCCTGAGAGCAGGAGAGACAACCACTACACATTCAATCCTATAATATTGACTTTCACTTGGGATGTGACTCGACACTACGTTGCAGAGAAACTCAGTTGAACACACACTTAAAGGAGAGTTTATGATTGGGGCAATAATAACGTCAACATATGGGGTAAGGGGAGGACACATCATTATAAGATCATTGGGTTTCACTCTCTTTCGAGGCCATAGGGTGTGAGTCAAACTCAATCCCTTCATTAAGTGGCAGATCACTCATCAAACAATGAACCTCACTGGAGTGAGATAACTCTATATCAATGGTCCCGTATTTCATGTCCAGGGAGCAAGAGTAGGCATGGTCGTGGACTCGGGCTGGAGACGACACATGGTGGAATGGTCAGGGTGCGAGTCTTCTTAACCAAGTGTAGTGGATCTCAAGGATTGCTTGTAACGAAGGGCGCACTGAAATGTATGCCCGGGCGAACAATTTTCGCCCCGACGTGTATTTTTTGCTCGGACGCACATTTTTACACTTTGACTCGCATTTTCCGCCCGAGAGCGCATTTTTCGCCAGCACACACATTTTCCACCCGGGCACGCATTTTCCGCCAGCGTGCACATTTTCCGTCGGGTAGCACATTTTTCCTCCCATGCGCGCATTTTCCGCCCAGGAGCGCACGGGGGTCCCTTTTTTGCACATGCTCGCTATTTTTACCCGGGTGCACATTTTTCGCCTGGGAGCACATTTTCCGCAGGGGACCGCATATTTCGCCCAAGCGCTTATTTTTTGCCCGGGTGCGCCTTTTTTGCCTGGGAGCGCATTTTCCCTAAAAGGCGCTTATTTTCCCTTCCGGGCGCTTATTTTCCCGCCCGGACGCCCGTTTTCCCGCCCGTACGCGCATTTTCCCGCCCGAGCGCGCATTTTCCCGCCCGGGCGCGCATTAGTTCGCCCGAGCGCGCATTTTACTCCCGAGCGCACATTTTCTGCCAGGGCACACTTCGTGGTCTTTTTTTTTCTTCCGGGAATTCATTTGTTTCCCCGGGGGTGCGTTTTTCCCCAGGCACACGCTTCCGCCCGAGCAAGCATTTTCCGCACTGGTGCTGGTGTTCGTCCGGGCGCGCGTTTTCCCTTACAACGCATTTTCGCCCGGGCGCGCGCTTTTTATCTTTGTTTGCGTTTTCCGTCCGGGTATGTGTTTTCAGCCAGGGCACACGTATTCCTACCAGTTGCGTATGTCCGGGCGCACGTTTTCGCCCGGGCGCGTGGTTTCCCCCGAGTCTTACTTTTCCATTTACATTGGCTTATTGTCTTATTTTTGCTCGTCTTATGATTTTCTTTACTTTTAATTCTTGAAAGTCAATGTTTTCAATCTGAACAAACAAAAGTCACCAAATGTCAATTCTTTTGTTAAAAAATTATCATGCGTCTAACAACAAAATTGGAATTAAACTCAATGTCGATTCCTGCTTGTATTAACATTGGATTGAAAGCGATTGAAAACCAATGTCTTGCAAACGAACGTACCCTAAGCGATTGTTTTGGTATGAGAATAATCATCATAATAGTATGAAGACTTCTAAGAAGAAACTCTATGAGGTCGAGTATAGACAAACTTGGGTTCCTCAAAATAGAGGAAAGTGATCGCGACGATACCTAACCATAAATGAACCTATAGATTCTACTGTTGTGTATAAATAAAGCTTGAACCCGGGGCTCTAATACCAACTGACGCATGGAGAATATACATATGACATACACACGATACCTAATCCTAGATGCAATGCAAGAAACCACAGTGAATGCAATGGAATTGCGACATATCATAAAATGAAGATGCAGAAGAATGCAAACACGCAATCCGATGAGTGGGATGACAAACAAGAACTCTGATGCGATACAAGAAAAGTGATTCAATTATGTAAGTATTTTTTACACACCATTAATTAAACAATTGAACGTGTAACTTGCACAATTGAGTCACATTCGATCACATTTATTTTAAGTTAAGCAAATGATAATTGCAGAATAATTGAGATTGCAACGAAAATAAATGCACAGTGAATAAGTAGTGCACATTTAATGAAAGTGACAAATCAAATCAATACATGCCAAATATTTCAAGAAATACAAGTAACACTTATAATACAAAGGAAATGTAAAATGCAAAATGCAAAACTTACCGAGTAACTAATGCTGATGGTGGAGGGGAAGATTTAGTGGTGGTTGTGGCTGTCCGGAAGGGAGAATGCTGCTGTGTGGGCTGTCGAAGGGGAGAATATGCTCGATTAAAGGTGTGGAGACTGTGAGGGGGCCTCAAATAGGGGATGTAGGGGTTGGAGGGTTCTGGTAGGATTAGGGGAGTGTTGGTGGCTGTATGGAGATGGAATGGGAGGTTGCAAAGGTGTGGTGGTTGACAGGCTGCTGGGACAGGGAATAGGGTGGCCAAAGTTACTATTGGAGGGGTGGTATGGTGCTGGAAGGAAAAATAGGGGAGGAAAGGCGGCTGGTAGGTAGGAAACGAGATTGAGAAGTATCCTAGGAGGGCTGGTCGGCGCAGGGAAGGGTCGATCAAGGGCTGACGGTACTGGGAATAGTCGAATGACTGCGCCAACACTGGGAATGGTCGGTAGGTTCTGGAGGGTCGGTGGCTGAAGTTCTGGAGTGGGCAGAGGCGGAAATGGGATCGACTGGAGCAAAAGGGGAAACGATGGGCTCTGGATGAAGCGGCGTAAGCTGGTGGCTGGCATCGACAGCTGCAGTGGTCGTCGGAGTCTCCTTGGCATCAACACCCATGATGATCGAGCGGCTTGCGTTTTGGAAGCCAACAATTGATCCCCTTTTTTCTCTCTAGTCGGATGAGATATAAATAGGGGGGTGACGCAAGACGAATCTATATGTGGCAGATTAATGATGCTCTAACCCTAGATGTAATGCAAGTAATCATGCAACGAATGCAATGGGCCTAAACAGTGTCTAAATAAGGGTAGGATACGTGGGTGTACGACTAACATGCAACCCTAGGTGAAGTGTCAGAGAAACAACTCAACAACCTTAAACTGCTATATGTAAGATGCAAGACCTGACCGTGAATTTAAGACATAATGATCGATTAAATCACACACATATTTTAGGCAAGACAAAACAATTCTTTAGGAAAATATATTTAGGCTTTCCTCCGCGTGGAGGTCCAAAGCAAAGCGCGCGACAAATGAATCATTCCTGCAAATCACAAGTGAATCTAGAACAAAATTCCACGATGCTATGTATCCAAACAAACATGAAACAACAACACCATATTTTAATATAGAAAATAATGATCCATACAACACATAAATGCTCAAAAAATACGGGGGCTGCTGTGGGAGGGGAGATCCGGTGATTCACGAGTGCGTGGTGACTGCCCGAGAGGAGGTGACTGTTGTACAATGTTGTATGGTGGCTGGAGACAAGATGTTGGGGGTGTGGAAGTGGCTGAATCGTGGCCTAGTAGATGAGATATGCGTGGGGGCTGTTTGGACAAGGATGTGGGTTGTTGGAGGGGACAAATCTGGGTGTTCTTGGGGTGGGGGATGTAGATATGGGGGCGACAACAAGGATGCTGAGCGGTGGCAAGGGAGGCGTGGGGTGGCTGCTGGAGGACCAGATCTGGGCATTTTGGTTTTATCTGGGCGGGTTTTTTAGAGGACAGCAGGGAGGAAAGCAGAGACCAGATCTGGGCGGTTTTGGGTTGTTTTTTTGGGCTGTCTTGGCCTGTTGCTGGATGGGATTTTGGAGAAGGTAGCAAGGTAGAAAAACAAAGAAAAAAGTGCAGCAGAGTTAGCGTCAGGTTGGGGTGTTCGACTGGATTTTGGAGGAGGGGGAAAGATGAAGGTTATGAAGTGGGATACCATAGGGATGCATGAAATCACCTAGGAGTCGTCATTTATGGCCTCACAGAGTCGTCACCTTGAGGAGATCGCCAGATTCCAAGAATAAAGTTCTCCAAAATCTGCAATAGTTATGACGGTTGCCCCTGCTCTCTTATTTATAATAAAACATGACTTAAGGCAACCATCTTGGACGACTATAATTGGTCGTACACGATGGTTGTTCGATCTCACTAAATAAAACACAAAAAATAAAACAAATACATGAAAATATCGAAACGTCGATCCGGACGCATCCACGGAGTTAAATCGTCGATCCGGAGATGCCATATATGACATGTGGTCAATCGGCCCCAAAACTCGTGCTGCACCGCGGGTCCGCGTCGCCTATCCCCATCATTCTCGGTTCGAAAGAATTTATCTCCTGATGAATAGAGATCAGAATCCTCTCGGTGTATGCCAGGTAAGAATCGATGTAGTCCATCAGAGTTCATCCAAGTATCGTCGATGATAGAGCATCCTCGCCAATGGTACTCCTGTCTTTGCCGTCAGGCATCCACTCCAATGGTACTCCGGTGTCTGTCCGTCACGCGTAGCTATACACTCATAGACCACGATATCAGTAAAGCTCTCAAAAGTCAAACGGTGTGCTGGTTGTACCGGTGCTATCACATGTGCAGACAATAAGCTTGCAGATGTCGGATGTCGGACTTATGTTGAATTTGTTTTTTTATGTCGGATGTCGGATTATGGAAGATATATCGGGGACATTTTAAAATGTCGGATTGTAATATTGTATATATATTACATATCATAATATTTTTTTAATTAGATGATAATTATTTTATTTAATGAAGTATACACTAAAATTCATATTAAAAAATGAAACTACTAACAAGTGCTTAATCAATTTGTAATAAATAAGAAATGTTGCATACCTTCAATCAAGTAATAGTATAATACAACATCACAAAATCATATTAAAGTATTAAACATTTAAACTAGAAAGTATAATTGTACCTCAGCTTATTACTAAAATGTTAATGCTCCACAAAATCTGCTACTCTTATATAAATCTACAATATTTTTTCCTGAAATTAATCAACGAACATTTGAGTAAGAACTAAGGACTATATTAAACAATAGAGAGTAATGAATATGATGAAAAGAATTAACTTAATTCAACTCACTTAAATAACATCATGATTCTTCATCAGTTGGGCAGTCATCAGAAGTGTAAAACACTAGTGCATCATCAGCAATTTCCTCCTCAGAATTCTCATCCACATCCCTCTCTGACATATGTCGTTTTTCTTTTGCTTTTGTCGTATATGTATGTTTTAAAACCGGCCTTGCACTTCTATAATTCACATCAGCATCAACCATGTCACTAATCTGAGTCCAAGTCAATCCTTCTTCAGGAAACACTTCGTCATCATCATCATCATCTTCAACATCAATAGCAGAACCTGCTAACCACTCAACAACTTTTCCTTCATCAATACTTTTTGCAGACAATGAGTCTCGAGATGGATCGGATTATTTAGACTTCAACTTAGAATTGAATTTTACAAATACAAGATCATTCAATCTTTTGCTTTCTAGTCTATTCCTCTTCTTCAAATGAATCTGAATATGATATAAACATTAAAAATTGTTATCAACTTAAAATATTATTGTAATATCATTTTAAAATATATATGTACAAGTAAATTACCATCTCAAAAGTGCTCCAATTTCTTTTGTAACCGGAGGAACTAGTTGTTAAATTCAAGATTCTCATAGCCATTTTTCTCAAATTTGGACTTTCCATTGCATAAAACTTCCACCAATGAGCTTATGAAAAAACAACAAATTATTAGTAGTTCAGTAAAAAAATAGTCCAATAATTGTTTGGTGAAAATATATTTGGATTAAACCCTGGTAGTACTCTTTGTCTCTTAGCTATGTCCCTGGAAAATGCCCCTTGCTCTAACTGATAAACCTCAACCTCAATAGTAATGACATCTTGCATAGAAATGTCATGAGAGTACATTCTACTGAGGCAGCCAATAAACCCACCCATGAACTTTGGGTCTCCATCTATCTCTTCCTTATTTGGGAAGTAGAAGAAGGGATTCAGTAAATAGCCTATTAAATGTAGATGATTGCTCAACTTAATATCACCATACAACCAACCCATTGAAGGTGCGTCCCCATCAGCTCTTTTGAGGACTTTCACCAATGGGGCAAATACAAGAATAACAAGCTCAACATTTACCAAAAAAGTCCCACTCAGAACTGTAGCTGTAGCCTACAACTCAAGAGGATAGATAGATGATAAGTAACATAATAATTATATTCATAGATCAATAGGTAATATAATACTAAGATACCTATTTGCCCGCCTCACTACCGGATAATTTGGTAGCATCCCACCTTGTTGATGTAAACATCTCCCGCAACTGCCCCTTACCTTGTTGATGCTTTAAGCATGTAATTCCACCATTCACAATTTGCTTGCAATATATGCATCGTATCTTAGCTTGTAGATGTCGGATGTCGGGGACACGTCGGTTTGGGTTTTCATGTCAGTTTTTTATATTTCGGGGGTTATATCGGGGATATTTTATATATTGAGTTTTAATATTAAATTAATTATATATGTAATTAAATGTTATTTTTGTATACATGACAATACTAACTATTTCACAACCTATTTAACTTCTAAATATTAAAAGATATATGTAACATTTAACATACAATAATTTAATGATAGAAAATTTGTAACTAGTAATTTTAAGAAACTTGCAACTATATATTATTTTTATGACATCAAAATTTAAAAATTAAATTTCAAATATACCTTATTCTTCATCACTTGCATACTCTTCTATAGTCGGCAGAGTAGATAGAATATGGTCATCATCTGATGAACCCTCTAAATCTGCCTCGTCCAACTCAGATATTTTTCTCTTTCCCTTTCTTTGATAACTAATTGTCACTTCTTTGCTTGTAGCTGCTAGTCTAGGATGCCTCCTTTCATCATGATCAGCGTCGACTATATTGCCAATTTGCGCCCATGTCAACCCCTATCCATGAAAGACTTCATCATCGTCATCTTCATTTTCATCCTCAGGATCAACATTCACCATCCACTCTTGTACCTTCCCAGAATCTAAACTCTTCGACTTCAACAAAGCATTGAACTTTACAAATACTAGATCTTTCAATCTTTTGCTGTCGAGTTTATTCCTATTCTTAGAATGTATCTACAAATTTTTTAAAAATGCTAAATAATGTATACAGTCATATAATAAGATATTTATGTTTAACTAAATAACTAAATTAATGCATACCATCTCAAAGGTGCTCCAGTTCCTCTCACAGCCAGAGGATGAAGTAGTCAGACTCAAAATCTTCATAGCCATAGTTTTAAGGTGTGACGTATCAACACCGTTAAGCCTCCACCAATGTACTGCGAAAATTAATATGATAATAGAATTCAATTATACATAAATACATAATACATTTATAAAAATTAAAGTTAATAAAAAATGTATTAAAATGTACCTGGATTTAGGCTTCGTTTGGTTGGGCGTTTCGCCTCCTCCGTTTGGAGCAAATGCCACCGGACGGCGGGTAAACAAATGGGCGCCGACGGCGTTTGCTCCGTTTGCACCCTCCGGATAGAGGAAAAGGAGTCTAAATGGAGCGTTTCCAACCCCGCCTCCCCCCTCCGGTTCCAATGCTCCGTTTGGACCCGCCGGTTGCATCCGCCACCGCCGAACCAAATGAAGCCTTAAGTTGGGATTTTGTAGCTGTCTCTTTGTCATGTCTTTACTAAATAACCCTTGTTGGTATTGGTAAAGATCAAGCTCAGCACCGATGTGATCCTGTGTAGAAGGATCTTTCCTATATATCCTTGAGAGACACTCAACAAAGCCACTCATAAACCTTCCGTCAACCTCAATCTCCCCTCGACGGGAATAATAAAAATATGGGTTTAAGTAATAACCTGCAAGGTGTTGAGGGCTGCTCATCTTCTTCTCCCACCTGCTATCAATCAACTTCCATATAGGAAAATATTTGTTCTCTTGGTGATCGAGAACAACAACCTCTTCCCTTGCTTTTTTTTATATCCCCATATAACCACCCCATGAAAGGTGTATCTCCGTTGACTCTTCTCAAAACCTTCACAAATGGTGTGAATATACCAACAGCCAGCTCGACATTCACCCAAAATCTATCGCTCATCACTATCATTGCAGCCTACCATATGCAAAATAAATAAGAACATAAGAAAATTCTATAAAGCGTCAGTTTCAAACATATATTTTAAATGAAATGAATAAATATGCAATAGTTTTACCTGCTTTCCCCCAACGCTACTGATCAACTTGGTTGCAACCCACTTTGCAGATGTGAATAGGCCCCTCAACTTATTTTTCTTCTCTAAGATACTCTCTAAAGATACTCTCTAAAGACAGAAACGCTGTAGCGAATTTAGTCACACCTGGTTGAATAACCTCATGAGAGTCCAATTCCTTCGCCGACTCTCTAAACATGTCGAGAGAGATGGTGTGACCATAGATAAAGACAGAGAGTTGACGGCCCAAAGAGATAACACTTTTTATTAACTTCAATTTTCCTATATCTTATAACAGTAGATTAATTGTGTGAGCTGCGCAACTTGTCCAAAAAAGCTTAGGCTTTTTCAAAGACATGAGCTTTGCTGCAGCCATATTATTGGACACGCTATCCGTCACAATCTGCAAGATACCGTCTTCTCCTGGGCTCTCAGGGCTATCAATCACCTCATCCAAGAAGTCAAAGATGAACTTTCCATCATGTCTGGAGGATGAGACATTCTTCGAAAGCCAGAATGCCACTCCGGAACTACAATGTATCATGATGTTCATCACGCTTCTACCCTTCTGATCCGTCCGTGTATCGGTCATGATAGTGCAGCCATTCAATTTGCAGGTCTGCGTGAATGTGCCCAACATCTCTTTCGTCCTCTCCACCTCCATTCGCAAAATTTTCTCTCTCAACTCATAAAATGCATGGGCCATTTGTTAGAAGGAGGAATTACATATAACATTAAACGGGATACCGTTTTCATATGCCCATCTACCTATGTACACGACAGCATCATCGAACATTTATTTATCAAAAATGCACAAAGCAACAAGGCAACTAGAAAATGAAGTTGGATATACATGCATCATCGATTGCAAAATGAAGTTGGATAAATAACTACTAAATTAATAAGGGTATTTCAGATCATTTGTTGACCAATATAATCATAAATAGTGCCAATTAAAAATAGTGCAAAATGAAGTTGAACAAAGCCACCAAGCAAGGAGCCGACCAACAACCAGCAGGGCAACATGCTACAACAACCATGCTCTAACAACCACCATGCTACAACCAGCAAGGCAACATGGCGACAGGGAGCAAGGCAACCGGCAGCAGGGCAGCATGGCTACCACAAGCAGCAAGGCAACCAGGGAGCAAGGCAGGGAGCAAGGCAGCATGGCAACAGGGCTACCACAACCAGCTAGCTAATAAGGCAGCAGGGAGCAAGACAACATGACAGCAGGGCAATAACAACCAGCAAGGCGACCACAACCAGCAAGGCAACCACAACCAGCAAGGCAACCAACAAAGCACGAGAAAACAAAAAATGCAGAGCGAGAGAATGAGAGGGAGAGGTAGGGAGAAGAATGCACCAACCGAGAGAGTGAGAGCACCAGACGAGAGAGTGAGAGCACCAACCAAGAGATTGAGAGCGCCAACCGAGAGAGTGAGAACAACCAGCTGGGAGAAGAATGAACCAGAGAGAACAATCATTGAGCTAGTGCCGAGAGCGCGCGAGAGAGAGAGAGAACAACCAGCTCGGAGAATGATCCAGAGAGAACAACCAACGAGCTATGTCGGGAGCGCGCGCGAGAGAGAACAACCAGCGAGCGTGAGAGAATCGAGGGAGAGCACCAACGGAGAGCGCCAGAGAGAGCTAGGGCAAGAGCGGCGTAATGAAATGAAACGCGGGGGGGGGGGGGGGAGTTAAAAGAAGAATAATCGTAAAATAATAAATAATATAATAATAATATAACCGATTTTGGATGATTTTTTGGACTGATATATCAGTATGGTTTTTTTCAAGCCGTTAGGACTAAAAAATAAATCAGTAACACGTCGTTTTCTCTCCCGAACCGTTATGTCGGCCGACATGTCGGACATGTCGTCCGATATCCACAACATTGATCATATCCGATTGGTGTCATTTGGAGTCACCTTCTCACCAAATCCCCAACATGAGACCTACTACGGAAGAAGCGCTAGGAATCTTGCTAGAATCTTCTGATGAATGCATTATTCTACACAGTGAACAAATTAAACAAAAAAACATCAGTGATATTCCCACAATAATGATGTAATCATTCTCATCATTGATCAGTCTAATAAACTAAGTGTCAACATTAATTTTGCAACATCAGAAATATTATATATTGCATATTTGCATCACGTAAAAATAACAAAATTTATTATTCCAAAATCCAAAATAACCTCTTGCCTACGATAACATCAATTCTCAATTTACTACGACAATACAGAGCACCAATGATCCATTATTCAATAAGACATGTTCAATATAAACTACAATAACAACAAGTAGTTTAAATAAGGCAAGAGTACAAAAATCGTCCATCATTTGTTGCAAAAATAATGTTGAAACCTAAGTGTATAGCTGAAAACTTTTTCACATCATATGTTGCAAATAGAGAGGAAGAGAGGACTGCGGACTGCCAACCAAAATAGAGAGGACTGCCGTGCTGCCACACACAATGACAGCCGACTGACCCACAATGCACAACCATAACCGACTGCCCACAATGCATAACCCCAACCCCCCATAATGCACAACTGCTGCCCCACACAATGCCGGCCATAGTATTGAGAAATAGAGAGAAATATAGGAAGAGAGAAAAGGAGATGATGGGAGGATTAGGGTTAGGGAAATGGAGAGAAATGGAGAGAAATGGAGGAAGAGAAATAGAGGAAGAGAGATGAGAGATGAGAGCAGTCGGCTGTCATACAATGCACAACCACAACCGACTGCTGTGATTGTGCAATTTAGGGAAATTGAGAGAAATAGAGGAGGAGGGAAGAGAGAAATGGAGAGGATGATAGGATTAGGGTTAGGGCATCCAGCTGCTCTCATCCCTCTTCCTCTGTTTCTCTCTATTTCTCTCCATTTCCCCACATTGCACAATCACAACAGTGCCGAGAAGAAAAGCCTCAGAGATGAAGATAAGCCACAAGCTACATAAATAAAGGCTAAATTCACAGTGCTGAAAAGATAAGCCACAGAGATGCGAGGAGAGGAGAAATGTGTCCAGAACCAGTGCCGAGTGGAAGACGAACCAAACTACCGAGAAGAAGACGAACCAGACTGCCGAGAAGAAGACGAGAGCTGCGAAGAAGACGAGAGTTGCGAAGAAGACGAGATCCAGAGGCGGAGATTAGGGCAAGCGAAGAAAACGAGAGCCTAGAGTGTCGTGAGGAGGACGCGAGGGGGATGATGAGTCGTCGGGTATAGGTAATAAGTTAAATAACGAAATATAAGTATAAAATTAAATAAATATTAAGAAAATATTTATATAGTTAAAAAACATATTAAATTCTAATTACGCCGCAATATGCCGCCATAACGGGCCGACATGTCCGACATGTCGGCCGCAATACTGGAAAACGTCAGCTTCGTGATATATGGCGGTAACGTGACGATTTCCCCTCAAAAATGACATGTCGGCCGACATGTCGGACATGTCGGTCGACATCTACAAGCATGGCTGACAGTGAAGCCAAACGACTGATCCAAAGGCACGTGAGGCTCAGAAGTGGACTGGATGCAGGACTGATGATGTGGAGATGTAGGCTCAAAAGGATGTGGAGGTGTGGGATCAAGAGGATCTCCATGAAACGGGTCCACATACTTGTTAGGCTTGTAGTATCACGTCAGACCCTCAACATTAAATACGGGATGAATACTCATGCTCGTAGGGATATCAATATCATATGTATTTGCTTCGTTCTTCTCATGATTGTGTAGGGATACATTCGCTTAATGCTCAAACTTTTAGCAGGCCACCGAAGTAGCTTTACAACGCAGATTCTCACCATCACCTGCTTTTGCCAGTGAACATTTGTATGTGATTTATAAGATTTTCATTACCGCTATTGATCCGTCGTCAGACCGACTCATGTAGTATATACAAATGATGAACAAACGACTCAACAAACTTATGCGAATGATGCAAATGAAACTCGACACACTCTCTAAGGGGAACTCCGATAACGAATTGAATATCTCAAAAACAGGGTGACATATCAGGGGGCTCTTTGAGTGGATTGTAGAAATACTCGCCGAGTGTGTGACGAATACCAAAATGATAGCATGAGACCTTAACACTAAAATACAAGCTCATAACATGCCAAATGTCTCTCGGGGAACGTGACACATCAGTAGGCTCACCAGGAGGTATGCATGAAAAGTCTTCACACGAATGCGACGACCACCTGAGTGAAAACCATAGATATTGACAATAGGATGTGAGTCTAGAGTGTGGTGAGTGCCCCTGATAAGAAATAACTCATTTGGTGGGTCAGCTGGCAGTGTGATGTAGGGTGGATCTCGTAGGAGACGTACACGAGGAAATCTATCGTTCGCCCACAACAAACTCTAGAGCTAGCCGCACCTACACAAGCATTCTAGCGCTCATAATACCGGATCTTTCGCTCACAAACATAAACATCGATAGGAGGAGAACATACTCTAAAACAACGATCAAATAATAATCATCATGTTCCCAAAAATTAGGACAAAGTTTTCCAATCCGTTGCGAGGGCAAACCAAGGCTATAGGCCTAGATCCGCCAAACACAATGGATCTTCCCGACCCGGAAACAACGAAGATCAATAACGATGAAAACGATTCGGAAAGCAAGCAATGTATTTAAAATCACAGAAAAGACGGTTGCATAAAACCTCCACTAGATCTAATAGAGAAGAAACGCTAGAAAGTGTAGAGGTTACCCAACCAAGAGAATAATCGCACAAGTTTTGTGGGAGAATCACTCTCTCCACGGATCCACCGGCATCACACCGAATGAGGTTGCAGCCTTCTTCCTTGGAGTCGCACCAAAGAGAACCACGCCGGAGTCGCACCGAAGCGGGAGGAGGAAGCAAATCTTGGAGTCTCACCAGGGGGGGGGGGGGCGGCGGCAAGGGGGAGCCAAGCCTTGGCCGAAATTCACAAGGGGGAATTTAGGGTTTCTTTTTTTTTCAAAATCTATTACCACTCTCATCAAAGCCTCCTTAAATAGGAGTTTATAAAAACAATCAACCATTCATGATGGCGATTTAATTTCCGCCATCCAAACGGTTAAACGCACACCACAGTTCACAAGCATGAAAAGAAAATAAAACAAGTGCATAATGAATATAAAATTATTTCCACCACATGAAATAATTTTATATTCGCAAATTTATAAAATAAACGAACTAAATAAATTAAAAGTCTTCAAGCGGGCTTGGCACGCCGCGGGCGGAGGTTGTAACTCCGTCTTCCGTTAGCGTCTTCATGGCGCCTCAAATCTTTGTGTCGTTGTGCCTCGGCAACCAGATCATCTTCAAGGATAGGTGGAGGGTCCGCGACATCAATCCTCCCCCGCTCAAAATCACGCGTCACTGATGCGTGGTCCAAGAGGTAGCGGTGGAGAAGAGTGGCATCCAAGCGTCGAAGCTCCGTCTCGAGTACCCAAGAGTCGTCCGACGGAGGGCGGTCACGCCAACGGATGAGGAAGCGGTAGGTAGCACCATCTGGAGTAGTAAGCGGCTCAGCATCAAGTATCGTCTCTGGAGTGAGAAATGTCTTTGGAAATCTGGGAAACATGTCAGTAGTAGGAATAAAAGAATGCGACTCACCATCCGATGATATACCTGTGGGGACCGAAGGAGAGAGATCATCCGAGCTACCACTCCCCAACCCATTAGAAATTTTAGTGGGGGAAGAAGACGACGAAGAATTCAACTCAAGTGGAGGCAACACAAACGACGTCAAATCCGAGACATTAAAAATAGGGGATATACCCCAATCAACAGGCAAATCCAAAACGAAAGCATTGTCACCTAGCTTCTTTATAATCCGAAACGGGCCGGCTCGCTTTGGTGCTAACTTCTTAACGGTGCCGGTAGGCATTCGCTCGGGAACTAGGCGGACTAAGACTTGATCGCCGACATTAAAGTGTGACACTCTCCTATGTTGATTAGCGTGTGATTGATACGACTCGTATTGAGAGGCCAAGGTCGCTCGGATATGTGCGTGCAAGTCATGAATGTGTTGGGCGAAGGATTGTGCAAATTGACTTGTTTTATAGGTAGGTGGTAACGGAATCAAGTCAAGAGGCACCGGAGCCTTATACCCGTGAACGATTTCATTCAGAGACATACCCGTAGATCTATTCTTAGAGTTATTATACGCCAATTGGGCATGAGGAAGGAGTAAATCCCACGTGCCCTTGTGATCGCTCACAAGACACCGAAGAAGGTTTCCCAAGCTCCTATTGACCACCTCCGTTTGCCCATCAGTTTGCGGATGATAAGCCGCGAAGAATAGCAATTTGGTTCCCATAAGAATCCATAAGGTTTTCCAAAAGTAGCTGGTAAATTTGACGTCCCTATCCGAGACAATAGTCTTCGGCACTCCGCGGTGACTAACGACGTCCTTAAAATACAGCTTCGCTATGTGAGAAGCGTCGTCGGGCCTACTACACGGGAGAAAGTAAGCCATCTTGGAGAACCTATCCACAACGACAAGAATAGAGTCGTGACGTCGAAGGGTGGGTGGAAGGCCTAATACGAAGTCCATGCTCACGTCTTCCCACGGTATGGAAGGGATAGGTAGAGGGGTGTACAAACCGACATTAGATTTCGTACCCTTAGAAACTTGACACGTGCGGCAACTGCTCACTAGTCACTACCCTCCCAACCATTGCCTTAAGTTTGGGCCAATAGAATTTCTCCTCAACGAGCGTAATGGTCTTGTCTCTCCCAAAGTGTCCACTCAAGCCACCACTATGTAACTCCCAAATGATGTGGAGTCGCAAGGAGGAGCGAGGGATACACAATTTCCCGTGTTTGAACAGATAACCGTCCCTAAGTGAAAAGGCTGTGATGGTCGTGGGTGAGCTATCCTGGGCAGATAAATAAGGCTCCTGAAAGTCGGGGCATGTGGCGTATTCATCTTTTATGCGCTCGAACCCTACCACGTGGACTTGCATGGTGGAAAGCAAGAGGGTGAGGCGACTGAGGGCGTCGACAACTCGATTTTCGGACCCCTTAAGGTGTTTAAGATTAAATGTGTATTCCTGCAAGAAGGATACCCATTTAGCATGGCGCGAGTTGATCTTGTGCTGACCGTTGACGAATCGTAACGCTTCATGATCAGAGAGGATCACAAACTCCTTAGAAAGGAGGCAGTGTCTCCAATGATGTAGACATCTAACGACCGCATAGAATTCTCTATCGTAGTTGGAATAATTTAACTTAGCGCCCGCTAATTTCTCGCTGAAATAACTATCCGGGTGGCCCTCTTGACTTAAGACACCTCCAATCCCCACGCCAGACGCGTCACAAGTAAGCTCGAAGACCTTGGTGAAGTCAGGGAGACGTAACACCGGTGCTTCAGTCATAAGCTCTTTAATACGACGGAACGCAAACATGGCGGATTTTGTCCATGTGAATTTGCCCTTCTTCATGCAGTGAACGCAAACTAATAGGCGCCATAATGCTGCTAAAATCGCGTATGAAACGACGATAGAAGGTAGCTAAGCCGTGAAAACTACGCACCTCTCGAAGGCTAGTGGGCTCGGGCCAGTCTCTAATCACTTGAACTTTTCCTGGGTCAACTCAAATACCCTCAGAACCAACTATGTAACCAAAAAATTCGACCTCCGAGGCATAAAACGTGCACTTCTTAACATTTAAAAATAAGGTTTCCTTTCTCAAGGTGGAAAGGATCACTTTGATGTGGGAGAGGTGTTCGGCGGGGGAGGTGCTAAAGACTAGGATGTCGTCGAAATATACTACCACAAACTTCCCCATATACGGCCGAAAGACGTGCGTCATCATCCGGGAGAAGGTGCTGGGGGCATTGGATAACCCAAAGGGCATCACAAGCCACTCATACAACCCGTCCTTAGATTTGAACGCTGTCTTCCACTCATCCCCCTCTCGGATCCTAATCTGGTGGCAACCGCTCCGTAAGTCTAACTTCGAAAAGATAGTGACACCCGATAGGACATCCAAGAGGTCATCTAGACGCAGAATAGGAAACCTATATTTTATAGTAATCTTGTTGATAGCCCGGCTATCAACACACATTCGCCATGTGCCATCCTTCTTAGGGGCAAGATGGGCTGGGACCGCACATGGACTCAAACTCGTCCTAATGAATCATTTCTTCAAGAGGTCCTCAATCTGAGTTTGAAGCTCTTTGTGGGCAGCGGGATGTAGTCTATAATGGGGTTGGTTGGGTAGGGACGAACCGGGGATGAGGTCTATGGCATGCTGAATATCTCTAAGAGGTGGCAACGACGACGGCAGCTCGTCCGGGTAAACGTCCCTAAACTCATCCAACAATTCCTGTAGCTCTCGGGGTAAATCATCCAACACTCCGATATCGATCTTTGCACTCATGAGTACAAGGGCGTACATCATGCCCTCAAGAAAGGGATCCTTCTCAAATTCTTTCCTACCAACCAAACTCAACGCTTTCCTCTCTACCGGGATGGTGGTATCCTTGGCCAACACTACTGGCTCTTTCGGGACAGTCGGTCTCAAAGTGATGATCTTGCCGTTGAATTTGAACTCATATGTATTGGCTCGACCATAGTGCGTCACATCACGGTCGTAGAGCCAAGGGCGGCCTAACAACACATGACAAACGTCCATCAGGAGGACGTCGCACCACACCTCATCCGTGTAGGATTTGAATGAAAGGTGAACTAAGCATCGCTGGGTAACCTTAATGGTGACCTTACTGATCCAAGCAACCTGATAGGGTGTCGGGTGTGATTCAGCGGTCAAGGACATACGCTTAACGACGTTCTCAAAAACGGCGTTCACGCAACTACCGCCATCAATAACTAGTTTGCAAAGCTTTTCGCCACTCTTAAAGATCAGGGAAAATATACTCGTCCTTTTCCAGTCATCTACTGGACGAGGAGTGGTTAAGATACATCGCATCACCATGAGGCGGTGATCGTCCTCTAAGTCACTAGGGACTCCATCTGGGTCGCTCTCCTCTTCAGCCTCATATACGTAATCAGCGGGGTCGGTGGTCGAGTCTAATAGGGCTACGGCCTTAGTCTTCGTTGGGCATTCGAAGGCATAGTGGCCTTGAATGCCGCAAGAATAACATGTAGTATTGGCCTTGCTAACCTTCCCAATGGGGACACGCTCACTTGCGGGATTCCTATTATTTCTAGTAGTGATCACCACAGACTTCGACTCGGTGGACCTAAACTTTCCCTTATCCGGATACGTGGAGGAAGACGCTCCAACGGTGAACTTGTTCTTCATGTGGGAATAACGAGAGTGGGCCTTCGAGGCAAGATGCTTTTCAATGTCTAGGGCGGCATTGAAAGTTGTGTTCAGGTCCGTGTGACCATA
Source organism: Dactylorhiza incarnata (assembly GCA_033032865.1). Lineage (NCBI taxonomy): Eukaryota > Viridiplantae > Streptophyta > Magnoliopsida > Asparagales > Orchidaceae > Dactylorhiza > Dactylorhiza incarnata. Next base: position 436,389 of record JAWHQI010000147.1, read on the forward strand.
GCGCAGGAGCTTCCTCTGAATATCGGGTTGAAGCCCCTTACGAAATCGAGACAAGGTGACCTCGGGAATCTCCCTAAGATCACATCGCACCATACGGCCCTTTAGTTCTCCCATATACTCGGCTACCGAATTTGAGCCCTGCCGCAGGGTGGCAAGCTCATCGAACATCTGTGTTCGGTGGTACGCAGGAACGTACTGATCGGTTAGCAAATTCTTCATCATCGCCCAACCTATAGGTGGGACTCCCTGCCCGGCTCCTAATCTCCGCTCCTCATTCAGCCATAAAGTTTTCGCGCGACCCGTTAACTTCATCCTGGCAACTTGGACCTTTTGGGGGTCCGTCAGGTTGTGCCATTTGAAGTAGCATTCCATATCCACTACCCAAGTAAGGAAGACCTGGGGATCTCCCAAACCATCGTAAGTGGGGGCGTCAATCTTAATGGCCCTAGTAATATCAAAGCCACGCTCGTGGCGGTGTTCTTGAGGGGGCACTCGGGGAGAGTTCCCATCGGAATCCGAATCGTGGACCTGTTGGTGCCGGTTAGGCTGCTCAACATTAACGGGTGGTGGTGGCGGTCCTCCTTGATTCAGAAGGATTTGTGCTAACATGGTCCTAAGCTCGGTCATCTCATTACGTAGCCCCTCTATGGCCTCAACATTATGATTCCCGTGCTCGTTCGCAGCCATCCTAGACGATGAAGGTGTGCTATACTCCGTTCCTAGTCTAGTGCGCATGCAGCGACTGACAATTAATTAACGTGAACGTGACAAACGCGCGCTAAAATAACACAAGCAGCAACAATATTCCAAGAGGATTTCGGCCAAAGATCGTGCGAAAAAGAAAAGGCCGAGTTGTCTCCCAAAGTTAGTTCGATCTGTCCAAGAGTACTCCAACCAAAGAGAAAACCAAAGGGGTCGGGTGGGCTCCCAAATCCGGAAAGAAATACGAAAAATTTCCTAAATAAGAATTACTCAAAACTTAGGCAGAATTTTTTTTTTCTGGATGTAACTAACATGGTGAACGCACAGAATTTTTTTTTTATCTTCGACAAAAATTGAAAGTTTTGGCCCGCTATTTGCAGACCAACTGGATAGAATTACGACGTTCCCAATTTTCAGGCCGACCTAACGAGGACGAATCGAAAAATTTTCTGTTTTAATGTTGCTGGAAATACTTGCAGGAAGCTACAGAAATTTTTTTAGATTTTTTTGACAAGTTTTAAAATTCTGAGATTTTACTAAATGCAGACCAATCCGAAAATTTTCAGATTTTGACCGTGCTAGCGAACGCACCGACAAGAGGACGGATAGCCTACAGATCTGAGAGTAAGGATGGTGTCGAGATAGAACTCAACACGACCTGCTTTGATACCAAATTGATGTAGGGTGGATCTCGTAGGAGACGTACACGAGGAAATCTATCGTTCGCCCACAACAAACTCTAGAGCTAGCCGCACCTACACAAGCATTCTAGCGCTCATAATACCGAATCTTTCGCTCACGAACATAAACATCGATAGGAGGAGAACATACTCTAAAACAGCGATCAAATAATAATCACCATGTTCCCAAAAATTAGGACAAAGTTTTCCAATCCGTTGCAAGGGCAAACCAAGGCTATATGCCTAGATCCGCCAAACACAATGGATCTTCCCGATCCGGAAACAACGAAGATCAATAACGATGAAAACGATTCGGAAAGCAAGCGATGTATTTAAAATCACAGAAAAGACGGTTGCATAAAACCTCCACTAGATCTAATAGAGAAGAAACGCTAGAAAGTGTAGAGGTTACCCAACCAAGAGAATAATCACACAAGTTTTGTGGGAGAATCACTCTCTCCACGGATCCACCGGCGTCACACCGAATGGGGTTGCAACCTTCTTTCTTGGAGTCGCACCAAAGAGAACCACGCCGGAGTCGCACCGAAGCGTGAGGAAGCAAATCTTGGAGTCTCACCAAGGGGGGGCGGCTGCAGGGGGAGCCAAGCCTTGGCCGAAGTTCACAAGGGGGAATTTAGGGTTTTTTTTTTCAAATCTATTACCACTCTCATCAAAGCCTCCTTAAATAGGAGTTTACAAAAACAATCAACCATTCATGATGGCGATTTAATTTCCGCCATCCAAACGGTTAAACGCACACCACAGTTCACAAGCATGAAAAGAAAATAAAACAAGTGCATAATGAATATAAAATTGTTTCCACCACATGAAATAATTTTATATTCGCAAATTTATAAAATAAACGAACTAAATAAATTAAAAGTCTTCAAGCGGGCTTGGCACGCCGCGGGCGGAGGTTGTAACTCCGTCTTCCGTTAGCGTCTTCATGGCGCCTCAAATCTTTGTGTCGTTGTGCCTCGACAACCGGATCATCTTCAAGGATAGGTGGAGGGTCCGCGACATCACAGTGCGTCTCAAAAATCATCAAGTGTGTGAGTGGTCAAATGGTAAACTATCGAATCATCGTAAGTATGCTCGAGTGTTTTTAAGGAAAACCCTACGTATTTGTTGTTATGCTCAAGATCCACTCTTCGAGGCATGATCAAGGGCGATAATTGAAGAAATGTTGATAACTCAATGCTCATCAATGAGTCGCTCACCTGAATCTCATTCTCACAAGGACGCGGATGCTCGTCAACAGGTTCAACATGGGGCTTGCAAAAGAACCCGTTAACAGAGTCATGGTCCTCACTATAGCTGTCACGGTTCCGGTTCCGGTTCTACTAAGACTGTGAACCGAACCGCTAAGGTAACGGTTCTTCAAATTAGAACCAAAACCTTATTTGGCTTGACCGGTTCTAGTTCCGGTTACGGTTCCAACATAATTTTTGGAACCGTTTTGTCAACGGTTCCGGTTCAACAATAACCAAAACCAAATCAGCCACTAACGGTTCGGTCCGGTTCTATGCGGTTTGGTCCGATTCTATGTGGTTCGGTCCGGTTCTATGCGGTTCGGTCCGGTTCTATGCGGTTTGGCCCGGTTCCAATCGGTTTTATGTGTTATAGTTTTAATTACTTTATAACTCTATAATTTGAGTCATTAAACGCATTCCCAAAGATTGCTATCTCTTTAAAAGGCATATTTGTAAATGAAATTGAAATTCAAATGGTTGGAGCAATAATTTCATGATGTTTTAATTCTAAATATGTTAAAATTGAACTAATACAGATATGCATGCAATAATATTTGATTTGACGCACTGAGTAAAAAAGAATAAGTAATATTGTATGATTACAATAAACCTGATCCAAAAAATTAATTAACATAAACATGATCATTAACATGATGGACGACAACAAGCAATACAGTAACACTCGATGCTCAGCAAAAACAGTTGTTTTACCGAAGTAGTTGAGGAATGACAATCATAAGCATGCACAAAGTAGATAATATAATCATCAACAAAAATTAAATAACTATTAAAGACCATCTTTGTATGTTGGCGGGGTCTATCACTGAGTATGGCTGCAATCAGACGGCTGATATAGATATAGTCGTATAGATAATAAATATAAAAAGGGCAGCCCGACGCACAAAGGCATCCCCGCGCAACGAGGGTCCAGGGAAGGGTCCCACCACATGGGTGAAATGTAGACAAACCTTACCATGCATTTTTGCAAGAGGTTGCTTCCAGGACTCGAACCTGTGACCTCAAGGTCACACGACAACACCTCAACCGGTGCGCCAAGGCTCCCCTTCTCATATAGATAATAAATATATATTATTAATATTATAAAAAAATATTAATAATAAATATATATTATAAATTATAATAATAAACGGATTGCGGTTCGGTTCAGCTTCGGTCCGGTCCGGATCGGGTCTAAAAATTCTAAAACCACTCGAGACATTTATGTTGCAGTTTCGGTTCCGGTCCAGATAATAAAATGAAGGAACCGCACCTGGATCATTGTTGTTTACGGTTCCAAAATTCAAACCGGAACTTGAATAATTCGCGAATGTTTCGGTCCAATTCTTTGCGGTTCCGGTTTGGTCCCGGTTCGATTTACGGTTTTCGGTTTTAAGTGACAGCTTGAGTCCTCATTATCGTAAGAGATAGTGTTCCGAAAAATGGGTGAGGTGGTCACTATGTGATTCACATTAGGCCCGTGGTTCTCGGTAGTGATGTTTCTCAGGACAATGACATGGAAAGATCAAGAAAAGCCCATGCTCAAGAGTGGGCCAATATGTAGATGATCGAGGAGTGGATCCCTAGCCCAAGGGGCACTTAATTTAAGTGAGGTGCGGAGGATGAATATACCATCACAGTGTCACCGGGCCGCTCGTCCTCACTCTCGTGACCTTGCTCACTAGTTATACTAGTGTCACTCTCCACTTTTATCATACTGTCCTGATCGGACTCGACTCCAAAATCAAGTGGGAACTGAGTCTCATCCAGACGAGATGAATCAAAATCTGGTGTCGGGCCTCATGTCAGTGGGAGCACTACTAGATGCATCGTTGGTTTGAACTAAATCCCTAGGCTTTCTCCTATTAATTCGTCTTAAGGCAGTCCGTAGGTGATCAAGATGAGCATCCATGCGATCAAATTGATCAAGAACTAATCGCCGAAACTCGGCCTCTGGTATCTCTATTTGTGGAACACTATGAGGGTTTTGACATGTGATGTGATCCCGAAGATGGAGGCCTCTATAGGTCTCCCGAGAGTCTTCTTGACGGTCGTTCCTAACATAATCAGATCGTGCTCGTGGGTGGACATGATCCCTATGAATGTGCGGTGGTGGTCGCGTATATACAGACTCAGGTTTCTCAAGTAGAGGAGATGCGTAGCGACGATGATCGGAACGATACTCAACTCTATCATTATAAAGTCGTGGCGTGGTGTAAGAATGGAGACATGAAGATCTCACATCGTGGTGATTGTCCCGTGCATAAAGGAATCGTGTTGTAGGGTCGACATGATCTCCGGAAGTAGTGTTTCGCGCAGGAGGATAATCATCGTAATAATAAGGGTGCCTCTCACGTGAATGCGAGTAGTAGTGATAATAGTACGCCATAGGATGAAACCTATAAACTCGATAACTGCATATCAAAAGAGTGCTCGCAACCTCACTCTGATACCATTTGACGTAGGACGTATCTATATGTGGCAGATTAATGATGCTCTAACCCTAGATGTAATGCAAGTAATCATGCAACGAATGCAATGAGCCTAAACACTGTCTAAAGAAGGGAATGATACGTGGGCATACGACTAACATGCAACCCTAGGTGAAGTGTTAGGGAAACAACTTGACAACCCTAAACTACTATATATGAGATGTAAGACCCGATGACGAATTCAAGACATCATAATAAATGATTAATTCACACGCATATATTTTAAACAAGGCAAAATAATTCTTTCGGCAAGCAGATTTAGGCTTTCCTCCGCCTGGAGGGTCAAAGCAAAGTGCGCGACAAATGAATCATTTCTGCAAATCACAAGTGAATCTAAAGTAAAATTTCACGATGCTATGTATCCAAACAAACATGAAATAACAACACCATATTTAATATAGAAAACAAAGATTCATACAACAAATAAATACTCATAAAATACGAGGGCTGCCCTGGGAGGGGAGATCCGGTGATTCACGAGTGCATGGTGGCTGCCTGGGAGGAGGTGACTGCTGTACGGTGCTGTATGGTGGCTGGATACAAGGTCCTGGGGTGGGGAAGTGGCTGAATCGTGGCCTAGTAGATGAGATATGAGTGAGGGCTGTTTGGACAAGGGTGTGGGCTGTTGGAGGCGACAAATCTGGGCGTTCCTGGGGGGTTTGGGGCTCTAGATATGGGGGCGGCAGCAAGGATGTTGGGCGGTGGCAAGGGAGGCGTGGGGTGGCTGCAGGAGGACCAGATTTGGGTGGTTTTGGTTTTTGCTGGGCGAGTTTTGTAGAGGACTGCGGGGTAGGAAAACATTGAACCAGATCTGGGCGGTCTTGGGCTGTTGCTGGTTGGGCTTTTGGAGAAGGCAGTAGGGGCGGAAAACAGAGAAAGAAGGGCAGCAGGGCTGGCAGCAGGTTGGGGTGTTCAGCTGGGATTTTGGAGGAGTTGGGGGTGGGGGGGTGGGGGGCTAAGGCTTGGGAAGGGGAAAGATGAAGGTTATGAAAGGGGGATACCATAGGGATGCATGAAACCAACCACCTAGGAGTCCTCACCTAGGGCTTCACAGAGTCGTCACCGTGAGGGGATTACTGGATTCTGGGAATAGAGTTCTTGAAAATCTGCAATAGCTATGAGCCTATGACGGCTGTCCCTACCTTCTTAGTTATAATAAAATATGATTTAGGGTAACCATCTTGGACGGCTATGATTGGCCGTACACGATGGTTGTTCGATCTCACTAAATAAAACACAAAAAATAAAACAAATACATGAAAATATCGAAACGTCAGTCCGGACGCATCCGCGGAGTCAGATCGTCGATCCGGAGACGCCATATTTGGCGGGTGGCCAATCGGCCCCGAACGGTCCCAAAACCCATGCTCCACTGCGGGTCCGCGTCGCCGATCCCCATCAGGGGGGATTTATGTTAAATCATCCAACAACATCAAACACACAATTACATAATTTAACGTAAATCTCAAATACAAGTCCGAAAAAATAAAACATGAAATGAAAAATCGCGATGAACATGATGACGGTCTTCGATCGTCAATCGGATGATCCAAAAATCATTGATCTCGTAAATCGCTCAAATTAGTTGTGATCGCTCTCCATCACACTACATGGTGATCGTCATCTTTTATTATTTGGAAAAGCTCTTATATAATTTATGCATATGACAGTTTCATGAGGTTTATCTGTTTAATTTTTCCCCTTTTATTAGCTATTGATTTGCAAACTGCGATCATGGGGTCATGAGCATTTTTGTTTATTGGTTAATTTTTCTTTTTGGTTACATTTACTTGGCCAACTTGGGGGGTTAATTTTGCATTCAGGTTTGTTATATGTTCTACTTTTTTATTCTACATTTTATGATTGTTCTATTTACCTAATTGGCTTTGTAGTTTGTAATTTGATATCTATCACTTTTCCTGCTCAAAGTGTGCACATGTGCATGTGTTCCTTCATGCATACTCGGAATTTTTAATGCACACATTTTTCTTAGCCCATTATCACTTTGCCTCCTCATGTAATGTCTAACCACTTTTTTGTCATATGTTTTTTTAGTTTATGATTTTAATGGAGCATATGCATTGTTTCTTTCAGATGTGTCCACTTACTTCCAAAGGATGAGGAGGCCTTTGAGCATTATAATGGCCTCATTGCAAAACGATTTGAAGAAGTTCGTTCTTTCTCCTTTACTATCTTCACTTTCAATGTCGTCTCTAAAACTTTAAGTTTCCTGTGAAACGCTTGATGGATAATTTCACCACATTTTCTTACTCCCAACTAACTTAGCCTTCGTTTGGCACAACTTATTTGCTCCGGTGAGTTTGGACAAAAATGTCATTGTCATACCAAACATTTTATGCTCAAAACTAATTTATTTTCTTGGTAACGGTAGTAACATTTGTGATACCAAACATACATTCTATGACAATGACGTTTTTGTCCAAACTCACCGGAGCAAATAAGCCGAGCCAAACGAAGCCTTATTCCGTGTGAATACATTAGTTCTAATTCTTATAGGGCTGGTCTATTTCTCATTACAGTATTTAATCGGCAGGCATTTTGGTCTTGCGGTGAATTAAGTGCTGTTGATATTTTATACTGGGAATATTGTATGATGATTAGGCTTGGAATTTGGAATACTTGTGAATTGTGATGCTTGGTTATTGGCATAGTACAAGCATCTCAATGTCATCCTATCCTTTCTTCTACTTATATGCATATTTAGCCTAGATGGACACTTGTTTATGCCTTGAAGCATAAAAGGTATGCATGTGTGGGGTTTTTATTGCATTAAAAAAAAGAAGTAATTAAATACCTCAACAACATTTGAAATACCTCAACAACATTTAGTATTTGTGAAGTATAATTGAGAAAATGATTAGCCATGTCACAAGATCTTATCATATCATTGATACGAGCTTTGGATGAAAGTATATAGCGAGGATGCATAGATAATGGAATTTTAAAAGAATATTAGTAGTGTAGAGAAAAACGACAGAAGAGAGAGAAAAATAATATTTTATTAATCTCTCAGAAATCTCTTGATTAATACATCACAAGTATTTGTACATATATATAGAAGGAAAGAGAGGAGTCTAAACTCAATCCTAAGGTATGAGACTAATCTCTAAGAGAACAATACATGGGCCTCTTAAATGAGTCTTTCATTACAATTTCTTCAACACTCCCCCGCAAGCTGGAGCATACAAGTCGTAGGAACCAAGCTTGGACAAGAACTGAAGATATAGAGGTCGCGGTAGAGCTTTGGTAAGAATATCAATGATTTGTTCTGCAACAGGAACATGTCTCAAGTCCAACTTCTTTAGTTGAACCTTTTCCAAAATAAAGTGGCAATCGACCTCGATATGCTTGGTACGTTCATGGAACACAGGTTTTTTGGCAATATGAATAGCAACTTGACTATCGTAGAAGGCGACAGAGGAGAGTTCAACACCCAGGTCTCCCAGAAGGCTTTCTAGCCATGTGAGTTCAGAAACGACAATGGTCATTAATCGATACTCAGCTTCTGCAGATGAGCGAGCAACGACTGTTTGCTTCTTCTTCTCCAGGTAACAAGATGTCCACCAAAGTATGTGTAAAAACCTCTTGTGGAACGACGATCATCTGAGTAGGCAATGAGAGATAGAGATGAGGAGGGCTTATGTACAAGCTCTTGTCTAGGAGCAGACTTCTGGTATCAGAGAATGCGCTCAACTGCCTGGAGATGAGAGGTCCGTGGAGCATGCATAAACCCACTGACCACCCCAACAACAAATGATATATCGGGTCTTGTAACTATCAAATAGATCAACTTTCCAACAAGACGACGATAGTATTCTGGGTTTGGTAAGAGCGTATCAGAGTCGGAGGAACAGACACAGAGCTTGTGGTTGACATCCATGGGTATGTTAGCTGGCTTGCAACAAGAGTAGCCAGCGTCATGAAGAAGATCAAAGCAATACTTTCTTTGAGATAGGACAAGACCATCGGGACGACGAGCTATCTCAATGCCAAGAAAGTATCTGAGTTTCACCAAATTTTTGGTTTGGAACACGGAGGCCAAGTGTTCCTTGTTCATATGGATGCCTTTTGAATCGTCACCCGTAATTAAGATATCATCAACATAAACCAGGAGTATCACAGTGCTTGTTGGACGATGATGGGTGAAGAGGGAGAAGTTCGCCGAGCTTCGAGTAAACCCAACATCACTAACAACCCGAGTGAACTTGTCAAACCATGCCTGAGGAGACTGTTTGACACCATAAAGAGATTTCTAGAGGTGACATACAAGTGACTCCCCCGTGGTCTCAAAGCCGGGAGGTTGATGCATGTAGATAGTCTCAGCGAGATCACAATTGAGAAAGACATTTTTGACGTCCAAATGATGCAATGACCAATGACGGTAGACGGCCAGAGAGATCAAGACACGGACAATGTTTAGCTTTGCAACAGGGGAGACGGTCTCTTCGTAGTCAAGGCCGTATTGTTGAGTAAAGCCACAGGCGATAAGACGAGCCTTTAGTCGTTCAACCGTCTCAGTTGGAGTATGTTTGATAGTAAAGACCCATTTGCAGCTCACACATGACTGACCAGGAGGGAGATGGACAAGATCCTATGTGTGATTGGCCCATAGGGCAGCCATTTCTTCTTCCACAGCCGCCCGCCACCCCGGATGTTGAAGAGCCTCCTGCAAAGAATTAGGGGTGGAAACCGCTGACAAGCATCAGTTAGATATGATGCAAAATAGATCTTGTTCTATCGTTGATCATAGAATTCTATATGAAAAATACGAATCGGAGTTTGAAGAAGATGTCGTAAAGGTGTGAAGCATCAATGATAATCTATGCAAAGAAACAAAATTTGTGATTGGATGAGTTGTAGAAGGCGTGTCCGGATCAGCAGAGTGCAAAGTGCCATCAGAAGGAGGTAACAGTCTTGGGGCATCAGAGCGAGGAGGATGACGAGTGTACACACGGAGAGGAGGTGGGTTGGGGGGTCTGGTTTAGGTTACCTCTTCGAGAAAGGTTACATCCACGCTTATTACTAATTTGCGAGTGGTATGAGAATAATAGATATAGCCTTTTTGTGTGCGGGAGTATCCAACAAACATGTACTTAGTAGCACGAGGATCAAGTTTGTCAGTTGCAGGACCAAGGGAGTGGAAGAAGCATGTGCAACCAAACACACGAGGTGTTATGGGAAAGGGAGAGGCGGAGGGGGAGAGAAGACTGAATGAAGTGGCAAAATTGAGAACATAGGAGGGCATGTGATTGATGAGGTAGCAGGCGATGGACACCACAAAATGCCAATATATCTTAGGTACCTGCATTTGAAACATGTGTGAACGAGCAACATCTAGGAGATGACGGTTCTTGCACTCAGCAACACCATTTTGTTGTGGTGTGTAAGCACATGAAGTTTGGTGAAGGATACCGAACTCAGTGCAAAGGTTCTGAAATGCATGACTCGTATACTTGCATGCATTATCGGTCTGAAGAGTCTTAATAGTAGTAGAGAACTGAGTACGTATCTTAGCATTAAAGACTTGAAAGACACGAGTTAATTCAGAGCGGTCGCGAAGTAGATATAACCAGGTCATGCGAGAGTAATCATCAATAAAAGTAAGAAAATAACGATAACCAGAGACACTAACTATTTTATAGGAACCCCAAATGCTCGAATGAACTAAAACAAAAGGAGCCTTACTCTGAGTACAATGAGAAGAAAAAGAAGAGCGATGCTGCTTGCCGAAGATGTAAAATTCACATGTGAAGTCAGAGAGGGATACATCTGGAAGAGATTTCTTCAGAATGGTAAGAGGAGCATGTCCAAGACGACAATGCCAGTCAACGGAGGTAACAGAAGAGAGAGCTGTGGGGGAAACATCCAAAGTGTACAACCCATTAGACAATCGTTCTCTACCAATGATATTTCGCGGCTGTGTATCCTGCACAACAAAAGAAGGGGAAGAAAAAGTTTACTGAGCAGTCGAGATCCTGAGTAAGACGACAGACAGACAGAAGATTAAAATGAGAGCCCATGAAGAACCGAGCAAAGAGAGAGAGAGAAGAAGTTAAGTCCATGTTGCCAGAACCATGAACGGGAGTTGTGTCACCATTTGCCACAGTGATGAACTTAGGACAAACAGTGTCCAAGTACTGAGGAGGCTTCTGCGGAGTAATATGATTAGTTGCCCCAGAGTCCATAATCCAATTTGGACTATGGGATAAGCAGGAGATACCTTCATTGGAGATGACCGCAATAGAGCCTGAAGGACGACTAAGCAGGTCCTGAAGATTCTGGAGCTGAGTACGTAATGCAGTCATGTCGGGGGAAGTAGCAGTGGGCGCAACAGTTGTCATAGATGCAAGATGTGTATGAGGGACACCATGCTTTCGAAGCAAGTAGCCTTAAGATGACCGTCCAGACCACAATAGGAACACTTGGGACGCGGCCTACTAGATCGATCTCCCCCCCCCCCCCCCCCCCCCCCCCCCCCCCCCCCCCCAGAGCCGGTGCGGCCTCCACGAGCCGGTGGAGGAGGTAGATGAGTAGAAGGAGACTGTTGAAGAAGAGTCGGAGAGACAGTGCCTGGAGTATTAGGCCACCTTCAACAACTTGGAACGGAACACACATCAGAGAGAGAGGGCAAAGTAGAGGAGGAGAGGATATTTGCACGAACGATGTGGAGTTGTGCCTTGGTAAGGTGATGAAGAATCCCTTTGGTCTGGAGGACCCGACGCACCGAGTCGACCCACTCTACAAAATTTTTGCGACCACTAAGAGAGATAGTGGTGATTCAGAGCTCATCCCGAACTTTAGAAGGAATAGTTGCCGCACGAGCCGGAAGGGACAAGGCATCATTTAATGCCATGGCTGCCGAGAAGAGAGACCAAGAAGAGGAGGGCGGAAAAGACGGTTAAAAAAAACCCGGCAGGAGAAGCGATCTCAGCGGGCTGACGAGCGGACAAAGTGCTGCAATGAGCAATGACTGAGTGGCTAGGCGGCCAGGAGTCGAGCAGAGCTTGGCAATATCAAAGACCGGCGAGCCGAGCGGGCTGGCAGCGAGAAGGAGGCAGCGGCCCGAAGCAGCGAGAAGCCTGTCGAGCGAGTAGGAGGTGTAGATGAGCTGAGCGGTCGACGACGTGAGCGGCCAGACGATGTTGGCGATATGGCGGAGCGAACTTGTCACTGCAACCAGGAGGCGTAATCAATCAAAGAAGTCGCGAGCCGTGCGGTTAGATGAGGGAGACTACAAAAAGGGAGCAGAGAAGCAGAGCTTGTCGCTGCGAGAAGTCGAGCAGAGCTGCGGTTGTCAGCAAGGAGCTTGTCGCAGCGAGACGATCGTAGACGATGTTGACGATCTTGTTGGCGTGAGCAGCGCAAGCCAGGAAGAGAAAAGCGGACAGGGAAAGCAGACCTCAGATACTGCGATAAGCACTCTCCAGGTGGGGCCCGGTTGTCAGCAAGGAGAAAGGCTATAAAAATCTGGGGGACTGGTCGGCGGGTTGAAATCGCAGAGGGAGGAGTAGAGCGGCAGTTAGATGAGAACTGAACGCAGAGATCGCACAGAGCTGAGCTGCGGTTAGAGGAAAGCTGACTGCAGAGCTGCTGTTAGAGGAAATCTGACCGCAAAGACAGTGAGAATAAGGAAAGCGGAGGAACACCTTCCCTCTGATACCATGTAGAGAAAAATGACAGAAGGGAGAGAAAAATAATTTTTTATTAATTTCTCAGAAATCTCTTGATTAATACATCACAAGTATTTGTACATATATATATAGGAGGAGAGAGAGGAGTATAAACTCAATCCTAAGGTGTGCGACTAATCCTAAGAGAACAATACATGGGCCTCTTAAATGGGCCTTTCTTTACAATTTCTTCAACAAGTAGCATAATTGCGGAGATTAAAAGAATATGTTGCATCTAAATGATATAAATGCCAACCATTATTTATTGGAATTTTCTGCACTGGAATTTCCAATCTCCACTAAAATATGTGGATATTTAAGGCCAGCATATAAGATTTAGGCATCCAGTGAAAAAGCGTGTTGGACATTTTGCATTTCACATCGTTTCAAACTCCAGCTCCGATCTCCTATGTTATGGCTCTTTTAACTCTTTAACCAATCCTGTATTATATTGAATGCTCTGTTTCATCTCCAACTCACGTTGACAGCAAGCAGAAACAGGACCTAGAACTATTTCCATATAATTTGAGCTCATAACATACATATGAAATACGTGGTATCAATTTGAATTTTATTTCTTTTATCATTACTTAAATTGTGCTTTGCAGAGAGAGTATTCTATTTAATGTTTATAATTTTACTTTCAATTATTTTTTGACATAATATGTATATGACGGCCATGATGATATGTTTAAAGCTAACATAGGTCTCAACTGGCTATGATTTTGTATTATCTGTGAGTTTTGATGGAGATCTTTTATTGGCCTCATTTTTTTTTTCAGAGTTTCACTTTTTATTTGGGAATACTTTATCACCTTAAGTTCTAAAGATTCATCAACTTACTTTAGGCAAACAAAATCGGTAAAATAAATTTAGCTGCTACCGGTAAAGATCTCATGGAAGATGAGAAGCAAGATGTTACAGTTGATTTGTTTACTGCATTGGACATGGAGAGTGAAGCCGTTATGGAGCATGCTGCTGAGGTTGAAAATAACCAGAGTTTTGGTCTTCTCATTGGTTTTCTTTCAATAGATGACTGGTATGCCTTCTTGGATTAAATATGGCTCAAGTGCTGTTAATAGTAACATTGTAATTCATTATATTTTTGCAACGTTAGGTTTTATGCTTGACAAGACCAGTATTTTGTTATTTTAGTATTTTGTTATTTTCAGACTTTTTAGTGTCTCCGTTCACATCTTTGTTTTTCTTTTATTTTATAATGCACAACTACTACTTTTGGGCATATTTTTATGTCTGCGACTCAATCTTTATCTTGCGTAATAACCAAGGTTTTGAGAACCGGACCGGTGATTGAACCGGAGGAAGGAGAGGTTCAAGGTTCAATCGGTTAGACCGGTTGAACCGGGGTTGAACCGGATTTGAACCGTTTAGAGACTTTACACATAAGCATAGTCAAATAATAAAACAACTAATGTTAACATTAAAATGTTACACACTTATACCTTGAGATAAAGTCATAGAATGGACAACTAATCTTACAAAACATATCCATTAAACTATCTTAAGAGTTAAGACTTAATAGTTTTCAAAAACTAGTGAAATATATAGTATTTGAGTATTTCACAACTCCATATCAATCATATAATATCATCGAAATCATAACGACTGAATGATTCCCCTCCGAAAGCTTCAAGATCCACGTGTTCGAGACCAATCTGAGCACACTCATCATCTACAAAAAATAAATTAAAAATAAATCAGTTACATAATTACATATTTGCATCACATACATATAATAAAAGATTATTGACAAACATTTTTTTAGCAAATACAAGAACTTACCATTTATTTGTTCATTTTGTCGGTCACTTGGTTGAGTTTCGCCATCAACTGGTATAGCATATTCCTCATAGATTTCATTTTCCAATTCATTGTAGTTAAGTTCAGGAGTTGGCTTTTCCTCGACTACCCAGAAATCCATTGAATCGATACTAGTATAATCAAGAGGATCATATTTCTTTTTCTTGAAGTATGCCCTGTCGAGGATCCACATTGCATAGGTCAAGTAATCAATAGAAAATAATAAATTGCAAATTGAATTTGTTTAAATAACCAGTAAGTGTTCATACCTATCCCTCATATTAAGATTGTAACGAACATAAACTAAATCATTGAGTCTTTGATGCTCGAGATGATTTCTTCGATTTGTATGTATTTGCTCAAAGACGCTCCAATTTCTTTCACAACCAGATGACGAAGAAGTTTGACTAAGAATGCGAATATCTATTTTTTGCAGTTGAGGGGCACTTGAACCAAACATTCTCCACCATTCATCTAAGAAATTAGAGAACCAAAAGTTAAAACATAAAAAATAATAGGTGGTCGGTAAATTAACTTATGTAATTGTACTCACCAGGTTGCATTTCTTTTGACATTTTGATTGCGAGGGGCTTTCCAAAGCTTTCTAGTTGGTCCCGATATATCCTAACTTCATTCATCGCAATTGAAGCTTTATTGCAAATATCTTTATTTCCAATAAGCTCAATTAAACCTTGCACAACTTCAGGCTTTTGAGAATAATTAACTTGATCATATTGGAAAGTAGGGTTCAAAAAATATGCGGCAGGATGAAGTATTTGGCGAAGCTGGCGATCCCATCTATCTTTGATGATAATTGTATATGGCTTATACAATCTCTTGACATTTTTGAATATATTTTTAATAGCTTTTCTTGCCCGATACATTCCATCATAAACATACCCAAGTGATGGCTTCTCATCGGAATCAACAATTCGCAATAATCTTATTAGTGACCCCACAACCTTTGTCATTATCAGACACATGTTCCAAAATTTACCATCTAAAATGACAGCAACTGCATCCTTTCCTTTAATTGTTTTTGCAAGTTTTGACTCGGTATAATACTTGCTAGTTACTAAAGCTTGCAAATCATGTTTGTGCTCATATAAACTTTTTAAAGTAATAAATGTAGTAGCAAATCGTGTCGCTCCTGGACGTACAATTTCTCTCCACCCTTCTCGTTTCCTCAACCAAGCTAAGAGAAAAATATGGTTGTAAACAAATATGGTAACCTTTGAAGCACTTACAGTAATTTCACTCACATGACTCAAATTTCCAATGTCTTTTAAAACTAAATTTAAGCAATGAGCTGCACATGGAGACCAATATATATTGCCATACTTTGCATGAAGTAACTCACCAGTTTTCTTGTAGTTCGCAGCATTATCAGTTACCATTTGAACAACGCTTGTCGAACCGATCCATTCAACAACTTTTGAAAATAACATGCATAGAGTCATAGAATCTTTTGTGACATCGGATGCATTCACTGACTTATAAAAGGAGACACCACGGGGTGAATAAACTAAAAAAATAATTAATGTTCTACTCTTCTTATCCGTCCAACCATCCGCCATTAATGTGCATCCAGTTCCTCTCCAACTTTCTCTGTATGAGCCTATAAGAAGCCGACATTCTTCTTTGCAATCTCTCAATAAATTAGTTCTCATCATATGATAAGAAGGTAGCTTATAACCAGGTTCAATTGAAGCAATTGCATCAATAACTTTTTGGGCAAAAACTGAATTTAAAGCATTTATTGGTATGCAACAATCAAAGAACCATCGAGCTATGGTCATGTCACCACGATGAACTGCCTCCTTTGATGCCAAGACGCTCTTTAAAGATGGTTGCGATTCTCATAGATCACCATATGGATTTACACTGTCTAATGATTCTTGTGCTTCTTGTTTCTTGTTACTATTCTCCTTTAAATTCTCTAGCATTTGATTTCGAATGTCAAAAGACACATTTTTACATGCCACAATATTTCCCTTCACTCCAGCTAAATGTTGTTTCATTCTATTAATTCCTCCTCCCTTATAGATTACGCCACAATATAAACATTTATAATGCTTAATTTTTTTTCCTTCAGAACTCTGAATGAGAGTAAAATGATTCCAAGCAGGATCATTTTTTTCACGAACAACTTGTAAAGAAACATTAGAAGGCTGCGAAGGTGTTTCCATTGTCTAATAACATAAGGCAAAATTAAGAAGTGGATCAATACATATAATCATTACCTAAGTTGCATAACCATCTCATACAAAATGAAGGTGATTTCATTGTCTAATAGCATATATGTAGCAAAAAAATAGCAATACCACTGGTAACTTTTTCCAAAAAATAGCAAATTAATCGTGCATTGCTGATACAGCAAATTACATTCTTAAATCATCAAGGCACTATTAATTTGTAACCATGAAACCATCTGTGTTTTTAGCAGATGGTAATCCTCTCCTCTTTCTCCCTGCTAAAAAAACAGATGGTAAATTACAGCAATGCCGGGAGAGATCAAGGGGCATGGGAAACACCAAGCCAACAAAGACATTATTTGTCATAAATTTCAACATCATTAACTTATAGTGCATATCCAAGCCAAGAAGCCCTAGAGATTCTAACATTTAATTTCGATCCAACATCATTTAACTTATAGTATTGCATTATGAAGTATGGCACAGGCTCTGAAGTCTAAAGTGCGTAAAAAAAGGAGCAGCCCTGTGAGTCGATTCCTAGAAAGAGGAGAGGAGCCAATGATTAAGAAGTGGAGGAAATCTGGAAATGGAAAAATAAAAAGAGCAGCCCCGCTACCTTTGTGAGGAAGAACCGAAGAAGAGTGCTGCACCTTGCTTTGTCGGCGAGGGAGAAGAACAGTTCGCAAGCTTACACCGACGAGGGAGAAGAACAAGAGAGAAGAGCGCTGCACCTTGCTACACCGACGAGAGAGAAGAGCGCTGCACCTTGCTACACCGACGAGAGAGAAGATCGCAGGCGAAGAACGAGGATGATCGGCCAACTGCCTGGTTTGGAGGAAGCAAATAAACCAAGCCAAGAAGCCCTAGAGATTTAACATTTAATTTAAACCATTAGATCTACAATCAAGGGTGATTTTGCGAACCCCCCGGTCCTCTAGAAATCGCCCGGGTTTCCGGTCAACCGGTTGGACCGGACGGTTTTCCGGTTCCTGGCCGGTTCTTAGCCAGAGCGGTTTTAGTAGCTGGACCGGACCGCCCGTAGGACCGGTCGACGGTTCGACCGGTCTGACCGGCCGGTCCGGTCCGGTTTTCAAAAGCTTGGTAATAACTGGTGATTGTCATCTTTAATAGGGTTGCTTATGTACACTGTATTATTGTATATTCTAGAAAGGTTAGGCCATGCTGGGAACTGTTTTGGATTCTTATTTCTGGTTTTTGTTTTGAAAGGTTGAATAGCACAAATCATATTTTGGTGAACTTGTTTTAGGCCTATTTAGATGTAGGCTTGTTTATTGAATTTTGGAGAACTTCGGCTTCGGGATTACATAAATTTGTGCAGTTTCTTAGTAATATAGTTGAATTATCACTGTAATTAGTTGAAAGTAGTCCCACATGAGAATACTAATATAGCTTTATGCACTTAATATAGATCTTGTGTCCTTTACTTGCAACTATTTGGTTATAGGGTGGACGTTGTAGGGCAGGTTCTAACGGAGAATCGAAGAATTAATATGAATGAGTGAACACCGTAAAAACCCCGACATGATAGTTACAATCAAGCGGAGCTTTTCAGGTGACTTGTATCCTCTTGAGGATTATTTATCGGATTTCCTACTCTTAAACATCACAAGAAAATGATCTGCAAAGAGGAAGAGCCAACATCTTCCTGTGGTAGCTTGACCTTTTTATTTTCCAGATGATTGTTCCTTTAACTTATTAACATTTTGTACTATTACCACTGCTTGCTACCTTATCTACCGCCCGCCTTCCTCCATGCTTGACTACTTGACTTTTTTTCCATTCTCTTTCCCACTATCACTCCCTTTACCGTGACTCCTTGGGTTTTGCATTGTACTTGCTATGTTCATCACTCATGCTTTTCTATGGATAAATTGATATCTCGTGCGACCAATTGCGTTTTTGTGAAGGTACTTTTGGATTCACAAGAGTTGTGCTTTATTCCCTAAAGAATGTGACTTATATTGATATCGCCTTCCATGAGTATCAGCCATTCTTTTCTCCTCCATCCATGTTATCTTCAAATTATCCTCTTCCTTCTGTTCCTCCGCTCGTTGTTCCTCCTATTCCTTTTAGTGAAATCCCACCTTTCTCTGCTAAGGTGATTTGTAATACGAACTCCGTAGAAGAATCCGGCAAAGGGAGGGCCGGTGGTGGTGAGAGAGAAGCAAGGAGGAAGACAAAAGTAAACTTATGGAGCAACAATAATACTTAACATTCATCCAAGATAAAAACCTAATACAAGCATACTCCCCTTATATAGTAGTGGGGGTGCGAATAATAATATCCGATCTGCGGATAGCGAAAGACAAAACGACATCAAAATGAAAACAATCCTTAGGTCGAGCATCGGCGATCTCTTCCTCTATCAGTGGACTAGCATCTGTCACCTTCCTCTGTGCGTGAACTCGCCTTGGCGTGCGCGACCGTAACAATGTCGCCGTCTGGAAAATATGCCTTGTCTTCAAGGCAGTAGTCCACGAACTTGCGGTCAGAGTAGCCCTGGAGGAGTTGCGTGGTTTCGGACATTGGACGGGTAATGTAGTAGCATGGGTCTCCTGTGAAGTATATTCCCCCGGAAGGTGGCAGCAACGAACAAGTAGCTTGGTGGGGTAGTACGACGCCACTAGTCGCCCTTCTTCCAGACTGGAAGACATGGGCTAGAAAAAGGGCGCGCGCCGGGATGGAGGCTCTCCATTCACATCTCCTACATTGGATGCTTGAGCTCGTCCTTCTGTCCACCGACCAAATGGTACGGACGCAACGAGACTGTTGCGGTCCTAGGCTGGAGTGAGATGTCACGGACGGTCGAACGAGCTGGTAGTAGTACTGCCGGAGGCTGGACGACGTCGGCGAGCACATTGGGAAACTCTGGGGGGTCCTTCGGAGGAGGGGGGCACATCGAATAGTCCCGAGAGGGGCCGCAGCCCCGCGGAAAGGTCGACATTCATGGTCTGCTGGATCGTGCAGAGGGAGACCGGAGAGCAGAGGAGAGCGGAGTCACCGTCGAGGCGACATGACCGACCCTCATGGAGGAACTGCATGGACATAGCCGCCCAGTTAACGCGTACATTGCCAAGCGTGCAGAGCCAAGCCACCCCTAAAATGACATCAATATCTCTGAGGCCGAACGCGTAGAAGTCCGCGATCACGGGACATGACCCCACAAGTCACGACAGGGCAATGTCCCGACGTCGGTCTGTGTCGCCCATCGCCAAGGTAGACCGAAAAATCTGGGGATGGAACTGAGGAAAGTCGGAACTGCTACACCGGGCGCTCAGAAATAAGGTTGTGGCTCGTGCCGCTGTCCACCATGACAATGATCGGGCGATCAAGAAGCGTGCCTGGAAACTTCGTGGTCCGCGGACCGGAGAGCTCGCCCACTGAGACACACTATAACTCTAAGCGGTGGAACAAAGCCGTGGCGGTGTCTAATCCGCCGTCACCCTCAGAGAGCTTGAGGGCCTCAAAGTCCGCCAAGGTGCCCTCTGTGTCAAACTCGCTGACGATGGCGTGGAACTCCTTGACGTTGCACACAGCGGCGGAGAGTAGGGCTGGCGACACCGGAAACACAAACCCTTGCTGCGGCAGTCGTTGTAGGCACTGTTGGAGATGCGTTGGGGAACCATGAGGAGGTCGGCTCGGTCCCCCCCAGGGGGGCGGTTGCTGCGGGGGCGTCGAGTGGGGTGGCCGAGGCGGGTGGTGACTGGTTGCAGGCACCGACGCCTTGGGGGCGAGGTCGGCCTCCACCAGACGCGCCATGTCAAGGGTGTCTGAGACCGTGCAGGGATGGTGCGTGCGGAGACAGGAGCGGATTTGGGTTAGGAGCCCCTGCATGAAGAATCCCGGGTAATGGTCGGGCGGCAAGCCGAGGACGTGGGTGACCAAGGGGACAACCTCATCAATATAGTCGTCCATGCCGATAATTTGGCGGACGCCGCACAACCGCTCTATGGCGGAGCCGGAGTAACGGTTGTCATAACGCCGGATCATCTCCTGCTTAAGCTCGGGCCATGGGAGGAGCGGGTTGGATTGACGGAGCCACCGAGCCCAGTGGAGGGCCGAGCCGTCCAGGGCAACCATAGTCGTAGTCACCTTGTCTTGCTCTGGTGTGTAGTTGAGGTCGAAATATTGCACCACTTTGGCGATCCAACCCATGTGGTCAATGCCGACAAAAGAGGGAATGCCGAGGGAGAGGGCGGACCGGACCGGAATAGGTGTAGGAGGGGTCCCGGTGGGAATGGGTGGGGGCCCGACACTGAGGAGAGAGTCGTCGTCCGTGAGCGAGCCGGAGTTGGACGCGACAGAAATGGCGGCGGCGGACGCCTGGATGGAGTCAATCTTGGAGTGGAGGGCGAGGAGGGAGGCGTGCATGGAGGCGACGAGTTGTTCCCAAGCCTCCACGCGGCGGCTCAAGGCGTCGGCGGCGGATTCCAAAGCGGGATCACCGGAGGATCGAAGGTTGGAAGCCATGGGGGCTGGATCCGGCGGACGACAGCGACAAAGGGGCGGATCTGTCCACTGGGCAATCGAACGACAACACAAATCGATCGAGGACTTGAAGCATTGCTGGCGGAGCGTCCGGAGCCAGGCGACCAATTGCAGTTGCCGATCGGGGCAAGTCAATCGAGGCAGCGAGGAGGCCGATTGCTGCAACAAGCCGGGGACGCAGAGGATCAAAGCGGAAGACTATTGGGGTCGCTGTATGGCAAAGCGCGCGAGCGGAGGAGGCGCCACTGAATCGGAACGATCGAAACTGACGGAAGGGAGGTCGCGGTTTGGAAGCAGCAGGCGAAATGGGACGAGCGTACCGCGGACTGCTAGGGAATACTCGCGACTGGTGGAGAAGACGCGTTGGACGAGTAACATGCGGACGAAGACCGATCGACGCTGGCGGAAGTCAATCGATTGGAGGCGGAATGCACCCGAGCGGCCGATCGTCGCTTGGGCAAACTCACCCACCCGAAGGAGACGGGATTGTTAACTGGCGCTGGAGCGAAGGTAGCGAGCACCGGCGGCTTTGGAGGCGGGCGGTGAGGCAGGTCGGACCAATTAATACGAACTCCGTAGAAGAATCCGGCAAAGGGAGGGCCGGTGGTTGTGAGGGAGAAGCAAGGAGGAAGACGAGAGGAAACTTAGGGAGCAACCCTAATACTTAACATTCATCCAAGATAAAAATCTAATACAAGCATACTCCCCTTATATAGCAGTGAGGGTGCGAATAACAATATCCGATCTGCGGATAGCGAAAGACAAAACGACATCAAAATGAAAGCAATCCCTAGGTTGAGCATCGACGGTCTCTTCCTCAATCGGTGGACTAGCATTTGTCACCTTCCTCTGCGCGTGAACTCGCCTTGGCGTGCGCGACCGTGACAATTTGTCATCTCAACCTCCACCTCTCCCTATTAATGAGACTCCAATAACTCTACCTCCTCCTTCACCATCTCCACCCATCATCACCATGAATATTTAATTGGGTCTTTGTCTGCAGAAGCGTTTTCCAACCAATCCCGCCACCTACTAATGATATTCATGTCACCAAAGATCTTCTCATTTCCATTCACATGGGAAAGAGTTCATGTGCTACCCATTATCAAATTTTATATCATTTCATCATTTACCTCCACCACTTCACAATTTTTTCATGTTCACTTTCTTTAGTCCCTTCTCCTTCCTCTATTAATGTGGCATTACATCATTCAGGGTGACAGAACTATGATGGATGAGGAGATACATGCCTTATTAGCCAATTGTACTTGGGAGTATGTCCCTTCGTCTTTAAGACAATCTAATGTTGGTTGTCATGGATGTTCATCTGTGAAACATAAGCCGAATAGTTTTGTTGAACGCCTAAAGGCCTTTCTTATTGATTGAGGATTTACTTAGCAACATGCATTATATATGCATACTTTCTCGTCGATTGCCAAGATTAAAACAATTCAAGTTTTGGTCTCTTTTGATGCTCATCATCGTTAGACCTTGCATCAACTTGACATCAAAAATTCATTTCTTAACGTTTGTTTGATTGAGATCATGTATTTGCGACATTCACCATGGTATGAGACAGTATTGTATAAGTCATCTCATGTGTGCCATTTGTGGTAATCCATATATGGAATTAAGCAGAATCCTTGTGTTCGGTTCAAAAGTTTATCCAGATGGTTCAAGATATTGGGTTTCTTCACAATTCGTCAAATTTATTTTCTACTAATCATCCCAAGGAGCTAAGTTGTTAAAGGCGCGCCTCAGGCACGCCTAAGGCTCAAGGCTCACCAGGCTCAGAGGTTTGCGCCTTAGTGCGCCTTTTGTGCGCATTTGGAGCATAAACGACATGTCTAGGTGCAATTTCTATTGTAATTTTTTTTCAAAATAAAGAAAGAAATAATGTAAGAACTCAATATTTTTTCCATGATTTAGTGTTTGCGAAACATAATCGAGCGTTGAGACTTAAATATGATGCAAGTGATCACATTGATTCTATTTTATAAGAGATATAAATGATAATAATGAATCATTAATGAGTAGATAGATGAAAAAATCTGATTAAGAAGATGAAGTGGTGTTTGATGATGATTATTTAAATTGAATATGGTTGCTCCTTGCCTTCGTCAGGCGTGCGCCTGCGCCTTGAGCCTTGCGCCTAGGCTCCAAGACCCATTTGCGCCTTGGTGCGCCTTGCGCCTTTAATAACTAGGAGGGCACTGTGATTTTTCTGGCCTATGTTGATGACTTTACTACACGACGAAGATGTGGTAAGGATCTCCCATGTCAAAAAACATTTGGCTAGGTACTTTTAGACGGGATTTAGGCATCCTTTGTTATTTTTCAAGGATTGAGGTTACTTTTTAGGTGACTCGGATATCCTATCTCAAAGAAAGTATTGCATAGATATTTTATATAATAAGCAGGACAAAGACAGAGTATATAGAGCTTAAATTTAGTAGTGCAAGAAGGTCGGATGACTCCGTCATTAAATTGGGTGACCAAGATATTTCCCGCAGTGAGTGCTTTAAATATCTGGGATCGATAATTCAAAAAGATGGAGGTGTAGATAAAGATGTGATGCATAGAATTCAAGCAGGTTGGTTGAAGTGGAGAGGCGCGTCTGGGATCTTATGTGATCGTAAAGTACCATTAAAACTTAAAGGCAAGTTTTACCGTACTACAATTAGGCCGGCAATGCTCTATGGTTCTGAGTGTTGGGCACTGAATGGCGTACATGAGAAAAAAATGGGAGTTGCGGAGATGAGAATGCTTAGGTGGATGTGTGGTCACACGAGACTGGATAAAATTAGGAATGAATGTATCGGGGATAAGACATGAGTGACACCTATTGTAGAGAAGATGCGAGAAGCTCGATTAAGATGGTTCAGACATGTACATAGGAGACCATTAGAGGCACCTGTTAGGCGTTGTGAGAGTTTAGTCACTAGACATGTTAAACGGGGGAGGGGTAGACCAAAAAAGACTTGGAATGAAACTATCACTGCAAGAAAATTGACATTTAGTGACGAAAATTTTGGCCACTAAATATTGCGGTTTGGTCACTAAAGACATTTAAAGACCAAATTTAACCTGTCACAAGGTTGTTGCAAAAGGCCCGTCACTAAATGTATTTAGTAACTAAATTAATATTCGTCACTAAATGGATATTTTTTGTGACAACTAATTTTCGTCACTAAATGTACAACTTTAGTGACCATTAATTTTCGTCACTAAATATACATTTTTAGTGACAACTAGTTTCGTCACTAAATATACATTATTAGTGACAACTAGTTTCATCACTAAATGCACATTATTAGTGATAATTATTTTTCGTCACTAAATATATTTAGTGACCAAATTTATTTAGCCAGTGCTTATGCAATGCAATAATAACGATCAACGATTCTAAACTTGTTCTATGAGTAGTTTTTGCTGTCTGTAGTTAGCATTAGTTTCCTATTTCATCTGAGCAGCGATTCTATTGGAGCTGGAAGTTGGCTTGTAGTTATATTAATCTCATCTGAAAATAGCTGTGTTTTTTTTCTATTTTTCGTCAATTTTTTTGAAATTCATACTGTTTCTAATATCTTCTCATGCTTTTACAAGCTTCTTCCGTATATATGTTTTTATGCAGTTTTTATTTTAATTTTTTTAATGATCTTTTTCTCATTTGTCTTACTTTAGTGCATAGGAATGGTAACGTTTCTTGCCTACCTTTAATTATCACTATCTTCTTTCTTCGCCAGGTATCACGCCCAGGTTCTTTTTGATCGTCTTTCCTGTCTGAACCCTGTTGCTCATGTTCTTGTCTGTGAGGGTTTATTTAGGTATGTACGCAAAATTCTAATCCTAATTTTACAATGTATGTATGTTTTGTGGTTCTGGCATTGTGAGTCTTCTTAACAATCTACTTTACCTTTATAAGTCCAATCTGAATCCATTAGAAGACTCTGGCTTCGTTTGGCGCGGCTTTATTTGCTCCGGTGAGTTTGGTCAAAAATGCTATTATCATAGAATGTATGTTTGGCAAGACAAAGGTTATGACCGCTACCAAGAAAATAAACTAGTTTTGAGCACAAAATGCTTGAATTTTTTTAGGTGAGGTCGGGCGTTCACGAACGACGGTTCATGACTACCGCGTTCACGACCGACACCACCGCGCCAAACGAAGCTTCTATTTCTATGGCATTGTTTCCTTGATTATTTTTTAATATTTCCACGCTGTAGTTAGTTGTATTTAAAGGACAATATGTTAATCAAGAACATTCTTTAAGGTTATATATTAGTTTTAATTGCAAAACATGTTAAACATGTTTGACTTGTACAATTGAATCGCTGTGTTTAATTTTTTACCTCTTTAGTAATTACAAAATCTGCGATCATCATGACTTATCCCTAATTTTGAGGTGTTTTATGAATTCTTTGTTGCCATTGTCTCGTAATTACTTATGATTAATGGTCTTGTTGTCAATTTTTGTTCTTTAGTATATTATGTGTTTTCATAGGGCTATAAAGAGAAGCATCTCCCCTGCTTATGAAGTTATTTGCCAAACGCGTCTCGGAGACATTGGCAACTTCGTCAACACATGTTCAGATATCGCAGAATCAGCAATTACATCAATTCTAACTCCAGTTAATATTTCGAAGGATCTTTTTCAAATGCTTGCTGCTGCTGGTCCTTATCTACATCGTGATACTATTCTTTTGCAGAAGGTACGACATTCAGTAGAAGATACTGTATTTTTGGGTAATCTAATTTGATATAATATCCTCTCGACAAAAACCTCTTGGATTCTGCTCAATTACTTACAGAATTTGTGTTTTGTGGGAAGGTGGGATAATTATTATTTAATAAATCATGTTGATTGGTCGTTGAAGCTAAAACTAACCTTTAATACTTGTTTAAATGATGCTCATAACAAGTAATTTATGATTACGGTAAGAGGCAATCAAGGCTTATTATATTTCAATTTCTATGGCTGTCAGCTATTAGCCTGTGTACTACCTGTCATATATTTCCTATGGACTTGTTGATCCACCTTTTGCTGTAATTTCTAAGGATATTTGCTATGTCAGTTGTTAAAAGATATTCACTCATATTTGGTAATTTAACTCTTTAACTCTCTGTCCTTTTGCATTATTATCTGTATTGAAGTTAGGAATTGCTCTTTTGCTTTCCATCTAACCAATATAGGGACTGTCTGCAATTCCTTCTGTAGGTATGTCGAGTGTTAAAAGCATACTACCTTTCTGCTCAAGAATCTTTAAGTGTTACTGGAAACCTAGTATCTAATGGTCATGGGGATGTAAATAGCAAACATCTTTTTCTTCGAGCTAAGGAAGCCAGATTGAAGGTAGAAGAGGCTCTAGGAACTTGTTTGCTTCCATCCTTGCAGTTAATACCTGCAAATCCAGCAATTGGTCAAGAGATATGGGAAGTTCTTTCCTTACTTCCATATGAGGTTCGTTTGATGTTCTCTTTGTTATCTTTCCTATTTATTGAAGATTGCACTATCTGTCATGGAGTCGGTTGATCTTTATAGGCCCGTTATCGTCTGTATGGTGAATGGGAAAAGGAAGATGAACGCATACCGATGGTCCTTGCTGCAAGGCAGATTGCAAAGGTCCATGAAAGTCTATCTCAGTTTCTTCTGTATTGTTTAAGGTTGCATGGTTACATTATATTCTCTTTTTCAGCTGGACACTCGTAGAATATTGAAACGACTTGCTAAGGAAAACTTAAAACAGCTAGGTCGTATGGTGGCCAAGCTTGCTCATTCTAATCCAATGACTGTTCTACGAACTATTGTTCACCAGGTATTAAGCTGAAAATGCGTTTACCAATTTGGACTTCTAAATTACTGTGTTTTTTCATTCTTATTTGTTTTTTTTAACCGATGGAACAACATTGCCTTGCAGATTGAGGCATACAAGGATATGATAGCACCGGTAGTAGATGCTTTCAAATACTTAACGCAGGTACACATTATTATTTGAAAACCTAGATGTAGGCTGGAATTGAAATTTAATATTAAATTAATTTTTCTACAAAATTAAATTTAGTGGCTTGCGTCAACTTGGCGGTTAATAAACTAAGAAACTAAAACTAGGATTTTTGTACAACGCACACCTAGGGTCTAACATTCGAACGACAAAGTGACGCAGGACGAATTTACAAGTGACGGATGCATGATGCCCTAATTGCCATGCAAATAAAGCTTGTCAGGCCCAGACCCTCTGGGCCCGGGCTATCTTATTTCGGGGTCCAAGTCGAGCCCAATTCAAATCGAGCTAGGCTAGGCCCGGGCCCTCCTTAAGACGGCGGGGGGGGGGGGGGGGGGGGGGGGGTCCCTGAACTACCTGGTGTATTTGATGAAAAACAAAAATGAAATGTTTCTTCTTTTTCAATATTTCCAAAAAATGCTAGTCACATAGTTCAAAATGGGATGTATACTCCTTTGTTCAAAATGGGGTGTCAGAGTGCAAGAATCGTCATCTTCTTAATGTGGCATAGTGCCTCTTACTTAAGATGCACCTCCCTAATTATTATTGGGGGATGCTATCCTCATTGTCGCTTACCTTATAATCATATGCCTACTCGTGTTCTCGGGCATAAAACTCCCCTTAATACTCTCCAGGTAACTCCGACTCATCTTCATCCTCGTATCTTTGTGTGTGTGTGAGATTTTTTCATGTGCATAAAAGAACCAAATTTGGCTCTCAAGTCCTAAAATGTGTGTTCATTGGGTATTGTCCCACCCATAATGGTTACAAATGCTTTCATTCTGTGACCATGAAAATCTTTGTTACCATGGACGTCAACTTTCGTGAATATAAGGCCTACTATGGCCCTCACTTCAGGGGGAGTCCTCACCTATGGTGGAAATGAGTTCCTTATCACTTCAAGGGGAGTCCTCATTTATTCCTCCACCCATTCCTTTATTATATCAGCTTCATATCACTACTTTTCCTATTGAACGCAATGGTCAGGAGAAATCTAGTTCTCACCCTTTGTAAGTTTACACTTGGAGAAACAAGGGTATATGCACACGGTCTTCTCACATGATACCAAAGTTGGCACCGAATATGTCTTCAGAGCCCATTGCTTTGAGGAAAGTTACTTCCATGTAACATTTTCTATCCCAATTTTCACCATATGATTTGTTAATTGCTTCACATAATGCCTTTATTCCTCCTTGCCCTCTATGTCTGTTTCGTTGTCTTGGCAAGAAGCGCTTGGTTATGTACGTGGCAAGAAGCGACGCTTGAGGAAATGCTTGCATCTTCCTGAAGAGAAGACAATTGTTGGGTGTGACTTTTTGTTTATCAAGGAGAACTTCTAAGGTATTCTTGAAAGTTAAAAGCAAGCCTGGTTGCCATGGGCTATACTCAGACTGCTGAGATTGATTATCATAAGACCTTTGCTCCTGTGACCAAGATGAATTCCATGATAATTTTGCTCTCTTGTGATGCTTGTAAAGGATATAACATCTGTTAGTTTGATGTGGAAATTGCGTTTTTCCGTGGGAACTTAAAGGAGCAGGTATATATGTCCCTACCTCCTGAACTTCCCCCTGAAGGATCTATAGGGAAGGTCTGCATGCTGAAGAGAGCTTTATACGGCCTTAAACAATATCTTAGAGCCTGGTTTGGGAGATTTCACAGGCCTATGACAACATTTGTTTTCACTTAGAGTAATGCAGATCATACTCTATTCATCAAGCACAAGACAAGTAAATTGACTGCTCCCATCGTTTATGTGGACAATATTGTTATAATAGGGGATGAAATGGATGAGATCCAAACTCTGAAGGAAAGACTGACAAGGAAATTTGAGATGAAAGACCTATAAAACCTCAAGTATTTCTTGGGCATTGAAGTTTCTAGATCTAGACATGAGATCTTCATCTCACATAGGAAGTATATCCTCGGTTTTCTTAAGATGTCACTGGTGAGTGGATGTAGGCTTGCTCACACCCCTATTGAAGCCAACCACAGATTAGGGAGAGATGACAGAGAAGTCATTGAGGACATTATCAGATTTCAGAGGTTGGTGGGGAGACTTATTTACTTGGCCCATACACGCTTATATATCTGATATGCGGTAGGATTTATTAGCCAATACATGCATTCACCAAAGACTCACCACTTCAATGCTGCCACTAAATCTTAAAACCTCCCTGGGAAGCGGTATTCTATTCACCAAATGATGAACTAAAATTTGTAGTTTACGCAGATGCAGATTGGGCTAGATCTCTTGATGACCTATGAATTGTGCTCACAAAATTTGTGAAGGCCTACGGATTCACACCATTATGAGAGACCTTGGCCTTGAGAAAAAAACAACCCATCATAATATACTGTAAGAATATGACAACCATCAGCATTGCACACATTCCTATCCAACATGACTACACCGAATACATTATGCTTGGCAAACATTTATCAAAGAAATTATAGTGAGAGGAATGATGTGTACATTGTTTGTTCCTTCTGATCGGCAATTGGCTAATACTCTTACTAAAAGATTGAATGTGTGCACATTTGGAAAGATCATTACTAAGTTAGGCATGATAAATATTACACGCTCAACTTGACAGTGTGTTAGCATTTGATGTTTTTTATGTTTTCGTATTTTTTCCGTTCTCGTGCAACTCTCCACTCACATATATATAAAGAAGTGTTTACTCTTGTAATAGGTATTATCAATTAACTCAATTCAACAGTTTATTATAGGGTTTTTCATTGTTACTCTTGATTTTTCAATGATCTATTGATAACCTGCTTGAACTTACAACGTGCTGTAGGAAACCAACCCCCTCTAGTAAAAACTTACATCACATTTGTGATGGATGACTCCCTCCGTTTCAAACGCTCACTTTTAAACACATTACTCGTGCTTCTTACCTCTTTGGTAGAGAATTTGTTTTGAACTCATTTAGCTGCAAGTACCTAAAAGCCTTTCTTTGCGCAGTTGGAGTATGATATTCTAGAATATGTTGTAATTGAACGTTTGGCACAAGGAGGGCGGGACAAGCTAAAAGATGATGGACTTAATTTATCAGACTGGCTTCAATCTCTTGCATCCTTTTGGGGCCACTTGTAAGCACCTTCTTTTCTTATATGCCACCAATTGTATCTCCATGATTTTTTGTAATGTACTTTCATGGTGTCGGCACTTTTTGGTTTTCTGCTTCTATGATGGATATAGCTTTTTAATGGCAAACTATGCATCGCTTTCCATGTTACCAACGTGTGCATTGAAATTGAAGTTACATAATATCTAAATTTTATTAACCTTAATTCCTTCTGATAAAGTGCTTCTCATGTTATTTGCCAGCTGAAGGTTTACTTGATATGTTTTTGTCTAGTCTGAATTACTTTTAAGTTTGATAAATTACATTTCCCTAACTTTCCTTTATTTCCCAGTTTGACCTTGTGATGTGCTTCCAATTTGTTGTTGAAGAATGGCATGGGGCACTGCTGCTGAATGAATGCGATAATTCCTTCCCATAATGCATCAGATTCCACTCAAAAGTTTTGTGTGAAATCAGGGTGATGTAGGACTTGGGGAGGTTGCGAGTGCCTCTTTCAAGGCCAGAAACGGCTGTGACACCTCGGGTGTCCACTGAAATCCGGGGTAGGTTTGTCAAAGGTGCTGCTATCACACCATAGTTTTGCATGAAACTGTAGAAACCTAACAAGCATGTGATTCCACACAATGCTCTTGCAGACTATGGTTGTAGCCAACTCTCCATTGCGTCAACAAAACAACCTTGCTATGGACATTATGACCCATATATGACATGCTCGCTACCAAAGGTACAATTAGAGCGATTGAGGAACAAATAATACCTTTAGAGATCTTTGATGACCAAGTGGACATGGTAGAGGTGCTCAACCGAAGTAGAGTTGTAAATCAAAATGTCGTCGAATACAACAGGTACAAACTTGTGAAGAAAGGGTTTTGAGTACCTCATCGTCGATGCTTGGCAGGTCGACGTCGCATTAGCCAACCCAGATGACATAACCAAGAATTTGAAATGATGATAGTTGCACACTATCATGAACTGCAATTGTAAGATTGAACACAATAGGGATACAAATATCGAGACAAGCTCGACATGAACTCTTTGAGGGTTGGTTCCCCCTAAGAGATGACATAACCAAGAACTCGAAATGATGATAGTTGCACACTATCACGAACTGCAACTGTAAGATTGCACACAATAGGGATACAAATATCAAGACAAGCTCGACATAAACTCTTTGAGGGTTGGTTCCCCATAAGAGTCTCTCTTACCTAGGAAAGTCTAACATGCACAAGATCTCAAAGATAAACATAAAGGGGCACTATCACTCATATATATAGAGAGTGGGGCATACAAAATACGATAATGCTATTGGGCTACATATGCAGAGGGAGACGTGTGTCCAGGAGGTCGTATCTGTATTAACAGTCCTCTCAAAAAATGACCTTGTTCTCAAGGTCGAGGTCTGTAAGGGTCATCAGCGAGCATCAGAGGATCCAAGTCTCCGAAGTCAAGACCGTCGTCTTCAGATCCAACCAGCACGCACAAGTCTTTGAGAAGGCAGACGTGGGTGGGCGAGTACGACTGCTGACAGCAAAAGCAAAGACCCTTGCGATGAAGCTTGAGGTTCTGCTCGTGAGATAAGCGGAGTCGTCGGGGGCCGGTGGAGGCGGGGCTGCTGGAATTGGCGGCGGCGGAGGTGGGCCTAGCAGTGGGGGCCCATGCGGGGGGAGGTGATCCAAGCAGGGAAGAGGCGGTGGAGATTTCGGCGGCAACGACGGTTGTAGGAGCGGTTGGTGGGGTGAGCGGGACGAGGACAACTGGACTATATCAAGTTCCAAGTTGACGCAATGAGCTTGCTCCATGTCGCGGTAAAGAGTAGTCAGGTTGTGGACTCGAAGGCGCGCCCAGTGGGGTTGTTGACCCCCAAGTAAGTTCCCCAAGTATTGGCCGGGGGATAAACTGTGTACGCGTGTGGCTACCTCGATGAACTTGTCAATGCAGGCGACCACAATGTCGGACTAGCGCATAGAGTTGAGGCGCTCGTAGCATTGCCCATTTGACGGTCGTCATAATGGCGAAAGAGTTCCTCCTTCAGTGTGGACCAGAAGAGGTCAGGAACTTGTTGGTACGTCTAACGCATCCAATGGAGCGTTGAACCCTCCAGATAGATAGTGGTCTAGGGTACCTTCTGGTTGGCGGGGGTGGACTAAAGGTCGAAAAATTGTTCGGCGTGAACGATCCAACCGAGGGGGTCAGTGACATCGAACATAGGGATCTCAATACAATGGAGATTGGTATTGGTGGACGTCCGTAGTGGGGTGGAGAAACCCCATATAGTCCGGGACTGGCCGAGGGGGTGGTGGCGGAGGGGTCGTTGGGGGGTTTACCGTCGTGGCCACGAGCTCTCGAAGGAGGATATTGAGATCCTCAAGTCGTGCTTCGAGTTGATCCAAACAATGGGAGTCGAGGAGGCGTCCTCGTCGGTGTGGAGTGGCATTGAACGTGTCCGGGGCATGGAGCGGCGGGGCCGGAGGGTGACATCGGCTACGGGGATGAACAAGGTGCGACAATGGGAGGGGAAGGCAAGGTCGGGGATGTTGATCGGGGACTAAGCATAGGAAGTTGTACCGAGGCTGCTGAAACAGTCGGTGCTGGGCAGGGCGTTGCTGGACGCGGCATTGGCGGAAGGCGGTGCTAGGAGCTGCACAGAAGGCGATGGGACGGAGTTGGGTCGTCGATGTAGGAGATGGGCGGCACACTCTCACGAACTGAAACTGTAAGATTGAACACAATACATGGATACAAATATTGAGACAAGATCGACCCGAACTCTTGAGGGCTGGTTCTCTCTAAAAGCCTCTCTCACCTAGGAGAGTCTAACACTAACAAGATCACAAAGATAAACATAAAGAGACACTACCACTCCTATATATAAGGAGTGAGACATGCAAAGTATGAATATCGTTGTGCTACATATGTAGAGGGAGACGTGTGTCCAAGAGGTTGTCGTATCAAATGACCATGTTGTGAATGTAAGTCCGTCTTCACCATGTAGTCGACATGCATGTCTATCTGGTGTCAGCCTGAATGGCGATCGAACTTCATAAATAAAAATTGGGATTGGCTAGGTCGTATGATCCCCTGCCCAAACATCTTCGTACACCATTTCTTGATCTCATACTTTGATTGGAAAGGTTAATGGTAAGGTTGAACTACAACCAATATCGTGCTTGGAGGAGAAAATGCGGTCTTAGGACTTGGGTGGAGAAAGGCCAAACAACTTCTCCAAGAACTCCTGCTGAAAGGTTTGGTCATGAATAGTGGTGATGTTTGAGGGCGCTATTCCGCTCCTTGCCATACACTAGCAAACACGGTAGGAATGTAACTAAAACGCTTGGTGAGGCGTTGAAGTCCCACACAATCGGCCCCAGAGTGTCGAGACATCAAACTCCTTGTACGATATTGAAGCCCTCTAATGGAATGGCATAGAGGTCCGTCCCAATGGAATCAGTGTAATCCTCTAGTTGTACATCTGAGTCATTGCTTGGGATAGGAAACATAGCTCTATTGGCGATGACGACATGCATCCCCTCTTTTGGCCCGATGAGGACCCCAAAATCTTGAGCGTGGGGTCCCCAGTTATTTACGAATGCTGCCAGAGTCCATCACACCCTAACAGGATGGTTGCGTGGAGGTACGAGGGGCTGATGAGGAAGAGATGGTGGGGGTGTTGGAGGTTTAGAATTATGAGTAAAGTAAGTGTGGTGGTAGGCTTGAGGGGAGTTGAGGTGGAATTGGGGTCCATGGAGGTCGCCGGGAATTCGGCCTCCACAAGTAGGGAGATTTCCATGGCTTGGTTGACGGTTGACGGTTGGAGGATGCGAAGACGAGCTCGGATATGAGGATGTAAGCCAGGCATAAAATAGCCCAAGTGGTGGTCAAGTGGAAAACCCAAAATGTGGGTGGCCAACTTGATAAATTCATCCATGTAGAGTCAATGGAGCCCGTCTGGCAGACCCCGCAAAGGCATTCGATCACGTTGCCAAAGTGACAGTGATTGTAGCGCTGAAGAAGTGCCTCAACGACAGTTGCCCAGGTGAGATCAAGAGAGGACTGGCTGAGCCAGCGGACCCAGAGTAGTGCGGACCCTTCCATGCCACTAAGGGCCGATGAGACCTTTTGCACCTGATGGATTTGGTGAATGCCAAAATACTGCTCGGCTCGGGCAATCCAACCTAGGGAGTCGATCCCGTTGAATGCAGGGATCTCGAAGGGGGAGGCTAGGATGCAATGTCGTCAAGGCAGTTCTTCAGGGGACAATGTGTTGGGGGATCCCAAGGCGAGGCAGTTTAGAGGTTGTGGAGCAGTTCCATATTCAACACGAACTGCTCGGCTTGGGCCTCGAGGCGAGAGTTGATGGTGGTGAAAGTATGTTCTGGGGACTCCACACTGAAGTCCATCGAGTGACATGGATTTGGCATGAGAAGGAGAGGTTCATGGCCGGCGGCGAAGAATAAGAGCACGGACGAGACGTTGCAGGTTTTCGAAAAGTGTAATGTATTACTGGAAATAAAAAAACCAAGCAAGCAACTACATATGGATCATGCTATCCAAGTCGGTCTGGACAAGTTCCAGGAACTTTGGGTTAGCAAGTTCTAAGAGGAAACTGTGTTCAAAATTGGGAGATGTCCAGATGGAAGGCGCGAGAAGAAGTGCGCAGCAGTAGGAGAATCCGTCAATCAGACTGGGTCGTGCGTTGGATCTACCGTCGCGTGTGATGTTGCAGTTGGAGCTGGACGCGAAATCCGGATCGACGGTAAGGCGATGAGTTTGGGCAGAGAAGGACGTGTAGGTCTTGGTTGCGGTTGCAGCAACTCGTTGATGCCACCGACGGAGTGGCTCGACAAAGCGGGGTGCGCTTGGTTGCGGCCGAACGAAGGCAAGAGGAAGTCGTAGAGACCAGCGCTGGTTTGGACACTTGCGGGCTGCCTAGTAGGGATCAACGATGTCGAAGCCTGGGTCAGAAGTATTCGAACGCAACATCGGAATTGCACGTGGTTGCAAATCCGGCGGATGAGAGCGGGCGGAAACGGAGGTCGGATCAATGTTACGAACACAGATATTAGATTGCAATAAAACTCGCAAACTGGATACAAATGACGAAGGATACTCATGCCTAACTTCAGGAGGCTGGTTCTTCCTTGAAGTCCCTTTCCAAATGAGAGATTCCAAAACCTTAATAATCCAAAATGTCTAATACTCCTAAGTCTCTTCCTTATATTGGGAGGTGGGCTCACTTTCACATTACCATAATGCCCTTGCAAAAATAAAAATACATAATGATTAAAACAAAATAAGATGCTCCAAGGAATCATCACTGTGCGTGCGTAACAATGTCATCCTCCACCTACAATCAAAATAGCTTCTTTCACAGATGTTTGAGAGCTTAAGCTTTGGCCCAATTGAAACAGAGCCACTTTGTGCGATGGTTCACCATTTCTATCGGAGATAGACAATGGATGAAATAGGGGTTGTCTGCAACTGTCCCCCCATCTCCACTCCAAGGTGGTGGCCCCATCGGTCTAGGGGCTTATGCTTGAGAGGAGGTGGCGGCTTTCGCTTCATTGGCTCGGTCCAGTTGAAGGTGGCAGTTACATATCTTAGCTAGGTTCTTGACAATGATGTGGTCTGGAAGGCCTTCAAACTCAAAATTCAATGTTCATGCTTTTGAAGTGCGGTGATGAAGATGACATGTTGCTCAGGCTGGATGTTGGACACATGCATCAATTACGTCTAGAATTTCTCCAAGTAATCATCTATAACTCAAGTTTTCCCCCAGGGGATTGATATGTATCTGCAGCCTAAAACGCATATGACAATACTGTTTGATGTCGTCCCTGGTCATATTAGGCTTCTCCATGTCTGAACCTAGGTACCACATTCTGGCTACCCTCACCAAATGGTAGGCGGCTAGTGAAATCCACTCCATGGTTGATGCCCCTGGGTCTTAGTTGGTGAAGAACTTCTTGCATGAGGTCAACCAGTCAAGCGGGTCGCTCTTTCCATTCCACGTCAAAAACTTTTGTTTGACATAAGTCACATAACATTGCAGGGCGTTGTTTTCGTAATAGCCTCCGTGAAATCCATCATTGTGGCCGTGGGAAGAAGACCCTCTATATAAAATGCTTCTGGTCTCGTCGCAGAGGAAGTTGCCGCTACTGTTGAGATGGAATGGGGCTCTCCATGTGGGCTGAGAGGTCGGCCAAGGCCGCTTTTTGTCGGCCTTCGCAAGCGGCAAGTTGATCCATCAGCTTATGCATCCTTTCAAACACCTTCTTCATGGGGTCAGTAAATCCCATCATGGCTGGTTCTAATGTCAAGTTGTTACTTTCTTGTGAGGTAGATCGAGTCACCGAACTGGATGAGACAGAGGAAGGAATTGCTTGTCTAGGATGATTGCTTCCCCATAAATCTTCTTGGTAGACTTATCCTGGGTTAGGATTTGGAGCCTTGTTGCGGCGTCTTAAGTGGGGGTGTCAGAGGAGTGCTGATGTGGATGGAGGCATGACAAAGTCGAATTTCTGTACCATGTGGCTTACGTCTCTGGGCCCTGGAGACACTCGGTTGACCTCAAGTGCTAGATGTGTTGGTCGGTCAAGTAGCCGCTGTTGTTCCTACTATCAAACGAGAGAAGAGAGAGGGTACTGAAAATGGAGCGGAAGAACAAACCTCACAAAATAAAATATTTGATTCAATTCCTTGCCCGACCCAGGTATAAATACATGAGCTGTAAAACAAATTGTAATGCATAGTCCGAACCAAGCCTAACCAAATAAATGTGACATAATTAAAAACAAACTGTAACGGGTAGTCCTGATCAACTCACGAACCCGAACCTAAAATAAATATGTTGTAATTAAATTGAAAAAATGTACTAAAATAAAATAAATGCGAAACGTAGAAAAGATCGTGGTGTGTCTACGCCTCGTCATCATGTTGCTTCCTACCATAAGCGTGTCCTACAAATGTGTTTGTGACATTCATGTTGCCCCACGGCTAATGCCAATGAATACTGAACAAACACAATACTGTTGGTTCAATGCACGGCAAGCTTATCATTTCCTTGGCAGAATTATGTTACTTTCACCGCCTACAACACTAGAGTATTACTGGTTCTTTTTGGAAGGAGCTTAATGTTTTTCGTACCATCCAGGGAATATCAGGTTCGAATTTCTTCAAATGATGCTAGGAATAGTCTACTAACCACAAGTTTTTGCCTTACCTTTCTCCATTTTCCCCCTGCAAAGGTGGACTGTGCTTTGAGACTTCACTTCTTTGGGCGCAGCTTTAGATACTCAACAATTATCAAGGTAACTGTAGGATGCAATTGTCCTAGTCCAATCATCTAATTAATTTTGAATTATAAAAAAAATTCTTTGTAAAATGGCCACCGAATTGAATAATGGAATTGATGCACCTCCAGAGGAAACACTCATTCTAAATTAATAATACAGAAGAATTAGCTTGCACAAACAGTTCCTTATTAATTAGGTTGATAGAAAAATAACAAAGTTTTCTTATTATTTTTAACGTGAAAAAAGGACCGTGCAGACACATGCACATCAAATAACAATTTTTTTTGTTTGTCTGGAGAGATCGGCACATTGTGCTTCACCAATGCTCTGGATGCTGAATGAAGGAAGCATGGTTATGTGCACATAAATCAAAATGGATTCTTGGGTCTGCCCTCTCTGATGTCTTTGGCTTTGATTTGAGGGCATGATTCCGCAGCAAACGCGACGGTATAGGGGGCCACTATTTCAGTGGTACTCTGTGAGCAGCCACTTTGTGCATTTATTGTCAAAGGTTAGGTCTTTCTCCTCTGAGAGAAGCCACTTTGTGCATAGTGCCAAAGGTTAGGTCTGTTTCCAATCTTCCCCCGCCCATACCCCCAATGATTGGGGACTATATGGGTTATGTTGTTGTTGTTGTTGTTGTCTGGAGAGATCGGCAAAAAGCTTGTGTAATTCATATTACTTTATGCAGGGGGAAAACCAGTAAAGGACATATTTATAGTTATAAGGAGTGACACCACAACTCCTATTCACAATGTTGGACTAATCTATAAGACTCCTAATGGGCCATTGAAGTGTGTCTTTGCATTGGGTTCTATATTTTTCACCGCAAATTGGATCATACATATCGTAGACTCCACGCTTAGAAAAAAACTGATGATACAGTGGCCAAGGCAAGACTTTTATGATGATAGCAAAGAGTTGGTCTGCAGCAAGAACATGTTGGAGATCAAGTTTGCGGAACTGGACTTTTTTTATGATGAAGTGGCAATCTATTTCAATGTGTTTGTTGTGTTCATGAAAGACTAAATTTTCTACTATATGAATAGCAGTTTTACTATCGTACTAGAGGACTACAGGAGATGTTAAAGACTTTCCGGACAATAGCTCAGAAAGGGTATAGGTCATCAAACAATATTCAACACCAGCAAATGATCGTGCCCCAACCGCTTATTTGTTGCTCCACTGTTGATTAGATGCCCTCCAAAATACCCAGATGCATGTAGACCGACAATCATCGATGAAGCCCACATTATCCTCATCAGAGTAGGTAATCAACAAGAAGTAAAATGAAGGTTTATACACAAGCCCTTGACCAGGAGCATTCTTTAGATGCTGAAGGATCTGCTCAACTGCTTGAAGACGGGATGCACAAGGAGCATGCATATACCTGCTGAAGGATCTTCATTAAGGAATGTTTTTTATATTTAGTTTGATGCACTAACAAGGAGATCAATACTCTCATTGTATTAAATTTTGGCTACTGGAGAACGTTTAGTCAATATCATATTGTTGAGTGGATCCACAAGCCACAAGACACATTTTTAAGCGCTCAATCGACCCATCTGGATGGTGTTTAACCGTAAATACATTACAACTAACTCAGTATTATCCAAGAGGAAGGGACACCAAATTCCAAGTCCATTGGCCTACATGGCCTTCATTTCTTAATCCATCGCTGACCGCCGCCCCGGATGGTTGAGAGCCTCCTATACAGAAGATGAGGTGGAAATAGAAGACAATGAACACACAAACTTTTGGAGTTTAGGAGATAGCCGGTGAAATGAGACATAGTGAGAAAGTGGATCAGAGAACTGTGGGCAGATCATCTGGACTCGGGGCATCGTCAGTAGGAGGCGACTGGCCCCGGGCATTTTGGAGAGTACAATGACGAGTATACAACTTCATTGGAGGAGGGGAGGAGGTGTCAGTATCATAATGGTTGGTAGATAATCAATAGGTATGTCGGTGATTCGATAAGACTAGAAGAGGAATATATAAGGGTTGATCCTCGACGAAGGTCACATCTGCGGATATCACAGAATTTCAATCAATGGGAGAATAAGATATGCATCCCTTCTAAGTTCAAGGGTATCCGACAAAGATATACTTTGGTAATTTGTGACACCAGCTTATCTAGAGTAGCAAGATGATGTACAAAACACACATACCCAAAGACTTTCGGCGTTAGAGAGAAGGGGGTGCAGATGGAAATAAGATGGAAAAGGGGGTTGCAAAGTCCAGGATAATTGATGGCATGCGATAATTAAATAACATGCAATGGTGATCACAAAATTTCAATAGAACTTTGGAACCTGCATTTAAAACATCAGAGATCTGGCTGCCTCAAACAGGTGATGTTACTTCAGCTTCAGCTCTGCCACTTCATTTTGTTGTGGTGTGTAGGAGCAAGATGTTTGATGAATAATACTCATGGTATTATAGTTATTCTTAAATTCTTGACTAATGTACTCGCGAACATTATTGATCTAAATGATTATTTTAATATTAGTCAAAATTAATTGCGAGTTACTGCGATGAAGAGCGAAAGACATGCATGACCTCAAAATGATAATGAAATAAATGTACTCACGACATGCGAGAATGATCATCTATAAAATTTACAAAATAACAATATCCAGATAAACTTGCAGTTTTATATGAATCTCAAATGCCTGAATGCATTAAAGAAAGCTCCTTGTAGAATTGGAGAAGGGGGGGGGGGGATTGAACGATGTTGTTTTCCGTAGATGCAAGACTCACATGTAATATCAGAAAGATTATAATCTGGAAGGGTCTTTTGTAAGATAGGGAGAGGCTCATGGCCAAGACGTCGTTGTCAGTTGATGAAAGTGATGGAAGAGAGTGTTGATGGAGGTAGATCCAGAATGTGGATCCCGTTCGACAACCATGTCTTACCAAGGATACCCCACGTCCAACGATCTTGCACCACAGAGGAAGAAGGAGAAGAAATTATGGTGCCGATGATCATGAGTAAGACGACTAATAGAGAGAAGATTAAACGGTGAACCATGAACATGAAATATAGAGTGTAGAGAAATATAGAAGGTAAGAGGCACGTCTCCAGATCCGCTAATCGGGGTGGTCTCTCAATTGGCAGCAATGATGAATTTTGGACAAACCGTGTTCGTGTACCACAAGGGTTTCTGCGGAGTAACATAATTTGTGGCCCCAGAATCCACTATCCAGTAGGGACTATGACTGAGACATTATATACTTTCCTTGTACACAGAAGCAATCAACCAGAAGGTTTGAGTAACCAGCTCCTGAAGACTCTTGAGTTCCTCCCTCGTGGTGTCAATTTTAGATCGGAATGTGTTGGGAATGCCTGTTGCAGGAAAAGCTTGGTGAGAAGGGTTTTGTTGCTGCTAGGGAAACCTATGTTTCCATAGCAAGTTGCCTTAATGTGATTTGGCCACAGTTGGTACATAGAGCATCACCCACTCGAGAGCCCATGCGACCTCCCTCGCGCCCAATATTGACGGGGTGGGTTGGAGCGTGCTCCAATAGAATGTTGGAACATGACGAGAGATGGTGGGGTAGTGAACTTCAGAACCATCGAGCTCACCTCCGACAAGGATGGGATTGTTGGAGAAGACAAAACATTGGATTGTATATTGTCGAGATGTGGTAGTATTCTAGCCATCTCGTTAGTTATACGATTTGCTTCCTTCTGAGCCCTTTGGGTTGCCATATCAATAGTAGGAGGATGGTGTTGAATCCATATTTCGATGAGAATTGCGCCGTGAATGACGTCAGATCGCTATCCACACCAGGTTTAACAATTTGGAGGTCTCAGAATAGATCAAACAAGTGTTGGAGGATATCTTTTTCAGAGGAATGGGACTTTATTCATCCCACATAGTCTTTGCAGTTTTGAGGTGCATACTCATTCAATATGGCTTGCTTTCCATAGAGTTCAGTATTCATGATTGAACTCGACACTCATTCCGAAGTCATTATTTTGTAGGCTCGTTCGGGGGTTCTCTAGTCAGGTGATTAAGAAGACCTTTATTTTGGGGAACTCAGCGCACCAAGCGGACCCAGTCAACGAAGTTCTTCCCAGTAAGAGAATTACTAGTAATTTTCAGGTCATCTTTGATTTCTTATATGGGAGCTGAAGACACATGTATGATAGTTGAAATCGATGCAGCATCTGTCCCCATTTCACAAGACCAAAGATGGCGAGAGCAGGTCAAGGCACGAGCATTTTTGGCGAAAACATGTCAGTGAGAATTGGTTTGGCTGGAACTAGTTCGACAATCGTCCTTCGAGCTGAAGTCAAACGAGAGATTTTGTGAGCTCTGTAAACAACAAGAGGAACGACGAGACTGATCAACGAACTTGAGGTCGGGCGAGACGAGATTGATCGGCGTGGTCTAGGGGTAGTCGAGCAGGCTAAGGTCGACTGGCTTGATGGCGAGATTGGCTGACCTAGATCAAAGATGGCAAGACCGATTCACGAGACTGGTCGGCGAAAGCTGAGTATGTGCGGGTGCAATCGCGAGATTGAGTACGAAATCTGATCGTTCGAGAACAGTACGATAGCTCAAGCAGCACGAGAGTGGGAGCTCGAACACAAGAGGACTCCACAATCATGGGCGAAAGCAGGAAGCGGCAGTCGGAGGCGTGTTTAGGAATCAAGCTGCTATGAAACCATTTGAGAAATTGGAAAAAAGTGTGTAATTCTTATTACTTCATGCAAGGAGAAAAAACAAGTACATGCACACATTTATAATTCCGAGGAGTGACACCACAACTCCTATTCACAATGTGAGACTAATCTATACAGATAAACAAGACTCTTAATGAGCCATTTTAAGCGGGCATTTGCATTGAGTTTCTATACACATATTTTCTTCTATAGTTTGTAATCTCGTCTTTATTATTTTGTTTGTTGCCCTGCTTTATTAAACTTGAAATTCTTAAATTTGTTATGTAAGTGTTATGGTTTTCCGATTGCTAGCGGATGTGCAGTCTTGAGTGGTAGAAATCTCTGAGAGAATCGTATCGACCCTTTCCTGACCTAGCCTTCCCAATGACGGAAGATGCAACAGGAGCCGAGCTCAATCGCGAGAGGAGATAGGGAAGCCTTGCTCAACCTTAGCCCTAGCTTAAGAAGATGAGAGGGGGGAGAACAAATCAAGGGAGAATTAGGGTTTCATTCCTCTTCCTCTAAGGCCCCCTCACTCATATATATAATGAGAGAAAAAAGTTCCCAAAATATTACTATTATGCCCCTCACTCGGGTTACACAATGTGTTATAAATTTAAAGTGCGCGAAAGGATAAAAATGCAAGAAATAAAGATACAATGCAAGAACGAGAAGATGCACTTTGTCCGCGGTCGCGCGTCATCACCCCTTGCGTGGGTCCATAACATCACCTCTCCCGTGTGGATCAAAATTGTCTTCAAGCTTGGCGTACGGGGTTCTCGTCGTCTGAGCATCCTCGTCGTTGT
This sequence comes from Dactylorhiza incarnata, assembly GCA_033032865.1. NCBI lineage: Eukaryota > Viridiplantae > Streptophyta > Magnoliopsida > Asparagales > Orchidaceae > Dactylorhiza > Dactylorhiza incarnata. The sequence goes on from JAWHQI010000147.1 coordinate 479,600, forward strand.
CGTTCAGGGGATCATCAACTTCTAGTCAAAAAAGACATTTGCACCTCTGCCTGACAGTATATCGGTCATCGCGGTTGAAACAAATCCCTTGTGCACGTCGTTTCGTTTTCTCCGCTCGTAACATGTGTTTGATGGCAGGGGGCGCTGAATTCTCGCCCTTGGGTGTGATGGAAAAGGTACCAGGATGAGGAGGGGTGTCTTCCTACTGACTTACCTCGTTCTTGTTGTGGCGGTTGCCATACAGGTTGTCCATAAGGAGTCGTTTCTCACAAATAAGGGCTAGCCTCATGGGTGTGTTGAGGTCCAGCGAGGCTTAGAATTTGACATCGAAACACAGTTGATCATGTAGGCTTGCAGTGAAGATAGTCACTTGGTGTTCCGACATTATAGAAGGGACACGAGCAAGTAACATCTGAAAGGTCTCCAAGTGATTATCGATTAACCCTTATTGCTTGAGTGAGACAAGGTGGCCAAACCTATTTCTGTGGAGTGGTGAGTCGAAACGCAAATTGTAGGAATGTTTGAAAGGCGACCAATTTAAATTGGTGGTCTCCCGCGCGAGCTGTACGTACCACAACTATGTTAAGCCCATGAGGTGGAAAGAAGTCAAGCATATCCAATCCTCCCACGACATGAGGTTGTTGGAGAATAAATGCTTACAGTTCGTGAGCCAAGCTAGGGGTTTGCTCTAGATATCAAATAAGGGAAAATCCAACTTCACACAACGCAGAACACTGTTTCCCATGGACTGAGACATGTGAGAATCGGAGGTCATGAAGAACGGCGGCTTGCCCTAATTGGAACTCGTCGCTGGGTGGTGTGATGGCTAGGTGATAGATATGAGCAATCAATGCGGTCAGCCAGAGCAACGAATGTGGTTTGTTGTTTAGCATGAACAACTATCGGCTTTTGCATGGGCTCCATAATCTGCGCGAGAGTAAGACCATCCACATCCATGGTCGCAGAATGCATTTGGTGGTTGTCTGGAGATGGCGGAAGTGGAGGTAGAGGGCTGAGAAGCCTAGGTCGGAGATCTAGGCACTAAGGTGGCAATGGCAGTAGCAAAGAAGCAATATAAGATGGATGGGAACTCATTTAAAGGTAACAATGGGTAGGTCGATGAGCTGGTAGATGAGCTACGACTACACGGTAACTGTTGGAAGCGGGGTTGAGAGGAATCAGGTACATAAAAGCAGTAGTTGAGGGTCGGGTGTCGTCGGTAATCGAGCGCAGAGGAACGGCCGCTGAGGATCGGGCGTCGTCAGGTACAAGGGTGTCAACCTTATGGGAGTGAGCATGATCTTGGAGGAGAGCACCAAAATCGTCAGCAGAGTCACATGGCTAAACGGGCTCGGGCGTAGCAGATGGCGCGAACTTGAGCCCTGGCGTGAGCATGCGAGAGTCATCCAGCTGGTCCTGTGGGTTTTGCGAGTTGTGCTGGAGCAAAGGCTGATCTCGTCTGGTTTGCGAGTGGAGGAGACAAGTGGAGGCATGCGTGGGAGGAGAAGGCTTTAATACCAAGTTGTTATGGTCTTCCGATTGCGAGCGGTGCGCAGTTTTGAGAGGGAGAAGTCTCAGAGAGGATCGTCTCGACCCTTCCTTGACATATCATTGCCAATGGCAGAAGGATACAGCGGAAGCCATGCTCGGCCGAGAGAAGAAGGGAGCGTTGCTCAACCCTATCCTTTCAGTAAGAAGATGAGAAGGGGAAGAGAAGATCATGAGACAATTAGTGTTTCATTCCTCCTCCTCTAAGCCCCACACTCTCTCACTCACATATACAATGAGAGGCTAAAGTTCCCAAAATATATCATTATGCCACTCACCCGAGTTTGATTATGTGTGAGTAATTGAAAATGCACGAAAGGAAAAAAAATGCAAGAAATAAAGGTACAATGCAAGAACGAGAAGATGCTCGTTATCTACGGTCATGCATCATAACCCCCTACGTCGGCCCATAACAGTTAGTTCTTGAAATGTGTAATATAATATGCTTGCGTTACTTTCTTACAATGATCTTTCTTAATTCTATGCAAGTCCCTTAACTAATCAATGCTGGAGGCTGCTGAATTCTGGGTGAGTCATCTCAGACTTTTAATATATTTCCTTATTTTACTTTTAGATTGTGCTTTGTAATTCTGCATTTACTATCTTGTATTAAGGTGAAGTTTTATATTTATTTTATTCCGTTTTGTTTTGTATTTCATTTTCTTACCGAAGAGTGCACAGTTGTACAAATGCAAATTTGAGTTTTCTGTTTGTTACTGATATAAATTGTTACAAAATTGCTTCCAGGTGCAAGAAGTACCCCTCAATGGAGTTGAGAGGCCTTTTCCAGTATCTTGTTAACCAATTGAAGAAGGGAACAGGCGTTGAGCTTGTTTTACTTCAGGTATGTGCTGTAGCATGGTATTTCTACTTCTATTTTTATTTTCTTCAGCATGTTAGTTTTTGTGTTTTTATTTTGAGATCAAATTTTCAGGAACTCATTCAACAAATGGCAAATGTTCAGTACACTGAGAACATGACAGAGGAACAACTTGATTCTATGGCAGGAAGTGAATCGTTACGTTTTCAAGCAACTCTATTTGGTATGGCTAGGAATAATAAGGTAAGATCCGTGATTTTATTGGTTTTAAAATTGATTTTCTTTAGTGAACATGCGCCGTAGATGTTTAATTTGTGTTGGATGCCAAGCTAGTTATTATTCTATATTCTTCAGTTTTAGTCTCACATTGTCTCTGAGCATTTAGTCTCTATTGTATTTCCTATATGTTCCCTACATTTGTATGTGGTTGAAAAGTATCTATTCTCTAACACTGTATCAGAGTGAGAATTAATTCTTCCTTGATTTCTCTCATTAGAAACCCTCGTGCAACCCAGCTCGCACGTCCTGATCCTGATCCAACTTCTCGTCAGACTCTCACCCATCCACTCTGGTTTAATTCTCCTCCACGAGCTACTCTCCGTTCTGTTTTTCCGTAAGTGGACGCCTAGCCCAGCGCTTCTAGCGATTATCTTCCAACAGCTGCGCCCAACAATTACAGTGGCCCGTCTGCTCTCACCTTTGGCAATCGACCTGCTGTGTTGAGTCCAGCAACCTGCCTACTGTCGTAAGGACCTACAACAAGTATCGAGAGGTCTCGCCTGGACTAATCGGTCTAGGTTCATGCTCCAGAGCCTCATTCAAGCATGCAGAACTTCTTTATGGGTTCTTTCAGGATGATTGTTCCTTCTGATTACCGATCTCCCTTCGTTTTCGGTTGGTGATTGGTTGAAGTTTTTTTGTGTTGGTCGTGCTCGATTTTTTGCGTGTTCTCTATGGCACAACCCACACAACATTCTCCTCTCAATCTCCTCCCTCTCTCTAAACGGCCCAAATTTCTGTCGCTTGGAGTGTCTCCTTCTCCTTCTTAGCGAGATCATAAAAGAAACGGCATCATCTCACTGACCTACCTCCTCCCACAGATCCTACATCACCGATTGGGAAGTGGCTGATACATTGTTCGCACTGGCTACCGAACAACTTATCAGATACTTATCTTTGTATCATCTGTCATGCTGAGCTGGTCAAATCTGCTTGGGATCATCTAGCAACACTATATTTCATATAAGATCCCCCTTCGAAACTAGGCACGACCAGAGGATCTTATCGCACACCACCACCAATCCACAACAAGAAGGGAATAACGGAAGAGTAGAGATATGAACGTCTCAACCCTCTCTCATCATTCTCTTCCAAGCTACAAACCGACGATAGTGCTAAGCACCATCACACCCCAACCAAGGTACGTTATGAGCAGTAGCGGAAGAATTATTAGCGGAAAACTAGCCACATAGTAGAGCACAGAAATATGAGTATATAACTATAAGACAGAAATAGCCACAACAACGACACGATGACCCCACAGTCCAAGTACAATAGTCTATAGAAATCTGGGGGCTCACAAGTAACATGTCAAGCCGGATGAAAGATAATATATAAGTGTCGTAAATATGTAAATCTAATGAGCTAATTATATGACTGATGATGCATCATGCCTTCTGTCTCCACGCCAAGTCCACGTCAAGTCCACGTCGAGTCCACATCAAGTCCACGTTGAGTCCACGTCAAGTTCATGCCATAGCTTTGGAAACACCCGTGGTTGCGTCGCCATCGACGGAGTCTCCGCCTAAAATGATAAGCGTGAACGTGTCAGTCAAACTAGACTGAGTGGTTCTTCCCGCTCCCCCCAAAGCCCTAGTGCTTAAGGGAGGGAAATATCACGCTGCAAGAAGTGACAGACGGTATAATATGCAAGTATAGCAGACACGTATAAGTATGGTAATATTATGAGTACAACTAGCAGACTATTATATATAAGCAAATAGACTAAGCAGTGTATGGTAAGAAAATGAAAGTATAAGTTCTACTGTTTCGAACCTAGCGGTGTCCGCACTCACGCACCCAATGATGGCGAAGCTAAAATAGTATGAAACGTGTTATAATCTAAGAGCAGTACTAGTAAAAGAATAAACCTCACATGGATTAATATCATCACAGGTGCACATGAAATCTATGTCGACATAGCCTTAACAATTCAAACATCGTCGAGACACAAGCACTCGATCGAAATCAAGTACAAACTAATTACTGTGACACTTATTCGTGGGGTAGTTAAGCCCACAGGCACCACTGTCGTGCCAAACGGTGACAGTGGCACGTCCTGACCACTTCTAGGGTATTTAAGCACAACCATCCCTAGGCCTTACGTACGGCTGTCCGAGCTCGTACTCAGTCTTCGCCCATACTGACGGAACAACAAAAGAACTGAGGCATAACTCAGGTCGAACTTCAGGTGGCTAACACCTATACAAACAACAACTAGGCTAGGGCACACGTTGTTGTTCGACCATGACGTTATCCTAGAGTCACTGTACTAACCCTCCGGAGTGTGACACCGGTACAGCCAGCGACCCGCCACATACATTCACACACATTATCTTTTCATACAAGCAGGATTACATACAATGTAGGGCACCAACTAGGGAGGCGAACAACTCGTTACTCTACCCAACCAAAACACTACACAAACCTCACCCATGTTAAATTCATAGAACCACTAAGTGGTTATGTATAATAATATGCTTTACGTGCAATAAACGCCTCAGATTAGGGATCCTAGTCACTTCCCAGACTTAGAATAGGATTTGGGTTAGCCACCTCATATGGTTGGCGGCGCGGCCATTATTTAACAAATATCATGTCGTTGATTCATTATCATGAAGAAGGTGATGCTAACAGCGTCGGTTCAGTTATTCTACCCTAAGTCGACTAAGCATTCCACAGGCTGGGAATCTTCACCGTCGAAGGTCTCTGTCGCAAGCTTCACGATTACCACAATTGCACGATTCTATCATCATCGTAAGTTATCGTTGTGAGCTCCACTGCTTATTTTCATCGCACGATCACTGCGGGTTTCATCACAAGATCCACCATCGATCTCACCGCACAATTCAATGTTATTTATCGATGCGCGAGCGTTGCTACTTTGATCGTGTGCATCAATATTATTTACAGACGCGCTATCGTCGTTATTTTGACCGCGCGCGCATCAATATTATTTACAGTCGCACTATCATCATTATTTCGACCGCACGCGCATCAATATTATCTGTCGTCGTGCGAGCGTCGTTGTTTCGACCGCGCGCGCATCAATATTATTTGTCGTCGCGCGATCGTCGTTGTTTCGACCGCGTGCGCATTAATTTATTTACCGCCGCGCGCATAAATATTTATTTACCGTTGCGCGCATAAATATTTATTTACCTACGCGCGATCGTCGTTGTTTCGACCGCGCGCGCATCAATATTATTTGTTGCCGCGCGAGCGTCGTTGTTTCGACCGCGTGCACATTAATATTTTTTTACCGTCGCGCACATAAATATTTATTTATTGTCGCGCACATAAATATTTATTTACCGTCGCACGCATAAATATTTATATACCGTCGCGCGCATAAATATTTATCTACCGCCGCGCGCATAAATATTTATCTATCGTCGCGCGCATAAATATTTATCTACTATTGCACGCATATTTATCTTCCGTCGCGCGCATAAATATTTATCTACCGACGCTCGCATAAATATTTATCTACCAATGCACGCATAAATATTTATCTACCGACTCGCGCATAAATATTTATTTACCGACGCGCGATCGTCGTTGTTTCGACCGCGCGCGCCTAAATATAATTTTTCGTCGCGCGATCGTCTTTGTTTCGACCGTGCGCGCAATGATATTTATTTATCATCGTGTCGCACCCCGAGACTCGCGGAGAGAGGTCGCAAGGACCCACTCAAAATGATCCGCGACCACGCCGAGCACGACTACGCTCGTGTGTCCGCGGGTCGCCGGAAAAACGGGGCTTTTGCGAGAAGGTTTCTACAATTGAAAACCTAAGATCTATGCGGAGGGAAGAGTCGAGGAAGAACGTACCAGATGTCCATGCATGCTACCCAATAGCCGCGTATGCGGTATTTGTCCGTCGTTCCCGTCCATGGTCAGATCTCACCGATCTGGATCCCGTTGAACGTCGCCAAAGAGGAGAAGACGCCTTTGAGTGGTTTTCTTGGTCTTCGGCGAGATAAGATCTCGTTGTTTTGGAGTTCTACCGCCGGAAAATCAGTTGAGGTAGGTGGTGGAGATGAGATGGTGGCGGTTTGCTTGGGGATGTACGTGAGAGAGAGATCTAGAGAGGGTGTCTTGGCTCTTAGACGAAAACAAGAGAGAGAGATGTGAGAGAGTGGAGAGAAATAGAGATCTGTGGGAGTGAGAGATCTAGAGAGATGGAGGGAAATAGGGATGGATAGAGAGATCTGGGTTCATATCTAGAGAGATGGAGAGAGAGAGAGTGGAGAGGTGGTGGAGCTTCGCCGGAGTAAAGGCTTGTTGGAGGAGAGCTTGTCATGAGGAGAGATCACGTCGTGGAGGTTGCCGAAGAGGAGCGCCGGAGCTTGGAGGAGAGAGAGGGAGAGGGTGCTCGACAGTTTGTTTGTTGTTGGTGGCCGGCTAGTAGCAGGGACGTGGCCGGAGGCTCACGAGAGAGGAGTTCTGAGTCGCCGTGGAAGAGGCGAGTTGTAGAGAGAGAGAGAGGGACTCGGGCTGACAACGCAAGGAGGAGGTTAGTTTCGGCATTCTAACCTAAGATTTTATAACTTATATATATATACACACGAGCAGTCGTGCACGGGGGACCCCGTGCGGGGGGGGGGGGGGGGGACATTGGCCGTGGGGGAGACATTTGTCGTGGGGGGCGACATTTGTCGTGGGGGCGACATTGGCCGTGGGGGCGACATTGGTCGTCGGGGCGACATTGGTAGTCGTGCACGGGGGATCCCATGCGGAGCGGCGACATTAGGCGGGGGCGGTGACATTAGTCATCGCGCAGACATTGGTCGTGGGCGGCGACATTAGTCGTGGGCGGCGACATTAGTCGTGGGGGGCGACATTGGTCGTGGGGGGCGATTTTGGTCGTGGGGGTGACATTGGTCGTGGGGGGCGACATTGGTCGTGTGCGGCGACTTTGGTCGTGGGCGGCGACATTGGTCGTGCGGGGAGACATTGATCGTGAAGGGGGACATTGGTCGTGGGCGGTGACATTGGTCGTGGGGGGCAACATTGGGCGGGGGGGTGACGATATTCGGTGGGGGCGGCAACATTCGGAGTGGGCGGCAACATTTGGTGGGAGCGGCGACATTGTTCATAGACGGCGATATTGTTCGTGGCGACAATATTTGACGGGGCGACAACATTTTAAAAGCAAAGCAATGGACAGGGCGACAATATTCACTATGGGAGGAGAGAAGCAGAGCAGTATCCAGATCTGAAATGAATCACCATAGGTGGGTAAATTGGTCACAACAAATCCATAAAATTTAAAGAGAATACAGAACTAAAATGAAAGTGCAATTCTCAACAACATAAAAATTTAAGATCTAAAATGAATCACCAAGCATGTTTTTTTAAAAGCATTTTTTTTTTCAAAAAATTGGTTCTAATCTCAATCAAAAAACTGTTTCTAATTTTAAAAATCTAATTTGACATTTAAAAAAACTGATGCTAATTTTTAAAAAACAGATTCAAAAAAATTTATTCTTGATGTTGATCCTTAAGTTGCATCATATAATATTCATGAATGGTCACCGTCTAAATTTCTTCTCCACCAATCACATGGAAAAGCATATTTTTAGTCAAAGAAATTAAAAAAAAATATACAAAGGACTCAATTTGCAATAAAATGCAGTTCTTGGAACTGAAGGTCCCTTTCTAGGTGTTACCAAATTGCTTCGACCTCTTAAACATAACGTGCCCTAGTGCTTTAACCTCTATTATGAATTCCTTTTCAGCGTGCCCTTCTGCTGAACAAATAGAATAATTTACAAATATTTAAAAAAGCATTGTAAATTGGACAGATTGCTTGGCTTGTTACGCATGATCCAAAGCAGGCATAACAATACAACAGCGTTGCTGCTACTTAAGACTTAGTCTACTTGTTGTTCACACATTTCATTAAAATTATAATGCCTAAATTCTCATCAACAAATCGATATTCAAAATAGAATAATAAAAATTAGAGCAAACCATTGAATGAGCACACATGGAGTAGTCCACTTGAAGATTTATCTCCTGAAATGAACTTTAACACATGCAAATACACTGTAAAATCAAATAGAATAATTTAAAATAGATCAAAAACCATTGAAAGAGCAAACACATCTCTTTGCACAGGCATTGTCATTTTTGGAGAACTTGTATAAGGGAGAAGAACTTCCATTAGCTGCTTCCCTACTGTAAATTGTGCTAATATAATTTGAAATAATTGAAACATTAGGCAACCATTAATTAGATAATGTTATACAAAGTAGAGTATCAAGTTACTAATAAAAAAAAGTTGTGGAAACTCTAAAGCAGCAAGAGGAGCACTTTAAGCTCTGAAGAATTAGGCATGCTCGATCTTTGAGTTAAATAGGACTTGAACACTGAATGAAAATGCTGAACTAAGTTGGGTACACTCTTAGTAAGCATTATATTTCACCAAAGTATAATGACCCTTGAGGTTCCACAATCCTAAGCAAAACCTAAAGAACATTGACTTAAACAATGTGCTGATAGAGCTATATTGAGAAAGCATTATGATTTGTAAATATGTATATGCATATACACAATAACATGACATTGAAAAATATAAAGGAAAATTATAGTTGAGTTATACACAACATACCGCCGCCTAACTGTACATAGCTGAAAACCAGTGGTCTTACCGCCTTATTGTCTATCTGCTCATTACTCGTTTGATGCTCACTCATGCTTCAACCTTTATTCTTCATTAGTTTATTCATACAATATTGTGAGCATTATTTCATAGAGAGTGTGAGCAAGACCTACTCATAGTTTATTGTGAGCTATCACATAAACTCAGAGAAAGAATGAACTCATATAAATTGTGAGTGAAGTAAACTAAACATATATCTAAAAATCTAAACAACGCAAAATAATGTAAGCACAAAGTTAACACAGATTATTTAAACACATATATAAGATTCTAAACTATATCAAAAATAATATTTGGTTATCCTTATCGAAGCTGCATGTACAAATTCAATAAAAGGACCCAATGAATGGAGGCAAACACAGAGCAGTACCTGCAAGGAGAAGTAATAGGAAGGCTCCAGATTCCGTCGGCGTCGAAGAAGGCTCCAGATTTTGGCGGCGGCAAAGAAGGTTCAGGTTCCGGCGGCGTCGAAGAAGGCTTTAGCTTCCAGCGGCATCGAAGAGGCCTTCAGCTGAAAGGTCACACCAAATGAATCAGAAGGTCAGCTGAAGGCCTCTTCGATGCCCCCTTCAGTTCCAAGAACTGCATTTTATTGCAAATTGAGTCCTTTGTATACTTTTTTTTTTTAATTTCTTTGACTAAAAATATGCTTTTCCATGTGATTGGTGGAGACGAAATTTACACGGTGACCATTCATGACTATTATATGATGCAACTTAAGGATCAACATCAAGAATAAATTTTTTTTAATCTGTTTTTTAAAAATTAGCATCAGTTTTTTAAAATGTCAAATTAGATTTTTAAAATTAGAAACAGTTTTTTGATTGAGATTAGAACCAATTTTTTGAAAAAAAAAATATGCTTTTCAAAAAACATGCTTGGTGATTCATTTTAGATCTTAAATTTTTATGTTGTTGAGAATTGCACTTTCATTTTAGTTCTGGATTCTCTTTAAATTTTATGGATTTGTTGTGACCAATTTACCTACCTATGGTGATTCATTTCAGATCTGGTTACTGCTCTGCTTCTCTCCTCCCATAGTGAATATTGTCGCCCTGTCCATTGCTCTGCTTTTAAAATGTCGTCGCCCCGTCGAATATTGTCGCCACGAACAATATCGCCGTCTATGAACAATGTCGCCGCCCCCACCAAATGTTGCCGCCCACTCCGAATGTCGCCACCCCCACCGAATGTCGACACCCCCCCACGACCAATGTCATCGCCCAGGACCAATGTCCCCCTTCACGATCAATGTCTCCCCGCACGACCAATGTCGCTGCCCACGACCAATGTCGCCCCCCCCCCCCCCCCACCAATGTCACCCCCACGACCAAAATCGCCCCCCACGACCAATGTCGCCACCCACAACCAATGTCGCCGCCCACGACCAATGTCTGCGCGATGACCAATGTCGTCGCCCCCGCCTAATGTCGCCGCTCCACATGGGGTCTCCCGTGCACGACTACCAATGTCGCCCCGACGACCAATGTCGCCCTGACGACCAATGCCGCCCCGACGAGCAATGCCGCCCCGACGGCCAATGTCGCCCCCCACGACAAATGTCGCCCCCCCTACCAATGTCGCCCCCCCCCCTCCCCCCCCCCCCCCCCCCCCCCACCCGCACGGGGTCCCCCGTGCACGACTGCTCGTATATCTATATATATATAGACAGAAATATTTTATAAGTTTAATTATAATAATAGTGATATTATTATTAATACCATAAAAGCGTATGTACAATGACTTGGAGGACTCGAAATTTGTCTCAGGAGGGCTCGTTACGACCATCTCGTCGATACGTACCCATTGTTTTAAATGTCCTTCGGCAGTCCGACATGTCTCCCGACATGTCATTTTTAGGACAAAGCGATTTGTTTTTCTAAAAAAAAAATTGTCATTTTGTAAAATATAGACCGACATGTCCGTTTTTTTCGATATATCGGCCGACGCGACTTTTAAATATATAACACGCTATTTTATTTTATGTTATATTAGCAGACTAACATCATATGTTTAAATCGCATATGAATATTATATTATGTATGTTTAAATCGACTAGATCAAGGGATTCAGTTTTTAAAAAAGATTATGTTATATTAGCAAACTAGCATCATATGTATTATATTATATTATGTACGTTTAGTCATTGTAGCTCAAAATTCAGAGTAAACCAATTGTAATTGGTTCACAGGACCAACAAGGTCACTCTGGTGCCGAATAGGCTGACCAAGAGAGGTCAATTGAACCGGTTAGGTCTCCTAGGTGACTCAATTGGTCGGTTCATAATTTCGGGATGTTACATTCCAAAGGTGCCAAAATCTCAAATTTATTCCCTGTACTTTGATTTATTTGTCTTATGATAACCCAACGTTGTATATCAAGGGATTCAGTTTTTGGGAGCTGAACTCCTTCAACTTTGGCCTTTTTCAACTGACATTGTCATGCCACAAAAACACTTTGAGGAGTTATCGGTTGTCTGTTTCATTTAACGTCTTCCCAACTCTTATAGTTGACTCGACAAAAGATCTTGGGGGAAAGCATCATTCCTACATTGGGGACTACTACTAAGGTGGACAATGTGACCACATACGTTACACCTGTCTCCTCAGATAATTTCGCACATGTTGAGTGTTGAATTTAATGTGGTCGTGGACCTAGAGGTCGTCAAGTGAGACGTATTGTACACCCCCCCTATATGTACTCATTGTGGCAAAATATGTCACTTGGTACCAAGCATCCGCATCTCCGGCCACAGGCTCATGTTGGCGCTCATGATCCCGATCTTATGTTATGGGTCCTATTATTATTATTATTATTATTTTCCATATATGCATTTATTATGTCATAAGAGTCGCGTCCTTATATGACGCATGATTTGTGTCGTGTCCTATTTAGTCGTGTGTCCAAGTTTGTCTTTATTTCCTTAAGTGTTATTTCCTTTTTGATGTCGATTGTAAGTCCTATTTAAAGGACATAATATGTCCTGTATCGGTATGCAAGAAATAAAGTCTATTTCTCAAACCCTAAAGAGATCTTGGAAGCTCTCTCTCCCTCCAGCACGCCCCGCATAGGCAGTCGCGGTCAAGGCTCTGTAGTATCTCCGCCTCCGTCATCTCCACCTCCGGCTACTCTTCCGGCGACCCCCAAGTTGGTCCGTAACAACTTGGTATCAGAGGGCGTCTTCCGCCTACGCACGCCAACATCGGCATCCAGTCCAATCAGCCGTTCGATCCCGAGTCGATTTGAACGTTCGGTCGATCGATCGTTCTCCCTGCGCATCTCCTTCTCCCTGCGCATCTCCACCGCCTCCTGGCACTCGCTGCTGCATCCCCCAGCACAGCCATCGAAGATCGTCGAAGCCATCCCGACGCGTCAACGCCGCGCCTTCTACGCCCTTCTGCTCGTCGAGCGTCGGCGCCTTCGTCACCCGCACAGTTGCCTCCATTCCGCCTGCATCGAGCCCTCGACAGAGCTTCCCGCGCCTCTGTTCTCCGCGGCTTCGAGCCCTGCGCGACTCTGCGCTCCACGCCTCCTCGAGCCCCGTGCAAATCGAATGCAACAAAACTGCGTCCGCCGCTTCCCTCAAGCCACCGCACCCTTTTTTTCTTATCGAACCTTGCGCATAGGAATTAATCAAGGGCATTATTCTGGGGGAATATTTATTTTCCATCATTGGAAAACGACTTGGATCTCGCGACACCTCACAAACAGACGCCTCCGAGCAATCTATCCGTCCCGTCACCCGCTCCTTATCTCGTGCTACCTCCATCCACAACATGGTAGAGTCGACCGACTTCTTGGAAGCTATGAACCAGCTCCACACAGTTATATCCGCCATAGATGCACGCCTTCGCGACGTGGAGACACGCTTTCGGGACGCCGACGCACGACATCAGGACGACATGGCAACCCTCACCACCAAGCTCAACGGACTAACAACAGCACCTCCAGTGGTTACCACCCCACCCACGGATCACGCCAGTCGCCAGCAGCAGTCAAGTTCCGTTACCGCCGCTCATTCGTCACGAGCCGCCACCACAAACTCTTTTACACCCTGAAGCTGCTATTCTGCCACGTTATACCCGTTTGGAATTTCCCACATACGATGGGAAAACTGATCCCTTGGGCTGGCTCACCAGGTGCGAGCAATTCTTTGGCCATCAACAAACTCCGGCAGTTGAACGGCTCCCTTTGGCCTCCTTCCACCTTCTCGACTCGGTCTTGCTTTGGGCCACTCGTCTCCTCACTGATCAACAGGGCCTATCGTGGGACGACTTCAAGCGATTTTGCAACCTGCGCTTCGGCCCTCCCATCCGCAGCAACTCCCTGGGTGCCCTCACAACACTACGCCAGACAGGCTCCGTGGACGACTATCTGGACCAGTTCCAACTTCTTCTGGCGCACGTCACGCTTTCCCCAGATATGCAGGTCGACATCTTCACCGCTAGACTTCGCGATCGCCTGCGACTCGATGTCAAATTTGAGGCTCCTCCAGACTTAGTGACTGCTGTGAGTCTGGCCAGGCTATGTGACCGTCGCCTCCAACTGGCACAGGAGACATATCCTCCCACCAACATGGGCATTCAGCAAGAACGCACCGATGGTCATTCAGCCTCACCAGTTCGTTGACTATCTCAAGCCGATATGATGAAGCGACGCGCGCAAGGCTTATGTTACAACTGCGACGAACAGTACACTCGAGGCCACAGGTGCAAACGACTTTTCTATCTACAGGTCGAGGACTCTGATGATGAGGGCGTCGGCTGACGCGGACACCATTGATTTCCCTCGAGCTTGAGGACAAGCTCAATTTGAAGGCCGGGAGAGATGTTATGGGTCCTATTATTATTATTATTATTATTTTCCATATATGCATTTATTATCTCATAAGAGTCGCGTCCTTATATGACGCATGATTTGTGTCGTGTCCTTTTTAGTCATGTGTCCAAGTTTTTCTTTATTTCCTTTAGTGTTATTTCCTTTTTGATGTCGATTGTAAGTCCTATTTAAAGGACATAATATGTCATGTATCGGTATGCAAGAAATAGAGTCTATTTTCCAAACCCTAAAGAGATCTTGGAAGCTCTCTCTCCCTCGAGCACGCCCAGCATAGGCAGTCGCGGTCAAGGCTCCGTCATCTCCGCCTCCGTCATCTCCACCTCCGGCTACTCTTCCGGCGACCCCCGAGTCGGTCCGTAACATCTTACTTCTCAGAGCATCGACCCTCCTATGTTCGACATACGTAGGTGACTCTCTCATGTTAACAATGAGGTACTTGTCTCCACTTTTAGGAGTTCTACTGCAGTTGCCTCCTCTTCCTCAGGTAGTGTGTATGTTGTTGTTAAGGGTAAGTGACTTATTGATTTAGGGGCTTCAAATCATTTGACCGGCAATAACTTTGTTTTCACTTCTCTTCAGCGACATAACAATATCCCTACTATTATCATTGTTGATGTGGATAAGGAGTTGTTAATAAAACTTCTCATCTCACTCTGGATGATGTTTACTATGTCCTTAATTTTCCCTGTTATCTCCTTTCTACCAGTGCTCTTACAAAAATGTTGAATCATCATGCCTTATTCATCACCTCTCATTGTTATTTTCAAGTCCTTTGCACGAGCGGGACAATTGCTATTGGGATTGAATTTGGTGGTCTCTACTACATCGATGATCTTGTTGTGTTCTATGGGTTTGTTGTCATAGTATCCTTCCTACAGTGACATCAACGTCTTGGTCATTCTCCTTCTCACATATTACATCAGTTATCACCTTCATTTTCCACAGACTCTGTCCTAGAGAGTGATGCTCGTCAGATTGGCAAACATCATCGTGTCTCCTTCCCCTGCCAAAGTAGAGAAAATATACTTTTTTGAGTTGCTCATTTTGATGTATGGGTAGGGTATTGTGTCCCACCAAATCTCTATTGTGCTGGAATTTTAGATTTTGTCATGTTTACCGATGATTGTTCTCATCCACTTAAATCTATCTCATCCAAAAACACTCTCAAATTTCGACCATTGTCAAGACTTTCTCCAATTGCATAAAAAACAATTGAGTACATCCATTAAAATGTTTAGCACTGACAATGCCAAATAGTACATGAGTTACGACTAATCTTCCTTCTGCGCCTCCCTTGATATTGTTCATTAGACTAGTTGTGTTCGTACATCACAACATATTGAGGTTCCTGAACGTAAAAACGGTTACCTTCTTTATGTTGCTCGCATCATGTTATGTCAAATGAATGTACATAAATCTTATATTGGGGACATGTTATCCTCCTCTCATGTTACTTATTCAATCACAGTCATTCCTCCATTCTTAAAGGCAAATCTCCTTTTTTTGTCTTATACCTTGACTCCACTCCTTTCTACATCGCACTTCGTGTATCCGAGTGTACTGCTTTGTTACGGGCCCGTCGTAGGACGTCGGTAGAGTTGTCGGAGGATGGTCGGAGACTGTGATGATGTTGGAGGAGGATACTCTGGAGCCAGAATTACGGCTGCCTAAGCGGGGTTTGCTCGGAGAGAGAGAGTTGTCATAATCTCATATAAGACCAGGAAATAGACTAAACTTGTAGATACCATTCCAATACCCAAAGTGTCCTTTAAAATAGAGTCACATGGGACATAAATGTATATAACTCTCAACACTTCGAATTACATAAACGACAATTAATAATAAAACCTAACAAAAGACGACATAATAAAGTTCGACTGACTCAATTGAAGACAACATAATAATGGGGTATGAATCCCATCATATCTCTCGCGTCGTGTAAAATGTGCTTGTCCTCAAGCTTAAGGGAGATCGAATATGGTGTCAAAATCACTCAGTTCCCCCATCATCAGAATCCTCCACGTACAGATAAAAGAGCCTCTTGCATCAATGTCTGCGAGAATACTACTCATCGTAGTTATAACATAACCCTTTTGTTTAAAATAGAGTCACATGGGACATAAATGTATATAACTCTCAACACTTCGAATTACATAAACGACAATTAATAATAAAACCTAACAAAAGACGACATAATAAAGCTCGGCTGACTCAATTGAAGACAACATAATAATGGGGTATGAATCCCATCATATCTCTCGCGTCGTGTAAAATGTGCTTGTCCTCAAGCTTAAGGGAGATCGAAGATGGTGTCAAAATCACTCAGTTCCCCCATCATCAGAATCCTCCACGTACAGATAAAAGAGCCTCTTGCATCAATGTCCGCGAGAATACTGCTCATCGTAGTTATAACATAACCCTTTTGTGTGTCAGTCAGACATTTCCACATGAGACAACTGACAGATATGTTGGGTTTGGGTACCGTCGGTTCGTCTGTCCCGTGTTCCTGTGAGTGTGGTGTCAAAATCACTCAGTTCCCCCATCATCAGAATCCTCCACGTACAGATAAAAGAGCCTCTTGCATCAATGTCCGCGAGAATACTGCTCATCGTAGTTATAACATAACCCTTTTGTGTGTCAGTCAGACATTTCCACATGAGACAACTGACAGATATGTTGGGTTTGGGTACCGTCAGTTCGTCTGTCCCGTGTTCCTGTGAGTGTGGTTATGTAGACATCCTGATCCAGCTGAAGTCTACGTTTGCACAATCTGGCTGAACTCATAGCAGTCACCAAGTCCTTAGGAGCCTAGAATTCAACGTCCAAGCGCAGTCGATTGCGAAGCCTGGCCGTAAAGATGGCGACATACATCTATAGGGGTATCGTGACGTGAGCCAGAAGAATCTAAATTTATTCTAGATATGCATTACTCGGCCCTGTCTAACGTAATCTCGTAAGGTCGCCGAGAGGGCTGCTGTGAATCGGAGGGCCAAAGCACAAGTTGCAGGCCCGTTTAAAGTCGCGCTAAATCGTTGCAGGATTGTCGGCCTGCGAATGTGTGAACCATAATTGAGCGGCATCAAGCATGTGGAAAGAGGCCAGACTTATCCATCTCATGACTAGTGTATGTTGATGGCTAAAAAATTGTTCACGCCTGGTGAGCCATCTCAAGGGATCATCCTTCCCATCATAAATTGGGAGTGCCAACTTGGTGTACGGGGCACGATGTGGACTTCAAGTCATACCATGGTTAGGGATCAGGACAAAGAAACAGCGGCGGATTCGCCTGACTGCTACTAGTTTGTTCATGTGTGGGAATGATGGAGAGTGGCAGAGAGGATGTGAAATCATCGAGCCGTTTGGAGAGGGCAAGAATGGTCTCCTAATGACGCGCCTCGACTTCTATATGGCGTAGGTCTGCTGCAGTTTGACTTGCCATGAGAGCTTGCATCATGGTCATAAGTTGGCTCAGCTTATTCGACGAGTCTCCCATGTTGCGAGAGGAGCAAGATAGAGCGAATTACGGGTTTGCTTGATTCTGCCGGAATGAGCGGAGCTGACGTGCTCGAACTTAGTGTGCCTCGTGAATTGTGGCGCTTCTCTATATTTATGTTAATTAAATAAGCCCCCAAATCTGATTGTCACTCCAAGTAATTAATCCAAATAGATTAATTACTAAGGGAATAAAAAAATCAACACTATAGCGGGGGACTGGACAATGCATAGTACACAGGGCTCGAGAGGTTGGCACTGGGCTCGAAACTGGTTTCATCTGCTTGCGTGGGGCTCGAAAACAGAAGCATGGCGGTTGACTCTCTGCTAGGGTTCAACGGAAAGGAAGGAAGAGCGGGTGGCTCGATACTCTTTGTGAGCGTCCAGCGGGAAAGGAGTCGTGGGATTTAGGAAAATAGCAAAGCATGTGAGCGGGACTGCAGGCGGCTGCAGGGAGATAGGCGTAGATGATGACGCCTACGCGCGTCGAGTATGGCGAGTGTCAACTCGCTTGATCGAAGCGGCAGATAGTCTGCTTGTGCAGACTCAAAAAGGGAATGATGGAAGTTGGAAGTTCTTTGACGATCGATTTTGCAGTTGACGTGGGAGTGGTTGCAGCTTCTGCTACAAATGACAAGGGATTGGCTTCTGTGTCTTCTTTAAGTGGTGGTCGTACTGAGAAAACCAAAGGGGTCGTCCCGTGAAAAACCAGCGGGCAGTAGAATGTGGAGGAGATGACTCTGATACCAAATTGTTACGGACTCGTCGTAGAACGTTGGTGGAGTTGTCAGAGGATGACTGGAGGCGGGGAGGATGGTGGAGGAGAATACTGTGGAACCGGAACCGCAGTTACCTAATCTGAGTGTATTGCTTTTGTCCATGTCCCTTCTCGAGGTCATGACAAATTCTTTGCTTATGCAACTAAATGTATTTTCGTGGGCTACTTTCCCACCCGTAAGGGTTATGATTGTATTGATCCCTTAATTAAGCGTTAATATGTTTCAACCAATGTCTTGCTCTTTAAGTCCCCACTATGCACTTCTCTGATCAGGGGAAATCTCTATCCCTTGATCTTTCTATTTGTCATCTTCTCGTTCTCTCTCTATGTGAGTCATTCCCATTATCCATTCTCCTCACTCTCCACCGCCTCATTTGTTTCCACCTCCTCGATCTCCCATCGTCTATTCCTTCCAACAATGTGCTCCTGCTGCTGTCATTCATATTCCTCCTCCCGAGGTTCCTGATTACATTCCCATGTCATCGGCATCCTCGTCTAAAAACTCCTTATCTATGAACCTACCTAGTACCCTACGAAAAAGGTATCCGGTCATGCACCGCCCAACATATTTCTTACGTTACCCCTTATCAACCGTTGAGTTCTACATGTGGCAAATTTTCCCAAGCTTTATCGGCCACCAGTCTCCCTACCTCCTACAGAAAGGCTCTATAGATTCTCCATTGGAAAGCAACTATGGATTATGAAATGCCCGCCCTCCTTTCTCGTGATACTTGGACTCTTGTTCTGTTTGGTTCAGTGTCCGATGTTGTTGGCTGATGTTGGGTATTTGTGGTAAAATATCTTCCCGGTGGACAAATTGATAGATACATGGTTGGGTTGGTTGTTACAGACTTATGGTGTTGACTTCTTTGACATTTTCTCTGTTGTGGCACGTATTAGCTTTATTTGTGTCATGTTCTCTATAGCGGTCAACAATGGTTGGGTCATGTTTCAACTAGATAACAAAATTGTCTTCCTTTACAATGAGCTTCAAGAAACAATTTATATGGAGCAACTGTCAGACTGTGTTGCTCAGGGGGAGTCTCAGGTATGTAAACTGAAGAAAACAATTTATGGTCTCAAATAGAGTCCTTGGGCATGGTTTTAGAAGTTTAACTAGGCCATCCACATGATTGGTTTTTGCCGCAGCCATGCAGACGACTGTCTTTATTATAAAAGAAAGCAACATTGACATTGTTTTTTTAGCCATATTGAGGATATTTTTCTCACAGACAGTGACACATCCAACATGGAAGCTACCAATACGTATCTACTAAAACACTTTGTGACAAAAGACCTTTGAAAACCTCGCTATTTCCTTGAGATTGAAATTACAAGAAGCAATGAGGGTGTGGTCTCTAAGTCAACGGAAGTATGTTTTAGATCTTCTCGAAGAGAATGGGTTACTTGGAACGAGGCCATCTCGAATTCTTGCTCCTGTGGGCATTTGGTCATCTCTGGGATGAAGGATCTCCTCTTATGGAAGACGCACCCGTTACCGACGTCTTGTAAGAAAGCTCATATATCTCACTGGGACTATTCGACATTGTTTTTGCAGTTGATACTTTTCTGTTGTGATCCTTGAAATATTGTGGCTTTTCACTCCGTCTTTTATTTGCTTTGAGATTACAGCCTTCTTTATCCTCTCTTATTGGAGCTTTGGTATTCTTATTCTTATTCTGATTTGGTTATTTGAATTGTTTGGTTAATTTTTTAATGTATGGTATAACATATTTTTATTGCTTTAGAACAGACTTTTAAAATGAGATTCTGTCTTTATGGTTTATTTGCTCTGAATGTAGGCACTAAGCAAATCTACTATGAGACTGAGGGACTCCTTGCTTCCAAAGGAAGAACCAAAGTTAGCTATACCTCTGTTACTACTTATTGCACAGCACCGCTCCTTGTAAGATTTCTTCCTTTCATCTAGGATATTTTCTGTGTTTAAATGGTGAGACATGGATCTAGCATCTCTATCCATATTTTCGTTGTTGTCTGTTTCTTTCCTTTGCTTAACCATAGCATACCCCATATTTCCCCTAGACTGCCGCTTGAAGTATTTCGGAATACTATCTCCATGGAGTACCACTTTATCAGTACTCACAATGGATTAAAAAAATCCTCTAATTATCTGCAACTAAACATATGTTGTTTAATGTCGTTGTTAAGGGTTTTTTGCTTCCAATTTCATGTGAATATCTTATTCTTCTCAGGGTTGTTATACATGCTGATGCTCCTTATATTAAAATGGTTAGCGAGCAATTTGACCGCTGTCATGGAATGCTTCTTCAGTATGTTGATTTTCTCACCAGTGCTATTATACCAACCTCAACCTATGCTCAGCTAATTCCGTGTCTGAATGATCTTGTTCACCATTACCACCTTGATCCCGAGGTAATATTTCATTCAATTTGGATTTCACTTTCTAAAGTGTATGTGGTAGCTGGTGCAGCTGAAGCTCCTCCCAGTTGCCCTCCCTTTCTATGCCCTTCCTTTTTTATGCCCTTCTTTACCTGCTTACTTTCTTGCTTACGTGGATTAACTTATAATAGCTTAACAGATGACACCTTGAATTGTTTATAGCGTGCCATTTATTTTTTTGTCTGGCATGTTTTTAATCTATTTCAAATCAGGTTGCTTTTCTGATATATCGACCGATTATGAGGCTTTTCAAATGCACCAGTAGTCCTGATGTCTTCTGGCCCCTAGATCTGATTGAGGAAAGTCCTCTGGCAAGTGAAGCGAATGAGATTGATGAAAAATCTTCCATTGATGTTGTTTTGGATCTTGGTACACCAAGAAATCCCATCATGTGCGTTCTCTTGTACTACAAGATTATTATTCGCATGTGTTGTATTAGACTACTGGAGGTTTTATGCCTGTTAATTTATTGTTTTTTATGCTTACATGTTCTTTCCTATCATGTTATTTATATGATTTCATAGTTCATTTTGTTGCTAAGGAGCTCTTTTGTTTCGTGCAGGTGGTCAGATCTCCTGGAAACAGTTAGATCAATGTTTCCTGTGAAAGCTTGGAATAGCCTTTCTCCTGACCTCTATGCCACATTTTGGGGTCTTACCCTGTATGATCTCTATGTTCCACGAAATCGATATGAAGCAGAAATAACTAAGCAGCATGCTGCAATTAAAGCATTAGAAGAGCTCTCTGATAATTCAAACATGGCTATTACAAAACGTAAGAAGGATAAGGAGAGAATTCAAGAATTACTTGATAGACTTGCTGGTGAGCTTCAGAAACATGAACAACATGTTACATCCGTGCGCCATAGGCTTAGACGCGAAAAGGACAAGTGGTTGAGTTCCTGCCCTGACACATTAAAAATTAACATGGAATTTCTTCAGCGTTGTATTTTCCCACGCTGCATCTTCAGCATGCCTGATGCTGTGTATTGTGCTAAATTTGTGCACATGCTACATTCTCTTGGAACACCATTCTTCAACACGGTCAATCATATTGATGTTCTCATTTGTAAGACATTACAGCCAATGATCTGCTGCTGCACTGAATATGAAGCTGGCAGACTGGGAAGGTTCTTATATGAGACACTTAAAATGGCATACTATTGGAAGGTTATTGACTTTATTAATTTAGACCACAATCATTTTTACATAATTTAATCTTCTTGATTTACTAATTATTTAGATGCTCATCTTCTTCAGAGTGATGAATCCGTTTACGAACGTGAATGTGGAAACATGCCAGGGTTTGCTGTTTATTACAGATATCCCAATAGTCAGCGGGTGGCCTATGGCCAATTTGTTCGAGTATGTTTTTATTGTACAGAAACAATTTGTTCATGAATAGCTCATTTCAGCACTTCTGCAGCCACATCGTTTAAAAAAATATTATCCTGTGATAACTGCTTTAGTAGATGTACATTTTGACCTTGCATTGATACATTTCTTCTAACTTTTGTTAGAAGCACCTTTGACTGTAGATATCATAATTTTTAATTATTAAAGAACTTTGCATTTATGAGACTGAACAAAATGTTTTCTCTCTCCTATAGTAGAATTCTTTAGCTACTGTTGAGTTTTAAGGAGTGTTAACCATGGGGATCAGACTTGAGAAGATAGGCATTTTGGAATCCTTGCATAGACTCATTGCTTAAATCCTTTGTTTCTCCAAGTGTTTGTTAATGCCCAGCAAATTTGTTGAGAGTTATCAATGCATTCCTATGCATTGGACAGCCTGAGTGGCTATGTACAAGTAATTTACTTTAACCGGAATAAAAAACAAATGTTAACGTAAATGATATTTTGATGATTACAAAATGTATATGAAACGGAAGGTTGATTAAATTAAATAAGATTTTAATTTCGTAATTCTTTTATGGCTATCTTTTTTTCTTCTAATATTTTATATATGGTGCTCTTAAAGGCTGTTATTTTCTTGTTTTCAAGCAATAGATCCTTCTTTTCATCGTCTTTTTATTTTTTTATTTTTTTTTCATCCATGTGTTTTGGTTCTAACATTCTTGTTTTTGCAAAACATTTTAGGAATAATTTTTTTATGCAAGTATGTCGATTTAGATGTTCTCTGCTTTTTTGTAGGTGCATTGGAAATGGAGTGGAAGGATGACCAGGTTACTAGTACAGTGTTTGGAGTCCACGGAGTACATGGAAATTCGCAATGCCCTTATTATGTTGACAAAAATATCTAATGTATTTCCTGTGACTAGGAAAAGTGGTCTCAATCTTGAAAAACGGGTAAACAGAGGGAAAAAAAGCTTTACTAAACTGTGCTTTTAGTGTCTATTTTTCATTATATCATTCCAGGAACCATTTCTTCCCAGGTAACTAAAATTAAAGGAGACGAAAGGGAGGATCTCAAGGTTTTGGCTACTGGTGTAGCTGCAGCTTTAGCTGCTCGTAAGGTCTGTTGAATTGCTCTAGTTTTCTTGCTTCATAAGCCTTCTGATTTGCGATGTTTAACTCCTTTCCTGCTCTGATATTCCTAGAAAAATCCTTGTTCAAGTTGACTACATTTTAAAGCACCTTAATGGGTATTGAAATGCAAATTTCTACTATTAATCCCTTTAAGAGAGAATGTTATTTTTGTTATTTAGGAATTATCGGTCCCTGATATGGATGTAATTTTATGTTATCAGCAATTCTATCTATTTGATTTGCTATCAGTCTTGAAATATTACAATCAGATCGGCCAACTAAATATCACGCCATGTTATTGCGTCATTTTAATATCAGGCTATCTTGTGGACACATGAAATAGAACCAAAAAGAAAAAAAAAAACATATTGTTCATCATTTTTTATTTTAATAGCAACATATTTTGTATGAAATATAATACTACACTGAATGCATTGCGGCTGATGAAAAATTCTGCCATCTATATAACAACATCAAATTAACGTTCAACCAAAAAAATCTCCTAGTTTTATTTATTGAAATAATGCTTTAGGATAGTTACAAAAATAATAAGTATTGTTATCATTATAAATGTTTTTATGCATCAGATTTGAGTGCATTCCAATATAGCATGTAATAAATATTCATCAGATTTGAGTGCATTCCTCCTACTCGTGCACGTGAATACTATTGAGATTCATTCTCTCCTTTTTTTAACATTCAACGAAACAATCTTTTAGTTTTTGAGAGATGCCAGTCGATTATTTATTAAAATAGGCTTTAGGATAGTTGCATCAATGTTGTGATTGACCGTTAATGTAAGGGGCCCAATCTCACTAAATATTAAATAAAACAACAATGCAGTATGAGAAAAATATGTAAACAGAAATACGAACGCACTCTTGAAGTTGGATCGTTGATCCAGTCAAGTCCTTTGTGTGGATAGACGCACGTGGGTCACCCCATGCCATGAACCTAGTGCGGTGGATGATCCCCATCACCCTCTAGTCTTATTTATGCAGTTTGAAGTTGTCATGGACGATCATGATCTTCTGATCATGGCGGTCTTACAAATAAACTTAAAAAATTAAAATAATAATAATAAATCTTGGATCATCGATCCGCACAAAATGAAGGGCTATGATCGTCATGTAGACCCTAGGTTAATGTGATCCTCGTCAATTTCCCTCATCTTAAAAGCATTCATTTTCGTGAATGAAGATGATTGTGCTCTCGTTTGAAGGCGAGGTGAATCCCTCTAGATCTTATGATGTCGTGATGTCCTGAGCTAGGATCTTTATTATAACATCAAGTGGATCTGAGGGTATTACTATTATCGATGCTGAAGATGATACTGCTGAAATTGATGTAGACGACAATATTAAGGATGTTGATGTTGAAGCTGATGACGGTGCTAAAGATGTTGTTGCTACTACAGATGATGGTGTTGAAGATGCTGGAGTCGGAGAAGATGACGTCTACTCTGGACACGTTATTGATGATGGTACTTTTGATGTTGGTACTTTTGATGTTGGTGTTGAAGATGACTTCGAAAGTCATATTGGTGTCGAAGATGAAAGTGGGAGTTGATAGAGTTTGAGAATTACACACACGATTACATTAACAATAGAGTATACATATATATAAGAGGGTGATCACGACACCCGAGGTGACTATATGCTAACACTACTACTCAATATACAACATATCTAACCCCCCCCCCCTCCCAACTCACGGGGGATCATACACCGAGAGTTTGAACAGTAGATAGGCATGCTGGGTCCTCGTACGCGGCTTTGTCATCAAATCTGCAATCTGCTGCTCGGAAGGAATAAAGGAAGGGGCAAGAGTGTCCTGACTATAGTGCTCACGCAGGAAGAAAACATCCACCCTGATATGCTTGGAGAGAAAATGTTTCACCGGGTTTAGAGTGATCTGAATAGCACCGGTGTTATCACAATAGAGGGGAGTGGGATCTGGAGAAGAGACACCAAGATCCCCAAGAAGCCAATGGAGCCAAATAATATCCTCAGCGGTGGTAGCCATGGCTCGAAGCTCAGCATCAGTGCTGGAAAGGGAAACACCAGTCTGTTTCTTGGACTTCCATGCAATAAGTGAAGAACCCAAGAACAGACAGAAATCAGTGACAGAACGACGGTCAACAGGATCATTAGCCCAGGTGGAATCGGAGTAAGCACGTAGCTGTAGTGAACTACTGCTAGAGAAGAATAGACCACGAGAGGTCGTCGCCCGGAGATAGCGCAGGAGTTGCAGCAGATGGCCATAATGCACAGAGGTGGGTGCGCTAACAAACTGGCTCAGCACATGAACAACATGGGCAATGTCAGGCCGAGTAGCCGAGTAATGCTGAGATAAACGAGACTCCCCACAAGGTGGCGGTATCGAGTAGGATCGAAGAGTGGAACCCCATCATTCGGACGTAGCTACCCACTGTGCGAGAGTTAGAGAGAGCAGCCCGAGCAAGGAGATCTGATGTGTAGCGCTGCTGAGAGAGCTGAAACCCGCGATCTGTAGAGCTGACCTCAAGACCCAAGAAGTAGCTCAGCTGTCTAAGGTCAATCATCTGAAATTTCTGCTGAAGGTGATGTTTGACGAAGGTCACATGAGAAGGATCATCACCAGTAATAATCATATCATCCACGTATAGTAACAAAAGGGTCCAACCACAGGAGGAGGAGTGCACGAACAGAGCTGGATCATGTGGACATGGCTAGAATCCGGCGGCTGTAATGGCTGAACTGAAGCGTGCAAACCACGCGCGGGGCGCCTGCTTGAGCCCATAAAGAGCTCGCCTCAAGCGATAGACAAGACCTGGAGGAGAGGTTAGACCCGGAGGAGGAAGCATGTATACCTCCTGCTGAAGATCACCGTGAAGAAAGACATTCTTCATGTCGAGCTGTGATAGGGATCAGTGACGAACAACGACAACAACAATAAAAGTCTGTACTGTAGTCATGTGAGCAACTGGAGAAAAAGTCTCGTCATAGTCTCTCCCCTGCTCCTACTGAAAATCACGAGCAACAAGTCGAGCCTTGTACCTCTCCACAGAACCATCGGAGCGAGTCTTGACCTTAAAGACCCACTTGCGAGTAATAGGAACAGCACCAGGTGGAAGAGGAACAAGCTCTCATGTACGAGTGTGCTCAAGCGCCTCCAACTCAGCAGACATAGCAACCTTCCACTTAGGTATCTGGGCAGCCTCACGGAAGGAAGTCGGTTCTGGAGTACTGCAGACAGTGGCAAGAAGGGTAGGTAGGTCCAGCGGTAGGGTAGCAAGGCTAAGACGGTCGGGAGGACGCCTCTCACGAGGTGGGTTGCGGCGCACAGAGAGATCATCCATTGGGCACTCGCTGGAGGAGGTAGGCACTGAGTCTGGGGGCACTGAAGGCGAGGAGATAGGAGGAGGACGACGAGTATAGTGATAAGGAAGAGTAGAGACACGATCCCAAGTGGACAGCTCATCAGAGGGAGATGAGTGAGGAGGTGACGGAGTAGACTGCGGCAAGGAAAGAGGAGGAGACGAAGTAGACTGCGCCAAGGGAGAAGGAGGTGACGGAGTAGACTGTGGCAAAGGAAGAGGAGGGGGACATACCGGAGGGGAGGATGCATGAGGCGGAGAGATGGGAAGAGTGAGAAACTGCACGTCAGAGGGAGTAACAGATGAGTATGAGGTCGAGGAAACGGGGGACACAAAGAAAGGGTGAGGCTCATCAAAAGTGACATCACGTGAAATGCGAAGTCGACGCGCAACAGGGTCATAGCATCGATAGCCCTTGTGCTCAGTACTGTACCCAAGAAAGGCACAAGGAACAGACTGAGCAGAGAGCTTCGTACGCTCACGTGGAGAGAGAAGAACATAACATCGACAACCAAAAACACGAAGATGAGTGTAACGTGGGGGTCGAGAGTACAGACACTCACCGGGACACTGACCCTGAAGGAAAATGGAGGGATGCAGATTAATAAGATACACAGCAATGGAAACAGCCTCAGCCCAGAGGTGAGGAGGAACGTGAGAGGAGATAAGAAGGATGCGAGCTGTCTCAATAATATGACGATGCTTCCTTTCAGCGGTGTCATTCTGAGCATGGGCACCGGGACGGGCAAGCTAAGGGAGAGTTCCGTGAGTAGCTAGCAAATCTCGAAAAGCATGAGAGAGATACTCCCCCCTGAGTCAGAACTGAAAATGCGTATGGAAGCAGAAAACTGTGTGCGCACCACAGAAAAAGTAACATAGATCTGAAAAAATTCAGTTCGAGAACGCATAAAATAGACCCAACAATAATGAGAGTAGTCATCAACGAAAAGAACATAGTACCGGTGTCCACCCTTAGATATAAAAGGTGCGAGTCCCCAGACATCAGAATGAACGAGATCAAAGGGACGCTGAGACCTGGACTCACTAGACTGATAGGGGAGTTGCAGTTGTTTACCGAGCTTACAACCTGAACGTGAGTGAGACCGATCAATTGAAACACGACCAAGGAAACCTTGACTAATGAGAGAAGCTAGACGTGAACCACTGGGATGACCAAGGCGGTGTTGTCACTAAGAGAAACCCACCGAAGGAAGACAAAGGGAGGAAGCTGCAGGTGACCATGAAGTGGATGGAAGGTGGAGACGATCAAGGACGTACACCCCGCAACGACGGCGACCAGCCCCAAGGAGTGCCCCAGTCAGGCGATCATGCACACGACATGTGAACTCATCAAAGATAACCAGACAACCATGGGATGTGAGCTGGCTGGCGGATATAAGGTTCATGGATAACTCAGGTATGTAGGCAACATCGGGAATGTGAAAATGGGTGGTGTGAAGGAGGCTACGACTAGTGATGGGGTGAATGGTGTCATCTGTGACCATGATACTATGGGCAGGAGTAATGGGCTGACATGACAAAAGGTGTGTAACATCATAGGTCTTATGAAAAGAGGCTCCAGAGTCAAGCAACCAGTCGGAGGTGGAGATACCTGCAGGGGCGGAGGCAGCCGGCTGAGAGATAGAGGCAGAAGAGCAGGCCAGAGAAGTCTGCTGGACAATCAGCTGCACAAGCTCAGAGACAGAGAGAGACTGCGCTGGAGCCGAGAAATGAGCGGAAGGAACACCAGGAGCATGTTGCTGACCAGGCTGTTGAGCCTTCTGAAGCTTGCGACACCCAGATGGAACGTGTCCTAGGCACTGGCAATAGTGACAGCGGACCGGCTGGCGACGAGGAGCACCGGTCTGAGTAGTAGAGGGCGCAGGAGAAGGAGTCCCCTCAGCAATCACCAAGGCCTTTTGGAGGAAGGCAGAAGAGGAATGAGGTGACGCCATCGAACCAAAACGGGGGGCAGAGGAGTCCAGCGGGCTGCAGGAGCAGCGGACGGGCTCGGCGAGAAGAGCGGGGGAAACGAACGGGCTGCGGAAACGAGTGACAGGGCGAACGGGCTAGCGAACCTGGACAAGCAACTGGCAGAAGATGCAGAAGCAGAAACGATCGTGAATGACGTTCGTCAAGCCCGACGAGGAGCGGAAGACTGGATCGTGTTCTTCGAACCCAGCGAGGAGCGGAGGAGAGGCGTTCGTCGAGGTCGGGGCTGCGGGATCAGCTGGAGGAGGAGGAGACGACGCCGGCGCCTGGATCGGGAGAGGTCGACGAAGGCGCTAACGATCGTGAATGACGTTCGTCAAGCCCAGCGAGGAGCGGAAGACTGGATCGTGTTCTTCGAACCCAACGAGGAGCGGAGGAGAGACGTTCGTCGAGATCGGTGCTGCGGGATCAGCTGGAGGAGGGGACGGCGCCTGGATCGGGAGAGGTCGATGAAGGCGCTCGGTACTGGAGGTCGAAGAAAACGGGAGCACGCAAGTTGCGTGGGCGCTCTGTGTTGGCGATCGAAGAAACTGGAGCACGCAGGGATGGAGATCGCAAGACGTGCGGGAGTCAGACATGCGGGAGACAGAGGATTAGGGTTTTGTCTCTGATACCGTGATAGAGTTTGAGAATTACACACACGATTAAATTAACAATAGAGTATACATATACATAAGAGGGTGATCACAACACCCGAGGTGACTATAGGCTAACACTACTACTCAATATACAACATATCAAACAGGAGTGATCTTGGTGGTTGAGTGGTCGAAGGAGGTTGAGATTGGATATTTGAGGGTGTGTTGGATTGAGGCTCTTAGGTGGTGTTGGGAAATAGACTTTTGTGGTCATGTGGCTCCTAAAGTGGGCTTAAATCTTCCATGCTAAATACAAGAAGAATTATTATGTTCTTAGGGATAATAAGTTGTAAGTATTTGTCCTAATTCCCCTGATGTCTGTATAGAGGCTCATTCTGTAACGACCCCGAAGTCGACGTTCCATCGGGACACCGTCCACCGATCTAGCCTCAACTGTCCTCGCTACCGGGCTGCAGCCCAAGCACCCCATGTTAAAATTTGTGAATAAGCGGAAAACGGAAACCAAGTCGCAGGAACACTCTCAACCATACCAAGCACCAGAAATCAGAAACAATGAAGGAACAAGAAAGAATCTTATATCAACTATCTTTTGTACATTGCGAGGTATATATGGCGAGACATGATTTATCAGACGTTAGATGAGAATAAGAAAACAACAAACAAGAAGCTGACGGTTACAAAACACAACCCGCCAAACCGCTCGGCTAACAAAGCTGACCACGCAAACCGCCAAGTCGCCAACCCGCAACTCAACACGCGGTCTGCCCGTTATTCCAATGCTCACTCTGTTCGCCCAAGCAAGGCCGCCTGACCGCTGTCACTTGGCCGCTCCTAACCGCGAACAAGTTGCTGAAGAACTGTCTAACCACCCGAATTGATCTTTATTGAAAGCCGCCAAAGAGAAACCTGTCTTGTCGCTAACCGCGACCTCCTGCTTCTACCCGCCGCTGACTGCTATCGACTTATCCGCCGCGGTCTCCTCTGATCAGATCAGAACCACAAGCAAGCCGCACAACCTGCGAACACAGCAAAGACAATCTCAAACCGCGCGAACAGAAATTCTACCCGCACCAATCTTGCGAGCTCTCACTTACTGTTCACGTTATATATCCTCCTTCGATGGGGGTCCTATTTATAGGCGCGAGGAGGAGTGTGGTCACCGCCCCATACGATAGGATAACCGCCCACAACAGCAGCAGGTAGAACCAACTCGCGCGGCTTGCTAAGATAACCCTGCAGAATAGTTCGCCGACTTAAGAACAAGCCGCGCGGACTACTCGCAAAACTCCAGCAATACAGCAGACACCTGCCAGCCCGCGAGCAAATAACCGGCCAGAGAAGAAGTAACCGCGGTCCTAACCGCACGGTTAAAACCAGAACTGACCCCAGATGGCCAACAGAACAAGGCCACCAGCAACTGGCAGACCGCCAGTCCAAAGCAGGAAGACAACCCGCGCGATCTTCAAACTAGACCGCCCGACCTCCGCGGTTTACCAAATCGCCCGGTCTGATGCCCAGACCGCCCGACCTCCACTTCACTCCTCACTTCAACAATTTCAACACTCCCCCTTGAAGTGAGAAGTGGAAGTCAGCCCAAGCAAACTCCGCAACCGACCTAAAGGTCCCTTCGACAACGGCTTGGTAAAGATGTCAGCAATATTATCCTTGCTCTGCACATGCTCCACAATCAGAGATCCCTCCAACACCTTCTCACGAATGAAATGGTGATGAATCTCTGTGCTTTGTACATGCGTGACAAAATAGATTATTCACCAGCTTGAGAGCACTCTCATTGTCACCACGTAACAGAGTAGGACCTCGCACCTCCCTATGAATGTCCTCCACAAGCCTCCTAAGCCAGATGGCTTCCTGAGCTGCCAGAACCGAAGCGTTGTACTCCGCTTCCGTGGTAGAGACAGACACAGAATCCTGCTTCTTGCTGCACCATGATATAGCTGTAGAGCCTGCCATAAAGACATATTCAGACATCGATCTCTGATCATCTGAATCTCTTCCATAATCAGCATCCATGTACCCGTGCAAGCAAAAGCCCGAATCTCTCCCGTAGAAGAGACCCAAATCCGAGGTGGATTTGACATACTTCAAAATACTCCTAGCCGTCATAAGTTGAGGTTTCCGAGGCTCTGCCATAAACCGACTCACCCGGCCAACTGCATAAGCAATATCTGGCCTCGTGATCGTCAAGTATATCAGACTACCAACCAAAGCCCGAAACACCAACGGATCGGTAAGAACTTTCCCTTCATCTCGTCGAAGATGAACTCCAACCTTCAGTGGAGTAGAGCTGCTCTTCCCCCCTTCCATGCCGAATCTCTTCACGATCCGATCTGCATAGCCTTTTTGGGAAACAAGCATACCGCTCTCCTTCCTCTCAACTTCAAGTCCAAGGAAATGGTGGAGATCACCCAAATCCTTCATCTCAAATCTGATAGCTAGCTCAGCACGGAGCCTAGCTACCTCCACTTCAGAATTCCCCGTGACGATCATATCGTCAATGTATAGCAGCACCAAGACCTGAAGCTCCCCCGTATTCTTTATGAATAAGCTCGAATCAGAATCAGAAGCAAAGTATCCGCATAACTGGAGGTATTCTGCGATCTTCCCATACCACGCCCGAGGCGCCTGCTTCAAGCCGTAAAGAGCCTTCTTGAGCTTGCAAACATGTCTTGGGTGCTCTTCGGAAACATAACCAGGTGGCTGATCCATGAAGATAACCTTGTCAATCTCGTCGTATAAGAAGACATTCTTCACGTCGAGTTGCCAAATCTTCCACCATTGGCAAGCTGCCAATGCGATCACCACCCGGACCGAAGTCATTTTGGCAACGAGACTAAATGTTTCTTCATAATCCTCCTCATATTTCTGAGAGAAACCTCGAGCTACAAGGCGAGCCTTGTACCGCTCAATACTTCCATCAGCCTTCTTCTTCAGCTTGAAAACCCACTTACAAGTCACCGGAGTAACACCCTCAACCTTAGGCACCAAGTCTCAAGTCTCATTCTTCCTGAGGGCAGCCATCTCTTCATCCATGGCTCCTTCCCACTCCTTGACTCCAACGACGTTTTCATAAAAAGATGTCTCTCTATCATCCAGGGGACCTGCGAAGAAACATGAGACAAAGCTCACCAAGTTTCCGCCCGTATACCGATCTGGTGGAATAATGGTCCTCTTGGACCTCCTCAGGGCTTTACCCTGACCACTGCAACTTCTGGACTAGCTCTTCTCCCGGGCACACTTGGAGCTTCGCTCCCCCTGCTTCCAGAACCTGAAGTGCTTGACCCAGAGCTAGAAACACCTGGAGCACCTGGAGAAACAGGTAACTCCACCAGAACTTCCCTTGCAGCTTCCCTTTGGCCACCATCCAACCTGCTCTCCTGTAGCTCCACAGATGAACCACCCTGGTATGACGTCAACTCGTCAAATACCACATTCCTTGAGACCACAGCTCTCCGTGTCTCTGGATCCATGCATCTCCACCCTTTCTTCCGGTCATCATAACCGACGAAGACTCTTTCGCATCTAGCTTCGTTCGAAGGGCATCAGGAACATGCACGTAGCAGGTAGATCTGAACACTCGAAAGTGTTCAACAAAAGGCTTCTCCTTAAACATCAGCTCATGTGGAGTCTTCATGTTGATCAGACTAAGAGGCATCTTGTTGATGACAGAAGCTGCACAAGACATACCCTCCGCCCAAAAGGACTTAGGAATATTCTTGGCATGAAGCCAGCACTTCACGGTCTCCGTCAAGTGACGGATCTTCCGCTCAGCAACACCGTTCTGTTGTGGAGTGTGAACACAAGTAAGCTCTCTCTGGATGTCATGCTTCCTGCAAAAGTTGAAGAAAGCACTTGAGGTGAACTCCCCTCTATTGTCCGTTCTCAACTTCTTGATCCGCAGGTTAAGCCGACCGTCCACTAGCTCCTTGAACTCCACAAATTTTCCGAACGCTTTCGACTTCTCCTTCAGAAAGTATACCCATGTATACCTAGTGAAATCATCAACCAAGATCAGCATATACCTGCTACCTCCAAGACTGGCATTCTCGGTTGGTCCACATAGATCACCATGTATGCACTCCAATGGCACTTTACATCTGCTTTGTGACTTGTCAAATGGAAGACGATGAGATTTTCTATATTGACATCCAGCAGAAACATGACCATCTCCCATGGATGAAAGACTAGGCAGGCCTCTCACCAGACCTCTCGTCGACATAGCCTTCATCTTAGCCATTCCGACATGCCCAAGTCTTTCATGCCAGATAGCAGCGCTATCATTTGTCTGCATCTTATCAACATAGGAACTTGTTGATAAACAAACAAGTCCTTCACTCTTTTTCCAACATGAGTGACATCGGCCTTCACTGCTGATACGTTCCGAAAGAACTTCACTTCTG
This sequence comes from Dactylorhiza incarnata, assembly GCA_033032865.1. Taxonomy (NCBI): domain Eukaryota; kingdom Viridiplantae; phylum Streptophyta; class Magnoliopsida; order Asparagales; family Orchidaceae; genus Dactylorhiza; species Dactylorhiza incarnata. Next base: position 513,303 of record JAWHQI010000147.1, read on the forward strand.
TTGGCCCGAACAGAACGTGATAACCAGCATCTACAACATTAGTCACCGAGAAGAGGTTTTTCTTCATTCCTGGCACATGATAGACACTCCTTAACGTAAGTGGACCTCTATCACTACCCAAAGAAATTACACCCTCCTTCTCAACTGCATGTATAGTATCGTCAGTAGTAATGATAGCATCATTACCTGAGTATGCCTGCAACGAAGAGAACTTCGACTCGTCCCTGGAGAGGTGATGACCACACCCAAAGTCCACGATCCAATCATCCTTGTAGTTAATGGACGCCATGGCCTGAACAAACGTTCCCTTCATGAAGGCTCCATCTTGCCAACTACAATCAGCATTTGAATCCATCTCTCCCTTTCCTGCAGCATGACCTGGCTGAAGATTAACCCTGCAGTCTCTTTTGAAGTGACCAGGCTTATTGCACCTGAAGCATCTAGGTCCTTCCTTCTTCTTCCCATCACGCTTAGGAGCATAGCTCCTCTCCTGCTGATATGAAGTAGATGGACCATCATCTTCAGATGACTTCTTCTTCTTGTCCCAACGCTTCTTCTTCCCTGAGTATAAGACCTCGCTTTCTCACCCGGAGACAGACATCCCCACCATTTGCTTAGCCAAACTCTCTTGCGAAGCAAGCAAGTTCTCCAGCTCCAGCAACGATGGCTGATTGGCTCAGCCTTGAACAGAAGTAACAAAGGCCACATACTCCCTCCGCAAGCCGCGGATTATGTGCCTCTTCAGCTTCGCTTCTAAGATAGGCTCATCCGGGTCCAATGCCGATATCTCTGCGCAAAGGTTCTTCATTTTCAAGAAGAATGTTGAAATGGACAAGTCTCCTTGAGTGGCTTTCGCCAACTCATTCTCCAAGAACTATAGCCGAGCTACATTCTTCTTATTGAACAAGCCATCCAAAGCCGTCCAAATCTCAGCAGTTGATTGACATCCAACGATGTGATCAAACAACTCCGATGAGATAGCCCGCTTGAGAGTAAACTCCGCCTTAGCATTAGTTCTCCTCCAAGCTCTCACCAGATGAGCATTTTCACCAGCAGCAACCACTTCTTGAGTTTCTTCTCCACCAACAACCTCCCAGAGGTCCTCACCCAAAAGATAGCTCTCTATGCAAGACTTCCACTTCTTAAAGTTAGTCTGCGTCAGGAGCTCAATAGCAAAACCTCTTGCTATTCCTCCTTGCATTGTTATACCACTGATAACTGTGCTTCCAGAAATCCAAGCAAGATAACTGCGGCTGAATCACTGCTCAAACTTTTGTTCCCTCTGATACCATGTTAAATTTTGTGAATAAGCGGAAAACGGAAACCAGGTTGCAGGAACACTCTCAACCATACTAAGCACCAGAAATCAGAAACAATGAAGGAACAAGAAAGAATATTGTATCAACTATCTTTTGTACATGGCGAGGTATACATGGCGAGACATGATTTATCAGACGCCAGATGAGAAGAAGAAAACAACAAACAAGAAGCTGGCGGTTACAAAACACAACCCGCCAAACCGCTCGGCTAACAAAGCTGACCACGCAAACCGCCAAGTCGCCAACCCGCAACTCAACACGCGGTCTGCCCGTTATTCCAATGCTCACTCTGTTCGCCCAAGCAAGGCCGCCTGACCGCTGTCACTTGGTCGCTCCTAACCGCGAACATGCTGCTGAAGAACTGAACAGAAAAATAGTCCGGCAAAGGCAAACCGCCTAACCGCCCGAACTGATCTTTATTGAAAGCCGCCAAAGAGAAACCTGCCTTGTCGCTAACCGCGACCTCCTGCTGCTACCCGCCGCTGACTGCTACCGACTTATCTGCCACGGTCTCCTCTGATCAGATCAGAACCACAAGCAAGCTGCACAACCTACGAACACAGCAAAAGCAATCTCAAACCGCGCGAACATAAATTCTATACGCACCAATCTTGCGAGCTCTCACTTACTGTTCACGTTATATATCCTCCTTCGGTGGGGGTCCTATTTATAGGCGCGAGGAGGAGTGTGGTCACCGCCCCATACGATAGGATAACCGCCCACAACAGCAGCGGGTAGAACCAACTCACGCGGCTTGCTGAGATAACCCTGCAGAATAGTTCGCCGACTTAAGAACAAGCCGCGCGGACTACTCGCAAAACTCCAGCAATACAGCAAACACCTGCCAGCCCGCGAGCAAATAACCGGCCAGAGAAGAAGTAACCGCGGTCCTAACCGCACGGTTACAACCAGAACTGACCCCAGATGGCCAACAGAACAAGGCCACCAGCAACTGGCAGACCGTCAGTCCAAAGCGGGAAGACAACCCGCGCGGTCTTCAAACTAGACCGCCCGACCTCCGCGGTTTACCAAGCCGCACGGTCTGATGCCCAGACCGCCCGACCTCCACTTCACTCCTCATTTCAACAATTTCAACACCCCAACCCCTCTCCATCCACAGGCGGGTTGTTGGTGGCCACAACCTCCCTTTGATGAGGCAAACTCGATAGTTAAGCATGCATCACGGGGACTTCCCAGGAGGTCACCCATCCCAGTACTACTCCTGCCCGAGCACGTTTAACTATGGAGTTCTTCCACTTCTTATCACCAATTGCAGCTCAATTGGTGATGAGAAGTGGAAGAACTCCATAGTTAAGCATGCTCGGGCTGGAGTAGTACTGGGATGGGTGACCTCCTGGGAAGTCCCCGTGATGCATGCTTAACTATCGAGTTTGCCCCATCAAAGGGAGGTTGTGGCCACCAACAACCCGCCTGTGGATGGAGAGGGGTTGGGGTGCTTGGGCTGCAGCCCGGTAGCGAGGATAGTTGAGGCTAGATCGGTGGACGGTGTCCCGATCGGACGTCGGCTTCTCGGTCGTTACAATACAAATGCACTTTTTTGTAACGTCCCAAAGCCCTGGACTTACCATCGGGACAACGTCCACCGTCAGTCTCGCCTAGCGACCGTTACCGGGCTGCAGCCCAAGCACCCCAACCCCTCTCCAGCCCACTGGCGGGTTGTTGGTGGCCATAACCTCCCTTTGATGAGGCAAACTCGATAGTCAAGCATGCACCACGGGGACTTCCCAGGAGGTCACCCATCTCAGTACTACTCCAGCCCGAGCACGCTTAACTATGGAGTTTTTCTACTTCTCATCACCAATTGAGCTGCAGCGCAATTGGTGATGAGAAGTGAAAGAACTATATAGTTAAGCGTGCTCGGGCTTGAGTAGTACTGGGATGGGTGACCTCCTGGGAAGGCCCCGTAGGGGCGCTTAACTGGATCACTTATCACCAAAGGGAGGTTGTGGCCACCAACAACCCGCCTGTGGGCTGGAGAGGGGTTGGGGTGCTTGGGCTGCAGCCCGGTAATGGTCGCCAGGCGAGGCAGTCGGTAGACGTTGTCCCGATTGTAAGTCTGGGGCCTTGGGACGTTACACATTCGCCTTGCATTTAATTTTTCCTTAGTTTTTTGGGGTACCTCTTAGCCCATAGACTGATCATAACATGGTCGTCTTCTTTGAAACCATGTTGTTACGATCTCCTCATCTTTGGGGTTAATGCATGAGAAGATTCTAGAGAAATCTGGAGTCTTGTACATAGGAAGGCAGTAGAACAATCTAGAGAGTCCATGACTCTTGTATATACCGGAATTATATAGAATACTCTAGAATAGTAGGGATCTAGAATATTATTTGGTTTGGAGGGAAACCTCTTTGAGGCCTATAAAAGGGGAAGGCCCCCTCATTTGTAATCATCCAAGTTTGGAATAAGCTTTTGAGTTCTCTTGCTTACTTCTTCTCTTGTGCACTTGTGCTCTTGTGTTCTTGTTCTCTTTCTCATTCCCACCACAGTTTTCTTAGAGTGAGGCTGACTTAGCTAGCCGCAAGGGGTGGCAAGAGGAGCTAAGGCCGCGCACGACGTAGTCAAGGGGACTAGTCCGTGACAGTTGGTATCAAAGCGAGGTTGACCCAGGTTGGCCCAGGTTCAATTTGGTTTGTGTGGTGTTGCTATGGCGAATGAGGCAAACAACTCAAGCGTTGTTGACGAGCGCGGCAGGGAGACCGTAGATCAACAAGGCAGGAAGAAGAGAGATCATAGCAAGACACGTGAAGGAACTCATTTGGATCATGCCGTCATGATGCTGGCCGATCGAGTTGAGAAGGTGGAAGGTAACTTCGAAACTCTTGAGGCCCATGTTCTTGAAGAATTTGAGTCCATCAAGGAGTCTACCCAGACTTGCCTTGATGCTCACCCAGCGTTGGAGGAACGCCTCGCTAGGATGGAAGATGCCATTCAAGCGATGCGGATCGGCTTTGAGGATATGAAGGAAGAAATCACCGTTTGTCGCCGAGCCGTGGCTAATGGTGGAGGCAACATGGCAATGGACAATCCAAGGATGGAGGTTCCTAAGCCCAAGCCATTTGTGGGCAAGCGAGATGCAAAGGAGGTAAAGAACTTTATTTGGCAGATGGAGCAGTTCTTCGAGGGGTGTAACCTCATTGACGAAGCTGCTAAGGTACGACAAGCCTCTTATTACTTATCGGATGTAGCTTCTCTTTGGTGGCGAAGAAAGCAGACCGACATCGAGAAAGGCTTATATCGTATTGATACGTGGGAGGAGTTCCGGCGTGAACTCAAACGGCATTTCTATCCAGAAAATGTCGTTTATGAAGCTAAGAAGAAGCTGAGGGAGTTGAAGCACAAGGGGAGCATTGCGGAATATGTTAAAGAATTTACCACCTTGATGCTGCAAATTCCTAGCATGTCGGATGAAGACTTGCGATTCTTCTTCGTGGATGGTCTTCAGCATTGGGCTAAACAAGAGTTACAAAGACGAGATGTCAAGACGTTGGATGAAGCTATTGCCACAGCTAAGTCCCTTATTGAGTACCAACGGCACACAGATGCAGCAAAGCCAAAGAAAGATAAGGGTGATTATGGGAAAGGTGGGGGAGAGAAGCGGGATGGCAAAAAGACCAACTTCCAGCGGCATGACACTCGGAAGGAATATGAAGAGAAGAAGAAGGCCTTCATTCCAAAAGGAGGATGCTTCTTATGCAAGGGACCGCATGCAATGCGCAGCTGTCCAAAGATGGGAACGCTTTCGGCGATCATGGAAGGCAATGATGCGGGAAATTCTGGAGAAGGTACTTCTGCTCAAATGAGATCATTACAATTACTTAATGCTTTGAATATTAGACCTACTCCGGCCCCATCGCCAAAATGATTAATGTTCGTGGAGGCATATGCAAATGGGAAGGCCACCAAGGTCATGCTTGATACAGGAGCAACACATAACTTCATGACTGAGGAGGAGGCCAAGAGACTTGGTCTTCATGTCTCTAAGGGTGAAGGTTGGTTGAAGACGGTGAATGGGAAGGCGAGACCGCTGCAAGGAGTTTCACGCGGAGTGGAGTTGCAGTTGGGAACTTGGAAGGGCCAAGTGGACTTCTCCATTGCACCGATGGATGATTTTCAAGTTGTACTTGGAATGGATTTCTTCGAGAAGGTACGAGCTATCACTATGCCTTTTTGCAGATCCATGTGCATTATGGAGAAAGGGTCTCCATGCATGATACAAGCGGTGGAAGGGCCACCAACGAAGGGAAAGCAGCTATCGGCTATGCAAATAGCCAAAGGCGTCAAGAAAGGAGAGGTGACTTACTTAGCCACCTTGAAAGAGGAAGTTGCGGCAAAGGATAAGGAGGTACATACTTTCATTGTGCAAGTCTTGGAAGAGAATCAAGATGTTATGCCAACAGAGCTTCCGAACAGGCTACCACCTCGGAAGGAGGTGGACCATGAGATTGAGCTGGAACAAGGGGCGAAACCACCTGCGATGGCGGCATATCGCATGGCTCCGCCCGAATTGGAGGAACTCCATAAGCAGCTGAAGGAGCTACTTGACACGGGGAAGATTCGTCCATCGAAAGCACCATATGGCGCACCGGTGCTCTTTCAGAAGAAGAAAGACGGATCTTTGCGGATGTGTGTAGACTATCGGGCACTCAACAAGGTAACGGTCAAGAATAAGTATCTTATTCCTTTGATCGCTGACTTGTTTGATAGGATGGGGAAAGCCAAGGTCTACACCAAGATGGACTTGCAGAAGGGCTATTATCAAGTCCGAATTGCTGAAGGAGATGAGCCGAAGACGACGTGCATCACTCGTTACGGGTCCTACGAGTGGTTGGTCATGCCATTTGGCTTGACTAATGCACCGGCAACGTTCTGCACTTTGATGAACAGGATATTCCATCCCTACCTGAATCAGTTCTTGGTGGTTTATCTGGATGACATTGTGATCTACAGCAACTCTATGGAGGAGCATGCGGAGCATCTCCGCACTATCTTTCGAGTCTTGCGGGAGAATGAGTTATATGTGAAGAAGTCAAAGTGTACGTTCGGCACGGAGGAGGTCTCATTTCTTGGACATGCTATTGGACATGGCCAGTTGAAGATGGATGAAGCCAAGATCCATGCGATCATAGATTGTGAGCCACCTACTAAGGTAACCGAGCTAAGATCTTTTCTTGGACTTGCAAATTATTATCGACGGTTTATCCAGGGCTATTCAAGGAGAACAGCCCCATTGACGGACCTGCTAAAGAAGGATAGATCGTGGGCTTGGGATGATGGATGCAAACAAGCCTTTGAAGATCTAAAGCAAGCAGTGAGCACCGAGCCGGTGTTATCATTGCCGGACTTTGGAAAGGAGTTCGAGGTCCAGACGGATGCCTCCGACTTTGCCATTGGTGGAGTCTTGATGCAGGATGGACATCCTATTGCATATGAAAGTCGAAAGCTGAACGAGACGGAGCGGCGGTACACCGTCCAGGAGAAGGAAATGACTGCTATCATACATTGCTTACGGGTGTGGAGACACTACTTGCTCGGGGCGAAGTTCGTGGTCAAGACGGACAATGTGGCCACAAGTTACTTCCAGACGCAAAAGAAGTTGTCTTCAAAGCAAGCAAGGTGACAAGATTTTCTAGCAGAGTTCGACTATTCGATGAAGTACAAGCCCGGGAAGGCGAACGTTGTTGCGGATGCCTTGAGCCGCAAGGCTGAACTTGCAGCTATGTCCACGGTGAAAGGGGAGTTGCTAACCAGGATCAAGGAAGGGCTGCAACAGGATCCGTTGGCAATTGAGCTTATGAAGGCGGCAAGGGAAGGAAGAGCCAAACACTTTTGGGTAGAGGATGAACTCCTTTACACCAAGGGGAAGAGATTATACATCCCAAAGTGGGACAACCTGTGGAGGGAATTGATCAAGGAGTGTCATGACGCTCGATGGGCAGGTCATCCTGGCCAAAAGAGAACCATGGCGCTAGTGGAGATCTTGTACTACTGGCCGAAGATGAAGGAAAGCGTGGACGTATATGTGAAGACATGTCTTGTGTGCCAACAAGACAAAGTGGAGAATCGGCAACCAGCAGGATTGCTAGAGCCTCTTCCAGTTCCGGATCATCCATGGCACACCGTGACGTTGGACTTCATCAGCGCTCTTCCCAAATCAGAGGGATTTGGATCGATTATGGTGGTCGTGGACAGATTCTCCAAATATGGGACGTTCATCCCATGTACGAAGGACTGTACAGCGGAGGAAGCGGCCCAAGCATTCTTCAAGCAAGTGGTAAAGCATTGGGGGCTTCAACAAAACATTGTGAGCGATCGGGATCCTCGCTTCACGGGGAAACTTTGGACGGAGTTGTTCAGGATGATGGGATCACAACTAAACTTCTCCACAAGTTTCCACCCGCAGTCCGATGGGCAGACCGAGAGGGTAAATGGCTTATTGGAGTGCTACTTGCGGCACTTTGTGAGTGCGAACCAGCGGGACTGGGCAAAGATCTTGGATGTTGCTTAGTTTTCGTACAACTTGCAGAGGAGCGAGTCTACGGGAAGGAGTCCCTTCGAGCTGGCGACCGGGCGTCAACCGCTCACACCGCATGCACTAGCCATCAACCCTGGAGAAGGAAAGAGCCCAGGAGCACTTCAGTTGGCAAAGTCTTGGGAGGAACAAAATGACTTGGCCAAAGTCTGCCTAGAGAAAGCAAGGAAGCGCATGAAGAAATGGGCGGACGTGAAGAGAAGGCCACAGGAGTTTGGCCTAGGAGATAAAGTGATGGTAAAACTCCTACCCCAACAGTTCAAAGTAATGCGAAGCATGCATAAGGGGTTGATAAGGAGGTATGAAGGGCCGTTCGAGGTGATCGGCAAGGTAGGAAAGGTGTCATATCGCCTTGATCTACCCAACTCGTTGAAGATTCATCCGGTCTTCCATGTAAGCATGTTGAAGCCTTATCATGAAGATCAGGAAGACCCGAGGCGAGGAGAATCACATAGAGCGCCTCCGATCATGACCAAATCATTCGAGAGGGAGATTGATCGGGTGTTATCTCAGAGGGTGGTACGGCGACGCGGAGTCCCGCCAAGTACACAGTACTTAGTCAGATGGAAGGGATTGCCAGAGTCCGAAGCTACTTGGGAGACATTAGAAGACTTGTGGCAGTTCAAGGACTTTATTCAGCAGTACGAGGCGACGAAGACGACGCCAGGATAGGTGGGGGAGAATGTTACGATCTCCTCATCTTTGGGGTTAATGCATGAGAAGATTCTAGAGAAATCTGGAGTCTTGTACATAGGAAGACAGTAGAACAATCTAGAGAGTCCATGACTCTTGTATATACCGGAATTGTATAGAATACTCTAGAATAGTAGGGATCTAGAATATTCTTTGGTTTGGAGGGAAACCTCTTTGGGGCCTATAAAAGGGGAAGACCCCCTCATTTGTAATCATCCAAGTTTGGAATAAGCTTTTGAGTTCTCTTGCTTACTTCTTCTCTTGTGCACTTGTACTCTTGTGTTCTTGTTCTCTTTCCCATTCCCACCACAGTTTTCTTAGAGTGAGGCTGACTTAGCTAGCCGCAAGGGGTGGCAAGAGGAGCTAAGGCCGCGCGCGACGTAGTCAAGGGGACTAGTCCGTGACAATGTGCTCTCTTGTGATTATCTGCAAAAGATTTATAAGTTTCATTATTATAAGTAATCCCACGTCGGACTAATTAATTCATGTCATGGACTAAGGGTCAATGATGGTCAACAAAATAAATCCCATATGGTTATAAGCAGATATGCATCTGAGATACAGCCAGAGATGTACTTTTCAACTTGTCTTGTATTATTAGTTTTCTTACAGCTGATGATTTAAGGCCCACTGCCGCATGACTGGGAAATCCTAATCCAACTAAGTTAATGTTTCTTTTGCTTCAAGCATTACCATATGAATTCTTTAGATGCCTAGCTTGGATACATATTATGAGTAAAATGTCTAGCCTGGTGCATCTTTAGGATCTTTTTTGTTTTTATCCGTTAATTCAATTTCATCTGTATCATCATTTCAAATTGTTTTTTTCCCCACAAATTGTAGAGCTCATGGGTGTCTGAAGAAGAATTTGGAATGGGCTATGTTGATCATAAGCCTGCAGCATCACCAGCCAAAACTCTTACTATCAACCTTGGTAGCCTTCCTAATGGTTCTAATCCCAGTATATCTCAAAATGATCTCAATGCAATGAGGAGTTCCTCTACAGGTAACCTAGTTGCAGAGCATACAGGTAGGGAGCAGATAGTCTCCGCTAAATCTACAGAGGGCAGACCAGAACGTTCAGAAAGTTCAGCCTCAATGAAGTCCTCCGATTTGGCACAACCAAGACAGAGGGGTACCCCGTCAACTAATGGATTGCCTGCTCAGGCTTCCTTGCCTTCCTCCCATCAATCAATTATGAATGCTAAGACTTCTGTTAATTTGAAGATTGCAGAGGAGCTTAATAGAGTGCCATCATTAGAACCTGAGGTATTTTATTGCACTATATTAATTGTTCTTTATTATTTCTATTGAATCAGCAGTGTTTCTTTTGTATCTCCTGCTTTAATATCCTTAGATGGTAGATATAAGAGTAAATCTTATATTTTTTTGTTGCTTGGACTGTTCCGTATGTGTTGACCCAGGATTATGGCATGGCAACTTTTTTGTGTGCTAATATTTTATTTTCTTGCTGGCCTTAGCAGACTAGTATTCTACTAATTAGTAGTGCATATAGGTCCTATAGTGTAACGATCAAATGTCGCTACGAGATCGCCAGAGGGATCGGCGGCGCTTGAAGAGTAATTAGGCTACAACAGGTGAAGGCACATATGAGGAAAGGCCGAAGGAGAGAGACACAACACACATCAAAGGGGAAGAGACGAAGGGAACTTAGAGGGCCGAGGAAAGGCCGGAGGAGAGAGACGAAGCAAGGGGAAGAGAGAAGAATCCAGAGCTACTTTATAAGACCAAGAAGAATATATTACTACATTTCTTCCATAATCTCATTACAACCCATTATGCTATATTTATAGCCTTCAAACCCAACACAAGACTCAATTACTATTTAATTACAAATATACCACAATATACTAATCATGCTACATTTTATCCCTGCCTGAAAAATGACGTCCTCGTCGTTTAGTCCTCGATCAAAAAAATATAGGGAGTCGATAGAGATGTCGACGAAATTCTTGATCACCGCAAATTGGTAATTACTCTTGCCGGAGTGCTTTCGAATGTGGACGTAGGGGAGTTACAGGACACTATGTTGGGGGCGGGTATCTCTTAGAAGGCACGGTGAGTGTTTTTCAGTCATCCGCATTTGGCGTACATGTGCAGCGCACTTCTGACTACGAAGACGTTCAACGAAATTCCAAGCCGAAAAGGAGACGAGTGAAATAGTTTGCTGAGACCAAGAAGAGACGGGCTCGAAGAAGCTGATAGAACCGAAGAGTGCCAATCGCCTTGGTGCTCTTGTTACTTGGGCTGATGATCCTTCATTTATTGGAATGCTAGTGCTCTTGTTACATTCCGCCTCAGTTTACCATGGGTTGATGCTCCTCCATTTATCGGAGTGGTTGGTAACTGGTTTTTTTTAAATCTGAGATCTCTGGGCAAAATAGAGACTATATTTGGAGAGCTTTTTGCTCCCAACTGGGAGGCGAAAAACTATTCTCCCTTTGCCGTCGCCATGGCTTCTATGGGTGTTTTGAGGGCTCTCCGTCTGGTTCCATCTACTAGGGCTATTTCGATCCCCGCCACGAGTAGTTCACTCAAAAATTCTATAACTTTTGTGGCTAATCATGCAGTCGTCGATTCGAACAAAAATGGCGCTCTACCGTTCTAGAAGGGTTCTCAACGAGAGCATCATTTGTAACGATCAAATGTCGTTACGAGATCGCTTGAAAACCCGTAACAGCTCAAGACCGTTACATTGGTGCTCTCGTTGAGAATTCTCATTCCTCCATCAACAGCTCTAAAGATCGACAAATTGGCGTGGACAGTCTCGGCTGATCAAAGGATTTCTGTTGTAAGGAGAGTGCTCCATATTCCTTTGAGGAATTCCTACTCAAGCATTGAGGTTGGGTGTACAGATATCAAGAATGAGAAGTAGGTGATCAAGAAAGGCGACTAAAGTCTCAGCACCATATTTGCTCTAAGAAAGGCACAGTTTCTTGGACTCAGTAATCCGGCGAACCATAAAGAACGCCAACTCTGTTGAGAGAATCTTACTCCGCGCCATCTGCGGCCATCTTGCCAGAACATCCCAAGTTCGCCCTCGACAATTGCCCTTGTTCAGGGAGTTGGATCAAGAAGCTTTCCGCATCGGTCCTGTACCTTTATTCTGAATGCCAGGCCTGCAAGTCCATATGTCCTTTGCAATAAATTTTGGCCAAGCCACTGGAAAACAGGCTGCTCCTCCAGCGAACTAGTCAGAACTCTTCCAGCACGGCAGAGCGCCATTACAGTGTTGCAAGAATTCTTAACACCATTGTCGGTGATCAAGATCCGCCCAATACAAAATTTCACCAACATAACATTTACTATTCCTGCTGATCAATTCTTACACTCCGGGGATTTGTTTCTTAGCAATTCGAAGGTGTCATCTTCGCACAAAAAGTCCATTGATTCACGGGTGTTGAGGCCATCAAGATCATCTCTGTCAACTTGACCTCACGTCCTTTGACCCATGGGAGTAGGAAGAACATAAACAAATTATTCAAAAGCAATGCAATTCCAAGCTTCACCGCGATAATACAGCTCTCACCCAAGATCAGAAACAAATTCCGTCTTTTTTCCAACCTTACAGTAATATATCAGAACCACTATCCATGGAGAGATTCTCAACCATCTATGCAAATGAGCTCTCATTGGGCTCATACCCATCAAATTCCACCTCCAGATATGGCTCGGTTTTCTTCACATCATAGCCAGCACACCGGATCACTCCCAGCAGCCCAGATGAACTGTTCTTGGTACTTCCAATCTTACACTTACGCGACGCCGCACCCGTCCGGACCTTTATTGGCTCCGAGTCTTATATATTTTTATTTGTGTCATTTCTTGCATTTTTTGTAATTTTGCAATTTGTGTAATTTTTGCAATTTTATTTTTTGAATATATATAATACATATATATACATACATACATGTATCATATATATATATACATACATATATATATACACGATTCGCATCTCCATTTCCATCTGCCCTCTTTACATTGAATCACTTGGAGTAGGATCATTGATGTCATCTATGCACACTTGTATTTGATCCGGGTGGAATCAAACCACGAGGTTGTTGTTTTGTCAGGAAGGGTAGAAATGTAGCCTAGCTGGTTACTTTTATAATAAGCCTATAAATAGGCGTGTACTCAGAACTTAAGAGGTAATGAATAATGTCACTGTTATCTTTTATTTTGGTATCTTAATTAGATTAGAATTAGGAGCAACTTTAGGAATTAGATCCTGAAGGGTCGACCCTCATCTCTTTCGGCGCTTGGGGCGTAACGGCTCAAGACCGTTAGATATATCTAGAGCATAAAAGAAGGTTGTTGCTCCTTTAGGTTGACACTTTTGATATATGGTCTCAATTCTTTGTTGTTTCAGACTCAAAATACTGAAATTATACCTAATCATAGCGGGCAGAATTTACTTGATATAAGGACTTTGTTCAAATGTAGGTCCCTCGTGTTTATGAGACGCATCAGCTGGGTCCTTTAACTTGGCAAAACTTGTTGCATATACCTCAGATTTAATTTTTTTTATAATTTTTCCCTCTTCACTTTTTTCCACGATGACTAAAGATAATTTCCAAGGAATTAGTGGCATTCACATATTCTCAGAAGGTTTGCGACTATAGCATCCTTCCATGCTTTATCAATAGTGCATTTTGTTAGCAACCCAAACATTTCCCATCTTTAGCAAGGCATAGCGCTAGAGTTATTTGGATGGGGGAACATCTCTGGCAATGAGACATTTAATAAATGTTGACAAGTAATATCAAGTAAGAATAAGTTTAAGCTTCAAAGGTTTTTAATTTGAAGTTCATCGAAGGTATTAAGAACTGAGCTGGACATTCGAACAGAGAGAAAGGTTAAAACATGGGGTTTGTCCCCGATGATGTAATATTATGAGGAATGAAGCTAATAAAAAATAATCACAAAATATAATTATTGGCATGGAATAGTATTATCTGTTAACAATATTTTAATTATTTATTATAATTAAGAATTTCTTTGTTTCATTAATTAAGCTGTAAAACTCTGAATGCCCAGTATCTTATTTTTGTGTATGATTGTGATGTCCTTTTATACTTAAAATGTCTAGGCATTTAACTTGACACATTTTGTTTCTGGTGATAGTCAAAATCTCAGTTCAAACGTTCAGCACAGAACTCACTTGGCAAGCAAACAAAGCAGGAAGTGACAAAGGAAGATGTTAAATCAGGGAAATCAATTGCTAGAGCTGGAAACCAAGCTTCTGCTAGTTCTGACAGAGATTCAGCGCATCCTTCTGATGGTAGGCAGACTGGCAGTGGTATTTCTGCAACAGCTAACAATACTAACTTGATTCAATCATCGGGGAGGGTGTCGGCTTCTCCGGTAAGAACAACTGATGTGCATAGTGGCTTGTTGAGGGCGGAAACTGGAGCAGTTAAACCATCGGATAATGGTATTGAAGTTTCTGAAAGTTCAAGAAGCGTCTCTGTAAGAACGTCGCATTCTCCTCTTCTTGATGACCCAAGCAAGGTACAGAAAAAAACTGTTGCAACTGAAGAACAAGATAGGGTAAGCAAGCGAAGGAAGGGAGATTCAGAAGGAAAAGATGACTATGCAATGGAAGCAAGATTGCTCGATAAAGCTCATCTGTTAGATCATGAAAGAACTACTGCTGAACAATATCATAATAAGTCGGCAGAAAAGCTTTTGGAAAAAATGAAAGAAAAGAGCACGGAACGATTTGAGAAAGACCATAAGGAAAAGTTGGATCAATTTGATATTAACCGTGGGGAGGACTTTTATGATAAATCACGGGATAAGTCGATGGAAAGAAATAGCAGAGAGCGCTCCATCGAAAGGATGCCAGACAGGAGTCTTGATAGGCCATTAGATAAAACAAAGGATGACAAGGGTAAACCTCGGCACAGTGATCCTTCTGCAGATAAATCTGATGAGAGATTTCTTGGGCAAAATTTGCCGCCTCCGCCGCCTCTGCCTCTCAGTTTTGTTCCTCAATCTGTTGGAGGCAACCGGAGAGATGATGATGCAGATAGAAAGAGTGGCACAGGCAGAAACATTCAGAGGCTGTCTCCCAAGCATGATGATAAGGATCGGAGGCACTCTGAGGAGAATGTTTCTCAGGATGATGTGAAACGCAGGCGAGATGGTATATCACTGAAGGTATGACCATCTCATTTTTTAGTTGCTATACGATTTAACGATTGTATGTTTTACGAGGTAAATAAGACCTGGTTATGTAAAAAAAAGTGGTACATGGTTTAGGCATCCACAAAGAAGGATGTAAAATGTGAACTAAATTGATAAAATTAATTCCGAAGTATTAAAAAGAGGAAGGGGTGGGAGGCAGATAAATCTGATAGAATTGCAAAAGATATTTGTGTATAATATAAGGTTTAACACCTAATGCAGCACTTCAGATGGAAGAATGGAGAATAAGGAGCCATAAAACTAAATCCAGTTAGATAAGATAATGATGCTTCTGCTAATGATGGTGATATTGAGATGGATTTGGAAGAAAAATGTGTATACTGCTGAAGGGAAGTTAGAAGTGAAAAATAAATATTAGCACAAAATAGATTTAATACCTCATAAAACGCTGAAAAGGGTGAATGAGAATCAGAATTCATCAAGCTTACAAAAATAGTAAGCCAGTGATGATGATGGATAAAAAGAAAAGAGATGGATTGCAGGGAATTTGCATAAAGTGCAAAAGATATGCACGAAATCTGTTTAACCCCTGTTGCGACAATCAAATGAAATGAATAATCGGGATTCGTTAAACTGATCTAAAATAGTCTGGATGATGATAATGATGAGCTATTAGAAAGTGAAGATGTAGATTGAAGTGAACTTGGATAAACATGCAAAAAAATAGCACAAATATATACTCAGCACCTTATGATTCATTCATAAGGCCCACCCTAGCAGGTGTAGTTCATCATTATGTATATATATATATATATATATATATATTAATGATGTGGTGGCTCAAGGGTGAGGAGCGCAGTATACATGCATTTTACATGGATTTTGTGTTTGAAAAATCCTGTCTTCTGAGAATTTAACGGCCAGTTTGTATTTTTCATGTTTGTGTATGAAATTGAGAAGCATTTAAATCTGTATGACAGGTGGATGAAAGGGATAGGGAAAAGGGGAATCCATTGAAGGATGATTTGGACACAACGGCTTCAAAGCGGCGGAAACTTAAAAGAGACCATTTATCTGAATCTGGCGGGGATTATTCGACGGCTATGCCTCCACCTTCCTCTATGGCGATGGGAATGTCTCAACCATTTGATGCAAGGGAGAGGGGTGACCGAAAAGTTGGGGGCATGATACAGCATCGCGCCGCCGCCGCCGCCGCCGCCGCTTATACTGATGAACAGGGATTGTCTAGGCTACATGGGAAGGAAACTGCTGGAAAGACCGTCCGTCGAGAAGCTGATCAGTATCCTTAAGCTAATGAAATGAAACCCTCTCAGTTTTTTTTTTTTGTTTATACTATCAGTTCGAAGCTTCTTTCGTCCCTTCTTCTTAACTCGCTGGTACCAGACTTCATGAGAGGGAATGGGAGGAAGAGAAGCGGCAGAGAACAGAAGCAAAGAGGAAGCATCGCAAGTAAATTCCATTCTATCAGTGGTCTCCAGATCCTCCCGTCTGTCTCAGGACGGTATGAGAAAAGGATATCGTCTTCAGACTTCAATGCTGCTGCTTATCATATGTATGTGATCAGGTGCTGCAGCTTCACTCCGAACCTTTTGATCTTTTATTGGTTCTACTCTGGTGACTATCGCCATGATTAGTGGAATGGAAATAACTAGCCCGTTCTAATTTTTGATTGCTCATCAAACTCAATTGTCTGCTGCAGATTCCAAACCTTTCAGAGGGAAAAGGACTACTTGAAATTTCAACTTATTGGGAGATAAATTGGTAAAAGAAAAACACTTATTGGTCCACATCTTTGTCTTTGATCGACCAATCTGCATTGGTTGAATATTGAGTTATATGGCATGGCGGTGTGGGAGATGTTCCTGGAAGAACACTTGGCGCGAAAATGATCGGTGTAGTTAAGCTGTGAGATTTTTGAATCATTGGATTGATGCCGTAGGAGGTTCGATAGGGGTTCGTGTTCCAACTTTATTTTCCCGACGCATTTGATGGGCACCAGATACTCATCTATGCACGTATGGAAATTGCGTGTTTCAGTTTTATTGTTATATGCATGCTCAGATGGATTTGATAATGTTTTCATAGGGGAAGAGCGATAAGCTGACTTGCCTGTAGGATCATCTAAACACGAATTTTGATTCATGTTAAGAGTCCGGCCTGACTTTGATCTACCAGTGGGGCCATTTTGTAGGCTGAGAAAAGTGGGTGGGTGGGGGGGGGGGGGGGGGGGGGGGGGGGGGGGGGGCAGCTCTTTTTTTAAGGACATGATTACTAGTAGATTGAATTCTATATTGCATGCAGACATCTCATGTTATTTAAGTGAATACTTTTAATTAATGTATTGAAGCAATCATTATATCATCTATTTTGATTGAAGGGGCTCCTCACATTTCCTTTCACCCACCCCACACCAATGACTGGACTGCATTTTAGTAACAATTACAAATCATGGACAATAATACTCAACCCTAAACTCTGAAGAAGGTTGAATGAACCTCCATTCTCTCCATCCAGCCCTCTCTCTCTCTATCTCTCTCTCTCTCTCTCTCTCTCTCTCTCTCTCTCTCTCTCCATTTAGGCATCAAGTTGTCCTCATCACACAACAATGGTGGAGATCAGATAAAAGCTTCTGGTTTTCTTTCCATTCATTCGATCAGAAAGATTAAAACTTCTGTACAGACATGGGTATTGGGATGCAGAAAGATGAGCAAATCGATTCATCACCCTAAACCTCCGGATACAAAAACACTGAAGAAAACAAAAAAAAATAATGAAGGAGTTGGTGGGAAGAACGTGGAGGAAGATCCACTTTTCATTTCTTCTTCTTCTTCGTTTTTGGCGCTGAGTAGAGGCTTCATCAGAGTCGGAGGGCGGTGCTCTGCAGTTCATCATCGGGCGGAGGGAGGAGGTTGAGATCGAACGGCATCATTGGTTTTTGGCACTCGGAGGCTATGTCCCCGTCGTCAATAATGGAGGATGAGGACCCGCAGTCGCTTTGGCAGTCTCCGTCAGGGATCCGCGACGGCGCCGTGATCAGCTGCTGCCGGATATAGATCGACGGCGGCCGGGACACAGAGAGCCGCGGCCCGCTGAAGGACTCCACCGTGCTGCTCATGCCGCTCGACGTCGGGCGCGGTGGCTCCGGGTGATGAAATAGCTGCCCGCCGCCGCCAGCGGGAGTGGTGGCGCGGGAAACGGGAGGAGGAAAATTAGTCTTGGCCTTGGGGCCGCGCAGGGCACGCGCTGCGGCATCGTATGCCCTGGCCGCCCCTTCGGCAGAGTCGAAGGTGCCGAGCCAAACTCGAGCCTTCTTCAGCGGATCTCGGATCTCAGCCGCAAAGCGTCCCCAGGGCCGCTTGCGCACTCCGCGGAAGCGCATCTCCTTCTCCGGGGACGGGGGCCGGAGCGGCAGCTTGCCTGCCGCAGCCGCTTCCGCCGGCGATCGCCCCTTGGTCATCGTCGCGGTGGCCCGGATTTGGATCTGGACGGCAGGGTTCGCTTCTCCTCACCCGCGGCGCCTCATGGCCATGACCTCCCGTCCCCTCCCCCCCTTTTAAAAGAAGAAGAAGAAGAAGAAGAAGAAGGGGGGAAGAGAGTCTTTCTTCCCTTTCAGCAGCCCTTCACCTTCTTCTCCCTCCACATATTTCTCTCTTTCCTTCTTCTTCTTCTTCTTGCCCGCCGCACCCCGAAGACACGCCTACCTATTCGCTTTCCTCTTTATCTTCTCCGCATTTTATTTTTTGTATTTTTTCTTTTTAATAATTTATATAATAACTGATATAAAGATTTTATATTAATCTGCGGTGTGGTTTGTTTGGGGCAGAGATCACCGTGATCTCCCCAAACGGGGGGCCTTACTCTCTACTAATTTCATATTTGTGAACAAATTTCTCATCTTCTGCCCCAAACAAATGTAGTAATTTTGCCGACTTTCTTTTACTTTGTATGTCTTTAGGCTTCATTACTCTTATTATCATCCTCTTTGTAATTAACATACAAACTCCTTCCTCATCATCCCGGGAGAGCGCAACAAGTTGATGCATTCTTAGCTCTATTTTTCACACCTTCTATGCTCCTATGTTGCCTTCTTGCCTACTTAACCTAAATCCTTCCTCTTTATCGTAGATGGTCGTAGTTTCTCCTCTCTTTCTCCGTAAATAAAGCATCATGTCTATGAGAGTTAGTGTAGAAGGGTAAAATCATTTTGCTAGCTTTGTTATCAAAAAAATTCAAAAGGCGCAGATAATGATATACATATGTGCCTCTATTCGCTCACATCGCATGAATGGCACATGAAAGAAAATAGTATAATTTGGTGTAAGATGAGAACGCCGATCACTTGAAGGTTCATTCACATGTTCACATTGTATTATCAATAAAATCAATCTCTTAATTATTTTTAGATCTGGGATTCCATCGATCACATTTAGTGAATGTCCGAACAGTTTTCATTATATGTTCCATGTATTTACGGTCGAGCTATTCGGCCCTTCGAAAAAATAACTCGTGATGATGGTGTGTATAAGAGTCAAATTTCTACCGAGGAAAAAATGATAGTGCAAGCAAACAAAAAATGAGTTATAACTGCTTAAGCCCCTGATTACGAAGTTTTAACCTTTTCAGTACCCCACGTCATCTAATTTCATCTAAATTTTAAAACGTGGAAGAGACTCTACGCAGTTGGATAAATATATTATTACTTATGCAGATCTCCTCTCAAATTTTGCATAATTACAGGCAGCTCTAACTTTCTAAATTGCAAAAATCCTCCATTAACACCTTTTGAGTAATAAATCTCTAAAAAGAGTATTTTTTGTGCATGGATTTAGGGTTTATGTTTTAACATTGAACAAGTATAATTGTAATTTCAAACTCTAATTATGCAAATTTTGAGGGGAGGTCGTAAATAATCCTTTTAATAAATAAAAAAATAAAAAAATGGAATCGAATTGAAGCTAAATAGCATATTAAATGGATATTATGACGAATATAATTTTACACCACATTAAAAGCACATTCTAAAAAAGACAGCTTTAGAGATTCTCCATCCCACCATTTTTAATCCCTAAACAACATTTTTCGGCAGCTCTGCGCTGCTCATCGGGAACCCATCGGCGGCGACCATGTCCAAGGCATTAATTTTTCCGTTAATGGCTGCAGCTCCGCTGCTGGCGACCCAAATCCTTATGTCATGAACAAACTTCTCAATGTTTCGGTCGGAGGAACCCCCGGAGGCGACCGCGGCCAATGCAACATCCCGCCACTCCTTCGCCCGCTTCCGCATCGCGTCGCCGTCCGGCCCTTCTATCACGGCAGTGAGGTAATGCACCACATCCGTCCGAGCAGCCGGTGCGGGAAGCCGAAGGCCAATTCCGTAGACTTCGCAGAGGAACTTGGCATCGGGGATCTGATCACCCCACTGTGGGTAAGCAACAACCGGGACGCCGGCGGCGATGAGCTCGAGCGTAGAGTTCCAGCCGCAGTGGGTGACGAAGCAGGCGAGCGACCGGTGGGCCAAAACCTTCTCCTGCGGGCTCCATCCCACCAGCAGACCCAGTCCCCCCGCTGCAATCTCCTCCTCGTATCCCGCCGGCAACAGCTCCCGGAGATTCTCCCTCACCTGTTGCGCGCGCATGAAACGTTCGGTGAAGATTGATAGACGCTATATATGGGCTGGGCCAGGACCAGTACAAAGCCCAAATATACGATATATATTAAAATAAATCCAAGTGGTAGGTAGCGGCTGTAGAAGAAGCTGATTAATGGTGGAGTTAGGTAGCAGTAATGCTTGGCCAGAATTTGTTAGTGTCATTAATAGTTTATGGATATTATATAGATGTGACTACTAGCTAAATTAAAGGATGGAAACGGGCGTGAAAAAAAAAGGAGTGTGGGGGCGGGCGGGAGGTAAATAATCAAGAAAATTACCACCCAGAGGAAGGGGCGGCCGGAATCCTTGAGACCATAAGCGAGCTCCTGCATCTCAGCGGAGCTAAGCATGACGATGCTGCCGGCGGAGATGTAAACGACCGATCTGTCGTGGTGCTTATCGAGCCAGTCCAGGCAGTGATCCGCCGTCTTCCACATATCAGCTTTAATCTTACCCTGGGACTCGCCGCAGTTGACGAGCGGGCCAATCGGGATCACCGGAGACACCTTCGCCATAGCCTTGAAAGCGTCCCTCTCCAGCTCCTCGAAGGAGTTGGCGAAAACCCATCGGGCTTTGGAAATGTTGTTGAATTGGGCTAGGATGACTTTGGTCAGGGGCTTGTACGGGTTCGAGGGCAGGAGGAACGTGGGAAGGTCGTCGGGGCTCATTGGAGGGAGCCCCGGCAGCCGGACCGTCACATCGGGGTTATCGTCGGTGGGGAAATCGGCCAGGCGGTGGTGGAAGTGGTAGTATGTGGAGAACACGGCGCAGGACTGAACCCAGAGCACGGCGCTGGGGATGCCGAGCTCCTCGGAGACTTCCAAAGCCCACGGGAGAAACGGGTTGTTGACGATGCATGATACAGGGCGTCCCGCCCGGACCTGTCGGTTGATCAGATCGGTGAGGGCGGGTGGTCCGTTGTACTCTAATCTCTCCATGAGGATCTCCAGCTCATCTCGGCGCGGATCGTCCGGATCGGCGCCGTCTTGGAAGAACTCGAACCGGAGGAATCCGAGCCCGACTGGGATCAGCTCTTCCTCGGAGTCAGAATCGACGGAGGAGTTGGAGGCCGCGCGGATGCGTCGGCCGGTGTCGAGCGTGGTCGAGAATGTGACGAGCGGGCCCTTGGCTGCGATCCGCTTGGCCAGCCGGAGTAGGGGGTTTACGTGACCTTGGCCTGGGAAAGAGACGAAGAGGAAGTGCAGCAGCGAGTCGGCCTCCCCCATGGCTGAGTCGAGTGTCCGTCTGCCACGGGCTGTAAATTAGGAGAAATAGCGAGGAGAAGAAGATGGCATGGATTTGGTACATATAAACCCCGGGAGCGGGGGAAGGTTGGGAGTTTCAGGGTTCACGTGATTGTCACGTGCTTCAGTTACAAGACCAAAAAAAAAAATTATACTAATAGATAGGCGGAGCTTCACATGTGCGGCTGTGATTGATGATCGCTCCGATGTAGGAGAGGGACGAAAAAGCATCAGCACGCGAATCACGTGGTTTTATTTTTGCCCATTTGACATCTATACCGTGCGATTCTACTGAAGGGGGGTTCGGTGCGGGATGGACGGCGGTGAATTCTCCATCGTTTGTTTGAAGCGGAACGTTCAGCGGTGGTTGGTAGCGCTCTGCACAAATCTCAATGACGCGCGATGGTCCTGATGACCCCATCCATCCTTACTAATAACTGTATAATAAGAGACTTTTAAATAGAACACGTTTGTTTGCACGTTGAACCTCCATTCCACTCCCTAAAGCATTTTCCGCTGCTCCATTTCTATTCTCCATTTTCCGCTGCTCCATTTCGCTGCCGAAACAAACAAACAAACAAACAAACAAACAGAGCCTTAGTAATATTGATCATAATGATTAATGACCTAGCTTTATCATGACTTTTAAATAACGACGGTGTGCAAGACTTATCGAGTACAACTTAATTATAGTGTGATCTAACATGATGATGGATGATGCCATTATGAATTAATGAGTATTGATGAATGTTGTTGACATAATGAGTGGTAGGTTTATGTGAAATGAACAACTC
The DNA here is from genome assembly GCA_033032865.1 of Dactylorhiza incarnata. Lineage (NCBI taxonomy): Eukaryota > Viridiplantae > Streptophyta > Magnoliopsida > Asparagales > Orchidaceae > Dactylorhiza > Dactylorhiza incarnata. Next base: position 535,754 of record JAWHQI010000147.1, read on the forward strand.
AATGGGTTTCCACCCATTTCCTTAAGAATGACAACTATAGCTTTGTGATAATTATGTATGGGATTTTCGTAGACCCGACAATCCTATACATAATATAACCCTTGAAAAACACCGACATAATGGTATAATACTTAATATAAGATCATTTAATTGTGGATAAATATGTATGTGACTTTTCAAGCCCTAGAAATTGGAGTTTGAGTACTTGTACATACTCTTGCTGAGCCTTTTCTGCCTAAAGACTAATAAAGATTGGCTTACGAAAACAAATATATGAAATGATATGTGAATCCAATGATGTGTGTTGTTTATGCAATGATGGTTAGCTATCATAAAATCTAGATTTGAACTTACTCTCATTTAGTTATGACATGGTGTTGTCTTTGTTGGGGACAGTTTTGAGCACAGACCTACTATTGTACATTGATTCATGGATGTTGGTGTGAGACCGCCTTAAAAGTGGTTATACACCACTCCATTGCTACCATCTAGCCATGATGTGAGGGGCTTGTGAGGTTTGCTACCCACGAAAACTGTGATGTGATGTCCATTGTCAGCATCGACTTGTTAAGCTTCAATGTTTGATATAATGAGATATGTGCTCATGTGATTGATAATGAAACTTAGATAGTATCTCTCTTAGACATCTTACTCTAAAGTATATTAACATTGTTAGAATAGTGATGTATATGAGATTGATAATACAACTTCAGAACCAATATAATAATTACTAGTTTTTTTATTCAATATTTTATTACTGTATTTTACTTCCCATGTTTTTTATTTACCTATGTTCAAGTTGTTACATATACATACATATTTACTTTTGACATTCTGATAATTAGTATAGAAATATTGATTCGTCTCTTCTTGAGCAATGAGCATTTAGGGTTTGAAGGAGGGATTAAAGTCATTTCGTCATTTTATGACTAACCCATCAGCGAGCGTCCTCATTTTAGATGCAGTCGGCGGAGTAGAATGGGAGACCTTTGGACGAGGACCCTTTGATGAGTTAAAGAGTATGGTAGACTCTAGTTAGCTTTTCTTATTATTATCTGGTTGGCATGCGTGGTTAATCCTCCGATCATATCTTCTTTTATATATTTTGTATTAGAATTTGGTCATTGTGACCGAACTCCATGTTTATATATTATAGGGAATCTAGGCCCACATGACCCATATATTATAGGGAATCTAGTCATGATACGTATTCATACAAGACTCTCATTCATTTATATGCATAAGAAGAAGTGGTTACTCCTCAAAGCCACTAGCATGATGAGGGGGGAGTGGGGAAGTGGGCAAGCACACTTCCTCCGTGACCAACCGCTCTCGCCGGACCGCAACACCCACAACCGCGCCGTAACCAACCGTCATCGCCTAACCGCACCCCTAGTGGGGTGCGGCCAAGCCACACCCCTAGCGGGGTGCGGCCGAGCTTGTGGGGTGCGGCCGAGCCCCCCCCCCCCCCCCCCCCCCCCCCCCTGTGAGGTGCGGCCTTGCCGCACCTCCTCATGGGGTGCGGCCAAACCGCACCCCTGTGGGTGCAGTCGAGTCGCTTTGCCTATAGAAGGGTTCGGGCGTGCCCCCCCCCCCCCTCCAATCTCGATGTGCGCACTTTAGGCTCTGGATTCCGTTCAGAATGCTTCCCTGTTCGTTAGGTGCTCAGAACACTTCTAAGCGTGCTCGGAGCAATTCCACATTTCGGGCACGCTCACTTTTTGTCTTTCTAATTTCTCAGATTGCAGGAACGGCTTGTCGCCTTTTTCGCCTTCAACAAAGCTGCCTGAACTGCCCGAACTGCTCGAGGACAAGACAGTCATTTACGAAAAATGGCGATCCGTGTGCTCCGAACCGGAAAATGTGATTCGTCCGCCAGGTGGTTACGGTGGTTACAACGGCGAAATTATCGGGCTACCCCCGGCCAAAGCTATAAAAGGAGCTCAGAGCCTTCATTTGAGGAGACTTTGCATTCTGCACCCGGGAGAGCTCCTTGAAGATTTTCACGGAATTCTCCTTCGGCGCTTGAAGATCTCCTTCGTGGACTTGAAGATTTCCCTCATCCTGAAAGGCGACTCAGCATTCTCACTTTCGTTCTCCGGAGCATTCTCACTTTTGTTCCCCACAGTTCTCATAAGGAAAAAGACTTAGTTTTCCGAGAGGTGGTCTGTCACCCTCGGAACTCCCTCTCTCTCTCTCTCTCTCTATTATTGTAACGAGCGACGGCCTGTCGCGCTCGACTTCTAAGTACCTAACTGCAAGCTCTCAGAAGATAGTGAAGTTTGGTCGGCACAGCTCCGGCTGCTTGGTTTTTTACCCTCTCCGGGTTTTCCACGTTAAAAAATCTCAGTGTACTTAACGAATCTCTAATTGACTGTTTGCGCGCTCGGTTCGCTTCCGAGCTAAGGTGGTTCAATTCGACCGGTCTACCAGAGCACCCGAACAACCCGCAACAAGTCATATTATCAACACTTGGGTTGAGTTTAACCAAGGAGGTCAACTGAACCCAAATGGCCACCATGTACAACCCGTATTCGCCGAGTGGGTCCCTCAAGCCAACTGGCGAGACCTGGGTCAGCCAGATCATTCTCCCAGGCTAGGAGGTGGAAGTACCCCCGGGTTGGTGGGGGTAAGCTGCGGAAGAGAAGGAGCTAGGCGAGTGGTGCCCTCACGGACCACTCGCCCGGAAGCATGGGCATTCGCCCAGCTAAGCGGGTGCCTAGCGAGTGGTGCCCTCACGGACCACTCGCCCAAAAGGATTTGAGGGGGAAATGACCATAATACCCCTTGTGGGCTGCAAATAGCCCTTCAGAACAGCGGAGTTAGGCTATTAGCAGACCAATTTGGGGTGAGGTTAGTAAAACTAAAAGGCGGATTCATGCTATTTGCAGACCAGCCTAGAAAAATCTATAAATAGACCCTTAAGGGCACCTTGGAGGAGATCCGATTTTAGAGAATCCTCTCCTCTAGGCTAATTTTTGGTCGGCTGCTAGTGCCCTCCAAGGTGCCCGGTTGAGCTCTGGTTTGGGAGGGGAAGCTCTCTAAGATCTTCCGGGTGTGTGGCGGGACCTCCTCGCTTCAGCCTTGGGTCTTTTCTTATTCTCACATCCACCGTCAAGAGAGTCTAGTGAGGGAGAAGTAAGCATCGGCTGCACCCCCAGTGGGTCCGAACTCAAGAGGCCTGTTGCAGGTTTCAACATTTTTGGTGCGGTGAGCGTGGACCGTAGCCGGTGAAGGAAAATCTCGAATTAGGTTCGATGACAGGAGATGGAGGGAATGGTTCTGACTCAGGCCACTCGCAGCCACCCGCGACAGGGGAGTGGCTGGAGATGTTTGAGAAGTTCAAGCGAGAAGTCCTGCAGACAGTTCTCGCAGCAAGGAGCGAGTGCGAGACCCCGGCGGTCCCCGTGGTTCCGCCCCTGCAGATCTGCGAGAACGCACCGGGGCAGCGGCCGGGGAAGGAGGTGCCAGCAGAAGGAAGTGCGCGAGATCTCCCGGGGCGGCAGCTGTTCAGCAGTCCGGCGAGTGCTGAGGTGTGCGAGTTGGGTCCGTGCGAGAAGACCATTCGCCGAGCAGGGGAAGGGAGCCCCTTTTGCGAGATGATCCTCTCGGCCCCAGTGCCAGAGGGGTTTCGTGGGCCGGAGATGTCCTACTACACCGGCAAGGAGGATCCAGTCGTGCACCTGCAGTGGTTTGAGGACATGACATCAATCCTTCCCATGTCGGATGCTTTTCAATGCCGACTCTTCGCAACCACCCTGAAGGAGAAAGCAAGGGACTGGTTCCACCAGCTTTCCGCAGGTTCCATCTACACGTTCGACGATCTGCGCCGAGGCTTTCGGCTGCGATTCTCGACGTCAAAAAAGAGGAAGAAGGATGCGGAGGCTCTCTTCAAGATCAGGCAGAGGGAGGGGGAATCTCTGGCACATTACGTGGATAGGTTCCAGGAGGAGATACACCTTGTGCAGGAGGTGCCGGGATTCGCCCTCAAGATGGCGTTCATCGTAGGGTTGCGAGACGGGTTCTTCAAGATGGACCTGAAAAGAAGGCCTCCTTCATCCTTTGAGGAATTGATGGAGCGAGCAGCAGAGGAGATTGAAGGGGAGGCGGCCAACCCGGAGTTCTACAGGAGGTTGGCAAAGATGAGCGAGCCCGAGGTGAGGCAGCAAGAAGGAAGAAGGCGAGATGAACCCAGGGGTCAGGGGGTCGAAAGACCGCCTCGGAATTGGAGTAATTAAGAGCCCAACAACAAGTTGGGCTGGAGGCACCAGGAAGGACCGGCGAGAGGTCAGGAAGAAGGATACCAAGGAAGAGAAGCGGGAGGAATGAATCCGGGGTGGAGGCAGGGTCCCAGACCCCCTCACCCCCCAAGGGAGCAAGCTATGGAAGTAGGCCGAGGAAGAGGAGGTAGAGGAGCAAGAGGAGGGAGAGGAAGAGCAGGAAGAGGGGGCAGGGTGGCGTTGCCTTATTGTGACTTTCACCAGGAAGAAGGTCACGCGACCGCCACCTGCCCAGAATTCTTGGAGATGAGAGAGAGAGGTCAGCCACGGCGGCAGCAGGTCAGGATCGAGGAAATGTTCCCGGAGGCGGAAGAAGACCGATGCGAGGACAGGGCGGATACAGGAACCAGGGGGAATCGGGGTGATTCATGGAGGGGTTGGGATAGAGGCCTCTCGCAAGAGGAGCTTCCAGGCGATGTTCCGAAGGGACGTCGCGTCGACTTCCCAGACCCCACCCCCCTCGGAGAAGCTCACCTTCTCCTCGGAAGACATGCCAGATTATGAGGATCCATTCTGCGACGCTCTGGTGATTCAGACGGTGATTGAAAATTTCACGGTCTCCCGGATCCTGGTGGATAACGGGAGCTCAGTGAACGTGATCTTCAAGAAGGCCTTCGACGCAATGGAGGTGGAAAAGAAGAGGGTGCAGGCCTCCGACGGACCGATGTTTGGTTTCTCAGGAGAGCGGAAGGAGGTCGAGGGAGGTGTTGGTCTCCAGGTGACGCTAGGAGGAGTCTCAAGAAACTGTCGGTTCGTCATTGTGGACGCTCCGAGCAGCTATAACGTCATTTTCGGACGCCCCCTCATCAGCGCCTTCCGGTGTGTGCCCTCATTGTACCATCAGTGCTTAAAGCTCCATAGTGGAGGAGTCCAGGTCCGCGTTCGAGGAGATGCTAAGGTGGCGAGGCAGTGCTATGTGACTGCCGTAAACACCATCTCTTGGATGGCGGATGCTAAGAAGATGAATGAGGAGATGGCGAGGCCGGAGGGGCCAGGAGAAGAAGTGGAGAAGAGAGAAGTAGGGGGAGAGGGCGATGCCCGAGAGGAGAATATGGAGGTCGCTCGTGAGGAGCAGGAGGTCGAGTTGTTGGAGGTCGCTCAGGAGGAGCAGGAGGTCGAGCCGGTGGAGGCGGAAGGAGTCACAGAGGAAGAGGCCCGGGTAGAAGGGCGAAAAGCAAAGGGCCAATGGGAAGAGCCAGCCCGGCTCGAGGCGGCAGAAGAGGTGGTGGAGATGGAGGTCCTCACCCAGGAGGGAAGGGTGAAAGAGGTGCGGATCAGCGGGGGTCTCGGCCCGGAGGATAGGGTGAAGATGCTGGAGTGCATCCAGAAGAACGTGGATGTCTTCGCATGGAGCGCAGCTGATATGCCAGGCATCGAGGCGGACGTGGCTTGCCATCGTCTCAACCTCGATCCAGAAGCCCGTCCCATCCGGCAGAAGAGAAGGACCTTCGCCAGCAAGCTCGAAGGACCCATCCGCGAGGAGGTGGCAAAACTCCTCGAAGCAGGTTTTGTATCGGAGATCCAGTACCCAGGCTGGGTCTCCAACGTCGTAATGGTAAAAAAGGCATCCGCGAGGAGGTGGCAAAACTCCTCGAAGCAGGTTTTGTATCGGAGATCCAGTACCCAGGCTGGGTCTCCAACATCGTAATGGTAAAAAAGGCCGATGGCCGCTGGCGTATGTGTGTGGATTTTTCATTGTTAAATAAGGCCTACCCTAAGGATTGTTATCCCCTGCCTCGGATCGACGCGCTGGTTGACTCAGCCGTCGGTTTTTCTGTGATGAGTTTTTTGGATGCTTTTTCAGGTTATCACCAGATCAGAATGCACCCCCCGGACGTCAAAGACGTCTCATTCATCACCAGGGAGGGATGCTACTGCTATAAGATGATGCCCTTCGGGCTGAAAAATGCAGGAGCAACCTACCAGAAGATGATGGACCGGATATTCAGGGAGCAAAGGGGAAGGAACCTGGAGGTCTACGTGGATGACCTTATGGTGAAGAGCAAGTGCGTGAACTCTCACATCCGGGACCACGAGGAGACCTTCGCCACCCTACGCAAGTACAAGATGCGTCTGAACCCCCTAAAGTGTGTGTTCGGGGCCAGTAAGGGGAAATTCCTGGGGCATCTTCTCACCCCTTGGGGGGTAGAACCTAACCCGGACAAGGTTAAGGCCATAATGGAGCTGGGGTCGCCGCGGAACGCCAAGGAAGTTCAGCGCTTGACCGGAAGACTCGCGGGGCTGAGCAGGTTTCTCTCCCGAGCCGGGGAGAAATGCTCCCCCTTTTTCAAAACATTACGAGGTAACCAGAAGTTTGAATGGATAAAAGAATGCGAGGAGGCCTTCCAGGCCTTGAAGAGCCAACTCACCAAGGCTCCACTGCTCCAAGGTCCCAAAGAGGGGGAGGATCTATACCTATATCTCAGGGTCGGGGCAGAGGCCGTAAGCTCTGTCCTTGTTCGGGAGGAAGGCAAGAAGCAGCTGCCCGTCTACTACGTGAGCAGGGTCCTGAGGGAAGCAGAGCTCAGATACCCGATTTTGGAGAAGTTGGCCTTTGCTCTGGTCGTCGCAGCAAGGAAGCTCAGGCCATACTTCCAGGCCCATTCAATTCAAGTAGTGACGGACCACCCTCTCCGCCAGATCTTCGAAGGAGTGGAACACTCGGGAAGGCTCGCAAAATGGTCGATAGAGCTAAGTGAATTCAACATTACCTTCGTCCCTCGACTATCCATGAAGGCGCAGGTGGTGGCTGATTTCATGGCAGATTATGTGGCCGAGATGAAGGAAGATGGAGCCCCTCGTCACGTTCCGTGGAAGCTGCTGGTGGACGGGGCTTCAGGCAAGAATTCTCTCGGAGGAGGGGTGGTGCTGGAGAGTTCCCACAGAGTAAAGATCGAGCAGACACTAGTGATACACTTCCCAATCACCAACAACCAGGCGGAGTATGAGGCGGTGATCGCCGGTCTACGGTTGGCCCAGGAGCTCGGAGTCCATGACGTGGAGGTCCTCACCGACTCGATGGTAATAGCCTCTCAGATCAGGGGAGAGTTCGAGACGAGGGAGCCTGCCCTCATAAGGTACTTAGCCAAAGTGAGAGGTCTCGTGGGAACGTTCAAAACTTTCTCCATATGGCACGTCCCTCGGGAGGAGAGCACCCCGGCAGATCGGTTGGCCAAATCCGGTCCTCGAGTCGGGGGGACCCTGACAGACCTATTCCGCCCTTCGATCGAGGAGGGAGAACTCATGGAAGTTGAGCAGCGGCTCTCCTGGAAGGATCCCTTCGTCACCTTCCTTGCAACGGGAAAGTTTCCGGAGGAGGTTCCGGACCAGAGGCGCTTCCGATATGAGTCCGCCAACTACGTGCTCCATGAGGGGGATTTGTATCGGAAGACCCTCTCGGGCCTCCTGGCCCGATGCGTTTCAGAGGAGGAGGTCCCAAAGATCTTGGAAGAAGTTCACTCCGGCGAGTGCGACAGCCACTCGGGGAGCAGGATGTTGGAGGCCAGAATAATGAGGCAGGGGTACTTCTGGCCAACCCTAAGTAAAGACGCGGCAGCCTTCGCTAAGAGGTGCCAGAAGTGCCAAATGTTCGCCCTGCTTCAGCTCATGCCAGCTCAGAGGCTAAAGAGTATCACGGCGCCCTGGCCATTCGCCATATGGGGGATGGAGCTGGTAGGACCCTTCCCCCAGGCTAGTGGGCAGAGGAGGTTTCTCCTAGTCATGATTGACTACTTCTCAAAGTGGTTGGAGGTCAAGGCGTTGGCTAAGGTCACCTCCCAGGTAATCCGCAACTTCGTATGGAGGGAGGTCATTTGTCGACATGGGCTTCCACAGGCCATAGTCACGGATAATGGTCCACAGTTCGCAAGCGAGGAATTCATCAGCTTCTGTGGCCAGCTGGGGATAGACCTCAGGTTTGCATCCGTCCACCATCCCAGGAGCAACGGGCAGGTGGAGGCGGCAAACAAGGTCATCGTGAACCTGCTCAAGAAGAAGGTGGAAAATCTGAAGGGCAATTGGGTGGAACAGCTTCCATCGGTCCTGTGGGCCCTAAGAACTACCCCCAACGCCGCCACGGGAGAGACCCCTTTCAAGCTCTCTCACGGCTGCGAGGCCGTCATCCCCATAGAGTTCGAGGTTATGACACCACAGGTAAAGGCCGCCGCAAGTGGAGAGGAAGATTGGAGAGCCGAGAATGAGGAAGAGTTGCGGCTCTCCCTCGACCTCATCGAAGAATCTCGGGACCTAGCAGCCATTCACCAAGAAGAGGTCAAGCGGCGGATGGCCAAGTACTTCGATAAGCACGTCAGGGTCAAGCAATTCGAGAAGGGAGATCTGGTGCTCAAGAAGGTAGACGCGGCAGGGAGGTCCGTCGCGGTGGGAAAACTTAACCCCAACTGGGAAGGCCCCTATGTCGTGGAAGAGGCACTAAAGTCTGGGGGGTATCGCCTTCAGAATGTGGAGGGCCAACCTCTCAGCCACACATGGAGTGGTGACGATCTTAAACGTTTCTATCCCTGAAACTATGTAATGAAAATGTTTTGAAATAAGAATATTTTGTTTAACATATGTGTTTGAGATTGATACTGCAGCTTGTAGGAAAAACTCCGAAAGCTCCCAAAATGGCCCCGAGCAGACCCGCTGTCCAGGCTCTCATCTAGCTGGCAGGTCCGAAGGCTCACTCGGTGGCAGGTTCCAAGGTATTGAGAAAATGGCCCCGAGCAGACCCGCTGTCCAGGCTCTCATCTAGCTGGCAGGTCTGAAGGCTCACTCGGTGGCAGGTTCCAAGGTGTTGAGAAAATGGCCCCGAGCAGACCCGCTGTCCAGGCTCTCATCTAGCTGGCAGGTCTGAAGGCTCACTCGGTGGCAGGTTCCAAGGTGTTGAGAAAATGGCCCCGAGCAGACCCGCTGTCCAGGCTCTCATCTAGGTGGCAGGTCCGAAGGCTCACTCGGTGGCAGGTTCCAAGGTGTTGAGAAAATAGCCCCGAGCAGACCCGTTGTCCAGGCTCTCATCTAGCTGGCAGGTCCGAAGGCTCACTCGGTGGCAGGTTCCAAGGTATTGAGAAAAGGTCCCCGAGCAGACCCGCTGTCCAAGCTCTCATCTAGCCGGCAGGTCTGAAGGCTCACTCGGTGGCAGGTTCCAAGGTGTTGAGAAAATGGCCCCGAGCAGACCCGCTGTCCAGGCTCTCATCTAGCTGGCAGGTCCGAAGGCTCACTCGGTGGCAGGTTCCAAGGTGTTGAGAAAATGGCCCCGAGCAGACCCACTGTCCAGGCTCTCATCTAGCTGGCAGGTCCGAAGGCTCACTCGGTGGCAGGTTCCAAGGTGTTGAGAAAATGGCCCCGAGCAGACCCGCTGTCCAGGCTCTCATCTAGCTGGCAGGTCTAAAGGCTCACTCGGTGGCAGGTTCCAAGGTATTGAGAAAATGGCCCCGAGCAGACCCGCTGTCCAGGCTCTCATCTAGCTGGCAGGTCCGAAGGCTCACTCGGAGGCAGGTTCTATACTGAATAAAAGATGGCTCCGAGCAGACCCGCTGTCCAGGCTCTCATCTAGCTGGCAGGTCCGAAGGCTCACTCGAAGGCAGGTTCTATGTTGAAGAAAAGATGGCCCCGAGCAGACCCGCTGTCCAGGCTCTCATCTAGCTGGCAGGTCCGAAGGCTCACTCGGTGGCAGGTCATAAATTCTCAAAGGGTGACCTCAAGAGCACTCGCATACACCACGCGCCGGAAAGGTGATCTCACCCCCACTTTCATGACTACCTAAGCAAAACCCCGGTCTGGGCGAATGGTAAGGAGGTACGAGTGGGGCAGGAAGCGGGAAGTCAGAAAGGGGGCAGCACACCTAAGTCATCTTCGAGCATTCGTTGGGTGGCCAGGACAGTCGCGCTACGACCTAACGTCCTAATGAGCCTAGCGAGGTATAGCGGCGAATGAGAAAGAAGTAACGTCCTAATGAGCCTAGCGAGGTATAGCGGGGAATGAGAAAGAAGTAACGTCCCAATGAGCCTAGCGAGGTATAGCGGCGAATGAGAAAGAAGTAACGTCCTAATGAGCCTAGCGAGGTATAGCGGCGAATGAGAAAGAAGTAACGTCCTAATGAGCCTAGCGAGATATAGCGGCGAATGAGAAAAAATAAGATAGCACAAAAATTGTAACCCAGGTATATCTCACAAAGGGGCTCGCCCGGTTCGTGATTACATTCAAAATGATGAATAAAAAAGAGTAAAAAACACAGGGCCCATCTCATGGGTCGGCAGGCTTCTCGCCAGAAGATCCATCGCTCTCGTCCGAATCCGGTAGGAGGGCGTCTTCTCGCGGCTCGCCATCCCCATCTTCCGGGAAGGGGATCGGAATGAAGAGCTCGGGGACGACCTGTCGGGCAGAGAGGCATTCGGCCTCCTCCTTCAGGTACCCAGCCTGCCGCAACACCTGCAGCGCGTGCTTCACGGCGCTCTGGGCGTTCTCCTGCATCAACTGCTCCAGTTCGTGGTGGGGGTAAAAGTGCCCCCACTCCCCAAGGCGAGTGCCGAGACCTCGGCTTCTCGCGACCGCTGGGCCTCGGCCTTAACCAGCCGGACTTCCTCCTCAAGGCCGGCCACCCGAGCACGAAGCATCTCGGCAACTGTGGTATCCTAAAAATAATAATAAAGGTGGTAAGAAGAAAGTGCATCAATCGGCAACAGGTCACTCGCGGGGAGGGAGAAAATATATACCTCTGCAACGGGGCGGCTGGCGAGAAGGGCTTCCGCAGCTGCCAACTTCGTCCTGAGTTCCTGCGCCTCGGCAGAAACGATGGTCCTGGACTCCTCAACCTCCACCAAGCTCCGCGCCAGTTTGATGCTCCGGCGCGAAGACATATGCGCGAGCTCGAGCGCCCGCAGCATGGCCCTGGCGCTCTCATGGGCGAGAACCTGAGTCGTCTCGGCATCATAGACTTCAGCATCTTCCCGGCCGTAGAGGGCATACGCGATGGCATAAGCCTCACCACTGGCGAGGTCGCTCTCTATCCACGACGGATGGAGGGTGGAGAGCGAGACCCTGTTGACGTTCCTGTCCCACTTTACCAGGGGAGCCCCCGAGGGGTCCACGTACTTCTCGCCGCTGGGGAAGTTCTGGTGGTCCCTGGGCAATGGAGGCGGCGGCAACGACGATCCCGCGCGAAGGGTAGTCTCACCTGGAGCACCCACCCCCGGGGTTTGAGTCTGAGCACTCGCCCCTAGGGTCTCGTCCAGGACCCCCTTCCCCTTGGCGGAGGGGGGATTTTTTGATTTCTTGGAGGAAGAGGAAGTCAGCGCCCCAGGTTTTTGCTTCTTTCCGCTAGGCTTGGAGGAGGAGGGTTCCTCCCGGCAGGCATCCGCGGCGGCCTGTGCAAATGACACGGAAGCCCCAGAGGGACGCGGCGGATGAAGGGGGAGGCTACGCACGCATGCATAATATTGTGAATGGTTTAGCGAATGGTGTAAGAATCATAAGGCCGAAGCGAACGAAGTCCAAAAAACTTACCCTCACCCTGCGGAATGAGCAGGAGCGAGTTGACGTTTCGCCGGAGATAGACGAGGTCCATCCCGTGCTCCAGAATATATTGGTGGAGTTTGGCCTCGTGCCCCCTAGGGTCGGGGGGCGGAAGGTTGACTCCTCCTCCTGCACCGGGGCGAGAAGGGTGTTTCCTAGGCTCCCGCTGACGAAGATGAAGCGGCGAACCCAGTCGTGGTTTTTGTTCGGGAGCCCGTAGTGCTTGAGTGGGTTCAGACCCGAGAAGAACGAGATGTCGTTGGTGCAGCGGAAGGTGTAGAGTTTGCGGAAGACGGGCAACGAGAACTCGATCCCCTCTTCTCGCAGAGAGCTCGCGTACCCGACCAGCATGGCAATGGAGTTGGGGTTGAGCTGGCCGGGCACGACTCCGTAGTACTTGAAGGTCTGGCGGAGTTCCGGCCAGATGGGAAGGAGAAACCCCACCTCGAAGTGCTCTAGCGGGATCGCGAGAGCACAGGGCGAGATGGAGTTTAGGCGCTCGTCCGGCCTGGGCTTTCGCGCCTCGAACCCTGGCGGAATGTAATCCGCGACCGCAGTCAAGTAAGCCTCTTCGGAGAGGTCGCATGAATCGAAAGTATGGTTGACGAATGCGCTGGCACACCTGGCCCTACCTTCCGCATCACCACCCATTTTGCGAATGCCGAAGGATAAGGGAACAGCAGAGAAGAGAAAAGCGCGAGTGCTAGCGCGAGGAAAGAGAGAGAGCGGATGGTAAGGTATTTAATACGGTGGTTGAAAGGCCTATTTATAGAGGGGCTAAACGGCGTTTGGGCTTTCGAGGTAACGGGTGTGCGGATAGCAGTCGCGCCTTCCGGACGCCTCGGAACCCGGGCCGATCCCTCTCGCCCATTAATGACAAATGCCCTGTGGCTATTCGCTCATCGACTACGCGAAAGAGGTTAAGAAAGCATTCGGCAATACCCAAGCAAGATATAGGAAATAAGAGACAAGGAATAGAGCATTCGCAAATCACAGGGCATAAGATTATTACAAACAGAAATAAAGTTCAGCATCCGCGGTACAGAAAACAGAAGAATAACAAGAAGGGCGAATGAAGACTAGCTCAATACTCCTCCCAGACCCACCGACCTCGCCTTCGCGACCCAGCTTCCAGGGGCATTCGCGGGCGGTAATACGCGAGCATGTTGGTGATCTCATGGGAAGCCAGTTGGAGTTGGTCCCGGGCTCACGCGGCGTGTCTTTCGGGAGACAACTCCCCTCCTTCACCCCCCCCCCCCCCCCAGGCGCTCCACCGTCGCGAGAATGCGCGAGTAGTCCCGCCGAAGGTCCTTTAACTCACGCGCGACTCCCAGCCGCACGTCGTCCACCTGGCCGGCGACGTTCCGCTGGATGTGGATGAGCTTCCCCAAGACCTCCGTGATCCGCTCCTTCAGGGTCGCGTGATCTGAAGAGTCGCCCAGAATGTCAGCAAGATCCCCAGGGGAAGGGAGAGGCGAGAGCATCCCCTCTTCCCCCTCGTTGTAGGAATCAAAGGGGGAGGCTTCCCGATAGCCTGCGAAATCACAACTAGGTCAGTAGCGGTAAAATATGCGAGTACGATAGGGGCAAGTGAGTGAACTGACCTGGGGTGGGGTCCTTATGACCTGAAGGGCGAGACGAATGGGGGAGGACCCCAGACAAGCCTGCGGAATGTGGTAGGACCTTCCCTTTCCCGGGGCGGTAAAGCGGAGGAGGAGGAGCCGGAGCATTCGCACGATCATCAGCACGGAGGTGCTGACCCAGTTCCCGCTCAGGGGAGACCCTCCGTTCATTCGCGGTAACAGAGGGGTTCTGCTGGGCAGGAGAACTTTGGAGAATGAAGTCTCGCAGCGGGACGTCAGGGTTGAGGGCTGCGAAAGAGTAATGGTCAGTCACAGGCAACATGAAAGGAAAATCGAGAGGGTTCACAACTTACAGGATTGAAGTATAGTCTCGCCCGGAGGGGGTGGGGGAGCGAGGTCCAAATTTGGAGGCCTCTCATCCGGGGGAGGTGGCACCACGACACTGCTCGAGACGGCCCCGTGGCCGGTCTCGGACATCGAAATCCCCTGCGAATGGTCAGAGCAAATGCAGGGTAAGGGGAGGAACTAAACAGAAGGGCGAGAGGAATCCTCATACCTGCATCCCGGGGTCCGGAGGATTCCTCACCGGAAGAGTATCCGTCGGCGGAGTGTTCGCCGGTGGAGTATCCGCAGGAGATTCCGAGACAGTCTCGCCTCTCTGACGATTCAGACGAATCGCCTTGGCTCGACGCGAGACGTAGGGGGCGCTCGGATCCCGTTTAGACATCAGCCAAGGAGCAAATTTGGCTGCCTTAGGGGCAGTTACAGCTTGGGCCGCAACCAGACGCTCGATCATCTCCCGCGAGAGGGGTCTCGCGGAAGGCTTGTGGGAAGACATTAATATCGGTGAAAGACTAAGGAAGAAGCTCTGAATCGAGGGTTGACAGCGCTCCAGGAAAATCTAACATGAAGAGATATATATAGGGCAACGGTGGGACCCACAGAATCTTGTGGGTCCAGTCAGCAAGCACTCACCAAATACAGGGTTGGACTGTTCTTTCCGAGCGTAGTAACCGCTCGCAAAGAGCGGGGATTGTGTACAACCCGTATTCGCCGAGTGGGTCCCTCAAGCCAACTGGCGAGACCTGGGTCAGCCAGATCATTCGCCCCGGCTAGGAGGTGGAAGTACCCCCGGGTTGGTGGGGGTAAGCTGCGGAAGAGAAGGAGCTAGGCGAGTGGTGCCCTCACGGACCACTCGCCCGGAAGCCTGGGCATTCGCCCAGCTAAGCGGGTGCCCAGCGAGTGGTGCCCTCACGGACCACTCGCCCAAAAGGATTTGAGGGGGAAATGACCATAATACCCCTTGTGGGCTGCAAATAGCCCTTCAGAACAGCGGAGTTAGGCTATTAGCAGACTAATTTGGGGTGCGGTTAGTAAAACTATAAGGCGGATTCATGCTATTTGCAGACCAGCCTAGAAAAATCTATAAATAGACCCTTAAGGGCACCTTGGAGGAGATCCGATTTTAGAGAATCCTCTCCTCCAGGCTAATTTTTGGTCGGCTGCTAGTGCCCTCCAAGGTGTCCGGTTGAGCTCTGGTTTGGGAGGGGAAGCTCTCTAAGATCTTCCGGGTGTGTGGCGGGACCTCCTCGCTTCAGCCTTGGGTCTTTTCTTATTCTCACATCCACCGTCAAGAGAGTCTAGTGAGGGAGAAGTAAGCATCGGTTGCACCCCCAGTGGGTCCAAACTCAAGAGGCCTGTTGAAGGTTTCAACACACCAATCACTCGTTTATTGTCTCACACTCTTGTATGTGCATATCTTTATTGCCTCACACTCATGTCACTATAAATATTTAGTGTTGTTATACCACCCGTGAAGGCCTTGGGGTGCGTCTAAAGGAAGCTCCACTAAAGAGATATGGGGTCAGCAGTCAACACGCAATCGCTCGATTCGAAGAAACCGAGCCCGCCATTTCCGCCGACAACCGCCAGAAATAGAGCGCGCGGAGAACAAACCACAAGCGCGTACGCTACCGCACACACGGTAGCGCGCGGGAAGCGCCCCCCGTCGCGGGGGACCGGCTTCGCCGCACCTCCCTCGGGGTGCGGCTCGCGCGGAGCCGCACCCCTCAAGGGGTGCGGCCAAGCCGCACCCCTTGTGGGGTGCGGCCCGGCCGCACCCCCCCGGGGTGCGGCTCCGCCGCACCGCCCATAGGGTGCGGTCCGGCCCCCTCCCCTCGCCTTTTTCCGCAGGGGAGCTCGCAAGGGGCCCTGCCGCAGTCGCGCCCCCTCGTCAAGTGCGTCAGATCCCAATTTCTATTTGGGGGACAACTCCCCGCCCCACCGTTCGCTCAAAACGCCTCCGCGCTAACGCGCGCTCAGAACGCTTCTAGGCGCGCTCAGAACGCCTCTACGCTCGCGCGCGCTCAGAACGCCTCCAAGCGCATTCAGAACGCCTCCAAGCGCGTTCAAAGCACTTCCATGTTCGTTGCACGCTCAGAACACTTTAGTGCTCGCGCGCGCTCAGAACGCTTCCGAACACATTCGGGAGCGTTCTCACTTTTTGTCTTTCAGGCTTCTCACTTTTTGTCTTTCCGACTGCCTCACTTTTCGTCTTTCAGGCTTCTCACTTTTTGTCTTTCAGGCTTCTCACTTTTTATCTTTCAGGCTTCTCACTTTTTGTCTTTCAGGCTTCTCACTTTTCAGGAACGGCCAGTCGCCTTTTTCGCCTCCAACAGAACTGCTCGAACTGCCCGAACTGCCCGAGCCGCCCAGGCTGCCCGAAGGGCAAGATGGTCATTTACGAAAAATGGCTATCCGTGTGTCCCAAATCGGAAAATATGATTCGTCCACCAAGCATTTATGGAAACTGCAAACGGCAAAATTACCGGACCGCCCCCGGCCAAAGCTATAAAAGGAGCCCTAAGGCTTCATTTGAAAGGACCTTGACTTCTGGACCCGGGAGAGCTCCTTGCAGACTTTTGCGGAATTCTCCTTCGGCGCTTGAAGATCTCCTTCGTGGACTTGAAGATCTTCATCATCCCGAAAGGCGACTAGCCTTCTCACTTCCGAAAGGCGATTAGCATTCTCAGAAGAAAAAAGGCGACTAGTCTTCTCACTTCTGAAAGGCGACTAGCATTCTCAGAAGGAAAAGGCGACTAGCCGTCTCACTTCCGAAAGGCGACTAGCATTCTCAGAAGAGAAAAAGACTTAGTTTTTCCGAGAGGTGGCATGTCACCCTCGGAGCTCGTTCTCTCTCTCTCTCCAAATATTGTAACGAGCAGCGGCATGTCGCGCTCAAGTTCTAGTTTCCAAGTTGTAACCCCCAGAAGATAGTGAAGTTTGGTCGGCACAGCTCCGACCACGTGGTTTTTTACCCTTTCCGGGTTTTCCACGTTAAAAAGTCTCTGTGTACTCAGCAAATCTCTAATTGACTGTTTGCGCGCTTAGTTCGCTCACGAGCTAAGGTGGTTCAAGTGAACCGGTCTACCACGAGCCCTAAGCGTTCCGCAACAAGTGTCAGAGATTAAATTGGTCATTAAAAATATATATTTAATGACGAAATTTTTTTTTGTCGCTAAATACATTTAATGATGGAGCTTTTGCAATCACTTTGTGACGGACAAAATTTGGTCACTAAATAACTTTTCTTTAGTAACCAATCCGCAGTATTTAGTGACAAACCCACAATATTTAGTGACCAAATTTTTTGTAACTAAAAGCCAATTTTGTTGTAATGAAAAACTGAGAGAAGCGGAACCTCATATAGTCATCCGAAGAAAATAAGAATGGCCGGCCTTGTGCACTAAAACATCTATGCGTAGCGAGGGTCTTGAGAAGGGTCATCCAAAGAGTATATATATATATTACTCTTAGAAATTCTTGTTGTATTTCTTTGTTTCTTTTAGAATGCTTCGAAAATCAATGCTCTTATATCAATTTGATAGGTATATATTTATGAGATTTCCGAAAAGAGGACATAAATATTTGGAGTTAAATATAGAAATTGTTTTAAAATATATGAGTGATTGGTGGCCACTTGCCAAATTGTTTGAAACTTTATACTTAGTGTGATTATCTTTTATTGTATTATTAATAATTTTCTTTATTGCGAGTTTAGTTGTCACATAAGCTTGAAGATCATATAAATATTTCCATTAGTCTTTCGATACCTTGTTAAAACCTACTGATAAACTCGATTTTTTTTAATATATGCTTGTCTAATATCTAAAATATGTTAGTACTTCATGTTGGGCTAGAGAGCACGCAAGCCCGACCAGAGCACCTGCAAATTAGTTCGAGCAAGTACCTACACGACCGCTTAGCGGTATGCCGATACACAACAAAAAAAAACACAGCACAAAATAACAACAATAAAAGTGACACGCAGATATAACGTGGAAACCCAATAGGGTAAAAACCACGGGACGATCGGAGTCCAACCCGGAAAGCCGCCACTAAAAATGTGTAAAACAGATAGGCAATTACAAGGCTTTCCCTCCTCGATCCACACAGGATCTTCACCAACTTCGCACCACACAATAATACACAATAAACAGTAGCAAGAAAATTGCAAGTTACCGACAGTGGCCGACGAGACGGATTACACAAATCCTCTCCAAGATGCCTCTTCGAATACTTGCCAAAGTCTGCTCCAGATCCAATCCGTGTATGCGAAGTATTCCTCGTCAACGTCGCAGAGACGTCCGAAAGCTCTTCCCAAATCAAGACGCTTGCCACAAAGGCCTCTCTAAGAACTCTTTCAATGCTTGAGATAGGAGATGAGTGGATGCCTTACCCCTCCTCCTTCATGCCTATTTATAGGCCAAAACCAAGGGGTAGATGGTGGTAGATGGCATGTGGAGGAAGCTTCCATGAAGCTTTCATGAAGCTTCCCTCGGTCAAAGAACACATGTCAAATAATATGAAGCTTCCTTTGGCCACCTTCCTAGAAGCTTCCTTTAAGAGCACATGTTGACTTTCCCTCTTTCTAGGAAGCTTCCTTCAAGTCAAAGACGGCTAGCCTCTTTTCACACTTAGGAGAAAATACCTCATCAAATCTCCCCCTTTTCGACTAAGTGAAAAAAATGTGTCCTTCTAATAATCTTCATTTGGTAAGACCTTCATGTCTCCTCCATATGTCGATAGATCCAGCGCCACCAAGTTCGAGTTAGTAAAACTCGAATCCACAGTTTTCTCCACAAAGGACGGGAACTGCACCCAGCAATTTATCCCCTTTCACATCAAGGCGGAAGAAACCGCCATCCCGGCGATCCTAACGCAATGCTCGAACTTCCCCCTTGGCACGGACTTGGTCAGCATGTCTGCCCCATTTTCATCAGTGTGCACCTTCTGAAGATCAAGCTCCTTCTGCTCCAGGACATCTCGTATCCAATGATACCGAGTGTCGATGTGCTTCGACCTCGAGTGAAACGTGGGGTTCTTCCCCAGGTGAATAGCGCTCTGACTGTCACACAGGAGTGTGTATCGGTCCTGAGTGAAACCAAGCTCTTTGATGAACCTCTTCATCCAAAGCAGCTCCTTCCCGGCCTCAGTGACCGCAATGAACTCCGCCTCCGTGGTAGACAGTGCAACGCACTTCTGCAGTCTCGAAGCCCACGAGACAGCTCCCCCTGCAAACAGAATCATGTACCCGGACGTCGACCTCCTGGAATCTACATCTCCAGCCATGTCGGCATCAGTGTAGCCCAACAGCTCTGGCTCACTGTCTCCAAATCTCAGTGTCAAATCAGACGTCCCCTGCAGGTATCTCAGTATCCACTTTACTGCGCTCCAATGCTCTCTCCCAGGATTGGAGAGAAATCTACTAACGGTCCCAACCGCATGCGCAATGTCTGGACGGGTACACACCATCGCATACATGAGGCTCCCAACTGCAGATGCATACGGAACCTTCTGCATAGCCTCGATCTCCTCGGGTGTGCTGGGGCACTGATCAGCGGTAAGCCTGAAGTGAGCTGCAAGAGGCACGCTCACCTTCTTCGCCTGATCCATATCAAATCTCTGTAGCACTTTGCGGATGTACCGCTCCTGTGACAACCAAAGCAATCTGGCTCCCCTGTCTCTGCGAATGTGCATCCCCAAAATAGTCTTCGCAGCACCCAGATCCTTCATCTCAAAGGTGGAACTCAACTGCCGCTTCAACTCAGCAATGCGCGCAGTGTTCCTCCCGACGATCAGCATATCGTCCACGTACAACAATAGGATAATGAAATCCTCTGGAGCGTACTGCTTGATGAACACGCAGTGGTCAAGGGTGGTCCTCCTGAAGTCGATCTCCCCCATGAAAGAATCAAACTTCTTATACCATTGCCGCGGGGCCTGCTTCAGGCCATATAAACTCTTCTGCAAGCGGCACACCAGACCTTCCTTTCCCCTGACACCAAAGCCCTCAGGCTGCTCCATGTAAAGCTCCTCGTCAAGATCGCCATGCAGAAAGGCGGTCTTGACGTCCATCTGCTCTATCTCCAAGTCAAGCCTCGCAGCGAGGCCAAGTACCACACGAACAGACGACATCTTCACCACTGGTGAGAAGATCTCATCAAAGTCAACGCCCTGTCGCTGTCCAAAACCTTTCACCACCAGCCTGGCCTTGTATCTGGGAGGTGTGGAGGAATCTCCCTGCTTCACCCTGAAAATCCACCGATTCTTCAAGGCCTTCTTGCCCTTAGGCAATCTCACCAGGTCATATGTGTGATTCTTCTGCAGCGACTGCATCTCATCCTGCATAGCAGCCATCCACTGACGCTTCTCGATACTCTCCACAGCCTCGCCATAGCTCTCAGGCTCCCCCGCATCAGTCAATAGTATGAACTCTGATGCAGAATATCTAGCGGACGGGTGCCTGGCACGATCTGATCTCCGCAAGGCAGGCTCAGGGGCCGGTGCAGGCACATCATCAGCAATGTCCTCAGCGACTCCTGGTTCACCATCAGTGGTGATATCATGATCTGGAAGGGTATCAGTACCCTGTGCTGGCTCAGGCTCAGTAGCCTCCTCAGTATCGTCATCTCCAATCATAGGTGACTCTGCAGCAGTGCGAGAGTCAACCTCAGACTCAACAGTCTCCTCGGGATCACCAACAGTCTGATCCTCACAGAAAACAGCATCACGGCTACGTACAAGCTTCTTCTCAACTGGATCAAAGAACCTGTACCCAAACTCTCCACTGTAGCCGTACCCCAAGAAAATACACTGTCGGGTCTTCGAATCCAACTTGGATCTCTCGTCCCTGGGGACGTGCACAAAGGCTTTGCAGCCAAATACCCGCAAGTGACTGTATGAAGGGTCTTTCCCATACCAGACCCTATCTGGGACATCCTCCTGCAAAGCTGAACTCGGCGAGAGGTTGATGACATGCGCTGCAGTAAGAAGAGCCTCGCCCCAAAACATCCCTGGCAGCTTCGACTCAGATAGCATGCACCGAATCCTCTCCATCAGTGTCCGATTCATCCTCTCAGCTACGCCATTCAGCTGCGGCGTCTTCGGCGGGGTCTTCTCATGTCGGATACCATGGTCCCTGCAGTACTCATCAAAGGGACCAATGTACTCTCCCCCGTTGTCAGACCTGATGCACTTCAGTCTCCTCCCGGACTGTCTCTCCACCTCAGCGTGGAATCTCCTGAAAGTATCGAGAACCTGATCTTTGGTCTTGATAGCATAGACCCAAAGCTTCCTCGAATGGTCGTCAATGAAAGTGACGAAGTATGATGCTCCTCCTCTAGTCTGGACCTTCAGTGGTCCGCACACATCAGTGTGAACAAGCTCCAACGGCTCTGATCTCCTGGTGGACGTGTGGCTGTGGAATGAAACCCTGTTCTGTTTCCCAGCCATACAGTGGTCGCACCTCTCCAAGTGAACATCAGACATGTCACTAATCAGCTTCTTCTTCGCCAGACATCCCAATCCCTTCTGGCTAATGTGTGCCAGCCTCCTGTGCCATAAGGAGGTGGATGTCTCATCTCTGACGGAGTTGGCCTGAGCAGCTTCAGGCCTCCCCTCCATGTAGTACAGGCCAGTATCTCTATAACCCCTGGCCAACACAAGCGATCCCATGATCAGCTTCCAGAAGTCTCCTCCAAAGACACTCAGGTGTCCTTCATCTCCAAGTCTGCCAACGGATATCAAGTTGAAGCGAATGTCTGGCACGTGTCTAACATCCCTCAGAATAAGTAGGGCACCAGTACTCGTCTTCAAATGCATGTCTCCACGCCCAAGAACCTTGGACGTATCCCCATTGCCCATCCTCAACACCCCACAGTCATGAGCGGTGTAGGTGACAAATAACTCCCTGTTGTGGGAGACATGTGCAGAAGCTCCAGAATCAACGATCCAGCATTGGTCGTCACACGCAAGTGCAGCTGTGACGTCGTCGCCAACAATAATGACGTCGTCCTCCTCAGTCGAAACAGTAGCTGCCGTGTGACCCTCATCCTTGCCTTCAGTGGCAATCCCCTTCTTCTTCTGATCGTTCTTCAACGAGTAGCAAAACTTCTTGATGTGTCCCTTCTTGTGGCAGTAGTGGCACTCCACGTTCTGATAACGTGACTTCGACTTGCCCCTACTCTGACTCCTGTCCTCCTTCCTTCCTCGGCTCTTACTCCTTCCTCTCCCCCTGGACTCAGTATAGAGAACGTCAGCTCGTGAAGAAGAGCCTGAAGTCCCTTGAGACTTTCGTCTCACCTCCTCATTCAAGATCCCACTCTTGGCGATCTCCATGGAAACAATCCCCTGGGGGGAAGAATTGATCAGAGAAACTCTGACCATCTCCCACGAGTCTGGAAGTGACTTGAGTAGCCACAAAGCATTCACTTCGTCTTCAAACGTCACCTTCATAGCAGTCAGGCGATCAATAATTCCCTGGAACTCGTTGACATGATCCAAAATGGGTGAGTCATCTCGGTATCTGAACTCTCCAAGCTTCTTCAGTAAATACAGCTTGTTGATGCCCGTGCTCTTGGCATACAACGTCTCGAGAGTCTTCCACAAAGTCTTCGCATCAGTGATGCTAGCCACATGGTTGTAGACGTTCGGCTCCACGAACCGTCTAATGAACCCACACAGCTTCCGATGCTCCACCTTCCACTTTGCCGCATCCATGTCCTTTGGCATCTCCTCAAAGATAGGAGCATGCCAACCCTTCACGTATATCAGATCCTCCATTAGAAGATGCCAATGGTGATAGTTTGCGCCGTTTAGTTTTACCATTTGCTCGGAGCCTGAACCTGAAGTGGACTCCATTATGCTCTGTCACTGATCGGACTGACCTCAGTTCTCTGAGCCGACTATTTCCAAGAAAGGAATCAAAGAGGATAGGGAGCGGACTAATTGTCGTCACCTACCGCACCCGATCACTAACCCGAAATATCCGATCGGCTCGTCTCGAATCTCAAATAGGTCAGCCCGATACCAGCTCTGATAATGAACCTAGCTCTGATACCACTTGTTGGGCTAGAGAGCACGCAAGCCCGACCAGAGCACCTGCAAATTAGTTCGAGCAAGTACCTACACGACCGCTTAGCGGTATGCCGATACACAACAAAAAAAAACACAGCACAAAATAACAACAATAAAAGTGACACGCAGATATAACGTGGAAACCCAATAGGGTAAAAACCACGGGACGATCGGAGTCCAACCCGGAAAGCCGCCACTAAAAATGTGTAAAACAGATAGGCAATTACAAGGCTTTCCCTCCTCGATCCACACAGGATCTTCACCAACTTCGCACCACACAATAATACACAATAAACAGTAGCAAGAAAATTGCAAGTTACCGACAGTGGCCGACGAGACGGATTACACAAATCCTCTCCAAGATGCCTCTTCGAATACTTGCCAAAGTCTGCTCCAGATCCAATCCGTGTATGCGAAGTATTCCTCGTCAACGTCGCAGAGACGTCCGAAAGCTCTTCCCAAATCAAGACGCTTGCCACAAAGGCCTCTCTAAGAACTCTTTCAATGCTTGAGATAGGAGATGAGTGGATGCCTTACCCCTCCTCCTTCATGCCTATTTATAGGCCAAAACCAAGGGGTAGATGGTGGTAGATGGCATGTGGAGGAAGCTTCCATGAAGCTTTCATGAAGCTTCCCTCGGTCAAAGAACACATGTCAAATAATATGAAGCTTCCTTTGGCCACCTTCCTAGAAGCTTCCTTTAAGAGCACATGTTGACTTTCCCTCTTTCTAGGAAGCTTCCTTCAAGTCAAAGACGGCTAGCCTCTTTTCACACTTAGGAGAAAATACCTCATCACTTCATGCCCTATTTCAATTAATTTATCATTAAATTCAAATATTGTAATGTTACATGTGACAAAAGTGTTTCCAATATATTTAAAAATATTGCTTTAGATTAAATTAATAGAAATATATTTAATTTGCATATATATGTTATAAAATTATAAATTGCATAAAATCATTAAAAAATTAAGTGACAAAAAAACACTTTTTATGCAGATCAAAATCAAAATACAATGCATTGTGGAACGCTAGAGTGATAAAAGAAGAGTGTTGTTAATTAAGTGCAAATCAATTTTAGCTATGTACAAATCGATACTTTGTGTGGCAGTACGATGCAACCCTCCCCTCTCCTCGCGCCTGCCATCAGGAGAATTTTGCGGTTTCAACGCCGCCCTGAACCGGAGGATGCGGAAGAGGCGTCCACAACATCGACGAATTGAAGGTGGCCGGATGGAGTGTTGGAGTGAAGAGATCCCAAAAGAACGTTTACGTAATCGAAGATTGGAGTAATAAAATCGTCATCAGTCAATTCCTACCGCAAATGAACCAATTGACCATCCAAACATATATCATGATACTCTCCTCTACTTCAAAAATCACATTGAGCTTTTGCCCATTCACGGTTAGAATTCTCCCAAGCAAAAGTTTGGCATTTTCTCGAACACTTAATGTGCGTAAAACTACTGGGTAACTAATGTCTGCTTGCATGGAATCACAAGATTGCTCCCCTCCCGTGTATACATCTGAACCCCTCTTACATCACCATCAGCACATGTGGATGTAGGGTAATTACCTGTCAGTCAATGTTCAGCGGCATAGTCGATCATATCTGCCCAGGTTACGCTTTGACCAGCTGAGGTTGATGGAGGATGCGCTCCCGACCGCGCGGCGAGCCCGGAGCTCCATTATGCATCAACCTAGATGTCGCTTTCAGATGAGCCTAAGAAGCAACACCCACATTCGGCACCACCAAAGGCGAATCACATCCCGTTCCTGTCAGCCAACATTAGTGCTAAGGAGGACGGGGAGTGTTAGGTGGATGGACAAGATGGACACGACGACGATGCGGATAAAGGAGTGGACGAGGCCAATGGGGATCCAAAGGACGGTGACGGCTGCCAAGAGAAACGTTGGTTTTTGGAGGCGGTTAAGAGAAGAGAGGACATCTAATTTGCACATAGGTTGGCACTTAAAAAATCAGTCTATACTAAAAAATTATTTACACGTAGAAATGAATGATTTACACTTAAAATTACTTTGAAAAGACCGAAATATTTTGAAAAATGGCGTGACAAAAAACAATTGTATGAAAATGATTAAGCTAAAAAAAAAATATACGATGATTGATATATTGAATTATATAATTATTTTTATAAATATGATTAATTATTAATCAGATTTTATAATAAAAACAAAAACTAATATATCTAGTCATACGATAACATATATATATAATAGTTATAAAATAATAAACAAAAATACAACTAATAAAAAACTTGCAACCTCGTAGAATAGTCAATGGTGTATGAGGATTTTAATATGAATTGTTGCGGGTAGCTCGGCTTTCCTCCTATCCGGAGAATCAGATCATCTTAGCTCCAAATTGGACCGGGCATACAAACAGTCAAAAGTAGTCAAGCAGCAATAACACGAGACGTTTTACCGTGAAAAAAACTCAGAAAGGGTATTACAAAAAAATAACGTTGCGAGTATGGTTCCGGGCTAAAATCCACTATATTACTTGATGTTACAAGTGTTTGAGTTCCCTGGAGGGTGACAGGTCATATCTCTGTTTACAAGCTTTAAATGCGGAAAAATTTGGGAGAAATGACTTAGTCGACGGAGCTTTGGCGAGAGCGTCCACGAGTGCGTTCCTCCAAGTCTTTTCTTGTGCCTGCTGATGCGTCCACGTAAGCATTAGGCACGAATAAACTTGAGATCGCAACGAAACCACCTAAGTCTCACGTTTTCACCTGAAAAACTCTGGAAAAAAAAAAGATCTTTAGTATCATAAATGCTATGTATTTAATATCATAAATGCTCTATATTTATGTCCATTAACTCGAGAGAGGAAAACGTCACGACAAACGCGGCAAACGCGCCAAGCGCAAACGCGCCAAGGGAAGACTGCGCTTCCGCGAAGGAAAAGTCGCTGAAAAAAAAACTAATAAATAGATGGATTCTTCTGTTCTTCCCTTCTCACCTCTCCAACAAGTCTTGTGGCGGCGATGGGCAAGAGAGCCACTGTCCTCCTCCTGCTCCTAATCCTTTCGTCCTCCTCGCTGTTTATTCTCCATGAAGCTCGGACTCTAAGCGGCTCTCCGGCAACGAGTAAAATTTCTTCTCACCTTCTCCTCCTTTGTCGATCTTCTGTTGTTGTTGTTATTCAATTTCATTCCATGCGCCCGCCGCCGCCCTAGCTAGGTTATCTGATTAATAGAGCGATCCGACAATGTTGTTTACTGAAATGATGATGAATAGGTGGCTCCCGGTGCTCAGATTTGTCTAGATCGAAGGCCTGTAATTATGGACGAATCAATCAACCATTTTATTGCTAGATCCGGCTGAGATGAGATGTTCTTGCTCTCAATGCATGGTTTAGGGCGAAGAATATTAGTCTTACCCACCATCTTTTCTAGCTAATTATGTTCTTCTACATTATTCACTAAAATGGTTTCTTTATGAGCATTAGACTGGGGAAGAGAATGGCGGAATATTATTAGATGAACTAAACATTGAGAATCGGCCTACTGTTAATTTCTTCTTCAAAACAAGTTGTTAATTCTTTAAAAAACAATTATCAGGAATAAAATGAAGTTTCAAAATTCTTTCTCATCACACATGTCGATCGCATGTGCAGCTAGCGATCTCATGCTCTGTTTCCCTCGTCATCAATTTTGAACCCATGAGCGATTACACTAATTAACAGCGGCATCTTCCAAATTTTTTCATCCTCAGAAGAAAATCTGATCACAGTGTCAAGAAAAGGCGGCGGCAGTGGAATCGGCGGCGGCGCACGCAGCGGATCAAGTGGCGGTGTGGGAACATCTCCTTTGAGAACCGTCCCACTGATCGCAGCAGGGTCAACCAGTTCAAATGGCGCTTCTAAACAGAACAAGAGCAATAATGCAGCTTGGGTTGGCCGTAGCCCCTTCCTCGTCTCAACGGTCATCACCATTATTGCCTGTCTTTTAATTCAGACTGTGTAGCAGCAATATATATATATATATGACATTATTAATGCTTGATATATAGAAGATGATGGATTCCAATGTATATGGCATATTGCCTCAGCGGATTTCATCTAGCTAGGATAGTTAGTTGAAGGTCTTGTTTCATTGCCTGGGCGGCTGAAACTTTGTGCACATAGTTTGTTAATTGCTTGCTGTAAATATTAGTGACACATTATTCCAATGTATGTTGCATTTTCTTTCTTTCTTCAAAATCTCTCAATCTCCAATGCACTATATTTTATTATTATGAGCATGAAATTGTATCTTCCTGTTGCATCTTTCTTTTGGATCCGGCAGAAATTATTGCTGAAGACTTGAAGCCATTGATATAACTTGAAGCCATTGAACTAGCTAGAAATATATGTGGCGTTGAATATAATAGATAATATTGTTGAGGCTCCGCTCAAGATAGTCTACAATACCTCATCAAATGTGGAATGAGTATTTATAGTATCTCCAGCGTAGAGCAATTCCCTAGTGACACGGAACCCATTAGGTCGTTCCGAGTCGGTCCTGACACGCGCGGACATATTATTATAAATAGAACTAACAATCTCCTCCTATGTCCGCGGTATACGGACGTTGGAAAAGGGGTTGGTGTGTGTAATGTTCAACCAGTTCGACTCATTACACAACCGTGTCCGTCAGTGCCTGTTATAATATATTGGACTGAAAGAAAACAGTAGTATGTATGCACGCATAAGTATAAAGCATAACCAGGCAGCATCACATAAAAGTCAAGAGTACAATCAGAGAAATAGGTACCAGAAAACCTAATGTCTCGTGACTAACAAAA
This sequence comes from Dactylorhiza incarnata, assembly GCA_033032865.1. Lineage (NCBI taxonomy): Eukaryota > Viridiplantae > Streptophyta > Magnoliopsida > Asparagales > Orchidaceae > Dactylorhiza > Dactylorhiza incarnata. The sequence continues at coordinate 563,355 of JAWHQI010000147.1, forward strand.
GAGCATAAATAGTCCAAACAAAAACAAGTAAAAGAAAAGAGCTAAACAATGCTCTAGGCCAAAGAAAGTAAACCAAGCAGATACTCTAGTAGTCATCATCCAGCAGGTCATCCTTCTCAGGATCCCAGTCTGCATGTGCTCCTCCTGCAGCAGCAGCTCCTGTAATTTTCAACAGAGAATTTCATTCAGAATGAATTCAATTATGGAAGAACTACATGTATCTAGTTCTACATATAAGAACGTAGTACTTTAATTAAGTTAAGAGGATATTTTGTAGAGTATTTCAGTTATAACCGCAGAATCTATTGAATTGTTTCCAAACGAAACGATTTCAGATTTCTGGACAACGCAGCTATATCTGTGTTCCTATGTGTGATATCCTGGTTACTGTTCTTCTAGGGTTAATTGGAACTCATCAAATGTGGAATGGAACCAATCAACAGGAGAAGGTCCAAAACAAGTTAGATCGTGTTATCAAATGTGGAATAACACTTTCCTCCAAGTTAAGGAAGACGGTTCTGGATGAGGTTGTTATCATCAAATGTGGAATGAAACAACCAACCAGAGGTTCGTACTCAGCGACCAAAATACCAACGGAGCACAATATGCTAAATTTGACAAAGGAATCAAAACATTCGGACTTAGGCTGGTTTCAAACCGCTTTGAGTCTCATTTCCCCCACTGTTTTGATTGAACGGTCTCGGGGCATTCCTTTTGTCAGTGGATCAGCTAGATTATCCTTCGATCGCACATCGACCAAAGTAATAACGTCTTGTTCTTTAAGATAATTCAATAGGGCGTGTCTCAGTCGTACATGTCGTCTCTTAGTGTTAAAGAGGACATTCTTAACAACTTGGACTGCAGCCTGATTATCACAGTATAGGCTTAAAGAATTGATTTGAACTCTAGACAATGGAATGTCTAAGATCAAATTTCTGATCCAGTCTGCCTCTTCACCAACTGAAGCTAAGGCAAATAACTCGGCTTCCATAGACGACAAAGCTATGCAAGTCTGTCTCTTGGACTTCCAAGTAACTGCAGCGCCACCTAATGTGAATATGAATCCACTTGTGGACTTGCTGTTTGAAACTTCTGAACACCAGGAGGCATCAGAGTACCCTTCCAAAGTAGGAGGGTGACCAGTGTAGCACAGAGTGTGGTCTTTAGTACCTTTGAGATACTTCATCAGCCTATTTAGGGCATCTCAATGCTCTTTGCCTGGACTACTAGTAAAGCGACTTAGCATGCTTACGGAGAAAGCAATGTCAGGTCTAGTGCAGCTTGTGGCGTACATGAGACTTCCAATGATCTTAAAGTACTTGACTTGGTCAACGCTTGTTCCTTCATTCGGACTCAGCTTGACATTCGGATCAGTGGGTATTTCAACAGGCCTACAATCTTTATAACCCTAGGTATTAAGAATCTGCTCTATGTAGTGAACTTGACTCAGAGTGACACATCCCTTGTCTACTCTTACTTTCATACCTAGTAGGGTATCAACGGGACCAAGGTCCTTCATATCAAACGCTTTGGCGAGAGCGGACTTAATATCCCTCACGACAGCTAGGTCTGACCCCAGGATCAACATGTCATCCACATAAAGGCATATGATGACAGTTTGGTTCGACATTGAGCGGTAATAGAGACACTTATCTGAAAGACTGGACTGAAATCCAAAGCTCTTTACCACTTGGTCAAACTTCATGTGCCACATCTTAGGTGCTTGTTTAAGCCCATAGATGGATTTATCGAGTTTGCACACTTTGTCCTTTAGATCTGCATGGACATAACCTTCAGGTTGTGCCATGTAGATCTCTTCATTTAGCTCTCCATTCAAAAAGGCCGTTTTCACGTCCATCTGATGGACGATGAAATTCTCGATAGAGGCTAAGGCTAGAAGAATTCTAATGGTGGATAGGTGACACACAGGTGAATAGACATCAAAATAGTCGATTCCCCCTTGTTGTTTATAACCCTTAGCTACTAGACGTGCTTTGTATCTGGCTATAGACCCGTCGCTATGTAGTTTCTTCTTCAGTACCCACTTGCATCCCAGGACTTTAACTCCTTTCGGTAGGTCCACTAGATGTCAGGTATTGTTTTGTAGCAGCGAGTTCATCTCATCGTCGATAGCTTCTGCCCACATTAACGCATCTCTCGATCTCATCGCTTCCTGATAGGAAAATGGATCATCCTCTAAGTGGTAGGTGACGAAGTTCTCACCAAAATCCTTAGGGATTCTATCTCTTGTAGATACTCTAAGAGAAATAGGTTCGACCTCTAGAGGTTGGGGAGCAGTGCCAGAGGGGCCAGCTTCGGGTTCTACCGTAGACTCTGAGATCATGTCAGTAGATCCAGGAACGGTCAGACCATGATCTTTGATAAATTTATGCTCAAAGAAAATAACATCTCTAGACTCTATCACTGAATTAGTGGATAGATCCAGAAATCGGTCAGCTGCACTGTCTTCTGCACTGCCTAGATAGACGCAGGTTGTCGTTCTAGGTTCCACCTTAGGTCTTTTAAGGTCTTGTATACGCACATAGGCGATACAACCCCAAGTCTTAAGAGTGTCATATCTACAAGGATGACCGTGCCACAGCTCATAAGGAGTAGAACTGAGCTTTGAGTGAGGCACTCTATTCAGAATGTGATTTGCAGTAAGGACTGCTTCCCCCAGAAGGAATTGGGCATGCCAGCGGTCAGGAGCATAGAATTTAACATCTCTGTCAACGTTCTATTCTTACGCTCAGCAACGCCATTTGATTGGGGTGAGTAAGGAGCTGTAGTTTCAAGGATTATGCCCTCAGTGGCACAAAACTCCCTAAACCCAATTGCAGTGTATTCTCCTCCTCGATCACTTCTAAGTCTCTTAATCTTCAGATTTAACTGGTTTTCTACCCGAGATTTGAAGATTTTAAATGTCTCGAATGTCTCGTCTTTCGATTTCAATAGGTAGACATGACAAAATCTGGAGAAATCGTCAATGAAGGTAATTAGATACTTCTTTCCCCCTCTAGTGGCATGACTCCGAAAGTCACAGAGGTCGGAATGAATCAATTCCAAAAGTTGTGTGCTTCTAGAAACGGTCTTGTAAGGGTTTCTAGTTATTTTAGTTTGGGCACAAACCTCGCACCTATCAAACCGAATAGAGAAATCTAACGGAATGTTGTGACTCTTAGCTAGATCGCGCATCTTCTTGTAGTGAACGTGTCCAAGTCTATTGTGAAGTAGCTTTGGATCTAACAGAGACGAACTCACTTGATTTATGCACTCGTTTTCTAGGCTAAGTCTATACATTCCATTGATTAAGTAAGCGCAACCAAAGTAATGTGAATTAACAGACAGTGTTATTCTACCGCTAATGGTTGTGAAGGACATTCCGGACTTATCTAACAAACTCATAGAAATTAAGTTTTTGATTAAATTAGGAACTAATTTAACATTTTGCAAAATTAAAATTTTACCTGAAGAGAGGACGAGCTTTGCCGTCCCAGCATGAGTGACGACTGTCGCTCCTCCATTGCAATTCTCAACTCTGTCTCGGACTGCTCTGACGTCAGTGAGAAGACCTCTGTCATTTGTAACGTGACAGGTAGCACCGCTGTCCAGCCACCACTCAGAAGACGCACTGCGGTGATTGCTCCCGATCATAGCCACAAAGGACTTGGGATCAGAAGTATCGACCACCATGTTTGCCGCCTGAGGTGGAGCTTCATCCTTTTGCTTCTTCGGACCCCTACAGTCAGCAGCCCAGTGACCCCATTTGTCGCAGTTGTTGCATGTACCCTTCTTCCTTTTGAAAGAAGGCTTCTTGACAGCCAACTGGGCAGGAGGGTCAACTTTAGGTACCGGGGGCTTCCGAGGAGGCTTATTGTAACATCCCAATTTTAAAAAGGGGTCTAACCGGTTCAATTGAACCCTTGGAGGAGCTTAAGCCGGGTCATATAGAACTAAGACCCGACCTCCACCCCAAAACGATAGTCATTTAGAGGAAATGACTGTTTCATGCAGATAGCATAATGCTTCGCCACAACACCGAAGTAGTATAGTGAGCATACGTGCTCCGACTCGACTTCCGTCTGTTGCATTAGACTCGTATAGTTGATACAAGTGCAACGGAACTCGTTTCGTTTCGATCCGAGGTCATATGTAGAATATGACTATTTTGAGTATCGTAGCGCGCCACGACGACGCGATTTTAGAATATGGAGCATACGTACTCTGAATTGAATTCCGTCAGTTGCGTTAGACTCGTATGGTCAATAAGAGTGCAACGGAATGCGTTTCGTTCCGATCTGAGGTCGTTTCGAGAAAATGACTATTTTGAGTAAAATCGAGCGTCGCAACAACGCCATTTTCAAATGTTAAGCAAACGAACTCCAAATTGAATTCTGTCAGTTGCGTTAGACTCGTATTGCCGATACGAGTGCAACAGAATTCGTTTCGTTCCAATCCGAGGTCGTTTGGAGAAAACGACTATTTTGAGTAATATCGAGCGTCGCAGCAACGCCATTTTCAAATGTTAAGCAAACGAACTCCGAATTGAATTCTGTCAGTTGCGTTAGACTCGTATGGCCGATACGAGTGCAACAGAATTCGTTTCGTTCCAATCCGAGGTCGTTTGAAGAAAACGACTATTTTGAGTAATATCGAGCGTCGCAACAACGCCATTTTAGAATATTGAGCAAACGAACTCCGAATTAAATTCTGTCAGTTGCATCAGACTTGTATAGCCGATACGAGTGCAACAAAATTCGTTTCGCTCAATTACGACGTCGTTTGGTCAATTAAATAAAAATAAACGTTCGTAAAAATATAAGAATTTCGAGATACGTAAACGCTTGACGTCAACCCCGTCACATCGATATTGACCCGACACTCGACGACTCAGACCTACTATGACTTTGACCCACCTAGGGGACCCACCCGATGGTTGACTTTGGTCAAACCTCTTTAAAATGCTATTTTGATTATTTTAAAAACCCCTCCACCACTCCCCAAACTCAACACCTACCAATGCCATCATGGCCCCCCCTCATGGGCTCTTATTTTTAGCAAGGTGGTTGGGCCTTGGGCAAAGCCAAGAGGAGGCTCTCTCTCTCCTTCTCCTCTTCTCTTTCTCTCTCTTTCCCAAACCAAACTCCAAGCCTCAAGATGGTGCCACTTGGGTGTACTCTCCCCCTCTAGATGACTGCCATCTGCCCTAGCTTTTTGGGATGAACCCAACCTTCTCCTCCATGGGAGATTAGTCCCACACCATGAAGAAGAAGAGGGGAGACTCCTCCAGCCCCTATAAAAGGAGCCCCCTCCCTCCAGCTCAACACACACCTCTCCCCCCAGCTCATTCGAGCCCAAGCCACCCCCTACCGGAGCCCCACCTCGCTGGAAAACCCAAACCCGAGCTCCACCACCTCCAATGGCGGAACTCGCCGGAAGCCCTCGGAGGCCCCCAACCAAGGTGGATCCTTCTCCTCTCCTCCCTCCTTAACTCCCGGACGCATCGCATGCAAACTCCGGCGACTGGAGCGCCGCCGCCGCCCTCCTTCTCCTCCATGCAGATTTTGATAAAAGTTAACTCCGGCGGTGGCCGGCGGCGGCAGGCTGCCGGACCACCGCCGGAGGGAGCGCCCGCCCCCGTATAGTCGACCGGGGGCGGAGCCACGGCCGGCCGGTGGCCGGACGCCGGCGGGGAAGGCACGCAAGGAGGGAGGCGGCGTACAGGAAGGAGTTCTGTCAAATTTTTGATAAATTTTTTATTAAATTTTATTATTATATTTATTATATAATTTGATTTTTCTGGGTCTTATATAGAGCCCAAATGCAAAAAACTCTGAACATGAAAGTTGCTCATCTTGGCAAGGGGGAACTGCTGTAAAAATTTCATAATTTTTGGAGGAGGCTAAGTATTTTTAGAAATTAAAATACTATGATTTTTGGGGTTTTTGAATTTTCAGAGGGCCTTAACAGTGATGAAAAATTCTAAAAAAAATTGGGAAGCTCCCTACTACCGACCTATAGCCGCTGTAATTATTTTGGAATTTTTGAAATAGGTTTACTATTTTTAGATGCTTAAAACCTTTATGAATTAATAATAAATCACGCTCTCCTCCAGCACGTCTCCAAAAATTATGGGAAGCTTGGGCGGCTGGATCGTACCCTCTAAAAAGTTTGGATTTCTTTTAAAAGTGAAAATGTCGACGCGCAGTTAAGGTCACAATCGCGAGGCGACGCCGCCAATTCGATAACGTCAGGATATTTAAAATATGAACCCAAGGTATACGGAAATAAGGAATTCCACGAAAAATAAGGAACCTCATAAAATATATGTAAACTCCTATGAACGGAGAAAGAACAGAATTTCCTCCTATGAACGGAGATGGAACAGAATTTCCTCCTATGAACAGAGAAAGAACAGAATTTCCTCCTATGAACGGAGATGGAACAGAATTTCCTCCTATGAACGGAGATGGAACAGAATTTCCTCCTATGAACGGAGATAGAACAGAATTTTCCTCCTAAAAACGGAGTCGACTTTGAAGCCTCCTGTTATGGAGTGATTGGACTACTAACCTGTTCATTTATTCACTTCCTCCAGTCTCGTATTGGTCCTTATTTACTGCTTTCAGTATCTTTAAATCCAGTCTCGCACTGGTCCCCCGCATCTACTTTATGTACTTTCAATTCTGCAGTCTCGCACTGGTCCTGATATTATGGCCTCTGCTTTCGGCCTATTTTACTGCTTGATATTATGACCTCTGCTTTCGGCCTATTTTACTGCTTGATATTATGGCCTCTGCTTTCGGCCTATTTTACTGCTTGATATTATGGCCTCTGCTTTCGGCCTATTTTACTGCTTGATATTATGACTTTCCTTCTTTATTGCCTATTAATTTAGCGTCGACCTGAAGATGGGCCATTCCTTCAGGGTCAACCCTAAATAGTGCTGATCTGGCCGCCCCTTGTAGAGCAGAGCGGACAGATCGATGTTTTGGCCTTTTCCTCTTTATTGCCTATAATTTAGAGTTGACGTGAAGATGGGACATTCCTTCAACGTCAACCCTAAAAAGTGCCGATCTGGCCGCCCCTTGTAGAGCAGAGCGGATAGATCGATGTTTTGGCCTTTTCTTCTTTATTGCCTATAATTTAGAGTTGACGTGAAGATGGGACATTCCTTCAGCGTCAACCCTAAATAGTGTCAATCCGGCCGCCCCTTGTAGAGCAGAGCGGACAGATCGATGTTTTGGCCTTTTCTTCTTTATTGCCTATAATTTAGAGTTGACGTGAAGATGGGACATTCCTTCAGCGTCAACCCTAAATAGTGCCGAACTGTCCGCCGCTTGTAGAGCCGAACGGATAGATCGATGTTTTGGTCTTTTCTTCTTTATTGCCTATAATTTAGAGTTGACGTGAAGATGGGACATTCCTTCAGCATCAACCCTAAATAGTGCCGAACTGTCCGCCGCTTATAGAGCCGAGCGGACAGATCGATGTTTTGGCATGTTCTTCTTTATTGCCTATAATTTAGAGTTGACGTGAAGATGGGACATTCCTTCAGCGTCAACCCTAAATAATGTCGAACTGTCCGCCGCTTGTAGAGCAGAGCGGACAGATCGATGTTTTGGCCTTTTCCTCTTTATTGCCTATAATTTATAGTTGACGTGAAGATGGGACATCCCTTCAACGTCAACCCTAAAAAGTGCCGACCTGGCCTCCCATTGTAGAGCAGAGCGGACAGATCGATGTTTTGTCCTTTTCTTCTTTATTGCATTTAATTTAGAGTTGACGTGAAGATGAGGCATTCCTTCAGCGTCGACCCTAAATAGTGCCGAACTGTCCGCCGCTTGTAGAGCCAAGCGGACAATTCGATGTTTTGGTTTTTCTTCTTTATTGCATTTAATTTAGAGTTAACGTGAAGATGGGGCATTCCTTCAGCGTCAACCCTAAATAGTGCCGAACTGTCCGCCACTTGTAGAGCTAAGCGGACAGATCGATGTTTTGGCATTTTCTTCTTCATTGCCTATAATTTAGAGTTGACGTGAAGATGAGACATTCCTTCAGCGTCAATCCTAAATAGTACCGAACTGGCTGCCGCTCTCGCAGCAGTGTAGACAAATTGATGTTTTTGGGTTTTATTCCGTATTGACATTAATTTAGATTTGACGGGAACACCTTGTGCCTTCGAGAAATAATTTCTACGAGAATGAAACCTTGTGCCTTAGAGAAATAATTCCTACGGGAATGAAATGTTGCCTTCGAGAAATAATTCCTACGGGAATGAAATGTTGCCTTCGAGAAATAATTCCTACGGGAATGAAATGTTGCCTTCGAGAATTAATTCCTACGGGAATGAAATGTTGCCTTCGAGAAATAATTCCTACGGGAATGAAATGTTGCCTTCGAGAAATAATTCCTACGAGAACTAATTGACGCCTTCGAGAAATGTGACAAGGGATAAAATCGGATGGCCTATGAGTTTTACTCTAAGGCAACCCGCACGACGGACGGTCTAGGAGGGCAACCCGTGCGAAACTAATAGAACTACGTGGGTCTGAGGCCGTATGTAGGATGATACGGAGTACGTAGGCGGTGGTCGCGGGAAGACTGCCTCGGCCCAATAAGAATTCCAGATATCCCCTCCCTTATAAATGTTATATTATGTTTGTTTGTTAGTAAGGGTTGGATTCTCTTCGTGGTTCTAATAACTTGTCTTTAGCACAAGTGACAGGTGCAGATGAGGGGCAACACTCATGAGTGGAGGAGGCCACAGAGCAGGCTACTTCAGGTATACTTTATTAAGTCGCATCTCCCTTTTGTTGTGCCCAATCTCAGGGTATATATATATAATGGCAATGAAGCCTTGATGGATAGGATTTATTGCGGCGGCGAAATCGATATTACTCATACAGGTTTTGAAATTGTGGTTTTTGTGATATTTAATCTTCCGCTATAAACCATGTCTTCCGCTAAGGGTAACAAAGCGCACTCTTTAATGATGTCTTCCGCTAAAATACTGCTTCCTTACTCTGTTGGTGTGTAGTGACTTTCGCTTAACACCACCCCTAGGCATGACATCAGAGTGTTCAAGGAAAAGAGTTCTAGAAGCTAGTGCCTTCACCCTTCGGGGTCGCTTCGGCGTCGTGCTAAAGGGTGGTGTGCGATAAGATCCCCCGGTCGGACCGTCGATCTGGAGGGGGGGTCTTACACTTATTAGGTCGAGAAACGAAGTTGACAGCCTGTGGGGACTGAGCAACCTGCTCTGCGCTCTTTCCAGCGATGTTCTGGTCCTCGATGTGAATGAACCTTTTGAGTTCATCCAGAGTAATCTTCTCCTTCCGCCTATGCATCTCTGTCTTGAATGTCAGCCACTCCGCAGGTAGCTTGCTCAGGATCAAGTACACGAACAGATTGTCGTCCATCTTCGACTGATCGTCCTCCAGCTTGTTGCGCAGATTTTCCAGCTCTATGATTTGGGAGGTGATCGGCAGGTTCGCTTTGAGGCGGAAGTTGAAAAACTTCTCCCCAATGAGCGATTTGGACAACACCTCCTCCTTCTGAAAATGCGCGTTGAGACGATCTCAGATCTCCTTTGCAGTCTTGTAAGCGTGGTAGGTCAGTGCGAGACGAGGATTGAGGGAATTCAACAGGTAGTCCCTGCAGAAATCCTCATCCTTGTCCCACTGATATTCGTCTACGCCCTCGCTAGAAGACGCAAAGTCACTCTGCACAGTGTAGAAGATTCCGCGTTCCTTCATTCCTAGCTGGACTTATATTTTCCAACTGAGGAAATCGGACACGTCGAACGATTGCAACTTGGTGACGTCGAGAGCGCTTTTCTTCGACATCGCAGCAGAATTCTAAAAACAGAAAAACTAAAATAAAGTCACCTGATTCGCGCGGTGCCGCTCCGGTGTCTTCAGAACCAATCCAGTAAAATGTCTTATATGTATCCTCCTCCTTCACAGATTAACCAGATCTGATCTTAGATAATTCCTTGCTCAATAGATCTCCTCTTGGAGAAGCAGCAACAAAACAATCTAGATTTAGGAAGATGAACATGCACAGATCTGATGGGCTGACTGGATCGCAACAAGATCTAGATTTAAGAGGTTCATGCGGAGATCCTATTTCTTTCACGCAATAGATCTGCAAAACTTCAGTAAGGATCGGAGCAGATCTCAGCAGCGGCGATCTCACATCGACTGGGCAGAATCGGACGATTTCCTCTTAGATCTGGACGGGATTTGGCCTCCTCTCTTCCCGCTCCAGAGCAAGAAGAAAAACCGCAAGGATCGGTTGACTGCTTCCTTCGATCTAGCCAATAACCAACAGAGAAGAAAACTCGCGACGAACCAGCGACGGGAGGAAGAAAAACTCGCGACGAACCAGCAACGGTAAGACCTTGTCCCCTTCCCTATCTGCAGACGATTCGTGAACTGCTTGCGGCAAACACAGGAACTCGCGACAGAGAAAACCGATGGGGAAGAAACGAGCGCCAAGGCTTCTCCTGATGTTTCGATCTAGGGCCGCGTCCTTGGATCAGCGAAAGAAAATAGCGGGAGTCACGATCTTCCTCGGCGAGGAAGAAGCGAGATCGAGCGGCGATCCGCGATCTGGGAGCAGCACGATCGACGACTTCCTATCTCTCCAAACAAGAGCGACGCTGCAGCGAACGAGAATTGCGATCAGTGATCATACAGTCGGCGACGGGAATGTTTTCCTAGAATCGCGATCGGGAGCGGCGCAGAGAGAGACGGGAACGAGAGCGGAAAACCTAGATCCAAATTATCTTGAGAATGTTGAGGCTCCGCTCAAGATAGTCTACAATACCTCATCAAATGTGGAATGAGTATTTATAGTATCTCCAGCGTAGAGCAATTCCCTAGTGACACGGAACCCATTAGGTCGTTCCGAGTCGGTCCTGACACGCGCGGACATATTATTATAAATAGAACTAACAAATATCATACAGGTGTTCCATTCTCGGACTCCAGTGTTAACTTGCACTGGTTGCTGGCTGCTGTATCGCTCCGTCGTGTTCAATCAATGTAAGCAACCACCCCCAATCTCACCGCGTTGGCCTTTGCTGGGCCACAAGATTTCGAATCAATTTTCCTTCTACAGTATTGGTTGGATATGGTTCTGAAAACAACAGCGATTACTGGAATATTGGAGTGAAGCCGACTGCGCGCGTTCCCGCAAACCCATATTGGGCTCCATCTAATGTCATCGGTGAAACCATCGCCGCCTCAATGTATAGCAGCTCCCTTAATTCGGCCAATCGTCGGTGAACTCCAGTAACTCGGCAACCAGATCTGTCCATCAAAAAACACGGAAGAGTTCGAGTGAAATCAATATTTAAAACCATAAGACTGCGTTCGTTTGGTAGGTTTTGAGAGACATGAATTGATTTTCGCCGAAAACCTATGGCGCAGAGGTTTTGGAAATGGGCAAACAACAAATTCTTGTATTCGTTTGGAGAAGGTTTTGAGAGAAAATGATGATGAACAGTATCAAAATGATGATGAACTCCGGCCACAATGATGATGAACAGTATCAAAACTATCTCAAAATCCATCTAAATAGGTAAGTTTTTGGCATAGAAGGATTTTTCAAAAAGCAAAAAGTACCCGACCAAAATGATGAGGAACTCCGGCCCCCCGTGCCCCGCGCGACAGTACCCGGCCTCTGATCGGCGGGCTCCGCCCGCCCCAGATCGATGCATCGTTGCGGGCTTCGCCCGCATACAAGCTGACCAGTTAAATCGATGCTTTGTTATGAGTTGTGCACGCATCAAGGCGGGCTGCGCCCACATCAAGGCGGGTTGCACCATTAACATATGAGAGAAACTTAGGTGCGCAACTCTCACCTAGAACTAGGGCTTCGTTTGGGGGGAATTATTTTCACCGGTCAAGCGGTTACGACCGCATGAACCGGACCTTAATTAAGGTCCGGTTCATGCGGTCGTAACCGCTTGACCGGTGAAAATAAATCCCCCCAAACGAAGCCTAGGTGGGAGAGAAATATAGCCGTATGATCTCAAATCGGACGGTATATAAAATACTGACAGTATTTATTATTTATAAATACAGGATTATTTAAGAAAATAAAATCGTATGATCTCTGATCAACGGCTAGATGGGTTCCTCTCATAGGTGAGAGTAACTCACCTACAAATTTCTCTTAACATATACGTATAAGTACTCAAAACCACCGTAAAAAAATATAAATTAAAATTACATTTTTTATTTTTAAAAAAAATTTACGCTTATGTAAAAAATTTTATTTTTCTTCATCTCTCTCTCTCTTTCTCTCTCTCCTCTTCCTCTCTCTCTCGCTCTCACTTTCTTTCTTTCTCCCTCTTTTTTTCTCTCTATCCACGTCTCTCTCTCTATTTCTTTCTTTCCGTCTCCCTCTCTCACGCGTGCCAAATTTTTTTCCTTTTGTTGGAATCGGGAATGAGGAGAGAGAACGAGTGAGGTGAGAGTTTGATCTACCAAACCTTATTTATCACACAATAATTGACGGTGCAGATTTTTTCCATGAATTTTTATTTCGAGCTATTCGCAGACCGCAGTACTCATTTTTAATATAGTGTATATATATATTGTTAGTAAAATATAATGTCGCTACGCCTAATTGTGCTATCGAAAAATTTAGGATAATCACAAAAAAGGAAAACTGAATGTAGCGACGATGCAGATGCATGATCGTCTTATTCAAAAAACATTAATCTCTATTGGAGTGATTATGCAGGATTAATTTTTCTAAGTAGTCAATAAGTTAAGAACACGCAAATAAAACAAAACTTGAATAAGCGGTAACTGGAGTGCTGATTTATTTATACCGTTATTGACTCGAGACTCGTGGTTCAACGTGGCGGCGTTAGAAGATCCCTCAACATATAAATATATATATATATCCGAAGGAGTTCTCTGCAATGAAAGGATTAGCACACACACATGCATATCAACTAGTAACTAACCATGGGTGGACCTACATAGGGTCCAGGGTGGGCAGCTGCCCACCCTGGATTTTGCGAAATTTTCAACAAATTAAGGGTTATGAAATGAGTTTTTAATTTTGTAATATATATTTATTATATATAATTAAATATACAAAATATTTGTAACTTTTAATTTGGTGGAGTGGTTTAGCTTTTGGATGTTTTCTGTGTTGATCCGGGATCAAAACCCCATCCTTCTTTTTACTGTTTTTTTTTAAACCATCCAATTAAAATCAACGGCCAATATTGAATAACAGTTAGTTTAATTTATAATTCCTCCCGATTTCTTCCCCAGCTTCACTTCGCGGATACAGGACGGCGTTTATTTGCTCTTGAAATTATTTTCTCTTGAAATTATCATTGGTTTTACCAGTTGCAACAGCTACAGTTGAGAGGACATTTTCTGCAATGAATATCATGAAAAATCGTCTGCGTAATCGGATGGGAGACTCAATGATGAATGATTGCTTGGTTACATATATTGAAAGAGATATATTCAAAAGTATTGATAATGAGACTATCATCAAACGCTTTCAAAATATGAAAAGTCGACGTGGTCAACTATGAAAGGTAATTTTATGTGTTTTTAATTTTAATTTAGTTGCAATATTCTTAAATATTCATATGTTATTTTTCTTGTATTAATACAGTTATTTGAATAATTTAGGTTAATTTTTTTAACTACATTATGAAATTAGTCTGCCCATCCTGACATTATTTTCTGGCTCCGTCACTATAACTAACCACACATTTGCGTAAAACACTTGTGATGGAGACACGCGCTTATGCTCATGTGAATCTCATGTGTAATGAAATGTGAAAATAAAGCAAGGGCATGAGATTCACATGAGCATAAGCACGTGTCTCCATCAACTAGTAACTAACATCACATGTGTTTTACGCATGCGTAAAATTAACATGAGCTTATATATGCTCATGTGAATCTCATGTGTAATGAAATCGGAAAATAAAGCATCTTGATCAAATAGATTTGTTTGATCTTAAATCTTTTGCGCGTTTGATCCAGATCAAACAAATTTAATTTGATCTAAAGAGCAATGTGAGAGCAAGTGGCAGCTTTCTGAAAAGAACAAAAGTCAACAGCCTTGAATCCAACAAAACCACATGAATCTAAGCATAGTAGTTAACCGATTAAATTACTGAAGGGCGTGTCGATTAATTTCAGCAAAACTAATATGACATTTTAGAAGGAAAGATAAAACTTGTCTCGGCAAGAACCTGAAGCCAAAGATCGAGGTTATCAAATGTAGAGCAGCGATTTATTTCAAAATTATTGGTCTCCTTCATTAATCGGAGTAATTAATTTTCTAATTGAATTAAGTAAGAACACCAAAACTAAAACCCATTCATTTTGAGAGAAATAAAATAAGAGATTGAAAACTAAAAGTGCTTTCATCAAATCAATCCCCGACAAAGTCGTTGTGTTTTCTTTGGACGATTAAGTGCTCACACGTCATTAAGCAAAAGAAACACGATATTAATTTAGGGCAATATTCAGATATCCCGGTGTGAAAGGGTCTCGTGGATTGATAAGAACTGTAGCCGCCAAAGTGGCCTTTTCGAGTCAGTTTGTGAGATTACGGTTTCACATGTTTTAGGGAGTTCTCTGACACTAGTGCGCAATCATTCTCCCAAAGGAGGTGCTTGCGCAATAGGTTCAGAGGGATACACACGGACATTTGGACGGTAGTGCGGGGCTCTAGCAATTTATTCGCCCAAAGGTGGTAGAACCGTGAAAAGCTCAAGCGTAGTTGTTGCTCGTTCTTGTGTTGAGAATCACTAATTGTGTGGCGCGTAGTCTGCCCAAAGGTGTTGCGCGCTGACACGTCAGGATTCTCTACCTAGTGTGCTATTTAGGGTTTTATAGCCACTGTTGCCTTATTTGTTTCTAATATTTTTCATTTCTCTCTATACAGTCACCTTTACAGTTCACAATAATATGACGACCATTGAGAAACTCACTGGATCGAATTTCAAGAAGTGGAAATTCGGCATCATGTTTGCGTTAGAGATGGCGGATATAGAGATGGCCATGAATACCGCCCAGCCTGCAGCCCTCACAGAAACCAACACTCAAGCTGAGAAGGATCTTTATGGTGCATAGAACAAGTCCAACAAGATCTGCTTGTTGACTATGAAGCATTCCATTCCAGAGCACCTATTGAGTGGTCTTCCAGATACAACCGTCGCTCGGGATTTTCTGACTGCCGTTGGGCAGAGGTACAAAGTGTCTTCAAATGCTGAAATTGGGACTCTAATTCAGGACCTCTTCTCCATGAGGTATTCGGGAGGAGGCGGAGTCCGCGATTACATACTGAAGATGGTCTATTTCCAGACCAAACAGCAGGAGATGGAGATTACTCTCCCTGAAGCGTTGATTGTGCACCAGGCACTCAACATCCTCCCTGCAGAGTTCGGCATCCTGAAGACCACCTACAATTCCCAGGACGAGACGTGGAAGATAAATGATCTGATTACGCGCTGTGTTGCTGAGGAGGAGAAGCTGAAGAATGAGAAGACGAACACTGCACTGCTTGTAGTCAAGTCTCCCTTCAAGAAGAAGAAGAAGTCCAAAGCTCCTACTAAAGTGCACCCTGGAGAAACTTCAGGGACCAAGGACGTCACTGGTGGAAAGAAGCCTCTTAGCTGCTTCTTTTGCAGAAAGAAGGGGCATGTGAAGAACGAGTGCCTCAAATTCAAATCTTGGATGGAGAAGCGTGGATTCGCACCTAACGGTAACCCTTTAGCTTTTGTCCTTTGTGAATCCAATTTAATTGAATCCTCATCAAGTTCTTGGTGGCTCGATAGTGGAGCAACTAATCATGTTGCTTACACACTACATGGATTCATCAAAAGGAGGAGGCCAATCAAGGGTGAGTGCAGACTCACGGTCGGCAACAATACTGAGGTGGAGGTGGAGTTCATCGGGGACATTTGTTTAGTCCTTGATTCTGGATATGAACTTTTATTGAGAGACATATTTTATATTCCTTCATTTAGAAGGAATTTGATTTCAGTTTTTGCATTAGATAGACTTGGTTATGGTTTTAATATTTCTGCTGGCTTGATTAAGTTATTTTATGAATCACAGTTTATTGGTCAATGTTCTCTATCTAATGGTTTATATAGAATATGTCTTGCACCTATTAATTATTATGCCACCTCTTATAATGTAGAAAATGTTGCAACTAAAAGACCTCTAATTAATGAACAGTCTTCCATGCTATGACATAAAAGATTATGACATATCTCTAGGGAAAGAGTGGAGAGATTAATTAAGCAAAATATTCTTCCTACTCTAGACTTCAGTGACCTAGAGACATGCGTGGACTGTTGTAGAGGCAAAATGACCAAGATCAAAAAGAAAGGCTCAACTCGTAGCTCAGATTTATTAGAGGTTATTCACACGGACATCAACGGTCCTTATTCCACTACCCTCTGTAAGAACACCTATTTCATTACTTTCATAGATGACTACTCCCGTTTCGGATATTTGTATTTAATTAAAGAAAAATCTGAATCTCTTGACAAGTTCAAGATTTTCAAGACTGAAGTAGAAAAGCAAATAGGGAAAGTCATCAAGATTGTTAGGTCTGATAGAGGTGGCGAGTATTTTGGTAGACATGATGCCTCCGGGCAACATAAAGGTCCGTTTGCCAGATACTTGGAGAATTGTGGCATTGTAGCCCAATACTCCATGCTGGGTAGTCCTGAGCAAAATGGTGTGGCCGAAAGGCGAAATCGCACCCTAAAGGAAATGATGAGAAGTATGATGAGTAGGACAAATCTTCCTGAGTTTTTGTGGGGTGAGGCGCTTAAAACTGCAGTGTATATCCTTAATAGAGTCCCGTCTAAATCAGTACCTAAAACACCTTTTGAGTTGTGGACTGGTAGACGACCCAGCCTTAATTATTTACGTGTTTGAGGTTGTCCTGCAGAAGTCCATTTATACAACCCATCTGAAAGTAAGATTGCCCCTAGGTCTTGTCGTTGCTATTTCATAGGCTACCTAGATCACTCCAAGGGATTTAAGTTCTATTCCCCTTCAGGAGGACCCAGAATTGTGGAGTCTCAAATAGCCAAATTTTTAGAGTTTGATGTCGCTGACGAACCGAGTTGCTCTCGTTCTGTTAATGAAGTCGAGGAAATCGTACCTATTAATTTATCTGTGCCCTTAGTGGGAAATCCTGTGGTGCCTGAACCCGTGATAGAGCACGTGGAGGCTGTGGATCCGATTTTACCATTGATCCCTGTTGAGGTTCCTCCGCAAGTTCAGGAGGTTCATCCGCCCATTAGGAGATCCATTAGGGAGAGAAGGCCTGCAATTTCCTCATATTATGAAGTCTATCTGGGCGAGAGTGATTTTGACATAGGTCATGTGGTTGACCCAGTGACATTTTAGAAGGCTGTATCTGGACCTCAAACTGATCTGTGGTGGGATGCGATGAAAGACGAGATGGAGTCTATGAAGCTAAATAAGGTTTGGGAATTAGTTGAGTTACCCAAAGGCTGTAAGCTCATTGGTTCTAAATGGGTGTTTAAGACCAAGAAAGACTTCAAAGGAAAGGTCGGGCGGTTTAAGGCAAGACTGGTTGCCAAAGGATTTACGCAGAGAGAAGGAATCGATTATAACGAAACATTTTCTCCCGTTTCCTCTAAATACTCTTTCAGAGTAATAATGACACTAGTAGCTCATTATGATTTGGAGCTACACCAGATGGATGTAAAGACCGCATTCCTGAATGGCGATCTTACCGAAGAAGTCTATATGGTGCAGCCTGAGGGATTCAAGTCTGGTCATTCCGACCAGCTTGTGTGTAAACTTAACAAATCCCTATATGGTTTAAAGCAAGCTTCTAGACAATGGTATCTGAAATTTGATGAGGTGGTTACTTCTTTTGGTTTTGTAGAAAATCAGGTAGACCGTTGCATATATCTCAAGATCAGTGGGAGTCGATACATCTTCTTAATTCTTTATGTAGATGATATCTTACTTGCTAGTAGTGATTTGGCGTTATTGCATGAATCTAAGCAATTTCTGTCAAAACACTTCGATATGAAAGATCTTGGAGAGGCATCCTTCGTTCTAGGAATTGAGATCATTAGGGATCGATCTCACTATTCTTTAGCACTCTCTCAGAAAGCCTACGTCGAGCGTGTACTTGAGAGATTTAGCAAGCTTGATTGTAAGCCTGGTGACGTACCTGTGATTAAGGGTGATAAGCTTAGCTTAGCACAATGCCCCAGGAACGATACAGAGAGAGAGTGCATGAAGGATATACCTTACGCTAGTGCGGTAGGCAGCTTAATGTATGCCCAAGTCTGTACCAGACCGGACATTGCTTTCGCAGTAGGACTTCTAGGCAGATATCAGTCGAACCCAGGACCTGCTCATTGGGTTGCTGTCAAGAAAGTCTTAAGGTATTTGAAGAGAACTAAGGATGTGAAATTGGTTTACCATAGAGTACAGAACCTTGAGTTAGTGAGGTATACTGATTCTGATTTTGCGGGGTGTGAGGATGATAGAAAGTCTACCTCAGGTTATATTTTTAAGTTAGCTGGCGGGGCCATTTCGTGGAAGAGTGTCAAACAGACACTCATCACTTCATCCACAATGCATGAGAAGTTTGTTGCACTTTTTGGAGCTTTTACTCACGCAGTGTGGCTTAAGAATTTTATTACTGAATTAAAGGTCGTCGACTCAATAGCTGGACCCATTCGGTTGTACTATGATAATATTTCTGCAGTTATGTTCTCGATGAACAATAAAAGTATCACAGGGTCTAAGCATATGGAAATTAAATTTTTGACCGTTAAGGAATTGGTCAAGAAGGGTGACATTACAGTGGAACATTTAGGGACAGATGACATGTTAGCCGATCCACTTACTAAAGGACTTCGCCCCAATGTGTTTCAGAAGCATGTTTTTAATATGGGGCTTAAGGAGTCATTTGATGTACTAGATTAGTGGGAGGTTGTACGAGGCTCCGTTTTATTCATCTATCATTTTATTGCACTTTAATTAATTCTTAAGAATTTAAGAATATTCATTTAGGAATATCATTAAGTTTTGATATTCGTAGTTTTTTGTGACACGTCACACTACATTAAAAGTCTCATGACTTGTGTCAGTCAGAGCATAAGGCCCAGGGCACTGCATTTTGGATTAGGGTCTGTTTGTATGTCTTTTGACACATGCATTTAAAATCTTAAGATTGGACATGCATGTTTTTTTGAACACTTAAGAACTTCTCGTAGCATGGTTTAGTGCATTCATTTGAGAAGTTTGGCTGACCACCAAATTAGAACAACCTTCATGTGCACATTTTCATTATGTTGTTCTAAATTTTATATAACCGCGCTTTGTCCATGTCGATTGAATCCGTAAGCTGCTGTGACCATGGAAGGTCCCGTGTCGCTCAATGATGCGGTTGCCGCCATGATTCAGAGTGAAGGATTTGGTTGGACCGGATTGACGTGGGAGTAGACTCAATATAGCGTTCGCTAATTGGTACCCTTAAGTTTAGTGAAGATTTTATCGGATCGTCATAAATTACGATGAATAAGTCCAAGTGGGAGAATGTTGGAAATTTTCCCGTAAGGTGGACTCGATTCATCGAGACGACCCGTTAAAATCGTACGCGAATATTTGAGTCTATTCGGGCTCCTGCGAGTGTGCGTTAGTTCAGTCGCGCGAACGGTCGAAGCCTGTGATAGGTGGGCCCGACCGTCTCGTAACTTCATGTCGCGAACCCGGTCTCACCCTTGGCATATGAATGGACATAATAATTAAATCTCAATTAATTATATGAGATTCGATTTATTTGGTTTTCTTCATTTGGGAGTAATAGGGATTAATTGACCCCAACTTTTGGTAACTCCTATTGGGCTTCCCTATTAAGCCTAAAAAAAACAAATGTTGTGTGTACGTGAATGAACAAGGGGCGATTCTAGGTTTTCCTCCCTCTTCTCTTCTGAAACCGCTGCCTAGGGCGAGATCCAATCCAATTCTTCCTTTGCGAAGAACAACAGCGCCCTGCTATAGTTTCTGGTGAGCGAACTTTCCATCTTCATCGGCGATCCAGTGCGAGACCTAGTAGCCTCCCGTTTCTTCCTCTTCCGTTCGATCTTGGAGGAAGTTAAGTCTGCCGACGCCTCGCCTTCATCCTGTTGTCGCCATCCAGATCTCTGATCAAGGAGATTTCGAGCCTTCTTCTTTTTTTCCTGGATCGATCAACCATTAACAGGAGAGGAAATCGGTGGCTTTCCACAAACCAATTTTCACGCCATTGGCACTGCATCAACAGCCGACTGCTGTTGTTGAGGTAACTCTTCTTCTCAGTTTTCTTTTTGATTGGTTTTGGGCTGCATCTCAAGCTCTGTTTTAGGCTCTATTTTGATACTTACCAGAGGCATTCTTATGATTATCATACGTTTAGATTAATCATTATTAATAGATCTTGCCTTGGTTAAAACATGGTTGGATTTTGATAAATCATTTCAGATCTATAACTTGATTTGTTTTTATCTTTATTTTGGTTCACTACTCATTTGATGTTTGTATTGAACATGTATAAGCGCTGACCCTTTTCAAGTTGTAGTGATCAACCTTAACGATATATTTGTATGTTAGCGGAATCCGCTAACGCCACCGATTTCATAAAGAGGAACGCATCGAGACTCCTTGGAATCGCCGCCATCATGAAGCACGAGGCTGAATCTAAGAACGGTATACATTAAGCTTCCGCTCTTCGGTTTTATAGTCGTTCATTTCAGTCTTATATTTTGTGTGTTCTCTAAATAAAGACTTAATTAGAAAATATTTTATGCTTTAATACTCCCATTGAGATCGGTAGTTTTTGGATAAGAACGATCCTGTAGTCGTAGCGTCACCACTTTAGTTCTATTTTGTGCTGCATTTAATTTTTCGATATCACAATTTTGGTGACGCACGCACCCTAAGTTTATAACAGCTCGAAGCATCCGGGTGAGTGTCTAGTTTGGAACACTCTACTCGTTGCCCCTAGCAGGGTATTTATAGGCAAACCCTAATTATTTATTATTTAGCCATATGATCTCAAATATAGCCGTATGATCTCAAATCGGACGGTATATAAAATATTGACAGTATTTATTATTTATAAATACAGTATTATTTAGAAAAATACAACCGTATGATCTCTTATCAACGGCTAGATGGGTTCCTCTCATAGGTGAGAGTAACTCACCGACAAATTTCTCTTAACATATACGTATGAGTACTCAAAATGACCGTAAAAAAAATATAAATTAAAATTACATATTTTATTTTTATTAAAAATTTAAGCTTATGTACAAATTTTTATTTTTCTTCATCTCTCTCTCTCCTCTTCCTCTCTCTCCCGCTCTCACTTTCTTTCTTTCTCCCACTTTCTTTCTCTCTATCCACGTCTCTCTCTATTTCTTTCTTCCTGTCTCCCTCTCTCACGCATGCCAATTTTTTTCCCTTTTGTTGGAATCGGGAATGAGGAGAGAGAATGAGTGAGGTGAGAGTTTGATCTAACAAGCCTTATTTATCACACAATAATTGACGGTGCAGATTTTTTTCATGAATTTTTATTTCGAGCTATTCGCAGGCCGCAGTATTCATTTTTAATATAGTGTATATATCTATGGCTGTGTTTGAGAACCCGTCCCGGTGGCCGGCCAGGGAGGAGAGAGAATAGGACCGTTCGCAACGGTCGCTGGTGCTCCGGAAGCCAGCCGCAAAACTCCCGGTTTGCCCCGCTTTCACGCCGGCCGTCCTCAAAGGGAGATCGCGCAAGCTTCCCAAAAAGTTATCAGACGGTTCAGCTTCGCCGGAACGGCGTCCCG
This sequence comes from Dactylorhiza incarnata, assembly GCA_033032865.1. Lineage (NCBI taxonomy): Eukaryota > Viridiplantae > Streptophyta > Magnoliopsida > Asparagales > Orchidaceae > Dactylorhiza > Dactylorhiza incarnata. The sequence goes on from JAWHQI010000147.1 coordinate 585,235, forward strand.
CCCCGCCGGGTTCTCAAACACAGTCTATACTATATTATAAAGAAATATCATTTTTGTGTCCATGGCAAGGTAAATAGGCACTTCATGGCAAAGAAATTGAGACAAAATCAAACCACAACCGTTGGATCTAAAATCAAATCAGAAAAAAGGCCTGCGAATAGCCAATTTTCCAAAAAACCAAACTCTCCAACCCAGCGAAATCCCGTGCCCCCTCCCTCCCGTCCTTCCCGCCCCGTTTTGGTCTGCCGCCGGCGATGGAGCAGCCGACTGGCCGGCGTGAGGCCACCGGCAGGTTCGCCGGTCTCCGGCGAACCTGCCGGTGGTACTTCGGCGGGGCTCCGGCACTGCCAACGACGGCGGTGGCGCCGCCGTTCGTCCAACGCGGAGTTCCGCCATTCGTCGAACGCATGGGCGTCGTTCGACGAACGGCGAACCTCCAACGATCGACGAATGGTGGCCCTGACCGTTCGTCGAACGCAGGAGCCCCTGCGTTCGTCGAACGCAGGCGCCCCGCCGTTCGTCGAACGCAGGTTCGCCGTTCGACGAACGGCGAACCTCCAGCGATCAACGAATGACGCTGCGTTCGTCGAACGCAGGGGCGCCTGCGTTCGACGAACGACGAACCTCCAGCGATCGACGAACGGTGGTCCTGACCGTTCATCGAACGCAGGGGCGACTGATGGGCGGGCGAAGCCCGCCGGGGGGGGGGGGGCGGGCGAAGCCCGCCGATTGACCTCACATAGGGCCGGAGGCCCGTGCCTGTCACTCGTATATATATAATTAGTAAAAATAAAAGGGGAAACTGAGAGGCGGGCGAAGCCCGCCGGGGGGGGGGGGGGCGAAGCCCTCCGTGGGGGCGGGTGAATCCCGCCGATTGACCTCACATAGGGCCACCGTTCGTCGAACGCAGGTGGCGCCTGCGTTCGTCGAACACAGGTTCTCCGTTCGTCGAACGCAGGGGCTCCTGCGTTCGTCGATCGCTGGAGGTTCGTCGTTCGTCGAACGTGTAAGACCCCTTCCTCCGTGCTTTCCGAAAAACTGGAAAGGACGGAGGGAATAAGTTGTGAAGTGGACCCCGAAAACGGGACAACGAGAAAAAGACGAGGCCTTTTTGCCTTGCTACGGGTCTTACTGCCCAGAACCGCCGTCTCATGATGGAATATCACCACTTAACGCCGATTCTGCGGCAAACTCTAAAGGAAGCATCCAGAGTTAACGCTACAAAATGAAAGATCATATCCATCCATAGAAATCACATAGAATAGAAGGTACGATCACAGAGTCGGGTACAAAATCATAAAAAGAGTACTCGGGAACAAACCCGGTCAAGTAAAACTACTACTAAACTCCTCATAGACTAAGGTAACTATGACACAGTCCTCATCTCGAAGTACTAAGATACGGGGACGAAATCTCACAGTAGCACGACCGCCAATAGAAGGTGCTCCTGAGTCTGAAGCTCCTGCCACATCAGGTCCTCCGGTCCTCTGGTACTGGGTCTCCTGGTGCTGCCTCCCCTGTTTGTAAGGTCACAACCGACCGTCAGTCTATAAGACTCAGCCACAACCTCCCCGTCTCCCCCCGCAACTCCTTGGCACCGGGCGGAGAGGAGGAAGAGAAAGGATACAAAGCAGTATATACAAGCAGATGACATATGACGGGTTATTTAAATATAATACACAATTATATGAATGAACATGGTAAACTGTATATGAATAAGTAAGTATAAAGAGAGGTAGTAATCATTGAATAAGGGAGCTAATAAAATATCACATCACAATATAAAGGGCATCAAGAAAGAGTAACATATCACAGTATAAAGGGCAACAATAAGAGTAACATATCACAGTGTATGGGAAAACATGTAAAATCTTCATAATACTAAGGAAGGAAACCTTAACTTATGCATTGCATAGAGTAAGTTAAGGGGTCGTTTTGCAGGGCCCATCGTATAAAGCATCCCATACTACTTTATATGCTGGGGGAAAAAGGGGATGATGCTATGATGGATGTTATGTCATGCAATGATGCACAAGATTTTGTAATGATGAATTAACACACACACGCGACTCTGTACATACAGACCTTATAAGTTCCCCATTGTTCAAGGTGTAGCTATCACCTCGGGTCTCACTACCGTGGCCGTAGTGACAGTGGGTCGGGCTCCCCCACTCCTAGGCGGGTATACACACTACCAAGCCTAGACCTCTCCATACTCCCTCCGAGACCCACGCGTGGGTGGACTAGTCGTACTTTTTGTTGCGCGTCAGTCTTAGATAGGCCAGTATGAGTTTAAAGATGGTAGCTTCTCCACATCGTCAACTAAGCTAAATCTCTAACCCCCATCACTCGCCTGAGTCAACGTACGTCCGCCGGTGTGCCAGCCTGACCATACCGAAGACCCGCCACAGATTTCAATCATACATACAAGTTTCAGCCCGAGCTCAATGCTCGCATTTTAATCATAGAACACAAAACTTGGCCATCCTCACTCAAGGCTCCAAATTAAGTTCGTTTCCGCAGTAAACATGCAGGACCTTTTATTATCATTTCTAATTTGGCCCTAAATTACAATTCTCTCCGGGTTGGCTACCCTAGAATGTTGCTCTTGCCTAACCTCGTTAACTTGGTGATTTAGAATTAACCTTGGACTTCCCGAGGAATACCCGGTGAAGAGCTCTCAACGGTACTAGGAGGTAACATGGGCATTCAAACCCAAGCCTCCCCTCCTCAAGGCACTTAAAATTATGGTTCACCTATCCTTATAACTTTTCTCGATTGATTCTTACATTAGCCTTATTATTTAAATCGGTTTACATAGAGTTGGGAAATACTGACCTCTATAGGGAATTTCTTCATTACTCCGGACTTATACCTAAGTGCATTGAATTAAGTTAAGTTAATGTAGGGTACCCCTTCTGGGTCCTTCTCGGAGCTTGGTATCGCTCTAATCTACAATGGTTAAGCTTCCTTAATAGACTCCTTGCATCCGATATGAGTAAGAGGTTTAAATGATCCTCAATACAATCTCGAGTTGTTATCTTCTAATGGTTCTTAGCGAGATGAGTTTAGATTGAGCGCCGTAATTTTGTAATTATCTTCATATGAGAAGACAACAGTTGTCTTCCGAGTATATGAGTATTATTAGTGAGTCTATGAGAATGAGACTTGTGTCTTCCAAGTTTTATGATGTGTAACAACCCAGATTCACAATGAGTATTCAAATTATTCCAAGTACCAAATAACTAACTGAATTGCTCATCTTCCAAACGTCACATTTTATGAATTTGTCTAATCTCCATGAAGGTACTTCTAAAAGTTCTACAATTTTACGAATTGAATTAACTAGTGGGCAACCAATACTTCAGTCTATTTAGACGGACAAGGTTGAGAAGTAACGTTTTAGGGCAACAAGGGCTATTTACTATTTATCGAGAGTCAGTTTAACCCTAGACTTAAATGAGGTGTTTCTCTTAATTTTACTGATCCAAAAATTTGATACTTCTCCCCAGACAGTGGCCTTCCTTAGTTAAGTTATCTACCAAAATGGGGGGGGGGGGGGTTTGTAGCCTCCTAGTCTCACTCTTCCTTACAATTCAACCTATGGGCAAGATCTGAGCTAAATCATGTCTAGAGCTTCTGATTTTTGGACAAGAGTTGAGTCTGAGGGTGTTCTAGGTCCTGTAAAAATTTGGGGTCAGTTGGGTGTCTCATTTGGTGTGGGGGTCCATCTTAGTGAATTGGCTCCTACTAAACTAGGTCTTGGTAAAAAAAAAGGATTTTAGGGAGATCTACAACTCATTTTGATCCCATTTCAATTCTAAATAGTAGAGGATTGCCCCCCTCTCCAACAAAGGTTTGAGACACCCTTCTTGTAAGGACCCTAAGGATGTGAATTTTTAGTCAAACCTATGGTGATTTTGGTGTTCTGTTATTTGTTAATTCCTCTCAAGTATTTTCTTCTCAATCCAGTTCAGATTAACCTAATATTTTGCATAAGGTTTGCCGGTTGTTCTAACAAGTTATTGCCATAGTTTAATTAAGAGATCTCGTACCTAGATATTACTTACAATCCCAATTAGTATATTTCACTCATTAAGGGCCTCCATGGTTATCAACATAGAGTAGCTTGGGATTTTGGTCTTTGGGATATATTTTAAACTCGTATGAGGGCTCAGGATTTTCTGGACTTAAGGGTGAGGTCACTAAGATAAGGTGAATCATCGGTGTCTCTAACTAGCTCAAACATTTCATTTGGGTGAAGGATGAAACCAGTTCAACTTCATCTACCCTATTTAGCCCATGTAAAACCATATCAAGGGTGGGTGAACATTTCATAATCTGAATTCTAGGTTTATGAAACTCCTAAGGTTGACCTAAATTTTATTCTTCTGCAAGATTCAATGGAAATGAATTATCCATCTTCTCAGGGCAGACTAAGCTTTATTAAAACTAGGTAATCAAAATTGAAAATTTTATAACTTCATTTTTACTCATGCAAACTTCTCAAAAATCTCAGGGATGGTTAATCATGTCAATAGGAAGGGGAAACCCTGAGGTTTCACTAAAATTTAGTGATTAATATTTAATGATTTCAATAAATATTTAAAATGAAATATTCTACAAAACCTCAGAAAAAGTTTATCTAAAAATTCCGATCTTTTTACCAACCCTAGATTAGGTAAGGATACATGCATGAGCAAAGATTCAGCCATATTGCATGAACCAATTTTCTTAACAAAAATACAAAAAAAATGTACCATTATACATGTCTCACCAAAATAGATCTACAGTGAGCTATACTTCACCAAAAATTTTGTATAACATTCCATTGGAAAGGTAAGAGCAAGAGCTACAATATTGGTGTTGGACACAAGACCTAATTTTGAGTGTAAACAGGTCAATTAACAGCCTAAAGATTCAGTCCAGAGTGTGACAAAATGAATACTATTCATTTATTGAAGCTAGTTAACAAAATTTGTAAACTCCATAAATACTCTTCTACTCATTTAAATGTCATAAAAATTTCAGAGACGACTGATCATGACCTTAGAAAGGGAATCCCCAAGGTTTCATTAAAATTTAGTAAATATTATTCCTTAATTTCATTAAATACACAAAATGAAATAATTTGCAAAACCTTAGAAAAACATTCTCTAAAAATTCTAATTTTCTCACTAATCATATGTTATGAATGGATACATGCATGGCCTAAAAATCATCCATGTTGCATGCACCAATTTTTTCTAAATTTCAAAAATACATAAATTTGTAACATTGTACATGTCACACTAAAACAGCTCTACAGTGAGCTATACTTCACCCAAAATTCTGTGTAACATATCATTAGAAAGGTAAGAGAAAGATCTACAACATTGATGTTGGGCGCTTTATCTAATTTGAGTGTAGACAGTTCAATTACCAGCCCAAAGGTTCAGTAAAGAATGTGACAGATTTCATCACTATTCATACATTAGAGACTCATATGGTCCGCGGATATCAATTTCATCCAATCCAACGACTAAGGAGTCGTCTCCTACCTCCAGCCAAGGGCTGAGAATGAACCTGCCTGGGCCGACTTTGAGCCCAATTTCCCGGCCACATGTGCGACCTCACCGCCGACCACCACCACCACCACCTTCACGGAGGTGGGGGCTGTCGAGACGACGGTTTAGATCGGCCAGTGGCGGCCGGAACAGGGAAAAAGGGAGGGGCATTTCAACGGAAAAATCCCGTGGAATTCAACGGTGGATCTCGCTCGATTGAGCTCACCACACCTCCTATTCGATCTAGAAAGCTAGCACGAAGGGAGAGGGAGAGGTACCGGCCTGTGATCGAGCTTGGTGGCGCGGATTCGCTCGGGTCCCCATGCGTGAGTGATCGCCGCCGGAAGCCATGGCTGTTCGTGGGTTCAGAGCTCGAAAGCTTCGTCGGAGGTGAGGGTTCTTCTTCGTGGAGGTCACTGAGCATGCAGGAGCTCTCAATTGAGGCTGGGGTGGAGTTAAAAAGGGAAAGCCAGTTAGGTGGTTCGGCCATTATTTCCACCTCCCGAGCACCCAATGCATGGGCTCCAAATAGTGTCAAACCAGTTGGGGGACATAGCCTGAGGTCGGGTGAAGGGTGAGAGATGGAAACGAGGTGCCAATTGGCACTCTAAGGCCGGGTTCAAGGTGGGTGAACTCACTACTTGAAAGCTTACTAAGACTACTTTCTTCCCCTCTCATGGCCATGCATGGCTGCCACCTAGGATCAAAAATGGTGGAGTTTATTCCCCATTGTCAGCTGAAAGTGTTGGGATGGGGTGGGGTGCCAAATGGCAAGGTGCCCAAAAATTTTCTTCACTCTCTCTCTCTTCCTATTTTGGCTTTTCCCCAAAATTGGCCCTCTAATTAATATCTTATTTAATTCATTATTTAAAGGTAAATCAACAATGTCATGCACTGATTGTGGGCTTGAGGTTGGGCTAGGGCCCAAGGAAAAATCAATTTAACCATGATGGCCTAATGGGTTACTTGAGATTTGGCTTCGCTCAAGACCACCTAGGTTAATGTGGGTGATTCAAATGAATCCAATGGACTCAATGGGTCCTAGATAGGTGGGGCTTTGTGGAGGGGGAACACAAGGAGGTCTTATGCTCACTTGTTGAGTGTAACATCCCGATTCGAATTAGGCCCCTACGATGAGATTTAAAACAATGAAATGAATTTGGTGTGCTGATGGCACAATTAGCATTCGGCAAGCTTCCGTTCGACGAACGTCGAACGGGAAGCTCCCGTTCCACGAACGTCGAACGGGAAGCTCCCGTTCCACGAACGTCGAACGGGAAGCGTTCGACTAATTAGTCGAACGGGAACCGTTCGACTATATATTATAATAGCTACGATCGACGAAGTATAGGAGAGTTGCGCCCGACGAAATGTTATTCCTTCAGCGGTCGACGAAATAGCGTCAGGTCGTGTTCGACGAAACATTGCTGCAGCCGCGATCGAAGAAGGCTGCCAGCGTTCGACGAAAGTTCGTCGAATTGCGTTCGACTAAGGTTCTGCGGTCGACGAAATATCGTCGTGCCGCGGTCGACGAATTAGGAGGGTTCAACGGTCGCCAAAATATACTAAATATTTCGGTCGACGAATTATTTTAAGTAAGCGGTCGACGAGATCTTTCGATCGGCGAAAATCCTGAATTCGTCGATCGACGAAATCTTTCGTTCGACGAAAAATGTCTATTCCCGTTCGACGAAATCTGGGCATCTTTCTTCCCGTCGCCAGATAAAGCTTGGGTGCTTGTTTTCCTTATGATTATTTTAGCCTACAGTGGGATTAATATCCAATAAGAAGCCGACACCTATATTTGGAGTTCCAAGGCTTTGCTCTCTTCTCTCTTAAGCCAGAAGAAGGGTCGAGCCATTAATTTGCTATGTCTCTTTTCATCTTCTTCATCTTCTGCTTCTTCTTTTTCTTCTTCTTTTCATCTTCTTCCTGCCACCCTTAGGGGTTTTTGTTTCTTTTGGTCATGGAGCTGTGAAGGAGCAAAGCTTGGAGGAGATTTGGAGCTTGGCCGACCGCCACCCGGATGCCATGAAGATGAGTTTGAACCGTGGACGAGAAATTAAGGTGACTTCCTCCCCTCTCCCTTGGTGCTAGCCTCTTAGATCACAATAGGAGAGATGAAGGCTCAAGAGAGCTTCTCGTGTGAGCTTTAATGGAGTTCCCTTAGGAAGACCAAGTCGAAACCTCAAAATTTAGGGCATCGTTCGCCGCGAGGTTTTCGGAATCATTTCTTCTCTCCAAGAGGAAGAGATGAGATTTGATTTGGGGCAAACGCATGGTCGTTGAGGGAGAATGAGGGGAATTGATTGTGTAGGATTTTAAAAGTGTAATGACCTAATTTTGTTTGGAGAAGATGATGAATAGTTCCCTATTAAGTAGAGGGGTGAATTTAATTATTAGGGAAAAGATGAAGTGTAAATTCCCTGTTAATAACTCTCTGTTAAATAGGGTTTTTAATTATGTATATGTGATAAGGATGTTATGATAACAGCCCCCTCCTTAAAGAAAGATTTAATTAACAACATTTCACTTGGTAAACAAGGGGTGAATTTGTGCGCAGCTGGGTTCGAGCCAATTTTTAGGCTTGACCCCACTGGAATTAGACTTCCGGCTCAACAAGGAAGTTGTAGCCCTCGGAAAGAGCTTTCCAACGATAGGTTACCCGTTTCCTGAAGTGACCTGTAGCTCTCTAAAGGTCCAGTCGAGTGGACTGTCCAGAAAGCTGGTTTGGGTCTATTGCATGTTGTTTTTGCTGTCCAGGATTTATGCAGTTGACTTTGGAGCAGATTTTAGGTAGGATCCACTTGGATCTGGGTTTAGGACCCAACATGAGTGTTGTAGCCCTTGGTGAGGGCTTTCCAAAATGGGGTGGCACATAATTTGGGGTGGAGTAGAACTCCTAGAATCTCAGTTTTGTTAATCAGCGTCGTTGTAGTTTGAATTGCGGTAATCTTTGGGGATATCTTTTATAATACTTGTCTGACGCTCTTAATAATTGGTAGAAATCGAATTGATGATATTGTGCTGACCTTGGTTGAATTTCATGAGTTGTGGGAGGGTACTTGTTGTGATTTCGCCAACCGTAGTTCGTTCTCGCTTCGCTCTGGGAATAATAATTAGGAATGCCGACGTGGCTATTGTTTGGAGAGAATGACCATAACAAGCTAGCGGAACTACGGAAGCAACAGAGAAATCTATATTCTCCAATTTAATGAGGAATGAGTGCCCAGATTTACGTGTCAATTGGGCGGAGCATGGGCGAATGGCATGATGCTAGAATGAGGCATTTCGATGAATAATCGAATAAAGACTTTGACGACATGTTTATAATAATGCGCCCATCGATCGATCATCCAGCGAAGAGTGTGGTTTGGTGACAACCCCTCAAATGCGATAAGGATCTCATCGTGATAGAGTGAGCTATAATTTGAGTGCGAGAAGTGAATGTCGATGACATGTGAGATATGCTTGGAAATCACGAACGTTATATTAGGGGACTCTTGGCGCATGTTTGGAAGACGTGCTTCTATGAATGATCGCCTCGCTAGATAAACAACGGGATGATGCGTATTGGTAGTAAACTCTCAAGAATGTGAATAGTTCAACTAGGTTGAACTTGTTGTGAACGGAGCCTACGGGCAGAACGTGCTAATATGATGAGTGCTTGTGAGCACCGGTTGTGAATGGGCCTACGGGCAGGACGTGACAGTATGAATGTGCAGGTTTTCACCCATGGTGGTGTAGTGATCCTCGGTAGAGGATAGTTGGTGGCGGGTCTACGGGCTCGCCGATCGTCACACCGACGGGAGCTGGCAGTCAGACTCGGACTGGAAGGGCTCGTCTTCTTGGTGCTCATCTCCCAAAGCCCCCTTCCACTCCTGAAGACTCTGCAGAAATGCGAGCAGTACGCAGGGCTCCGCTATGAGCAAAGAGCGTTGAGGCGTACAGAGGCCTAGGACGGGTAGTGTGCATACCTTCCTAGTAGTGGCGAAGCCCGTGCCACTGCCACCGTCTGGCCACGACGGGGGGCGCCTGAGTGGTTAGCTACCCTCGAAAAGTGGGAACTAAAGGTCTGTGTCGACATAGCAAATGCGCTTGGAGAAGTCATCATATCATAATCATTGCACCGCATTCATATCATAATCATTGCACCGCATTCATATCATAATCATTGCATTGCACAGCAATGGAAACTCATCATATAAACTTGTATGGGCATCTTTATATGATGAGTTACCTTTATATGCAGACCCTTAACTTATAAGCTTGTATGGGCATCCTTATAAGTTGAGTTCAATTCAGCTCTGTGATACTTTAGCTATGTCCTGTTACTAGTACGATTTTGATACTCTGCTTATGCTTTCTGTTTCCAGTACTTGCATTTATAACTGCTGCTATATATATATATATATATATACTTATGAACAGCTTGTTAGTGTCATTGCAAGTACTTGGGTACTTATACAACCGACACATATGAACAACCCTTCCTGTCACCTGTTTTGTATACTATTGCTAATATTGCAGCTTTCTTTCAATTCTACCGCCCGGTGCCTTGGAGTCGCCGGGGGAGCGGATGTGAAGCCACTTAGTCTTTATGACTAACGGTTGCTACGTCCCTCTTTTTAGGAGTGCGCCCTGGAGCCGCAGCGCACGACGCAGGAGGAGGACAGTCAGGTCAGGACGACAGGGCCGGAGACAGCGATACCCTCAGTACCGGCAGTGGCTGACGTGAGTAGTAGTTTTGAGATGTAGCCCCTTTGAGCATCTTTTGTGATACTCTGATATATTTTGCAGGAGCTCGTGGAGCTACCTTTTTGTATAATTATGGACTCTACTTATGCGAATTTTATATATCTATATGTGGCTTCTTGTTTTAGTTTATTGATGGGTTGGCGCTGTTGAGTTGGTTTAGCCGGCGGGATAGGCGTCTTGTGGAGGTGGCTAGCCCGTGAGCTGGCGCTTCCGCAAGGCGGCTGTCCTGGGCATAAGACTCCCCTCGGCCGTGTTTTGTGTTCCGGGAGGGGGGGTCTTACAAATGGTATCAGCTTGCAACGATCCTGAGATAAAGAAGTCCATTAGACCACTAGGCTACCCCGGCTAGCTAGATCAGTTTGAGGACAAACTGATGCAGCGGAAGCAGTGGTGTGCCCATGTGTAATTCGCTATAAGTATGTCCGCTTTTTCTTATAGAAAGTGCCAACCTAAGCCAAACACGTACCCTTACGTATAGATGCTGGCTCATCCCGAGACAGTAATTTGTTTTCCCATTCCAACAGTCAGAGTTGGTTTGGCATATGACACCTTTTTGGTCGACTTAGCAGGATAGGTCATGACGTATCCTAGCCTTATACTGATCTTGGGGATGATTGAGCCAAGCAATAAGTGACATTGAGTGACTAAGGGAAGCGTCTAACGTGAGTGTAGATGCTAGAGACTCACACCCTGAGATTTCTATCTCAGATATGGAGTTATATTACCACCTTACCCAAAACATTAGGGCAATCTCAATGAGATTGGTGCCTGTAGTCTTTTATCAGCTTAGTAAGAGACCACCAAGCGTGTCTTTCATACTGTATGTGGATACCTCTCACTTCTATTTATGTAGAAGGTTTCATCTGGAGAAGTTACGATAAGAATTCGGATCCAAAGAAGGCTTATTTTGGGAAGAATGTGTTATATTGGTGGTAGAAGAAACTCAGTCGAAGAGATATGGGGGCTTATCTCTTCGTTTATTGGGCTAGTTATGTACCATCTTGGATCCCTTGAGGAATTAGAATCTTTGTAATTTTTGACATTGGAAGTTTTGATCCTTGAGAGTTAATTCACCTTAAGCAAAGCAGACTGCTAAGGCCGTGTTTGGGTTGATGAAAATTTTATTAGCGGAATAAGAGAGGAAAACATTTTGAAGATGATAATTTTCTCTATATTATTTTAAGATTATGTGGATAAGTAACGAGAAGAGTAGTAAATTTACACTTTGGGGATATGCAGCGATGTTGTGATAACATTATAACTGGGGAGTTAATGAAATTTCGTGCATGCATTGTGGGTATGATGATACACTACCCCTGAGTTTGGAAATTCTTGGGGAACATTCCCTTAGTGTTGTAATTACATGACATTGGGAAATTAATAAGAGTTGGCGGCGGAGTCAACAAGATTAATACGACTTGATTGACGTTCTAAAATTCTAAAAGGTTTTATAAAATAAAAATGCATGCCATGAATGATCGTTGGCAGGAATGGTAGGGCGCTTGTAATGGATTTAATTTAGTTTATCGCATTGTGAAGTATGCCCTACAGTTGGTGGTCTGCATAACTCGTGTCGAAGGGAAATCATCCCGAGCCTCGCACCTTGGCTCTTGTTAAGTTCAAACATATATAAATGTACCGAGTGATTGGATGTTATTTGCGCATGCTCTCATTACAACGAGATGCAGCTTGGTCGTCGCCATAAAAATTTGAATTTCTACATTACGACTGATATATAAGTGCGTCAATACGAGGATCTATAGGGTACGAACTCTAAGTCGAGGAAGGTATGCCCCTAAGGTTTGTGCCCATGTGTGAGAAGAATGTACCATATGGGCGGTGGAAGAAATTTAGTCCAAAAACGTACGGGGGCTTGTCCCTTCGTTTATTGGCCTATTTACGTTCCGACTTCGCTTTCCCTTAGCTCCTGTTTATTTAAATAGTACGCGAACGATGATGATTGGGCGCGTGATAACCTCTCAGTACGGGTGAGAGCGTTAGGGGTGTTGAGACACGCCGTGAAGGGAACACGTGCATTGATTAGCAAGGATAAGTTGAATTTACTTATTTAAGAAGATATAAATATGCCTCTATACGTACAGGTAGGTATACGTGTAATTGTATTGCCTCGACAAGGCAGTCCTCTAAAGACTCTGTGCCGAGAGCCAATCATTGGATAAGGTTTATGTTCACGGCTTAGGAGCCCTTAAATGAAATGAATTAAATCACGAGATAAAAGTTGCGCAATTTTTGAATCTGGTGCAAATCTTAGTAGAACCGGGAGTAGACAAAAGTGACAATTAACTCGAGGTCATGTGTCATTAGAAGGGAATGATGTGATTATAACCCATGCGAGGTGTAGAGTCATGGATTCACCTTACTCTGAGCCTCGTTAGCGATTCATAATATCGCCAGAGTCAATTGATATGCATTATCGGATGATCATGTGCGGAATGTGGAAACTATTTGGAAACATAAAAGATTCCTGAACTTAAACTCTTGAGCTAGTAACATCATTTCTGGTAGTTGATGGATTGAAAGGGCATAATGTCATGGCAAGTATGGTGGGGTAATTGCAGGACTTGACTGTTATACGGATTTCAAGTAGTGCGGTAAACATCCATGATGTTTGACCATGGTAATTATCTTGTCATAACTAGATACTGAACTTGGTTGGTGGCTTTTGCATGAATTATTATGAGGTGATCAAAATGATTATTGAAACTTAATAATAAGTGGAAACTTGAACTCTCTTGATAGTGTTGTGGTGTCTCTCAATGATCAAAGGTTGATCAGACGACCGCATGACAAATTTTGGGGGACGCTTTAAAGTTTGTCAAGTGGGAACTATATCGATTTCTGATCGGAGAAGTGTGTTTGCAAGCGTCCAATTAAGAAAACTATACGAGATTGTAGCACCCGTGGTGCTAAGGCGCTGTTCGTGATTTGTTAAGTTGACGATTCATACAATTGCATTATAAATACGTGTAGTAATTTTCGGGTTATGTGAAATCGCAAGGCGTATGCTGAACCTTGTGAGGTGTGAACAAGTGGCAAGTGTCTGTACTCAGTATTATGCATTTGTACACCAACCCATGTAGGAACCTTGTTGGCTTATCGACCTCGTCTGACATGTTGTCTGGGAGTTATGCTGGCAGATCTCTTTTCTTAATATATATATGCTTCCTTGTAGAATTTGTTTGGGGGTTGCTATATACATATATGTATGTCCTTTTCTTGTGTTGGTGCTGCTAGCATACATGAGTTCCTACTCTTATCTTTATTCCTATACACAGCCACATATGATGTTAAGCTTGTGTACATGGGAAATGGAACACCTTAGAAATTTGGATTCTTTTTTTCTTTTGTTTGGAAATTCTGGAAATTTGTTCATGGCAATCTCCTATAGTGGCTATTATAGTGGTTGGTTGTGTTAAGCTTCAGGAAATTTGTTATTTTGGAACTTCCTTGTTGGTAGGCAATTACTTTTCTCTTATTTTAGCAGCCGTTTATGCTAGCTGTTGGGGGTTAAACTTCAGAAGTTTTGTTTATAACACCTTAATCATTCTCGGAAATCTCTTCCTTGGTTCATGGCTAGCAGCTATCTTGGCTTCCCTTGGTTTCATGATTATCAGCTATTTCGACTATGCTGGGAGTTTAGGGAATTTTCTTGGTTTATACTAGCAGCTACTTGATTTATATACTAAAATTTCTTTCCAGATTGTAAGCTTCTCATTGCCTTCAGGTTTTAGTATTAGTGATTTTATTTTATTGGGGATTCAGGGTTGGTGCTGCTTGGTTACTCCTTCCAGGTTGATAAATTTATTTTGTTGGCTTACTACTAGCTGCCAAGGTTTATGGTGAGGGGAGATTGATAAATATATTCTTGACCCATGCTAGCAGTTTTCTGATTATGTGTTAAAGAGTACACCAATGACTTTGTGATCTAAACTTAAACCCCCCTAACCTCAACTTAAATTTCGGGGACGAAATTGTTTCTTCGTTTATTGGATTTGTAACATCCCGATTCGAATTAGGCCCCTACGATGAGATTTAAAACAATGAAATGAATTTGGTGTGCTGATAGCACAATTAGCATTCGGCAAGCTTCCGTTCGACGAACGTCGAACGGGAAGCTCCCGTTCCACGAACGTCGAACGGGAAGCGTTCGACTAATTAGTCGAACGGGAACCGTTCGACTATATATTATAATAGCTACGATCGACGAAGTATAGGAGAGTTGCGCCCGACGAAATGTTATTCCTTCAGCGGTCGACGAAATAGCGTCAGGTCGTGTTCGACGAAACATTACTGCAGCCGCGATCGAAGAAGGCTGCCAGCGTTCGACGAAAGTTCGTCGAACTGCGTTCGACTAAGGTTCTGCGGTCGACGAAATATCGTCGTGCCGCGGTCGACGAATTAGGAGGGTTCAGCGGTCGCCAAAATATACTAAATATTTCGGTCGACGAATTATTTTAAGTAAGCGGTCGACGAGATCTTTCGATCGGCGAAAATCCTGAATTCGTCGATCGACGAAATCTTTCGTTCGACGAAAAATGTCTATTCCCGTTCGACGAAATCTGGGCATCTTTCTTCCCGTCGCCAGATAAAGCTTGGGTGCTTGTTTTCCTTATGATTATTTTAGCCTACAGTGGGATTAATATCCAATAAGAAGCCGACACCTATATTTGGAGTTCCAAGGCTTTGCTCTCTTCTCTCTTAAGCCAGAAGAAGGGTCGAGCCATTAATTTGCTATGTCTCTTTTCATCTTCTTCATCTTCTGCTTCTTCTTTTTCTTCTTCTTTTCATCTTCTTCCTGCCACCCTTAGGGGTTTTTGTTTCTTTTGGTCATGGAGCTGTGAAGGAGCAAAGCTTGGAGGAGATTTGGAGCTTGGCCGACCGCCACCCGGATGCCATGAAGATGAGCTTGAACCGTGGCCGAGAAATTAAGGTGACTTCCTCCCCTCTCCCTTGGTGCTAGCCTCTTAGATCACAATAGGAGAGATGAAGGCTCAAGAGAGCTTCTCGTGTGAGCTTTAATGGAGTTCCCTTAGGAAGACCAAGTCGAAACCTCAAAATTTAGGGCATCGTTCGCCGCAAGGTTTTCGGAATCATTTCTTCTCTCCAAGAGGAAGAGATGGGATTTGATTTGGGGCAAACCCATGGTCGTTGAGGGAGAATGAGGGGAATTGATTGTGTAGGATTTTAAAAGTGTAATGACCTAATTTTGTTTGGAGAAGATGATGAATAGTTCCCTATTAAGTAGAGGGGTGAATTTAATTATTAGGGAAAAGATGAAGTGTAAATTCCCTGTTAATAACCCTCTGTTAAATAGGGTTTTTAATTATGTATATGTGATAAGGATGTTATGATAACAGCCCCCTCCTTAAAGAAAGATTTAATTAACAACATTTCACTTGGTAAACAAGGGGTGAATTTGTGCGCAGCTGGGTTCGAGCCAATTTTTAGGCTTGACCCCACTGGAATTAGACTTCCGGCTCAACAAGGAAGTTGTAGCCCTCGGAAAGAGCTTTCCAACGATAGGTTACCCGTTTCCTGAAGTGACCTGTAGCTCTCTAAAGGTCCAGTCGAGTGGACTGTCCAGAAAGCTGGTTTGGGTCTATTGCATGTTGTTTTTGCTGTCCAGGATTTCTGCAGTTGACTTTGGAGCAGATTTTAGGTAGGATCCACTTGGATCTGGGTTTAGGACCCAACATGAGTGTTGTAGCCCTTGGTGAGGGCTTTCCAAAATGGGGTGGCACATAATTTGGGGTGGAGTAGAACTCCCAGAATCTCAGTTTTGTTAATCAGCGTCGTTGTAGTTTGAATTGCGGTAATCTTTGGGGATATCTTTTATAATACTTGTCTGACGCTCTTAATAATTGGTAGAAATCGAATTGATGATATTGTGCTGACCTTGGTTGAATTTCATGAGTTGTGGGAGGGTACTTGTTGTGATTTCGCCAACCGTAGTTCGTTCTCGCTTCGCTCTGGGAATAATAATTAGGAATGCCGACATGGCTATTGTTTGGAGAGAATGACCATAACAAGCTAGCGGAACTACGGAAGCAACAGAGAAATTTATATTCTCCAATTTAATGAGGAATGAGTGCCCAGATTTACGTGTCAATTGGGCGGAGCATGGGCGAATGGCATGATGCTAGAATGAGGCATTGCGATGAATAATCGAATAAAGACTTTGACGACATGTTTATAATAATGCGCCCATCGATCGATCATCCAGCGAAGAGTGTGGTTTGGTGACAACCCCTCAAATGCGATAAGGATCTCATCGTGATAGAGTGAGCTGTAATTTGAGTACGAGAAGTGAATGTCGATGACATGTGAGATATGCTTGGAAATCACGAACGTTATATTAAGGGACTCTTGGCGCATGTTTGGAAGACGTGCTTCTATGAATGATCGCCTCGCTAGATAAACAACGGGATGATGCGTATTGGTAGTAAACTCTCAAGAATGTGAATAGTTCAACTAGGTTGAACTTGTTGTGAACGGAGCCTACGGGCAGAACGTGCTAATATGATGAGTGCTTGTGAGCACCGGTTGTGAATGGGCCTACGGGCAGGACGTGACAGTATGAATGTGCAGGTTTTCACCCATGGTGGTGTAGTGATCCTCGGTAGAGGATAGTTGGTGGCGGGTCTACGGGCTCGCCGATCGTCACACCGACGGGAGCTGGCAGTCAGACTCGGACTGGAAGGGCTCGTCTTCTTGGTGCTCATCTCCCAAAGCCCCCTTCCACTCCTGAAGACTCTGCAGAAATGCGAGCAGTACGCAGGGCTCCGCTATGAGCAAAGAGCGTTGAGGCGTACAGAGGCCTAGGATGGGTAGTGTGCATACCTTCCTAGTAGTGGCGAAGCCCGTGCCACTGCCACCGTCTGGCCACGACGGGGGGCGCCTGAGTGGTTAGCTACCCTCGAAAAGTGGGAACTAAAGGTCTGTGTCGACATAGCAAATGCGCTTGGAGAAGTCATCATATCATAATCATTGCACCGCATTCATATCATAATCATTGCACCGCATTCATATCATAATCATTGCATTGCACAGCAATGGAAACTCATCATATAAACTTGTATGGGCATCTTTATATGATGAGTTACCTTTATATGCAGACCCTTAACTTATAAGCTTGTATGGGCATCCTTATAAGTTGAGTTCAATTCAGCTCTGTGATACTTTAGCTATGTCCTGTTACTAGTACGATTTTGATACTCTGCTTATGCTTTCTGTTTCCAGTACTTGCATTTATAACTGCTGCTATATATATATATATATATATATATATACTTATGAACAGCTTGTTAGTGCCATTGCAAGTACTTGGGTACTTATACAACCGACACATATGAACAACTCTTTCTGTCACCTGTTTTGTATACTATTGCTAATATTGCAGCTTTCTTTCAATTCTACCGCCCGGTGCCTTGGAGTCGCC
Source organism: Dactylorhiza incarnata (assembly GCA_033032865.1). Lineage (NCBI taxonomy): Eukaryota > Viridiplantae > Streptophyta > Magnoliopsida > Asparagales > Orchidaceae > Dactylorhiza > Dactylorhiza incarnata. The sequence goes on from JAWHQI010000147.1 coordinate 602,998, forward strand.
GGGGGAGCGGATGTGAAGCCACTTAGTCTTTATGACTAACGGTTGCTACGTCCCTCTTTTTAGGAGTGCGCCCTGGAGCCGCAGCGCACGGCGCAGGAGGAGGACAGTCAGGTCAGGACGACAGGGCCGGAGACAGCGATACCCTCAGTACCGGCAGTGGCTGACGTGAGTAGTAGTTTTGAGATGTAGCCCCTTTGGGCATCTTTTGTGATACTCTGATATATTTTGCAGGAGCTCGTGGAGCTACCTTTTTGTATAATTATGGACTCTACTTATGCGAATTTTATATATCTATATGTGGCTTCTTGTTTTAGTTTATTGATGGGTTGGCGCTGTTGAGTTAGTTTAGCCGGCGGGATAGGCGTCTTGTGGAGGTGGCTAGCCCGTGAGCTGGCGCTTCCGCAAGGCGGCTGTCCTGGGCATAAGACTCCCCTCAGCCGTGTTTTGTGTTCCGGGAGGGGGGGTCTTACATTGAGCTTGGGGGCATAATAGGGTCCTTAGGGTTCTGCACATAGGTTAGGGAGTTCACCCTAGTGAAACAAACTGGTTGTTGGTCTAACAAGACTTACTTAGAAGAGAAGAATGTCAAAACCTGTACTAAGGGGGTCTAGCTGTTTTGGGGATGTTACAGAATGCAGGCGCCCCTGCGTTCGACGAACACAACGCCGTTCGTCGATCACTGGAGGTTCGCCGTTCGTCGATCACTGAAGGTTCGCCGTTCGTCGATCGCTGGGGCGCTTGCGTTCGACGAACGGTCAGGGCCACCGTTCGTCGATCGCTGGAGGTTCGTCGTTCGTCGAACGATGAACCTGCGTTCGACGAACGGCGGGGCGCCTACGTTCGACGAACGCAGGGGCTCCTGCGTTCGACGAACGGCGGGGCGCGTGCGTTCGATGAACACAGGGGCTCCTGCGTTCGACGACCGGTCAGGGCCACCGTTCGTCGATCGTTGGAGGTTCGCCGTTCGTCGAACGGCGAACCTGCGTTCGTCGAACGACGAACCTGCGTTCGACGAACGGTGGAACTCCGCGTTTGACGAACGGCGGCGCCACCGCCGTCGTTGGCCCTGCTGGAGCCCCGCCGAAGTACCACCGACAGGTTCGCCGTAGACCGGCGAACCTACCGGTGGCCTCACGCCGGCGGCAGACCAAAAGGGGGCGGGAAGGACGGGAGGGAGGGGGCACGGGATTTCGCTGGGTTTGAGGGATTGGGTTTTTGGAAAAATGGCTTTTCGCAGGCCTTTTTTCTAATTTGATTTGAGATCCAATGGCTGCGATTTGATTTTGTCTCAATTTCTTTGTCATAGAGTTCCTATTTACCTTGCCATGGAAATGCCGATCACCTGTTTGGACGACTGCGATTGCGTAGATGTCTTATATTGCTTGCCATAGAACCAAATTTGATATTTCTTTTTAATATAGTATAGATATATTTGTGTATTTGTGTATAGATATGTATATCTTTAACTACTATATACGAGAAGTTGTCTTTGGTGCAACATTCAAAATTGTCAAATATAGCCTCATTCATTTACTCCAATGACTTAACATATATTATGAAAAAAAAAATGAAAATTCATAAAATTTAATGGCTATTTGTGTAATTGCACTATATACATATAATAAAAATAACAATGAAAATTCATAAAATTCAAAAGCTTTTTAGTAGACCTCCTACACCTACTATGGTAGGTAATCATTAGACCTTCTACACCTACTTTAGAAATTATTTTTTGTTAAAATATAAATGTTTTTGAAAAAATAAATTATAAAATATTAATTAAATTTTTTGTGGGATTATTTTGAGTACTCATATATATATGTTGTGGGAGCAACCGGCTTGATGCGGACACAACCCAAAGCGTCATGGGCATAGCCCGCCGGGGCGGCCGAAGCCCGCCGTCGGTGGTCGGATACTATCGCGCTTGACCGGGGGCAGCAAAACCGTCACTGTTCGGGTACTGTGGCGCTTGACAGTAGGCCCGTGCCTATCACTCATGGGCCGGTTAGAAGGGCGGGCCGGGTACTATCGCTCTCGGCCGGGGAGCGATCGATCCCGGCTCACGACCGGCTTCCTCGACAGTGCTCTCGATCTCCTTCCTCGACAGCGATCCCGGCTCTAGATCCGCTCGCCACCAAGCTTTCGATCCCGGCAAGGTAACAACGGATCGTTCTTTCTCGTTGTTTTTGCTATTTGATTCATACTTGTTAAAAATATGTTGATTAGGAAATCTGTTGATCCCACATCCATATTCGTTGTAAAAAATAACTTAACAATACTTTTATTCAATGATGCGTGGTTGATTAGGAAATCTGAAATCTGTTGATGCGCGCTCATCTGCTCTTGTTCTTCCTCTTCATATTCTTCTCCCTCATCTGCTTTTGTTCTTCCTTACTGCACAGATCGCCGATTGGTTGCCCTTCAAGGCGATGGCCGAGGAGCACCCGATACATGCTTGCTAAGGTATATTTATTTATTTATTGTCTTCCACTGAAGCTGTTGTCGCCGGCAATACTCCACTTATTAATCCTCCTCTCTCCCCGTTTCGCCTCTTTCCATCCCCCTTTAGCTGCTCGTTCGCTGGAAATGTCGATCGCAGGAGAGTCGGCCTGGGCCGGGAAAAAGTCCTCGAAAAGACACGGGGGGATGGCCGAGGCTCTCTGTATCGCCTCTGATCTAGGGTTTACGATCCCCTCAGCCGAGGTCTGACTATACTCTCTTTCATTTGTTCTGTATCATTTCCACTGCCCTATCCCCATCTGTTCTAGATTCTATTTAATTTCATACGTATTTTGGAGGAATTGTACCCAAAACTTCTTTGTACTTGTTTCTTTTGTACACGTGGCTTGCTCATCATATGACACTTTCTTGTTATCTTCATATTTTAGAAGTAGTTCTTTTCAAAATGTATTAACTGTTGAAACTTTCAACATGATATTGGTTAGCAGGATGAATTCAAGCCTTCATCAGGCTCATCTTATGGCCAGGGTGATGACTTGATTAGGATTCTGAGAGAGCTTACTGTTGTTCAGAGAAACATTGCAAATTTACAAGTAGAACTTCAAGGAAGGAAGGTGATATAATATGGGTTCTTTTAATTCCCCCCCCCCCCCCCCCCCCCCCCCTTTTCGTGGTGATTCTGAAGGGGCTTTAGTTTTTAAGTATTACTTTTCATTTTGACATGCTTGCTTGGATTTGACCAGGATGATAAGAATGTGGCACATCTTACTCATGTAAGTGAAATGGAGAGGAAGTGTGAGTCATTGGCTCGAATTACGTCGATACTGAAAGATGTTATCCAAAATAAGGTACAATGTAAAAGAAAATTAGATCTTTACAAACTATGTGCCATCATGATTAAGGGATACCATTCTTTATTTAATCCCCATTTTCTACAATCATGTGAATATTTATTGAGTTAATATCCAGTCAGCATCATGATTTTATTTTCAGCTTGTTCAAGTAAATAGCTATCATATAATTTTGAATCTTTTGATACATGATATGGGGAAAGAGAAGAAGAGTAGAACAAGAATAACGATTTATTTCCATCAGTCTTACCAAATCTTGAATCTTTTGATACATGATATGGGGAAAGAGAAGAAGAGTAGAGCATAAATGGTCTCTCTCCTTCTTGATAATAGTCTCACCAAACCAAATATAAGAAATTAAATTAAACTTTAAGGAAAAAAGCTCATCATATTCTAGGGTTTATACAATGCAATTATGCAAGTAAAAGGCATAAAAATGATATAATCTTGGCATATTTTATTCTAAGATAAATTTTCTACTCTTTATGATGTCGTATCCAAGCAACCCAAGTCTGGTTTCAATACCTTATCTTCAATGGTAGATCACTTTGATTGAATAGTTGAACATGTTGTCCACTTAGGATATTGTTTTTTCACTACAAAGGTCTTAAACTTGATGATGATAAACTAGATGCTCTCTGTTTATCCAAACATGATCAACTTCATCTAGTCCAAAATAACTTGTTTTTGGAGCTATGTGGACGTGGTTGTTCATAATCCTGATAAATGTATTGGGTGCACGAGAATGATGTAAGTGCATGATGTAATTAACAATTTATTTTATGAATTTGTAGGTATTTTAATGATTTCCACTATGTAGTTCTATATTTGAAAAAATATTGAGATCCAGAAAAAAATGGCATTTTGTTAAAGGAAATGCTTTGGAAACTTATACTGGGATTCCATACTGTAAATGACATGAATATGTGCAAACATTCTAATATGTACCTTTTTTCCTAAGTTCTAAATGTTCAAGTATACCCTATATTGTGGCAAGCTAGGGAGTTGGGTTCTTCGAACTAAGTCACTGCTTTATTGGACGTGCATGTTTATTTGGTAGTTCTGTCAACGAAACATATGGTGATTTTCCCAGTGGTTTACTAAGGGTTTGTTTGGCTCTTCGGCTAGCCTCTGTTCCGTTCGCCCTAAACGCAATGCTGTTGGCGTCGTTGCGTTTGTTTTCCTGCCTTACGATCTCCGTTCGCTCCGTCGAGCTGATTTTACCGTGGGAAATGGCGAAATAGTGCCGTCTACAAACCGAGCTGGGTACCTCCAGTAGGGCTTCAAGGTGGCTTTCCAGTAGTTTCTCCATCGCACCGGAAGCCCGCTGGGGAGCCAAACGAACCCTAAGTTTATTGATAGACAATCTTAAAACATCTCCTTAGTAACCAAGGCTAATTACTCCATTTTCTAATCATCTTTTTGCAGCACTTATAAGAGCCACTATGCACAAGTTGGTATTTTATGGGTTCTGGGTGACTATTCTAGGTTTACTTTTTTTTAGTAATTCCTGGAATTTAGACGCGCTCAATTGAATTGTCAACCTACCTTAAACAAATGCATGTTGGTTATCTCTATCATAATGGATAATTTTTATATAATATGGTTGCTTTGGAGCATGTAAGAAACATTTATCCCATACATTATCTATGTCAAACTCAAATCATATTAACTGCTTATTATGATTGACAATAGTCAGTTTGAAATGTTTTGGATTTGTTTTTTTACATGTTCTACATGTGGTAGTATCACACTTGGCATAAGAATGAAATATTATGATTTCTTGAGAAGTTGAAAGCAATTCCGACTTGATCATTATGTTCATCCTCCTGATAATCTCTGAGTGTCCTTTATGTAATGGGACTAATTCTCGTTAACTAATTCTCCATAGTCTAAACCTTCGACAGTGACACCTTATTTCTAGTTTTGTCTATAGTTCATGCTATGTTGACTATATTAAAGTTTAGTCAAGGCTATGCAAATAAATAAAGCTTTATCCCAGTTCTTCTCCAATTTTGCTACTTCTTTGTTTGCCAACATCTGTTTTTTTTTCTACAAACAATTATATTTTTTGTTGAGATGCAGTTAAATGCACATTAGAATTTATCTTCCTAAGAATGTTTTCTCAGGATCGCATTATTGCCAGACTTCAACAACCGTATTCTTTAGATTGCATCCCAGTGGAAGCTGAATATCAGGTCTGATACTTAATTTTATTTTTTTCCACATGGCTGAAATTTTGATGCTTTTCCAATTGTTGTCTTAAATACATACTGCATGCAAATGTTTAGTCAACTCATTTATTTGGAGAAATAACTTTGTACCTATCTATATATATATATATTTCCATGCATGTCCCAATATATGTAATGATTGATGGGGATCACCCAACACATGTCTCGCTGTAAGGCAGGGCCCACGTTCGTGTATTCGCACTGTAGAACTTAACTGGATCGACTATCCGACTCCTCAGATGCATCCTTATTTTCGTTTACTTTCATTTTCATATATTGTATTTTTCATTTAGCATTTTGTGAGATCGGGTCCGTTACAATAACGGGCAATCATAGTAGTTGATGTGAGGGTGTCCTAGGGTAGTTTTATTATAAATAGGGAAAGGGGGCAGCCATGAGGGTGTCCTAGAATTCCGCGATCTCTCACGGTGCCGACTCCACCCCAAGGTGGTGACTCCTTGGTACGTTTCTTTCTATCCCGGTGATTATCCCTTTATTTCCTTGCATTTCCTAGCACCACCGCCCTTCCTTCATTGTTTTTCCCATCAACGGATCTCTGAAATTGCAGCAGCCGACCGCCCAGCCCACTTCCCAATAGTAGCCACCTTCATTCTCCCCACCCATACATCAGCCGACCCTTCATGTACCAGCAAGTGGTTCCTTTACCTACGTCAAAACCTGAAGCTGACCCTCCTCCAACCTCAAATCCTACTGCTTGTCTGCCTTTCAGCTCTTCCCATCTGAAAACAGCCTACGCCAAGCCATTCCACACCCAGCTGACCACTTCCATCCCGTTTTAAATCCTCCACCGCCGCCACTCCCATGATAGCAGTTCCCACATCTCCATCTACCGGATCTCCATCTCACGGCAATACCGCCCTACTTAGTGAGTGCCTTTATTTGTATGGATCTTTGTTCTCTTTATTATTGTATGGTGTTTTGAACATATATATATATATTCTTGTGGATCTATAGTATCGTGGAATTTTGCTCTAGGTCTTCTTGTGATTTGTAGTAATTATTCGCCGCACGCTTTCACTTTGGCCCTCCACGTGGAGGAACGACAAATCCTATTTTGCCTAAAAGAATTATTTAGCCTTGTTTTAATTATCTGCTTGTGATTTAATTTTATCACATGCAAGTGATCTAACCGTCGGGTCTGCGTGCATTTCATGTAGCCACTTAGATTTGACGAGTTGTTTTCCAGGCACGACTCCTAGGGTTGAATGCTAGTATTTACACACATTTAACCTACCCTATATCAGTTGGTATTTTTGTTCATTGGATTGCGCACATGCTTTCACGATGTTCTAGGGTTGGTCGTGAGCCCATTGCATTTGTCGCGTGCTTGCTTGCATTGCATCTAGGTTTAGAGCATCGCGCGTTCTCCACCTATAGATTCGTTTTGCGTCAATGGTTCTCTTCAATAATTAGGAGACTCTTAATGAAACTTGAAAACTGAGCCCAAGTTGATTGGTGTAATAATTAAATTGTTATTTTGCAAATTTATTAACATATTTAAAGTCGCCACACATAAGAAAACTCCAGGTACTTAAGTGATTCAGTTTTTTTTAATGCAAACTTTTACCTGTTATCCTAAACTTCTGGGAGTGATGCTCTTCAATTGGGAATGTCATCCTTAAGTGATAATTGTTCTACCCAGAAAGTAAAATTTTCATTACATATAAATCAATTTGCTAGAGTACATGCATTAACATTGTAATTATTGTTTGTTAGAACATCCAAGTAATTGGAACTCTAAGATGAAAGTTTTTTTAATGGCATTATTTTTGGTATTTTAATAGATAAGCAAAAAACTACAACATTAAACATGCAGAAATATAAACTCGGAGGACTCTCTTATTAAATAAGAAGTGTTTTATTATGATCCAAAAATCATAATGATACAAAAGAGCTTTGTTGTGGCTGCCAGAAGCCAGGAGTTCAAGGGAGAGCTACCAAATCTTTATAGCTAGAGTCATGGTTATCAGGATCGTGATCCGGATCGTAGGATCTTACGATCCTACTACGATCCAGATTTTGTAAATCGATCCGGATCTTACCTAGGATCTAAATCGGCACATCTACGGCTGGGATCGCGATCCGGATCTTAGGATCTTTAGGATCGCGATCCCGACCTGATTCTACCGGTTTGGCCAAAGGGAACTAGAAACATGTCGAACCCTATCCCGACCCCATTCAACCGGTCCAACGCCCATAACCCATTGCTTAACCTTATCCCAATCCTGCCCTCATACCCCATTACATAATCATATCATGCTACTTCACCGTATCCCAAGTGTCGATTGCCGACTGCAAACAAAGGCCAAGAGCGACGTCTTCGGTCGCTTCCAGTCCAGACAATGTCTTCCTTTTCATTCCTTACCAGGTTCCATTTCAAGTGGTGTCAGTGTCTTAACTTATATTTCTACGTAAGAGCAATCAAGTGGTTGATAATCCAGTGACTTCCTGCTTCCTACTTTCAGGTCGACGTCTTCTCTTCCTTTCTAGCATACGAGCAATCTAGCGGTTAAAAATCTAATATGCGAGCATTTCAAGCTTCCTGCTTCCAGCGTACGAGCAATCCAACAGTCTGGGTTCGTCTTCCTGCTTCTAGACTTCCACCAATCCATCAGTCCAGATTTGTTTTTATTGTTCGTAGACATTGGGTGTCCTACCTGAAATTGAAAGTGAACTTATTATGATATTATCTTTTTGATTTAGTTATTCAAAAAAAAAATATTAATATAATTATTCACATACTCCTCAATTTATTAATTTTTTTTAATTGAGCATGTAATTGGATGATACAAAATTCAATTTTATATTTTGTCTTAATTTATGAATGTTGTAGGATCTTGCGATCTTCGATCTGATCCTACTCGAGAGACGCATGGTACAAACGCCCGCTACTTCCCAAACCAGGATTCATCTCTGCGACTATTTGCAGGCTCCCTGCAAAAGTCCTTGGTCGGGCTTCTACTCAAGTCAGCGAACTCAAATTCGCTCTGCGGAATCGTGTCTTCGAACTCCCCGACGCATTTGTGTAGACCCGCGACTTCACCTTGTTGCTACTTCCAAGCAAACTTCCGATGACTTCACCCATTGTCTGTGATTGCACATTTGCGATTACGGATCTGCGACCTTCGTCTGCGATCACGAATTTACGACCTTCATCTGCGACCACAGATCTATAACCTTCGTTTGCGACTTCAGCTTGTTCTCGCGTCTGCGATCTCCGTTCACACGAGATCACGCGAGTTCTGGTGCAACTCCTACGAATTCTAATCCCGTGGCTTAATCTCGCATCTGATTGGCGTAACATTAAAAAAATTTGACCGCAAGGCTTCTGTGAGTTCTGGTGCAACCTCCGCGAGTTCTGGTGCAGCTTCCGCGAGTTCTGGTGTAAGCCCGTTATGTCGAGGAGGACTTCGTCACCTTCTCCTCTAGTTCCCCTCAGCAAACCGCCAACACATTGTCCACTCCTCGACCCCATTACTACCCGTCCAAGGCTTCCGCATCTTCGGGTCGTCCTTCAGCCGAGCCCCCTGCCTCCTCTACCCCATTACTACCCGTCCAAGACTTCCGCATCTTCGGGTCGTCCTCCAGCCGAGCCCCCTGCCTCGGTCTCCGCCAACGATCCCCAGGCCCAAGGTGTGCATTTCTCCCACCAAGAGTACTTGGACCTCCGCAACAAAGGCCTGTACTCCCCCACACATGACTGCCCAAATAAGGAATTCAAAATGTTCCTTGGGGGTGGGGGGGGGGGGGGCAACGAAATTGGGTTGACCGACTTTGAGGCCCTGGAGTTAGATGAGGATGATCTGATTTCCCCTCCACCAGCTCAACACAACCACCTCGATGTCTCATGCTACTGGGTGGCCAGGATGACTAGTTCTTGTACTATGAAGCTGGCAACTTCATTCTGCGACCGCTCCTTGGTGCTTTTGATCGATAGCGGGGCGAGCCACAACTTCATCTCCCAAAACCTCGTAGTCGAGCTATAATTTTCAGTGACATCAACCCCAGGTTTCCACGTGTTCCTCGGCGATGGTCGCCGCACCCGCACGACGGTCTGCTGCGTGGGCCTTTCCCTCTCCATGGGGTTGTATTTCGGGACAACATATTTGTATGTCTTCGGACTAGGTGGTCTTGACGCCATTCTCGGCGTGGATTGGCTACGTACTTTGGGTGACGTCAAGCATAACTGGGATTGCCTCACCATGGCTTTCGAGACACCAGAGGCGCCCCACCTCCTGCAAGGGGACCCTTGCTTAGCCCGCTCACCGACCTGCCTGCGCTCCATCCTCAGGACCGCTGACCCTAAGCTTCGTGTTCTTCTGTGCCGTATGGGGACAGACGCGCCCGTTCTGTTGACCAGTCCGCACCTAAACATCCAACGTTTGTTGGACAGACATGCTTCCCTCTTCACTACTCCCCCGGGCTTTCCCCGAACAGAGTCTCGGACCACCCTATTGTCCTCCAACCCCGGGTAACTGCGATTTCCATTCGTTTGTACCGATATGGCGATGCTTAGAAAACCGCCATGGAGACGATGGTGGCGGAGATGCTGCACACATGTATTTTTCAACCAAGTGCCAGTTCATTCTCGAGCCCCGTTCTTCTGGTGCGCAAAAAGGACGGTAGCTGGAGATTCTGCGTGGTCTATCTGGAGCTGAACAAGCTCACGATCCCCGACAAGTACCTGATTCCTCTCATCCAAGAGCTGTTGGATGAACTACAAGGCGCGACCTACTTCTCTAAATTGAAACTCCGCTTGGGCCACCATTAGATTCGAGTTCGGGCCGAGGATGCGCCCAAGACTGCTTTCCGTATCCATGAAGGCCGCTATGAGTTCTTAGTCATGCCTTTTTGCCTGACTAACGCCCCCTCAACGTTCCAGTCTGCCATGAACGTTGTGTTCCGCCCACACCTACGTAGTTCGTCCTAGTTTTCTTTGATGAGATATTGGTCCATAACTTTTCCTGGTAGCTCCACCTCGACCACTTGGCGACCGTACTGCAGCTCCTCGCGAATCACCAGTTCGTGTCCAATCAGGAAAAGTGCCTTTTTGGTTAGACAAATATCGAGTACTTGGGCCATATCATTTCGGTCGCCGGGTTAGTCATGGATCCGGCCAAGGTCGCAACCGTCCTCCAGTGGGCGATGCCATCTTGCACGCGAGCAGTACGAGACTTCTTGGGCCTCACAGGGTACTACCGCCGCTTCATCCGCAACTAAGGCACGATTGCGCGCCCGCTTACCGACCTCCTCAAGAAGGGGTTGTTGTTCAAGTGGAGTCCGATGCCTAGGAAGCTTTCCACAGCTTACAACAGGCCTTGGTCTCCGTCCTGATCTCAACATGCCTGACTTCACCAAGACCTTCGTCATTGAGTGCGATTCCTCAGGGAAGAAGGTGGGAGCCGTCCTCATGCTGGAGGGCCACCCCATCACTTATTTCAGCAAGGCCTTTACGGATCGACGAGCTGCGGCCTCGGCTTACGACAATGAGCTCCGAGCACTGGTTTTGGTCGTTCAACATTGGCGTCCCTACCTACTGGGCCGACTATTTGTGGTCCGCACTGATCACCGCAGTCTGCGACACCTCTGGGTCAAAAGGTCACACCCCCCCAACAAGTGTGGATCACCAAGCTTCTGGATGTCACTTCTCCATTGATTACAAGTCGAGGACCGCGAACACTGCGACGGATGCCCTATCGCGCAAGGCCGTCAATCGTACTCTGTTGGCTATCTCCCACTCACGGTGGCGCGATGCAGACGCCATTCCTGCCGAGGTGCAGAGGGATCCCCACTACGCTACCATGATCCAAGACCTGCATCGACATCTAGGCTAACATCCTCTAGTTGGTGACCGACTCCATTACCGCGATCGTCTGGTGGTCGCAGATTCATCGCCATGGATTCCTCGTCTCTTCCACGAGTTTCATGCCATCTATACAGCAGGGCACTCAGACGCATACCCTACCTATCAGCGATTGGCCACCACTCTGTACTGGCGGGGCATGATGCAAGTAGTGCAATAATTCGTTCTCAAGCTCCTTGAGCATAGGCTCCAAGACCCCTTAGCGCTTTGGTGCGCCTTGAGCCTTTAATAACTAAGGTGCCAAGTGCAAGCCTTGGCCACCGATCTCCAAGATCGCGACGAGGTCCTCCTCAAGCTGAAGCATCATCTTCTCCGCGCTCAACAACGCATGGTCCAGCAGGCCAACCGACATTGCCGTGACGTGGTCTTCTCACCGAGCGAGAAGGTGGTCGTTAAATTGCAGCCCCACTGTCAGAGTTCCTTAGCCGTCCGCCTATATCCTAAGATATTTGTTCGCTACTTTACCCCCTTCCTGATCCTGGAGAAGGTAGATGAGGTGACCTACTGCCTACAAGTTCCTCCCAACAACCGCATTCATCCGGTCGTTCATGTTTCCCAGCTAAAGAGGGTGTTGGGAGATCACCCTCTCCAAGCCACCCTACCTAAGGGGATGATGGTCGAGTCCATTCCTCGCTACGAGCCTGAGGCGGTGCTAGGATCTCGCATCGAGGAAATTTAGGGTCAGCAGGTATTACATGTCCTCATCCAGTGGAGGGGACTACTTGTAGAGGAAGCCATGTGTATCCTGGAGGTGGAGGTCAAGTCACAGTTCCCAAACTTTGATTTTGAGGACGATGTCATTCTGGAAACCAGAGGTGTTGATACGAGCACGAGCGATCCCATCCCTGGCCAATGATACACACATGTTTATATACGTCGTGCACGCGCTTCAATCACGGCGGCAGAATGACTTATTCTACTTTAGACTTGCCATGTATTTGTCTTTAATAGTGGACCCTCCTTATGCATGTTTTGTATCAGTTTTTCTATTGAATCGAAAAGACGGGACGACCCAACATTTTGCCCTAAATTACCGAGAACCTTATCACCACTTGTGACTTCCGACCGCTCGAATTCATCTCTCGTCGAGCTCTGCTGCTCCACCTTTTATAAGGTGTTCACGGATCGTCCTTGCCATCTTCTCACTCTTGCGGAGTTCCTTCATTCATCCATACTCAATTATGGAGATACCCTTGCTCCCTCTGGCTCCAACTGTCGATGTTCCTACCCCCACACTCATTTCCAGTGCCTCTGAAAATCTCAGGATGTCTTCCAAATTGACTAGACCCAACTATCCTGATTGGATTGTCTCTTTCACCTCCCTTTTGTGTTGTCAACACAAGATACCCAATCTCACCGATACTCCCGATCTTACATCTCCAAACTATGTTGATTGGGGCGCCAATGATGTTCTTGTCCGCACGTGGCTTGTGAACAATCTTTCTGATTATTGTTTGTCTATCGTCCGTCATGATGAGACTGTTAAGGCTGCTTGAGATCATCTTGTAGTTCTTTACCCCAAAGGTGCCAAAACATTTTGCATATACATCTTCTGTTCGAATCTTTTACTCGGTCAACTCTCTCCCGATGTTGCACATTAGGAGGTTCAATCTCTCGGAGTAGAACTTCTCTAACATCGTCCTTTCTCTGCTGACCTTGCAACTTAGCAGAAATATTGGGAGAACCTAACACTCTCATCTTGGGTGCTTCAGTTAACTCGTATCTCGTTGTGACGAACCCTTTGCGCCGATCTCCGATAACATTACCTTCACCCTCTGGTCGTGGAGCATAATGTGGCCATGGGGGGGGGGGGGGGGGGGGGGGGGGGCACTGGAGGCCATATGGGGAATCACCATCTTTGCTCACATTGTGGGAGGCTTGGTCATCTTGTCAAGCGGTGCTTTACGAAGCACCATCATCTCCGACCTTAGGCTCATGTCAGTGTTATTGAGTCTGAGCCTTCTTCTCAGACCACCTCCACCCGCTATCAACATCCGATCAATGGTTCTCTTTCACACAATTTGAGGCTCTGATTAGTGCTTCCAAGCAATCTGCTTTCATTGCAATTTTTTCAGGTTGCGAGTCTTGCTACTCAAAGTAAGTGGTTCATCGACTCAGATACCATCAATCATATGACTGATAATTCTCTTGCCTTCACTCACTTCGAGAAGCATTGTTGATCACCACCGTTGTTTGTGGCTGATGGTTCTGCTCCAGTTTGTGGAACTTGAGTTGTTACTACCACCTCCTTTTTCCAATTGAATGACACTTTATTCTTCCCAAAAGTTTCTTGCAACCTATTATTCGTTAGTGCTCTTTCAAAATAATTACAGTGTTCTTTCTCTTTTTCTTCGACTCATTATTATTTTTAGGACCTTCCATCGAAGAGGACGATTGCTACAGAGAAAGGACGAGGGGGCCTCTACTATCTGGACTATCTTCCCATTTTCGCAGCATATGTTGTAACGACATCTCTGCTTTAGTGGCATCACCATCTTGATCATCTTACACTCATCTCCTTCCAACTCATGTCGTCTTTTCGGTCCGAGCCTATTTTAGAATATGTAACTTGCCAATTTGATAAGCATCATCATATATAGGTGTGCCATAATCCGTCACCATGTATGTTTCTCTGGTTCTCATAGTGTGTGGCCCCTCCCTTCTACAATTATATGATACTAGCAGGAATGCTTGAGATCATCCATGTGCAATGCGTCACAGAAACAACACATCACCATCACTCAAGCGAGGCCGCGTACTATGGCCGGCGCACAGGGCCACTAGTATTTTATAAACAATATTTATTTATATATTATGCAAACTTTGTATTAAAAAATTTAGGTCCTGGGGATTGAAAAAATTTAGGTCCTGTGCATATAGGTTCAGCTATAGATAGTCAATCCGATTATTACAGATGCACTGCTTTCTAATAACACAATGACTATGGTAACTAAATTCAAGAATGTCCATTGTTTTATGTAAGATATCCATTATACTTTCTTAATATTATGTGGTAACAAAAAAAAGTCGAATCCAATTCGACTTGAGATCGAAGAATAAAAAAAATCATCCAGACTGAAAAAGGCTGATGACAAATGCATGCAAAATCTATCTAATGAAAAAAAAAAGATTTCAGCTTTCCGACCAAGTTAATGAACAGGACACAGAGACAATTATCACAACCACCAAGACAATAAAGCTGTAACCAACTAGTAAACCATGAATAGTTCATATAGTATCACATTTTATACTAATTAAAAGATACTCATCATAGCTCTAAGTGAGAAAGAGAATGTCTCCTTTAACTAAAACTTATATTCCAAAGCAAAAGAGTGCCCTTATCTTGTGGAAGATCAGTTCTCTCCAACTTTTCTCAGTGCTCTCAATTACTGTAGAATTCCCAAACCTGAAGTAAAAAACAACAAAATACTTTCTGATGGGGATTCGGAACCAATCATTTTATGCGGATCGACGATCGTGGCAGTTTTTATTCTTGTCATTTTTTATTTCGAGTTGTAATTTTATGTATTTTTGAGTCGGGACGTTCGACCAATCATAGCCGTCCGTTGCCCCCTAGGAATCTATAAATAGAGGGTGAGGGCTCTCATTTTAGGCATTGAAGAATGGAGTATTGAAGCCCATTCTTTGGTCAACTCGGTGCCGAAGCCGAACCCCGAGTGCGAAGCTCGGGTCTACCTCCTCCCTCCTTTCCCTATCCCTTGGCCGACCAAGCCATACTCCTACCTATCCTGGTCGGCCAACCAGCCCCCTCCATCTACAGCAGCCGGTAAACCAGTCCCTCCTCCTATACAACAACCCCCTCCTGGCCGGCCAACCAGCCTCCTCCTCCACCAACAACAGCCGGCCAACCAGCCTCTCCAACACAGCAGCCTCCCCCTCCCATACAGCAGCCTCCTCCACCATCCTTCAGCCCATCTACAGCAGCCGGCCAGCCCATCATCCTCCTCCACCACCACAACAACAGCCAACCCTCTCCACCCCCATCTTCATCTCCCACAAAGGAAAACAGCCCCCCCTATACCCCATATAAAAACATCCCCGACGATCACCGGAGTTCGTCTCCGGCCACCTCCGGCGATCCTCCAACCCCTATCCTTCATTTTCCTATCACTTTACATTTTCCGGCGATCGCCGGAAAATATTTCCGGCGACCACCACCACCGACAACCACCTCTGGCCACCTCCAGCCACCCTCCACCTCCACCACCACCTATAACCACCATAACTGCCCACTACCCCACCATTTCCACTTTCCTAAACTTTAGGAATTAGTTCCTGAAGTTAAGGATAACCATTTCTCTCACTACCCCCTCTCTGTTTTCCCCCTCTAATTCACGTGGAGTTCATCTTGCCGACTCCTCCAATTGCTGCCATCAACTACAGCCCCCTCCCAATTAAACCCAGCCCCTTTTCCTACCTCTTCTCCTCTCGTGGAGCCACAACCAAGTCATCCCCAATCTGCCCACCACCCAATCACACGTGGAGCCACATCAACCCCCAATCCAGCACTCATTACCTTGCAGAACTGCCCTACCGACCCCCCCTCCCTGCTGCAGGAAGGACACTTCCTGCTGTCCAGCACGACAAAACCAACCCCTGGGATTAATTCTAGGACTTCTGCTAAACCTCCACACCTCTCATACAACCTCCCCATCCCCCAGATTGCTGTCCAGGCATCCAGAACAGCAATCTTCAGTTGCTTATTGCTGGAAAACTACCTCCCAACACCATCATAATTGCTTTCCCAGTTTCTGGACAACTCCAAACAACTTCTGAATGCTGAGCTTACCCCGAGCAGCCCTCCCCCCTCCATCGTTTGCAAAGTTCTAAGGTGTGTTATTATTTCTTTACCGTTGGATCTTGTGTTTGTTCTCTACTAGAAGAGATAGTGGTTTATAAGTTTGCAGTCAATTGTTTTATTCTTTGTAATCTCTCATTTAAATAGTATTTGATTTTCTGGCACTCTTGCACTTATACGACTTCACGTGTTTCCATATTTGAGAGCTTTAACTCTTTGTGGCCTATCAAATTATTATTGTTTTATAAATATTCATTGTTGCAAGTAAACCATCGGATTTATGCATGGTCGCATGTAGGAGTTCATTCATGTGTTTTCCCATCACATAGGACTGTCCTGCGTCAGATTGGTATCAGAGGCTCGGGTTCTAGCTTAGTTTATAATACGCGGGACTAGAACCTATATGTTTCACCATGTCATATCATAGTAGCAATTGCTACTCTAATCCTTTATTTGATAAACATGAGTCCACTCATTTCGTTAATCCTCTATTTGAGGAACCGGATTCTACCACTGATCATGCACATAGAGTTCCCTCGGGAGGACCCTCATACTATCATGATTATCCTCGTCCCCAATACGTCACTCGTAGAAATCGTGCTAACCCTTTTTCACACTTTGATTTTTCTAGAGGTAATTACTGTTGAAATATTTGATTCGGGATCCATATGGAAAATGATATATATGTATATATATTATGATTATATATATAGAATGATATATATATAGATATAATATATATATAGAATGATATAAAAAGCTATTTAGGTTTAGGTTTTAACAAAACCACCGTGAGTATTATAAAAAGGAGGAGCCAACCCGTGAGAATAGAATTAGCAGCCGCATGCCTTGTTTCAGCCGCCTGGGAGAAAAGTTTTCTCCTCCAACCTTCTCTCTCTCTCCCGTTCTCTCTCTCTCTCTTGTGCGACGGGGAGGCCGCCGGCCTTGGTGTTTCACCTTTGGAGAGAGTAGTGTTGCCGGTCTTGAAGGTGAGCCGTCGGCGTTGGAGAGGGAGTTGTCGTCGGGCTCGGTGGAGATCGCCATAAACGTTGAAGGCGTGCGCGAGTGCAGTTAGCCTTGACGGCGTTTGATCTCGGTGGTGGCGTTTGTCTCTGGTGGCGGCGTTGGTCTCCGGTGGTGGTTGCGGTTGAACGTCGGACTACGACGTTGAAGGTTCGGTGAACCTTGTGCGTCCGCTAGGCGGATTGCAGTCCAGATCTTCTACTCGCCCGCGGATCGTGCGCGTACGCGCATCTGCGATGTTTCACCGGACGGTCATTTCTTCTCCTGTTATTTCTTGTAATTGCATTTATATTTTGTTTGATTTAATATATATTTGTGGTTGTGCGCCAGCCGGTTTTGCCGATCGCAGATTTGGCCTGTTTTGTATTCTTGTTTTGTCTGCGGATTTTATAGTTGTGTCTGCGTTTGTACCGGATTTTAAACAAGTGGTATCAGAGGTAGGTTCCGAGTAGGTTATTGATTGGACGTTCCGGTTTTAGGTTTGGGTCAACGGTAGGTGACGACATTGGTCCGCTCCCTATCTTCCCAGATCTGATCCGTGAATTAATCAGATTACCTATAGGTACTGCAGGCAGCTATGACAGCGAGGAATACTGTTTTGGCCAGGTATTCGATGGAGAAATTTGACGGTAGCGGGAACTTTCGCCTATGTCAGATTCGGGTCAAGGATATGCTGGTTGAGCATGGGTTGATCCAAGTGCTGCAGGCCGTGATTCTTTGCCCGCTCCGGTGAAGGATTCTAAGTGGACTGAGATGGATGAGCGCACAACTAGCGTTATTCGGATGTGCGTCGACGACAAGGTGTTGTTCAACATCGGTATTGAAGAGTCCGCTGTCACGTTGTGGGAGAAGCTTGAGGGACTCTACATG
This sequence comes from Dactylorhiza incarnata, assembly GCA_033032865.1. Lineage (NCBI taxonomy): Eukaryota > Viridiplantae > Streptophyta > Magnoliopsida > Asparagales > Orchidaceae > Dactylorhiza > Dactylorhiza incarnata. The sequence continues at coordinate 621,139 of JAWHQI010000147.1, forward strand.
AGCAAGTCGTTGACCACGAGGCTGTTGTTGAAGCAGCGACTGTACGACCTGAAGATGCAGGAAGGTGGTAACCTGCAGGAAAATTTCAACGTGTTCAATGGACTTCTTAGCCAGTTGCATGTGGTTGGTGTGAAGGTGGAGGAAGAAGACAAGGACTTATTGCTTTTTACCTCGCTCCCGGCGTCGTATAAGCACATGCAGACCACTCTGCTGTATGGGAAGGATACAGTAGACATGGAGCAGATTACATCTGCGTTACTGTACAGTCAGATGTTGTCGAACCCCGCTCCTGAGGGTGAGCTTGCTTTGGCAGTAGGAGGACGACGAGGGAGGCAGTTCGAGAAGGGGTCTGGGAGTGCACGGGCCATATCAGGAGACTTTGTCCGTAGCGTGCGCAGATTTCCGGGGACGTCCAGGATGCGGGCAAGGCTGCGGTAGCTACGACAGATGATAATGATGTGTCTCTCCTCATCACTGAGAGCCCATGTGACTCGGATAGCTGGATATTGGATTCTGGTGCTTCGCAACACATTTGCTCAGATGCGGCGATGTTCAGTTCACTGGAGGTGACGACTGGGTCAGTCTTTCTGGGTGACGGCTCAGCATGTGAGGTCACGGGGATAGGGACGGTGGACATCAGGATGCATGACGGAGCAGTGCGTAGGCTTGAGCGGGTACACCTGACCCAAGCTGCGCAGGAATCTGATATCGCTGGGTAGATTGGACTCCAGAGGATGCAATTTTGCGGCGAGAGGTGGAGTTCTGACGGTGACGCAAGGGTGCACCGTGCCCATGCGAGCTGAGCAGCGCGGTAGTCTGTACCGGCTGATGGGGACCACGATGCGAGGTGGTGTGCCCATGATTTCTGCGGACGACATGGTGGATGGTCGAGGTGGTGCATAAGATCGCCCTTCTGGTAGTCTGACTAGGCGAGTTAGATTCAGTGATCCGGTTGCGTCGGCATTCAGGGGTTGAGCCCGAGCAGGGATGAGTCGACTGGAGCAGGTCGGCTGACGCCTCAGGACTTTGGGGTGGTGCTTCGTGCAGGTGGTGGCTCCGGATCCCGAACCAAGGTGGTGGATTGTTGAAATATTTGATTCAGGATCCATATGGAAAATGATATATATTATATATATTATGATTATATATAGAATGAGATATATATAGATATAATATATATAGAATGATATAAAAAGCTATTTAGGTTAAGGTTTTAACAAAACCACCGTGAGTATTATAAAAAGGAGGAGCCAACCCGTGGGAATAGAATTAGCAGCCGCATGCCTTGTTTCAGACGCCTGGGAGAAAAGTTTTCTCCTCCAACCTTCTCTCCCTCTCTCGCTTTCTCTCTCTTGTGCGACGGGGAGGCCGCCGACCTTGGTGTTTCGCCGTTGGAGAGAGTAGTGTTGCCGGTCTTGGAGGTGAGCCGCCGACGTTGGAGAGGGAGTTGTTGTCGGGCTCGGTGGAGATCGTCGTAGACGTTGAAGGCGTGCGCGAGTGCAGTTAGCCTTGACGGCGTTTGATCTCGGTGAAGTTTAATTCTTGTGTTAGAGATTACGTGGAACCACTTTCGTGTGAGAGAGTGAATTTCAGGGTGTTAGTTTGTGGCCTCCTTACACTAGTGAGTGTTTGAGATTCCGCGGAGCCACTTAGTGTGAGAGTGAGCGAATTTATTTCGTGGTGCCCTTGTGCGATAGCGGCCGACCTCGGAGCAGGAGGTCGAAGGTGACGAGGAATTCCTCGCGGGATCGCCGTCGACTTCGGTTGCGGAAAGAGGAACTTGTTTCTTTCTCTTTCTTTGTGTGCATCTAAATTTTCTCTTTAGGATATTAGACTCATTGTGGGTTTTCGCCCGGGTTTTTGTCAGCGAACGCTACGTCGAAAACTCCAAACTGAAACGTATTTGGAGTTCACGATTTCCGTTTGCTACAATAAGGGGAACGGAACAAACGTTGCGAACTTCCTTCCTCGGATTTAGAATTGAACCATATTTCAAGAAAATTCATTTTAAACAAAAATAGTAATTTTATGCTTTACAAAAAAATATAGTTGCTTAATTTCTTAAAGTTCGTGCACGCCCGCTCAAATCTCAATTTTAAATTGCATGCACTTAGGGATTCCTAGAAGTAGGCGACATGCGCGCAAACCCTACGCGCCGTCCTGCATCAATTTGGTATCAAAGCGAGGTTCCGAAATTTTTCTAAATTTCAAAATCCGCCCTGCGTAGAGTAGGAACCCCGCATAACATTTTAATTTAAAAAAAAAAAGAAGTGTTTATTTTATTTTTTATAGCATAATCATCCGTTTTAATTGTGTGTTTGCATGTATCTGCGTAGTGGTAAGTTAGTGAGCATGCGTTCCCCACATCACACTCCACCTGAACACCCTCAAGAGGTAAACTCTGAGATGCGTCGAGTTGAACGTGGCCAAGCGAGTCGTGTGAACGAAGGGGCTGAACCACCCCAGTGGTTTCTACCTTTCGCCCACCAAATGGCAGCGTTAACCGAGAGTGTCTATCAAGTGAGAGAAGGGTTTGAAAATCTTAGTGTTAGGATGAATAGTTTAGAAGTACCTCCTCGAGTTTCAATGCCACCTCCAATTCGAGATGAGCATTCTGTTCGTCCACAGTACGAAGCCCCTTCACACTATGGAGAGAGGTCTACACTTAGGAGAAATCCTCTATTTGAGGAAGAGGGTCGGAATCCCATAGATAGGTTCGAGTTTGCGCGTGATCAGGGTGAGAATTTTCCAAGGAATTTTCCTGAACCCCAAACGAGGGCCTATATTAAACATGCGAGAAAATTATCAGGAGATGCCACATTATGACGTAGCGAGAGAGGAGCGTCCTCGAGACCATCATCGGCCTATACCGGCCATGCATCGTGATGATCGCCCTAGAGATTGGCATCGACCGCCGCCCCCACGGCGTCGAGACCATCGTGATCCTTACGATGATGATTACGACTATCCCCCCCGGATAGGCGTCCGGATCTCACACGAGTGGTGAAACTTGATCCACCACTTTATGATGGTTCTATGGATCCCAAGATCTTTTCGGACTGAGTTATCGACATAGAGACCTACTTCGAGTGGTATCGTATGACGGAGGACCAAAAGGTTCAGTTCGCCAAAATGAGATTGACTGGGCGAGCGAAGATCTTTTGGATAGGTGAAGAGCGTAGTCTAGAGAGGAATGGACGCCCTCCCATTACACTTTGACCCCACATGAAGGCCATATTAGAGGAGCAGTACATTCCCCAGCATTACCAGCCTCATCTACGAGACGAGCTGACGTCTCTACGTCAAGGGACCAAATCAGTTTCTGATTACTTAGCTGAGATGAAAGATCTTATGATTAGGTGCAATGTAGTAGAACACCCACGTGACACCTTATCCAAATTTAAGTGTGGACTATGATCTGAGATCCGAGATGAGTTGATTTGATATGACCACTATTCTCTCCCTGAGATCATATCTATCGCCATCGATATTGAAGAGCACCAGAAGAGAACCTCCCGGTTCAAATCTCAACCTAAAACGAATACTTCTTACAAGAAAGAAGAACAGAAAGGTAAGGAGAGTGTGTCGAAGCCTACCTCGACCTACACCAGAGATCCGAACAGGAAATCCCCCATGGGAACTGTGACCCCTTCACAGATCCGATGTTATGAGTGCCAGCAGATGGGCCATATTTCGAGAGATTGTCCCAAGAGAAAAGTCACGTTAGTTATTCATGAGGTGACTGAGGAGGATGAGCCTGTAGAAAAAGCTGGAGTCGAGAGGGACTCACACGTTTTGAACGACGAAGTGTACGGTACGCCTAGTGATGAGGAGATAGATCCCGGCGTTCTAGTGGTGAGATGCATGTTATCTACACCACAAGAATCTGCCGATTATTGGCGGACGAACATCTTCCAGGCCTACTTTAAGGCTGGGGAGAAAGTATGTCGTTTAGTAGTGGATAGCGGGAGTTGTATGAATGTGATAGCTGAGACAGCTTTAGCCCGCATGAGACTCACTGCTGAGCCGCACCCATCCCCATTTCAGGTAGCTTGGGTTACCAAGACTACGTTATCGGTGACTAGGAGATGTTTAGTACCCATCACTATCGGTACGTACACCGATAAGATCTGGTGTGACGTTATGCCTATGGATGTGTGCCACGTATTACTTGGACGACCCTGGTTATACGACCGGGATGTCACCATACATGGCAGGTCCAACACTTGCTCCTTTCTACTGGACGGAAAGAGAGTAGTGTTGACCGCGGTGCGACCCAAAGCACCGCCATTCCGCGCGAGTAGTAGTGCGAAAGAATCTCTTCCTCCCACTGAAAGAAAGAAGACTCTTAGCATTATACGAGGTACTGAGTTCCATCGAGAGATTTTTGACGGTGGATTTATTTATGCCTTAGTGGTTTTACAGGCATCTGATTTATCAGAGGTATATGAGTCTACCCCTATACCTACTAGGAGACTCTTAGAGGAGTTCCAGGACCTACACCCTGACGAGCTTCCGGCTGAGTTACCTCCCATGAGGTGTATTCAGCATGCGATAGACCTTGTTCCTGGAGCTTCCCTCCCTTATCTACAGCATTACCGATTGAATCCTACCGCCCACGAGGAGCTGCAGAAGCAGATTGGAGAGTTATCAGATGGAGACTTCATTCGCCATAGCCTTAGCCCTTGTGCGGTGCCTGCCCTCCTTGCCCCGAAAAAGGATGGTACATGGCGTATGTGCGTTGGCAGTCGTGCTGTCAACAAGATCACAGTGAAATACTGATTCCTGATACCCCGACTGGATGACATATTGGACATGTTGACTGGGGCTACGATCTTCTCTAAGATCGACCTTCGTAGTGGTTATCATCAGATCCGTATACGCGAAGGAGACGAGTGGAAGACTGACTTCAAGTCGAAGGATGGACTTTATGAGTGGCTTGTGATGCCCTTTGGGTTGTCCAATGCCCCTAGTACTTTCGCTCGGATGATGGCCCATGTTTTCAGACCTTACATTGGGAAGTTCGTAGTAGTTTATTTCGACGACATTTTGATCTATAGTCAGACTGAGAGTGAGCATTTGACTCATCTGCGTACTATTTTCGAGTTCCTGCGAGCTGAGCGACTATACATCAATTTGAAGAAATGCGTTTTTATGGCTGAGTCTGTTATCTTTCTGGGATATGTAGTGAGCTCCGCTGGCATCACTATGGATCCCGAGAAAGTCCGAGCGATTCGTGAGTGGCCTACACCCCAGAACATTCACGAATTCGTAGTTTTCATGGGCTAGCCACCTTTTATCGTCGTTTCATTAAGAACTTCAGTACTATTATGGCGCCAGTCACTGAGTATACGAAGAAGGGAAATTTCCAGTGGACGTCATCGGCAGCTAGAGCCTTTGAGATCATCAAAGATAAGATGTCCACTGCACCTGTTTTAAGACTCCCTGATTTTAGTCACGTATTCGAGGTATCCTGTGATGCCTCTGGGGTTGGGATAGGAGGTGTACTTAGTCAAGAGGGTCACCCCGTTGAATTTTTTAGTGAAAAACTTTCAGTCCCGAAGCTGAATTATTCCAACTGCGAGCGTGAATTCTATGCGATTGTGCAGACATTGCGTCATTGGAGGCATTATCTATTGCCCAAGGAGTTTGTCCTCCACTCCGATCATCAGGCGTTGCGTTATATCAACTCGCATCAAAAGTTGAACCCTTGACAGGCTAAGTGGGTATCATATTTGCAGGAGTACACCTTCGTTCTCAAGCACTGTAAGGAAACGGAGAACCGGGTTGCCGACGCCCTTAGTCGAGTCACCCTCGTATTATCACAGATGCACACTCAGGTGATAGGATTTGAGCGTATCAAAGATGACTATTCTAGTTGTCCTGATTTTAGCGGAACTTATGATGCGATACGCTCTGATCCCTTTCACGATGAGACAGATTACCTCATTCGAGACGGATATTTGTTTCGTGGAACCCGTCTGTGTATTCCCCGCACCTCGTTACGAAATTTCATTGTATGAGAGTTACATGGCGGAAGCTTAGGTGGACACTTTGGACGAGATAAGACGGTAGACTTAGTAGAGGAGCGATTCTATTGGCCCGGGATGAAGCTGGTTATCGCAAAGATTGTCAGTAGCTGCCGCACTTGTCAGGTAGCGAAGGACAATAAACAACCCGCTGGATTATACACACCTTTACCGGTGCCCAGTATTCCTTGGGATGATGTTAGCATGGATTTTGTGCTTGGATTGCCGCGCACTTTTAGGAAGCACGATTCCATTCTTGTAGTGGTCGATCGGTTTTCTAAAATGGCGTATTTCATCCCCTGCAACAAAACCGACTATGCCTCTCATGTTGCCCGACTTTATTATAAAGAGGTTGTCGCGTACCGAGGGATACCTAAGACTATCGTTACCGATCGAGATGTCAAGTTCACCAGTTATTTTTGGAAGTCACTCTGGAGACTATTAAGTACTAAACTTCTATTTTCGACCGCCTATCATCCGCAGACTGACGGTCAAACTGAGGTTGTTAATAGGAGTTTAGGAAATTTACTACGATGTTTGGTAGGAGATCACCAGGGGAATTTGGATCTAATTTTTCCCCACGCTCAATTGGCCAATAATAATTCGAAGTATAGATCTACGGGTTTATCTCCTAATGAGGTTGTTCATGGTCACACTGCATGAGTTCCGCCAGATTTAGCCCCACTACCACCCACTTTTAGTACTAGTCAGTTTGCACACGACTATGCACTGCATTTGCATGACTTGCATAAAGAAATTGAGCGAAAATTGCATAATACTTATGATTTATACGCAACTCAAGCTAACAAGCATAAACAAGCATAAACAAGCTATTAGTTTCAAAGTGGATGACTTGGTGATGGTTCAGCTAAATCCGGAACGGTTACCTTCGGGTACCGTAAAGAAGTTAGTTGGTCGTAGAACTGGACCATTTAGAGTGGTCAAGTGGATTGGGCAAAATGCGTATGAACTTGAGATGCCTTCCGTTTGGGGAGCAAATCCGGTTTTTAACGTAGCCGATCTGACTTTATTCCACGATTACCCACATGAGTCCTTAGATTTTTCATTGCCTTCTCCTCTATTTGTTGCTTCTGGGTTGGGGAGTGCTAGTGAAGAGCCACATTCCGGACACACCGACACTCATTCAGTTACTGACACACCATCTCCAGTTCTACCATTTTCCACTGACAGTTTTCAGGCTGAGCATGAGACATCAGGGGGTTCTTTCATACCAGCTCCTAGAGCCACTGACAGACTTCCGCGACAGATCTTGGTTCCCGAGCAGATATTGGATGATGAGACAGTGACCACTACTGATGGTGGTTTTCAGAGATACTTGGTTCGTTGGCATGGCAGACCAGAGACCGAGACCAGCTGGGTCTTGGCCGAGGAGATACAGCATATGGATGCTGATCTTCTACAACACTACCGCTCAGAGCACTCACCAGAGATGAGTGATTTCGAGAGGGGGAGAGTTGGTGGAGACCAGACCCGATCTGGACGTCGCAAAAGTGTCCGACGCCGCACCCGTCCGGATCTCTACCGGCCCTGAGTTTTGCATATTTTATTTTGGCACTTCGTGTAATTTGGGCATTTTGATTTGTTTAGAGATATATATACATATATATATCTACATGTAAATATATATATATATAGACTAGCATCTTCGAACGGGCTTCGCCCGTTCTTGATGCGTCGCTGCGGGCTGCACCCGCAATCAAGCGGGCTTCGCCCGCTTGGCATTCAAGGCGGGCTTCGCCCGCCCCCTCGGCGGGCTTCGCCCGCCCCCAAGCCCGCCCCCTCGTCGGGCTTCGCCCTCTTGGCATTTAAGGCGGACTTCGCCCGCCCCCGTCAGTTATTTAAAACCCTACAATTTTATAGTTTTCTAAATTTTAATTTTATTAAGAAATATAATTTATTTAATAATAATTTATTTAAACAATAAACTATAAAAATTTAAGCCCCATCGCCCCCCCCCCCCCCCCCCCCCCCCCGATCATTTCCGCAAAAAATCGCACAGTAGGGCTGCCCCTCCTCCCTCGGCCGCCGACGGCTTGACCGGCGCCCCCCCCGGCGGGTTCGCCGGCCTCCGGCGAACGGATCTGTCCGGCCGCGAGCGGGCAGGGCCACTTATTTTATAAGTCCGGTGGCTATTCTTTGAAGCAGCCTTATCCAACGGTCCAGATTAAAAGTCCAGTGTGCTTTCAAATATCACTATTGTGTTATATAATAAAGATATATATCTTTAACTACTATATAGAAGAAGTTGCCTTTGGTGCAACATTCAAAATTGCCAAATATAGCCTCATTCTTTTACTCCAATGACTTAACATATATTATAAAAAAATGGAAGTTCATAAAATATAATAACTATTTGTGTAATTACATAAAATTCCTATAATAAAAATAATAATGGAAATACATAATATCCAAAAGTTTTTAGTAGACCTCCTAAACCTACAATGGTAGGTTATCATTAGGCCTACAAAACTAATTTCAAAATATAATGGCTCACTTTAAAATCATTTTTTGTTGAAATATAAATGTTTTTGAAAAAAATAATCATAAAATATTGATGTATATTTTTTTACGGTCATTTTGAGTACTCATATGTATATGTTGCGGGCGAAGCCCGCCGGGGGCGGGCGAAGCCCGCCGTCGCCGGCCGGGTACTGTCGAATGCGGGCGCAGCCCGCTAAGAGTCAGCGAGCACGGGCGAAGCCCATGCGAGCATCTTCACACGGACTTTATGCGGGTGAAGCCCGCATTGATGCGGCCGAAGGCCGCCCGAGACCATCGAGCACGGGCGTAGCCCGTGCGAAGATGCTCGTATATATATATAACGTTATTTAAGTACACAACTCACCAATTCATCACCTTCCCAGCCAGTGCGGTTCACATGTTAGGGCTCACAGGACATCTCCCGGTTCATGGCGCTGCTCACAGGAAGAAATTCCGGCCCGGTCAATCGCCCACGATCCTGCGAGAACTCCGGCCGCCAACGCTTCAACCGCCCACTATCTTGCCAAGCCCTTGCGTGACTAAAGAGCACGACGACTCTCCCTGCGGTTTGAGCTGTTACCCGCGCTTCTGCCATGGCTGCATCTTTCCACTGTTAGGAGTTAGTTTTGGTGAAGCTTATAAAAAAGTACTGTTTTCCTGTAGGGGGGCGATGGTTTTCCGGAAGGTTATTGTAATTTATTTTTCCTGTAAGAGGGGTTGCTGTGATTGTTTCCGTGTATGCTGAATGTTACTGTGCGCTGCTTACCTTCTACTGAGGGAGATGATGAACATCGTTGTTGAAGTACTGTGTCAATATTGTTTCCCGTGATTGCCTGTGATATTGAAGTTTTGTTGTTGTTGTGTGCTGCCTGCCTTCCGTGGGAGACGATGAATAGTAATTGAAGGCTTTAAATGTTGCCTTTTGAAGATGATGATTAATATCATCAAAGTTACTGTTGATTTCTTTTAATTAAGTTGTACTGGAGCTGTTTGAGGAATGTCGCTGCCGTGAGTTTAGTGAGTGAAGTTTAATCCTTGTGTTAGAGATTACGTGGAACCACTTTCGTGTGAGAGAGTGAATTTTAGGGTGTTAGTTTGTGGCCTCCTTACACTAGTGAGTGTTTGAGATTCCGCGGAGCCACTTAGTGTGAGAGTGAGCGAATTTATTCCGTGGTGCCCTTGTGCGATAGCGGCCGACCTCGGAGCGGGAGATCGAAGGTGACGAGGAATTCCTCGCGAGATCGCCGTCGACTTCGGTTGCGGAAAGACGCCTCTTTTCGTGGGTAACTTGTTTCTTTCTCTTTCTTTGTGTGCATCTAAATTTTCTCTTTAGGATATTAGACTCATTGTGGGAAACGTATTTGGAGTTCACGATTTCCGTTTGCTACAGTAAGGGGAACGGAACGAACGTTGCGAATTTCCTTCCCCGGATTTAGAATTGAACCATATTTCAAGAAAATTCATTTTAAACAAAAATAGTAATTTTATGCTTTACAAAAAAATCTAGTTGCTTAATTTCTTAAAGTTCGTGTACGCCCGCTCAAATTTCAATTTTAAATTGCATGCACTTAGGGATTCCTAGAAATAGCCGACAGGCGCGCAAACCCTACGCGCCGTCCTGCATCACTTCTTGCTGTCCAGCACGGCAAAATCAACCTCTGGGATTAATTCCAGGAGTCCTGCTAAACCTCCACACCTCTCATACAACCTCCCCATCCCCCAGATTGCTGTCCAGGCATCCAGAACAGCAATCTTCAGTTGCTTATTGCTGGAAAACTACCTCCCAGCACCATCATAATTGCTTTCCCAGTTTCTGGACAACTCCAAACAGCTTCTGAATGCTGAGCTTACCCCGAGCAGCCCTCTAAAGAGTACCTCCAGCCCTCTCCCCTCCATCGTTTGCAAAGTTCTAAGGTGTGTTATTATTTCTTTACCGTTGGATCTTGTGTTTGTTCTCTACTAGAAGAGATAGTGGTTTATAAGTTTACAGTCAATTGTTTTAGTCTTTGTAATCTCCCATTTAAATAGTATTTGATTTTCTGGCACTCTTGCATTTATACGACTTCACGTGTTTCCATATTTGAGAGCTTTAACTCTTTGTGGCCTATCAAATTATTATTGCTTTATAAATATTCATTGTTGCAAGTAAACCGTCGGATTTATGCATGGTCGCATGTAGGAGTTCATTCATGTGTTTTCCCATCACATAGGACCGTCCTGCGTCACTTTCAGATTTTAGCATCAAAGTAACAAAACACGCATTTCAACTAAGAAACATTAGCACTGCAAATTTCTACTGATTATAGAGACAATTTCGTATTAAATGTGAAGATATATAGAGAGAAAGTCAGCCTATCCTCTTCAGGAACGCCATTCTGAGTCACTTTCACTACGGTAAAACTAAGCTTCGGCTCGTCAAAATCTAGCCTAATCTGCATTCATGAACTTGATAAACTTTCAATAAATGTGGAGAAACTGTATTCTTATTCAAATTAAGAATTATCTTCTCACTGATTTCTGCACAATGAGTCTCCCTTTCTGCAGCTCTTCAATTTCTCCGGTGATCGACCCATCAAAGAAACTGAACTGGCTGCCAACCTCCTCGGCGATCCTCACATTCCTCTGTGTAAAACATTTCCACCTGTTCTCATACATTAGTACCTCGTAAATGCCCCTTGCTCTGCACCTAAATCTCTCGGTCGTGGTGATTGTATTGAAACCCTCCTTTTCCTTCTTCTGCTTCTTTCCAGTGAGATCTGAAAATTGTGTTTTTGCGTTTCTTTTGTTCTTTTACTTGCTACAAAGGATTTCTTACTGCTTTGGGACTTCACTCGACTCTCTAGCAACTCGTGTTCATTTTTTGCTTACTTTCTTCTTTTACCTTCTTTTTATTTTCATTATATTATAATTTAAAAGATAAAAAATATGCTTTATTCGCTATTTTTGTTTTCGTTTTTGTGTTGATTTATTTATGTTTTAAGAAAAATCCAAAATCCATAAAAATTGCCAAGCTAAAATGCAAATGAATAGCATGATATATATTAACTCTTGAGATTCACTACAATGTCTGATTTGCATTGCTTAAACTTAGCTTTCATTGGAGTTACATATTAGGCTAGTAAATCTGTATGAAACTTAATTTTATATTGTAGGAAGTTGTAACATGATGTTTATGCATGTCTCTATGCACGTGTGAGGATTTATTTTGAAACAATGTTTAAATCACACCTATCACTCGTCATTATTCCTACTCATGATAATAATCTTGTTTACGTGCATATGTAATTTTTCCGTCACTAAATATATGTGGTCCTAGTCCCTCCAAGTCTGTTGATGGAGGAAGTCTGTATTTTGTTATTTTTATTGATGATTACTTTAGATGTACCTTGGTGTATCTCTTAAAGAACGATTGCTCTCTTTTCTGTTTTCTATAAATTTTATAATGAAATTCACACTCAATTTTTTCTTTTATATTTTCTACGAACAATTAATATAAAAGAATATATGAGCCAATATTTCTCCTCTTTTTGTATCTCTAATGACACCATTTATTAGACTAGTTGTGTGCATGCTGTTGAAGATGAGTCCGACCTCCATTCTTGAGGGGACCGACCAGCCGGCCTGCAGGCCGTACGCCCCAACCCGTTTCCTGGGCCCACGGTTTTTTATTCCCAGGCGGGTTGTTGAGGCCGGGATTTGAACTCTCGACCTCCTTTATAAGAGGGACTTAAGATCTCCTCTCATACCCAACGCAACTCAGTTGAGTGTGAGAGATCTTAAGTCCCTCTTACAAAGGAGGTCGAGGGTTCAAATCCCGACCTCAACAATCCGCCTGGGAATAAAACCCCGTGGGCCCCAGGAGAGCGGATTGGGGTGTACAACCTGCAGGCCGGCTGGTGGGTCCCCTCAATAATGGAGGCCGGACTCACCTTCAACACATACATCCCAACAAAATAGGGTGGCGGAAAGAAAAAATCGGCATTGTTCGAATACTCCTATGTTAAGTGAATGTTCCCCGATCCTACTTGGGTCATGCGATTCTCATTTCTTGTTGTCCCATTATTTGTATGTCTTCTTCTACTCTTCAAGGTACAACATCATTTCCTCTTCTTCATTCAGATAGTACTCCTTTTTCCTCACTCCTCAGGTGTTTGACTATACCGTCTTCGTTCACACTCTTGCGCCTAGTAGCTCTAATCTCATCACCAAGCGTATTTTTGTGAGATATTCTCCTACTCAAAAGGACTATCACTGCTTTGATCAGATGTTCAATCGTCAATATGTCTCTGCTGATGTCACCCTTTTCGAGTCCATCCTTATTTCTCCAAGGACAACCGTCCTTACTCTTGAGGTCCCTCATCTTATCTCTACTGCTTCTTTTCCGATCTCTGTGTCCTTCCTTTCATTTATGCTCCACCCGATATCACACCTTTGCACCACCTTCTTGACGTATACTTCTAATGCAACTTGCATCGCATCTTCGCACATCTTTATTTTACCGTTATTTCTCTCATTTTCTTTATTTAGCGCATGTCTTCGCGCACTTTTATTTTATTTATCGTGTATGTATTGTTTACTTTGCACCATGCACATCGTTCGCGCTTGTTGTGACGGCTTATTGGTGTGATCGCCCAATAAATCCCTGAATAAAAGGATCCGTCAATTTAGGTAATATGTTAATTAAGGCAAACTTGACAAAATCTCTATCAAGAAGGATATTTAAAATATAAATGAAGAAGTATTATCAAATATTTAGTCTGTCATCCTATTTATGAGTATTTTGATATATGAGACACTAAGGCTCTGTTTGGTTGGGATGTTGCTGATGGTAAGCTGCTGATGGAAAGCTGCTGATAGGAAAATTGCTGATTCTGGAAAACAGAGTTTTGTTAAAAAACTGTTTGGGTGAAATGGAGTTTGTAAAATGGAGTTTTGAAAAAGTTGTTTGGAAACAAAACGGAGTTTTGAGCGAAATTCTTTTTGAGCACACTAATGCAAATCCACCATGACTTTCCTGCACAAGTAATGATATACACATATACACATACACCTGGGGATGGAATCCCTTTTAGCAGTTCTTTATACTACTCCACTATCAATTAATGCATCTTAACCTCGTTCAAATAAGAACTAGAATCAGATTTTAGCTGTTAAAAAATTTGAGTGATGAAAAGTTGTGAGAATATAGCGTAATGGTGAGATGAGAGGCGAGAAATCCAAGAACTGGAACATAATTCCAGCAGCTAATTGCCTATTGCAATAATAATTACTGAACTCCATCAGAGAACAAAAATAAAATTACACAAATGCAGCAGTACATCGTGGATTATCACAGAGTGATCGTGGATTATCACGGCTGCTATTTCTTCCCCAAACGCTGATTCAAAATCTGGAACATGGAAGGAGAAGAAGCAGTCGCTGCATCCTGTCGGCCTGCGGATGAGAGTGACGGGACTGGCGAGCCTTCTCCGTCTTCTCCTTGACGAGACGAGGCATCTGCGGATGAGAGTGACGCGCGCGAGAACGAGGTCATGGCCTTTTCCGTCTTCTTCTTAACCATCGCGGGAAAGAGGAAATTGGGAACGAGGGTCGGGACTGTGAGACGAGGCAGCTGCGGTCGGGAGGAATCGGCAGGGAAGAGACGCGAAAAGCTGCGGTCGAACTGGAGAACATTCCCGCGGATGACGCGTAGGTCTAAATTGCGTTTATTAATAAACGTTGTTTCTACTATCAGCCAACCCAAACGCTGCTTTTACTCTAAACGGAGTTTTCTCCCAACCGCACCGCGCCCCATCAGCTGAACCAAACGCTACCTAAATAAAGAAGTTAAAAAAATCTTGATTGTTTCCATCCCTTTGGCCCAATTATAAGTTAAATCCCTCCTTAATAGGCCTTGATTAAAAACAAATAAAGTAAAAATCCACCTCATGTATTAATTGGCCCCACCTTTTATTTCATATTATATATTAAATGCCTTAAAGACCCCCCCCCCCCCCCCCCCCCCCCCACCACCATACTACCAAATTCTTACGTTCCTTTTCTTATTTCTTACCTGCATTAAAAAAAGGTCTGACCTCCTCATTTCGATGGTAGCTTTGACAGATTCTAGAATAGGGAAACCTTTTCCTATTTTCGGAAGTCCAGCCCCGCTCTTTGCTTCCAGTCGCCAACATCTACTCCCTCTCACGCCGCTGCCCTCCACCACTGTCACGAGCGCCGGTGACCCATCGCCGCTCGTGTTTCATCATTCCCGACGGATCCTGCGTCGGAAACAAGCGCTCGTCTCAGGGAATCGACCTACCCCTTCGATCTCCTCCAGTTTGCGTCATCCACCAACCATGACTTGAGCCTTCCACGACATTATCTTTGCATTCCTGATGGACTCGACAAGACCTCGTTGGATCTGTCCTCTCCGACCTCACAAGCGCAGCCTGAGCCTCCCCTGTTCTGAGGCTGCATGTCTCATAACCTTTTTCAAGAGGTTCTTGTGTTCGTTGCTTCCTGCGCCGATGGTATATCGCCAACCTTTCCTCAATGCTCATTTCATGTTAGTACAATGATATATTTTTATTTATTTATTTGATCTTTAAAACTCAGAGCTTGCCCTAATTCATATTTTTTTCTTATTTGTCGTCAATTTGAAAACGTCATTGTTCACCTTTTGTTCACGTGCTTGTCGAAGAGTTATTTCATATTGTTATTGTGCTCGATTGCTCGGCTCTTTATGCAAGTGTACGAGCCTAAGGTCGATTATCGCTTATATTTACTCGTGAAAACCTCTCCCGTGTTACATATTTAAAAAGAATTCGAGTTTATTAATTTAAAATCGGATCCGAGAATCCGATTTAACATTAGTTTGGTATCAGAGGGTTTGGATTCACTCCCATCGTGGATCAGACGATCTTTGAGTTTCCATAAAAAAAACTTCGTTATTTTTAATTTTGAAGTTTTAAAACAACATTTTTGTTAGATCTTTATTTTAAGGAAATCATTTGCTCGTTTGAGTTTTAAAAAAAAATTGTTTGAGTTTAAAAAAGAAATCAGTTAAGAGTTTTATTATATATATAAAAAAGATTGTGCTCATTCAATTGTAGAAAAAAAATTCTTTATTTCTCTCATGAAAAAAGGATATAATGGAAGGTATTTAAAATAAGAAGTTTAAAAAATTAGAGTATTTTAGAAATCTTTCCTTTAAAAAAAATTATGTTGTTTAAAAAAATCTTTAATTCTTTAAAAATTATTTTAAAATGGGGAATCATGTAGATAATAGTGTAGGTGACTTTGACGGGCATCTTAAAACTTTAATGAAAAAGGTTGAGATCCTCACCACAGACATAAAACAGGACATGAATGAACTGTGCACCTCTGTACACAACCTTGAAGTGGCAATGCACAAGCGTTTCTCTTTTTCTAACTACCTCCCAACCCCGTATCTTAGAGTGGAATCCGGACTTAGGTTTACTGGTAGTCCTTTTTGTAGTCTCGCCATTTCCCCCACTAGCACTTTGTCCTCACCTACCTCCACCATCACACTCCCGTCAGTTGTAGAGCTTCCTCTTGAGCCCCAGCTCCAGGAAGGGGAGCTCTTTCGTTCTCATCTTATAATCTTTACTGAAATTGTGACTCCACTTGCCCCCCACTATATCACAATCTTTAGCCGCTGAGTTTCCTCCTAAGCCCCTACTCTAGGAAAAAGAACTTGATACGATGTCACTCATCTTAGATGATATCGATTCGATCTCCACATTTCCCGACTCTCCTAGTCCACTACATCTGCACACCCCTGAACCCGTAGACATTATGCTTAACGTTCACTCATCGTTGACGCTAGAGTCATCATCTTTTATTGACTTTGTATTTGGTGACCGCACTCTTTTTAGACCCATTGAGCATTTGTGTCTAACACGCACAACGAACTTTATCAACAAATTAAATATCTATTTAAGAAAATTTGTATTGGGAGGACAATAACGATCACTAGGATTTTCACTACCTACCACAACCCAGAGCATGACCGTAGCAGAGCACTTTCAAACTGACAATCGGATTTCCTTGTTGCAGGCTACATTACACTCTCGACGGGGTCGAGGTCTTTCAACCACAGGAGAATTGATGCAATTTGCCTCGCTTAAACAAGGTCCCAGAGCATGATTTGATAAGTTCATTCAAGTAGCTGCTACCATTGATTTTTTCAGAAGCAATGCCGACCACTCTCTCTCCATACGATAGACCGATTGATGAATGACTATTACAAAAGATTTGGGTACTCTCAGATACTTCTTGGAAATTGAAATTGAGAGATGCAATAATAACATAGTTCATTCTCAACGAAAATGTCCTAAATATACTTGAAGATACAGGTTTTCTTAGTACTAAGTCTGCTCGAAATCCAATGCCCGTGGACATTAACAAAATTTGGGACTAGACATCTCTAAAAGATATCACTCGTTACAACATCTGTCCGGTAAACTCATTTATCTCACCATAACCAGATCTGACATTTCTTTTGATGTTACAAAGATCAGTCAGTTTATGCAAACTTTCAGTAAGTATCTTAAAGCTGTATTAAAATATTAGAAAATACCAAATAATCTCCTAACAAAGAATTACTATTTAAAAGAAACAATCACTTACGTATTGAAGTGGTGTCCAGGTCAAGTGCAAAAGTTGAATACAAAAGTATGACTCAGAATGTTTGTGAGTTGTAGTGGTTGAGGATACTTCTGAAAGATTTTGGTGAAACGTACAACTATCGTCTACTGATGTTCTGTGATATTAAAGTTGACATCTACATATTTAAAAATCCAGTGTTCCGTGATATAACAAAATATATAGAAGTAGATTGTCACTTCACCAGAGAGAAAGTTAGCAAAAAAACAAATATGCATTATGTTTGTAATTTCAGATAAAGAGTTGACCGATATTTTTCACCAAATTGATTTCTTCATTTTTTTGTGATATTTGTATCAAGCTGACAATGATCGATATATATGCTCCAGTTTGAGGTGGAGTGTTAAAGCCTGTTTGTAAAAAGCCCAAAGTGTGAGCCCATTATATATTTTCCTCTTTCTTGTATTTAGGCTCACATCTCTAAATGTAGATTTTTTTCTCTTCCTCTACTCTATATAAAAAGGGGAGTTCTGAAAGACTTAATTTAAGGGTAGCTAATCACCTAGAGGGGGGGGGGGGGGTGAATAGGTAATTTAAATTTATTGCAGTTCTTGAATATAACCTAGATAAATCTGATCAGAGCTTTCAAGAAAAATAACACCACAGAAAAGAACACACAGATTTTTATAGTGGTTCCCCTTATCTTGGGTAATCCACTTTCCCCCTTCTACCATTCTAGTAGTGTACTAGATAGGGTTTATAACTCCTCCAGATCTCAGACCACAAACAGGTCTTACAGCTCAGATCGCCAAAGGATCTTACAATCTCAGATCACACAGATCCTACCTCAGCCTTTATAACTAGGCTTACAACTCAGATTCACCCCTGAATCCTACAACTCAGATCACACCTGATCTTACAACTCAGATCCTTGACAGATCCTACACTCAGATCTGACAACTCAGATCCTACAGAAATTTAGAAAGAAAGTAACAAATACTTAGACTCAGGTTTGCAATTGTTGAGCCCTCTTGATCTGCCTGAATAATCAGACAGAAACCTTCAATAGAACAGCAGCAGCAAATGATCTTCTTGATTCGACAGGCTGTGATGACTGTTCTTCTTCTTAGGAAGACAAATTCTTCCTTCTTGACCTCTTCTCAGGAATCTTTCTCAAACTTTTACTCGAAAACGATAATGGCTTTTTAAACTTTTCTTCACTGCTTTAATACTTAGCTTCATAACCCATAGGTCATGCCTTCTATTTATAGCCCGCCATTTGCAATTATAGTTACGATCCTCCACGTCAGCATGACGTTATGTTTTCAACGGTCTTTATCAGAAACAAAAGCTCAACCAGCTGTAGAAGAAATTCTTCAGTTCAGACTATCTGTAGAAGAGGCGTTGAGCGCTTACTGTCTTTGTCAACACTTTCTCAATTAGGCGTCGAGCAATATTTAAACACTCGACGCATACTCCTTAGACTGAAGCTCTCGGCTCCTCCTTCTCAGGCGTTGAGTAATCATCACTCAGTCGACGCCTTTTAACTCTGTCTTCATATCTCTACACTTCTGGATGGCGCTGGACTGATAAGAGTTAAGTCAACACTTCTGAGTCACAGGCGTCGAGCGATGTATGATGTCTCAACGCTTCTGAACTTGAATAAATTCCATGAACATTTTGCCTGACCTGATCTCCTGCACATTGATTCTAGAGAGTATATCAAATACATTCTGAGATATATCTTTGACTTACAAATGGACTTCTCCAAATCTAGAACATTGTTAGCAATGATCCCAACAATCTCCCCCTATTTGAAGAAGTCATAACCTCAGTCAATGATATATCTCTCTTTTTAAAAAAAAAAAATAATGTGTACAAATTTCTATATAGATAATCAGAAGAAGGAGTATCATACTATATAGAATCAAATTACCAACACATTCTATCCACAGACATTCTCTCAGACATAATATCTCATATAAGCATAAAAACATAAGCAATTCAGAATAAGATATGTCATGAAGAGAACCATAATCACATCACAGGCATATATCATGAAAAATTGATCACACCAGAAATTCACCAGGATTGTTCAAAAGTATATTAATTACATTCATCAGAAAGAGAAAGTAAAGATTAAAGTTCTAAGAATGCCAAGGATCCTTGAATTCAATTCCTCTTTTGGCTCTTTTGGCGAGTGCTGCAGCAACTTCCTTTCTCCTTTCGAAATAACCAAATGGCTTTGGGAAGTACCTGATTGGCTCCATTTCTCCTGCCTGGACTTTCCCAGCCATTTTGTCAGCCTTGAATTTGATCTTTAGATCTTCTTGAGCACTATGCTTTAACCACTCAACTTCAGAGTACCACTTTTCTCGTTGATCTGGGTTATTTTTCACAACTTCCCATGCTGATAGAATCAATTCTCTGGAAGATGGAGACCAACGTTCAAAATCAGCTCTTGATTGAACCTCTTCTCTGTACTTTCTTTTGCTTGATTCTTCTTGCTCACTAGTAAAATGTTCTCTTGTGCCTTTATCCTGAGGACTATACATTTGAGCAATCTTCTTTTGAACCTCAGTAAGAGAGATTGGCCCTGTCCCAGAGACTTGATCATTCCCATAGTCTATGATAGGATATCCAAGAATTTCTCTTATAGAGTTTGAGGTCCACATAGCATGTTCAGAACTAGCTTGAATCATTGACCTCTCCCCCTTTAGGACTTCTTCAACAATATGATCTCTTATAATATTTTTCTGAAATCTGACTTGACCTTCCAAATGAAGAACTCCACTGTCAATGTTTTTCTTTACTTTAAGAAGATGATCATCTAAAGTGTCTACATGCATCTTTACTTGGTCTTTTAAAACTGTGGAGCTCTCACCAATTTTAGCCAAAATATCAGCATTATGCTGTTGTAATCTTGCTTCAATCTTATTTGTACCTGTGAGAATTTGTGCTACTTGTTCTTTATACAAAACTTGCATGTTGCTACTCAGTATTCCTTGGTTTGTCTGAACATCATCCACTATTTTAGTAATTCCGGCTTGTGATTCTTTAATAGTCTTGGATGCTTCTTTGATGGCATCAAGCTGTTCAGTTGAATAATCGACTGAAGCACCAGCTCTCTTAAAGAACTTTACCATCTCCTTCCTTAAAGCAAACATCTGATGATTGACTTCAAATCTAACCAACTTCATTTGAAAATCCACTTCCTTTTTCATTTTATCATTATTTTCCTCAATATATTGTTCTAACATTCTCCTTTGATTATTCAGTAACACCTCCAGCTGAGGTAGAACAGGACTAAGGTCCACATGGATTTCCCTTTCCATGTCAACACCTTTGCTACTAACTTCCCTGAGAAAAGAATCATTTCTTTGGCTCATATGAGAGCTAGAGGATTCTATCTTAATAACTTTCTCAGCAGATTTCTTTGTTGCTTCAGGCTCTGCTTCCACCTCCATTGCCTCAATGACAGAATTTACTTTATCAGGGATCTCAGCCTGAGACTCCCCCTCAATTTCTGCGATGATCAAATCAATTTTATCCTGAGCAGGGATCTCATCCTGAGACTCTTTTTCATTTGGCAGAACCCCTTCAGATCTAGCTGGGGATATATGAAGACTTCCTCTTTCTTCTTCCCCTTTTTCATTTGCATCCTTAGAAGTATCAGGAGAACTATCCCTTGCATTGTTCTTTTCTACATCTTCAGATGTTGTAAGATTTGGATCATGAATTGGAGAAGATGTAGATTTTCTCTTGGAGGAGGATGTACTAGAAGAACTTGAAGAAACCTTAGTCTTCTTTTGCTTCTTTGCTTTCTTCTGCTTGGGAGAAGAATCTGCTGGAGGAGGGTTAGATAAGATTCTGTCCCATCTCTCTATCATTCTCATATCCATTTTCTTCATATGATTTATCTTTGATCCAAGTTTATTATTCAAAATGTCAGGGGACACTTTTACTAAATACAGAGACTGTATCCTACCCATGTTGGGTACCTGGATACACTCAACTATTCTGTCAAACACAACTCTTCCCCAATCTGTTCTTAGAGAATGAATGATCCTTGTAAGAAGAATAAACATTTTTTTGGATATTTTGTCATGCGATCCAGTCTTGCATAACAATCCCTTTCCTATCACATCTGTTATCAGTTTGCCTTTCGGATTCATTCCTTTTCTTAGAATACTTCCAGGGATTTCTCTTGACGTGTCAATTCCGCACCAGATTTGTGCTAGTCTAATCTGCTCAGAGGACACCTCTTCCTCTTCTTCGTCCATTTTTAACCTAGGCAATTTCAGTGCCTTAGCGAGTCTAGATGGAGTTATCTTAATCTTCTTGTCATTCACACTAGTCTTAATTTTTGAATTTACGGAGTCAATTACTATGTTAGAATATAGCTCTAATACCTCTCGTTTCCAAATGAGAGTTGATTCAGACAATACGAACTCCAGTCCTGCATTGTAGATTAACTCGATTGTTGATTTGATCTCCACAGAAGCTGATTGGAATCCATTTCGAACAAGCTCACTTCCTTCATAAAGATACTCACTGCTTTTGGGAGGCATTGTTTTTGATGATTGAGAAGAGAAGGAATTGATGAAGAGATTTTCTAGGGCAGCTAATTTCGAACTCAGAGAACTATAGCATATACGCTAACGAAGTGACTTCCTTATTTATAGGAGTTCTAATTCAAGAAGATGAGAAGCCGCGGGCTGAACTTGTTTGACAAGATTGATCTAATTGTTCAATTTTACCCTGTCGAGACGGCCTAGCTATGTTCGCATAGGCGTTGAGATCGCTTGACGTCATGTATCTTCAGTCGACGCCATGTGTCTTCTCGACGCCAAATATCTTCTCGACGCTAAATAATTTCTCTCGACGCCAAGAATAGTCTGTCGACGCCAGATGGCTTCTCAACTCACCTTATATGGCTTAATCAATATTTTCATTTATTTAATTCAAAATAACTTTAATCCATTTTTAACATACCTAATTTAATTTTAAAATTGTTGAATTTGGTTTCATCCAAGGGTTTAGTAAATATGTCAGCAACTTGTTTGTCAGTGGGAACATATTCAATTGAGATGTCTCCATTTTCTACATGCTCTCTAATGAAATGATATCTTATTTCTATGTGTTTAGTTCTGCTATGAGATACAGGATTGTTAGCTATAGCAATAGCACTAGTTGAATCACAAAATAGAGGAGATTTACTTAGCTGAACTTTATAGTCTTGGAGTTGATGTTTAATCCATAGTAGCTGAGCACAGCAGTTTCCAGCTGAGATGTACTCAGATTCTGCTGTAGAAATAGCCACACTGGTCTGCTTCCTGCTACTCCAAGATATTAATCTTTTGCCAAGAAATTGACAGGTCCCAGATGTACTTTTTCTATCCTCCTTGCATCCTGCAAAATCTGCATCTGAAAAACCAATTAGTTCAAAATCATTGCTTCTAGGATACCAAAGGCCAAGATTAAGAGTTCCCTTCAGATATCTCAGGATTCTTTTGACAGCAGTGTAGTGAGATTCTTTAAGGTTCACTTGATATCTAGCACACACACATGTTGAGAACATAATGTCTGGCCTGCTAGCAGTTAGGTATAGCAATGATCCAATGATGCCTCTGTACAAGGTTTCATCAATAAGTTTCCCTTTTTCATCCTTGTCCAGTGACATATTTGCTGCCATTGGTGTCTTCATGACTGAGGAATTTTCCATTCCAAACTTCTTAAGAATTTCTTTTGTGTACTTGGTCTGAGAAATGAAAATTCCTTCCTCAGACTGTTTCACTTGGAGTCCTAAGAAGTATTTAAGCTCACCCATGCTGCTCATTTCAAATTTTCCTTGCATAAGGTTTGCAAACCTCTTGCAAAGATTATTATCAGTAGAGCCAAATATTATATCATCTACATATATTTGTACTAGAATAATGTGACCTTTAACTATCCTAAGAAACAATGTCTTATCTATCTTTCCTCTTGAGAATTTGTTCTCAATAAGAAATCTAGATAATGTCTCATACCAGGCTCTAGGTGCCTGTTTCAGACCATACAATGCTTTTAATAGAAGATAGACATGATTTGGATGAGTAGAGTCAATAAAACCTGGGGGTTGTTCAACATATACTTCCTCCAATATTGTTCCATTAAGGAATGCTGACTTCACATCCATTTGATAGACTATGAAACCAGTGTGAGCTGCAAATGCCAGGAATAACCTGATTGCCTCCAACCTTGCCACAGGAGCAAACACTTGATCAAAATCTATGCCTTCCTCCTGTCTGTATCCTTGAGCAACCAACCTAGCTTTGTTTTTGATGATCACACCATTCTCATCTAGCTTATTCCTGAATACCCATTTGGTTCCTATGACTTTATGTCTCTTTGGTCTTGGGACCAATATCCAGACTTTGCACCTTTCAAATTGATTTAACTCTTCCTGCATAGCTGATATCCATGAAGAGTCTTTATTGGCTTCATCAAACTTCTTAGGTTCTATTTTGGAAATAAAACTGTGATGCAAGGCCTCATGTATTGAGTTTCCTCTTCTGGTTTGCACACCATTTGGATTTCCTATGATCTGTTCCTTTGGATGATCCTTCAGATGTTTGGTTGTAAACCTCCACTTTTCATTTCTCCTTTGAGAATCTGGTGCATCTGTTTGAGTAGGTTCTTCTAGAGGTTCTGGATGAGGTGGTTCTTCAGCAGCAGTAGGTTCTTCATAATTGTCTTCTGCTTGAGGTTCATCCTCTCTAAATACAATTGTATTCTCAATTGATTCTTCATTATCCTCATTTTGTTGTTCATTGATATTCAGCTCCTTTAATTTCTGTGTTGAACCTGCACAACTAGATAGACTTCCCAAATCCTTATGAATAAGGCTGGTTTCATCAAATACAACATGTATAGATTCTTCTATCCTATTAGACTTTTTATTGAAAATTCTATATGCTCTGCTTTGAGAGCTATACCCAACAAAGATTGCCTCATGTGCTTTTTCAGCAAACTTAGTGAGATGATGCTTTCCATTATTTAATACAAAGCATTTACTACCAAATATTTTAAAATAAGCTAAAGTAGGTTTTCTACCTTTCAACACCTCATATGGAGTCTTATCCAATCTTTTGTTTATAAGAGCCCTATTCTGAACATGACAAGCTGTGTTTACAGCTTCAGCCCAAAAATACTCAGGAAGAGAAGAATCACTCAGCATACTCCTGCTAGCTTCAATGAGGGTTCTATTTCTTCTCTCAGCAACCCCATTTTGTTGGGGAGTTCTAGGAGATGAGAACTCTTGAGAGATTCCTAGATTCTCACAGAATTTGGTCATTGCACCTGACTGAAATTCAGTCCCATGATCACTTCTAATTTTGGCTACAGAATTTCCTATTTCATTTGTGATTTGCCTAACAAAACTTGTAAATATTTCTAAGGTGTCTGACTTATGTTTGAGGAAGAATACCCAAGTGAATCTGGAATAATCATCAATTATTACAAAAGTGTATGATTTTCCTCCTAAGCTATGGATTGACATTGGTCCAAATAGATCCATGTGGAGTAGATATAGACATCTAATGGAATCCTTCTCAGCAATTGGTTTGAATGAAAATTTGGTCTGCTTACCCATTTGACAAGCATGGCATGGACCCTCCTGCTCACACTTCCAATTAGGTCCACCTCTTACTAGGTCTTTTGAGATGAGCTTATTTATAGTCTTATAATTTATGTGAGCTAATCTTTTATGCCATTGAACACTACTAGAAATCTTATTTTCTGCTACTAAGCATATAGAATTAGTTAGATCAGAACATATGAAATTTAAGCAGTAAATATTGTCACTCCTAGTGCCTGAGAGAATTACTTCATTCTCTTTCTTAATCAAGCACTTATCCTTGTGGAATGAAATGTCATACCCAATATCACATAATTGGCTTATGCTGATGAGATTGTGTTGCAATCCATCAACATGAGCAACATTGGTGATGATGACAATTCCATTTGAGATATTGCCATAACCTTTAGTTTTACCTCTTTCAGATCCTCCAAAGATAACCTTTGGTCCATTCCTTATGGGAGAGTAATCATTCAGCAGACTTTTTGTTCCTGTCATGTGCATAGAGCACCCACTGTCTAAGTACCAGATTGGAAGCTGATTGGTCTTTGGACAATCCTGCAAAAAGAATTACTTTTTCTTAGGAGCCCACACCAAGTTGGGTCCTAGAACCTTGTTAGTATGAGCTGGAACATTTAGTTGTTGAATAATCCTTGGTGCTGTGAGATTTGCCATAGGTCTGAATACTGGTCTCCCAGAGTTGAATCTTGGAGCAGTTGGATTGAACCAACAGTCAAGAGCAAAATGCCCAATCCTACCACAGCACCAGCATTCATATCTATTATATCTCCTTGAAGGTCTTCTTATTTCTTTATGTTGATTCATATTTTGCCTACTTTCCTTATTCACAGGAGCTATGTAATTTGTCTTAGTGAATTTTACAGATTCAGTTTTCTTTCTATTAGTGATTCTTACTTCAGGTCTTAGATTCTTTCTTTTGAATTTAGTATTTGCTTTGAATTCAAATAGAGGTTTGACATTATTATTACTGGGCTGAATTAAATCATCTTTGCTATTAGAACATTCACCCTTATAAAACTTATGCACACCTTTTTGATCATGCTTGTTTGTGATGGGCATGATTCTATTAAGCTTTAAAGGTTCTATAGATGCTTTGTCATTAATTTTGAGATTTTTATCTTCATCCCTATCATATCATATGCCACATCTGTATTGAGCAGAGAATGTGTCTATTATAGGAAGAATAGTTTGAGGTTGTGAGAACTTTGCCACAAGTTTCCTTTCTGCTAGGAGTTTTGCTTCAAGTTCTCTTATTAATTTTTCTTTGGTGCACAGAGTTTGTATGTGAATAATTGACATGACTTTTAATTTGCTAAGTTCTTTACTTGTCTGATTCAGCCTCTCAGCTGTCTCAGAGTTTTGAACATTGGTTTGCTTTAATTCAGATAATTCTTTTTGCAACCTTTTGTTATGCCTTTTGCTCTTCTTGAGTGCTTTGAGAATTAATTGATATTTTTCAATAATCTCATCTACTTGAAGTTTAGATTGTGAGTCATTTTCATCTGAAGGGAATGAGTCTGTTTCAGATTCAGAATTAGAATCAGATAAAGGAGTTTTATTAAGTACCTTTATATCAGCAGTTTCCTCCTGATTCTCTTGATCACTCAATGCCATGAGTCCTGCGTTTTCTTCTTCATCTTCTTCACTATCAGACATTGATAGTGGGGCTTTTATCATAGGTCTATCATTTAGACTGTCTTCATTTTCATTGGCAGCCATCAGAGCTATGAGTGCCTCCTCACTATCTGAGTCAGATGATTGAGATTCACTATCACTCAGAGTGACCTTGCCCTTTTTGGCCATTAGACTCTTTTCATGTCTTTTGTCAGATCTATGCTTTCTTTCATCAGAGTTCTTGTTGTGCTTTCTCTTCGAAGGACAGTCAGCAATCATGTGTCCTGATTTCCTGCAACCAAAACACACGATTTCTTTTGAATTATTTTTATTGTGTTTAGAATTGTACCTGTCCTTATTGAAGTTTTGTTTGAATCCTTCTGAAGAATTTGAATGCTTCTTAGATCTGGAAGACTGAGATGGTCTAGTTTTCCAGTGTTGTTTTCTTCTCAATATCCCTTTTAGCTGTTTGGTAAAGAATGTCAATTCACCATCTGATATTTCAGAATCAGTATTATTGGTTTCTGATTCTTCTGATTCAGATGGAATTCTGGGAGATAATGATAGCCTTTCTTTGTTTTTCTTGGAGCTCTCTGCTTTCAGAGCAATGGGGTTTTCCCTGCTATGTCCTTCCTCAGCTTTTCTGGTATTCAGATGAAGTTCATGGGACAAGAGTTTCCCATATAAATTCTGTGGCTGAATGATTCCCAGATTTCCCATTTCTCTGATTGCACAGATCTTGATATCTCATTCTTTGTTCAGTGATCTTAAGAATTTATCATTCAGCTCATAATCTGTGAAAGTTCTTCCATAAGTTTTTAGACCATTTACAATCTTGAAGAATTTTTCATAGCAGACTGCAATTGAATCTTTCTTGTCTTGTCTGAAGGCTTCATATTGCTGATTGAGAAGTGACTTCCTGTCATCTCTGACTTCTTCAGTCCCTTCCATATAAACGATAAGAGATTCCCACATTTCTTTGGCAGTTTTACAATGGATTAAATTTTGGAAGGTTGAATCTTCAATAGCACTAACAATAATGTTCTGAGCTCTCTTATCCAAGGAGGCCAGAATCACTTCATCTTTGGTCATCTCTGAATAGGCTTTAGGAGTCTTTATATTTCCGTCTGTAAATGAAACTTTCATAGGAACAAAAGGTCCCTCCAGAATAGTTATGTAAATCCGAGGATCAGATGCTTCCATAAAAAGTCTGACCCTTTCTTTCCAAATTCCGAAGTTTTCCTTTCTGCAGATTGGAAGCTTCAAGGATGTAAATTCTTTGCTTCCCTCTGAATTAGCCATCACGACTTCAGAAATCTACCCTTAGAAGATCTTGTCCAGGTTGTTAAACCTTTTCTTGAACAACCTCCCTCTGATACCACTTGAAAGACTTAATTTAAGGGTAGCTAATCACCTAGAGGGGGGGGGGGGGGGGGGGGGGGGTGAATAGGTAATTTAAATTTATTGCAGTTCTTGAATATAACCTAGATAAATCTGATCAGAGCTTTCAAGAAAAATAACACCACAGAAAAGAACACACAGATTTTTATAGTGGTTCCCCTTATCTTGGGTAATCCACTTTCCCCCTTCTACCCTTCTAGTAGTGTACTAGATAGGGTTTATAACTCCTCCAGATCTCAGACCACAAACAGGTCTTACAGCTCAGATCGCCAAAGGATCTTACAATCTCAGATCACACAGATCCTACCTCAGCCTTTATAACTAGGCTTACAACTCAGATTCACCCCTGAATCCTACAACTCAGATCACACCTGATCTTACAACTCAGATCCTTGACAGATCCTACACTCAAATCTGACAACTCAGATCCTACAGAAATTTAGAAAGAAAGTAACAAATACTTAGACTCAGGTTTGCAATTGTTGAGCCCTCTTGATCTGCCTGAATAATCAGACAGAAACCTTCAATAGAAGAGCAGCAGCAAATGATCTTCTTGATTCGACAGGCTGTGATGACTGTTCTTCTTCTTAGGAAGACAGATTCTTCCTTCTTGACCTCTTCTCAGGAATCTTTCTCAAACTTTTACTCGAAAACGATAATGGCTTTTTAAACTTTTCTTCACTGCTTTAATACTTAGCTTCATAACCCATAGGTCATGCCTTCTATTTATAGCCCGCCATTTGCAATTATAGTTACGATCCTCCACGTCAGCATGACGTTATGTTTTCAACGGTCTTTATCAGAAACAAAAGCTCAGCCAGCTGTAGAAGAAATTCTTCAGTTCAGACTATCTGTAGAAGAGGCGTTGAGCGCTTACTGTCTTTGTCAACACTTTCTCAATTAGGCGTCGAGCAATATTTAAACACTCGACGCATACTCCTTAGACTGAAGCTCTCGGCTCCTCCTTCTCAGGCGTTGAGTAATCATCACTCAGTCGACGCCTTTTAACTCTGTCTTCATATCTCTACACTTCTGGATGGCGCTGGACTGATAAGAGTTAAGTCAACACTTCTGAGTCACAGGCGTCGAGCGATGTATGATGTCTCAACGCTTCTGAACTTGAATGAATTCCATGAACATTTTGCCTGACCTGATCTCCTGCACATTGATTCTAGAGAGTATATCAAATACATTCTGAGATATATCTTTGACTTACAAATGGACTTCTCCAAATCTAGAACATTGTTAGCAATGATCCCAACAAGTTCCTACGTAATTAGTTTGATTTTTAGCACAATAATTATTTTATATTTCAATTTTTTACAAAACCCAAACAACAACAACAATACTCAAGCCTTTATCCCACCATAGTGGGGTCGGCTCTATGGATCCTTTGTCTCCATTGCGCCCTGTCTTGAATCATATTCTCACCAATGCCTAAGTACATCATGTCTTTCCTTATAGTTTCATTCCAAGTCTTTTTTGGTCTACCCCTCCCCCGTGTAACATGTCTAGTGACTAAACTCTCACAACGCCTAACAGGTGCCTCTAATGGTCTTCTATGTACATGTCTGAACCATCTTAAACTTGTTTCTCGCATCTTCTCTACAATTGACGCCACTCCTGTCTTATCCCTGATACATTCATTCCTAATTTTATCCAGCCTCGTGTGACCACACATCCACCTAAGCATTCTCATCTCCACAACTCCCACTTTCTGCTCATGTACACCATTCACTGCCCAACACTCAATTTTTTACAAAACCCAATTACTAAATTTTCTGACAAACTAGCACCGTTATGAGTCCATTATAAATTTTGTTCCAATTGAGGAATCTTGAATGTAATGATCTCTTATTGATGATGAAGATCTAGATGTAGAAGAGCATCAAGATGATAATTTATGTGATGTGCATCCGAAATTACATACGAGAACTGAACAGTCCAAATTAGGAGATGCTAGAAACTTGGTAAAGTTGTACTAAGCATTGTTAAATTAGATTCATTGATGAGGCCAAAAGTAGATTCCATCTAGCGCAAACATTTGCTATTTTAATTTGAAAGTTAAGTACTGATGACGTGCACGTTTATTCCCGCAGGAGGCGGTGAACCCTCGCTCGGACGGCTGATCTGAGCCCACGGTTGCGTCTGAATCGTCGTTGCGAGTCGATTTACTATATTTATTTATGTATTTTGAGTTTTATTTAGCGCCCGATCGGGCCGGACGTTATGAGCCGTCCGTTTCGGGATGCCCTAGGTAGGTTTTATTATATATAGGCGTATTTGGGGCTGATTTCAGGATCGTGTGTTGCCGCAAGTTGCAGCCGTCGGTCTTCCCCCTCTGGTGCGACGCCAGTCGGATCCCGCTCTCCTTGGTGTGACTCCAAGAATCGCCCGCCTCCTCCCTCTCCTGCTCCAGCCAGCCCGCCGACCCCCTCCCTCTCCTGCTCCAGCCAGCCCGCCGACCCCCTCCCTCTCATCTTCCAGCCAGCCCGCCCGCCTCCTCCCTCTCCTGCTCCAGCCAACCCGCCGACCCCCTCCCTCTCCTGCTCCAGCCAGCCCGCCGACCCCCTCCCTCTCCTGCTCCAGCCAGCCCGCCGACCCCCTCCCTCTCCTCCTCCCTCCAGCCCGCTACCACCATCTCCTTCCTTCCAGCTCGCCGCCAAGCCTTCCCTACTCCCGCCAGCCCTCCTCCTCCCTCCTGCCGCCGTCCAACACCCCCTCTCTCCACCTACTTACATCCAACCACTGCGATATCCTTCCAACAACAACCTCCCGCCCCATCTCCCCTCTCCTCCTCCAGCCAGACCACCTCCAACTCCCTTTCTCCCTCCCAGTCGTGGACCCACTCCCAAACCAGCCCGCCCCCTTAACTCCCGAGCCTTCCCGCACACGAAACTGAGCCATCCTCGTCCAGATCCACCAGCCGGACGCCCCGCCACTGCTGCAGCCCCGGGATTCTGCAATCAGCCCCCCTATCTGCCGTCCGCCTGCGCGCGTAAGTTGTATTTGGAGTCATATTTACTATTGTTGAACTTTTGGCACCCTTTACTTTGTAGTGTATGTTTATCCCACTGTGTTATTAGTATCGTACCCTATGAGATTTGCAGGGCTTATTCCGCACGCGAAGTGTTTGCAACTCGCTCGCTTATGAATTAGTGCTTGTTCTCTTTATTAAAAATTTGTGATCGTTCGTGCCCCTGCTAATCTTCTTTATAATAATTAATTACTTGTTGTAATTTGAGCGGACCACTCCTGCACTACATTGCATCACATTACATTCAGGTTCGCACTTACCGTGTCCACCTCGAGTCGACCTCCCACTGCATCAAGTACCCAATAATTTGTGTATGGTGAGTTGTGCTACCATATTTAAGATGTGTACTGCAAATAGTTTTAGTTATGTTGCATCTTGTGGATTAGAGTTCATGATTTCCTCAGACAGCAACTATTACATCTGTTTTTACTTTTTAGTAATCATGTTTAGTTTTAATCATGTTTAGTTTTAATCATGTTTAGTTTCCATTCTACATTGTATTGTTATCTCTAAATTTTTCATGTGTATATTCAGAAACAATTTTCGGAACTGCTGCTAAAAGCAGCAAGTGACTACGGAGCTTTAACAGCATCAGTTGCTGATTTCCAATGGAGCCAGAATTTCAGGGAACCACCATCAATATGGGGGGTGAGTTGAAGAAATTTTGTATAATCAATTTAATTACATACTACCTATCTAGTATAAATAATTTTACAGATGATTAAAATATATGAAATCTGTGCAGATAATACAAACATATTAGATTAAAATAAAGGCTATAGTGGGATAAAGGCTTGAGTGTTGTTGTATGTGCAGGTAATACAAACATATTAGATTAGGATCAATGAAGCAGAACTGTTAGCCAAAAGTTGTTCTCCGTTATAGAGACATCTTCTACTCATTTTGTTCCCTTATTTCTGTGATACATGTGCAGTTCTGACAAATTCCCCGTGATAAGAGAAGAAGAAGATATCGTCTTTTAATATTAATGATGTACTTAATTATCTTTTAATATTATTATCTTGCCTCTCCTTTCAATTTATGCTTCTCTGTTACTCTGAATGTAAGTTTCGTGTACCCATAAATTGGCCCGACCTGCTATCTCCATCCGCCGTCTTCTTCGGCTAGCGTGATCTAATTTTCATTCCTTTCACCGCGATGGACACAATCGTAACCTCCTTCAACACCATTTGTGAGAGGCTCGACTCTACCCTCACTGTACTTCAAACGTGTCGTTCAAGCTTGATTCCGCTCATCGACGATGTCTCCACTTCCTTTAGCTCCAATCACAACTACCTCCTAATGAATTGATTCCCCCATACCTCTCTTCCCACTACAACGACCTCCTCCTTCCCAAGGCCGACACACCACCACCTTCCTTCTTGGCTCCGCCAACCACGGTCCAAGTTAGCTCCTATCTTTCTTGGACGACCCCAACAACTCTGCCTCCTTTCGCCTTAGTCTCAGAGCTCGACAACATCATTGTTTCCCCAACCTTAACACCACTTCCAGCTAATGCTTCATTTATGCTCGCGAGGATGGCAAAGGTTTAGATTTCTTCCCGAATGGAATCAAAAAGAACAAGATGGGTATCTGCAGATAGCTAGCAAAAGCCCTTTTCCCCGCTTTTACATGACAAGGCATTGACCGCTTATGCTTCCTGCGCGTATTCCACCACAAAATCAATTCCTAATAGGCAGCTAATCAAATGTTGTTGCGGTGAGGTAGAATTTTTTTCTCCAACAAGTATTTCAAACTGAAATGATCTATTCGGATGGTAACCTGTGTCCCCAGTTCCCATAAGCATGGACTCCAATGTTGACATGGCTTGGCAAGTCTAATTAGTTCTCTTTCATAAGAAGATAACCTCATGTGATGGTCGCTGAAGAAAAGCACAAGGTGATCTCCCTATTGGAGGGCGGCTCCTGAGACATCTCGTTCCACTATAAAGTCTAGAGTAAAGTTTTGCGACTGCAGTACTGGAGCTGCAAGTAATATCGCTTTGAGTACGACGAAGGCCTCGCCCACCTCTGTAGACCAACAGTAAGCTTTCTTCTTTAGGAGATTGGTGAGTGGGTCTACAATGATCCCATAATAATCTCTAATGAATTGGCAGTAGTATCCCAACGAGCTTATGAAGCCCCACAAGAATTTTGTAGAGTGCGGTTGAGGCCAATCCACCAAAACTTCCAATTTGCTCATGTCGACTGAAACCTCTCGAGCTGCGCACAATGTAGCTAAGATATATCATATACGATTCTCCGAAAGAGCACTTAGACCACTTCAGAATAACTTATTTATCCTCACAACATCCCATTCAGGAATGCTTGGAAGGTCAATGGAGTGTTGGTCAACCCAATGAGCATGAGTAAGAAGTCAAAGTGCCCATGGTGGGTATGTAAGGTTGTCTTCCTTACGTCTTCTTCATTTATTCAAATTTGATGGGTAAATAGATCGAAGATCCAACTTGGAGAATAACCGGGCTCTATGTAATTCATCCAAGAGTTCTTCCACTATGAGTATATGTAATTTATCCTTGATGCTTTGGACTTCAACTCCCTATAATCAACACAGGATCGCCTGAGTCATCCCTCTTTAGCACCAACAACACTGGAGCAAAGAAATGTCACTGACTGGAATGAATGATCCCTTGCTGCAACATGTCATTGCATTGTTGTTCAATCTCATAGAAGGGATACTTATAGGGAAGAACTACTGCGCTCGTGTCTGGCAAGAGAAAGTTGCAGTGGTCCTGCAACCTACGCAGCAGATGGCCAACATGATCCCCAAATAGTTAGGAATAATGGATGAGTAACATCTCTAGATGTCCAGTTGAAGAAGCTTGAGCCTGTAATGAATTTACATGGAAACTGTTTTTCTCTCCTTGAGAATTCAAACCAAATGTCATTGTAAGAACAGTAATGTCCAAACTGTGAGCCCCAGAGTTTGCAACCACCCAAAATCACGTCAAAACCTTCCAACGGAATAACATATAGGTCGTGAAGAAGTGCTCCCCGCTCACCTCCATTCCTACCATTTGACAAATCCTTAGACTTGGTGGTAGTTCTCTATCTGCTACCATGACACGCTTCCTTTCCTTCGACTGAACCTAAAACTGTAGATTGCATGTCACTGGTTATCCTATAAAGTTGCGTTGCGCGATTCAACCAAAATCAAAGTGGAGCTAACTTCTACCTTGGCTCGAAAATGCATAGTTTGAGAATTTTGAATTCGTGTAAGGGCACGTACGAAAATTTTTGGGCTCTCCCAAATCAGTAGCCGCATTATTGTCGTTTTTGTCATCCATTTCTGACAATAATAGTTTCTTTTATTAATGTCATGTTGTGCACAATTGAAAAAGAGCCTCTCGGCCATCTCCGCACACGATATATTTTAGATGAATGTGTGAGAGTTGGCCATAAGGGGGAACCCATTGGTTCCAGAGGTCTTTTAACAGAGGGCAGTTATCGGTTAGGTGTCCACACCTGCCAACCTTCCCTCGCATGGTCCATATCGAGACAACGGCCACAAACCCACACAAATTTCATAGAAGAAATGAAATTTTGTTTTTTTGTGTGTGTGTGGGGGGGGGGGGGGGGGGGGGTGGTCCTCGAGCGCAACATCTACATGAAGACGCCGCGGACCAACGGTAAAGATGGCTACTTGTTACTCGTAAAATTGTAGTCTCTATGCCAACAATGTTTGAAACTACCCCAACTACTCATCAATATGATCAGCCTGCTTTAGGGAGGATTACTCTTCCAAATGGTTGCTTCTCATTGGTGGCCTAAAGTGCATATTAAAAAGAATTTGAATTCGTCTCATGCCATGTGCGACTTTTCCATGTCCATCGGAGAACCCGCAACTGTGCCGCTTCAATGAGATTAACGGAGGCCAATCTATTCAGTCATTATTTTTGATTAAAAATAAATTGTTCATATCATGTGAATTATCCAATGGATCTTCTTTCCTGTTATACGTAAGAAATTCTAGCTTGACCAATTGCGGCACGACATTGTCACCATGTTAAGTACCTCATAGGTCCTGCAAGTGTCTCCATCACTGTGTAGTTGTGGAAGTATGAGACCATTAATGCATGTTGTCAGGCCGACAATGGCAATTTGTGTCTTTCTGGAGGTGCCATCAACTAGTTCATCATTTGTTGCATATGTTCCATCATCAGCTTGAGTTGGCCGTTTGCTTCCACTATGAAGAATGACTCTAATACCAAACTGTTACATGCCCTGGTGTATGATCACGTAAATCGGTGGGGCTGGTTGTTAGACGCTAGAAGGCTCGATGAGGTATGCTTGCTTCCCAAGAGCCTTGAGATCGCCCTATGGTGAGAGAAATAGTGGAGCCTAATTCGTGATGTTGTGAGAGGTGCTAGGTGGAGTTGAGAGGTGCTAGGTGGAGCTGAGAGGAGGCGTGACTTTCATAGGGATGCGCCTGAATGTCGTTGAGTGGGCGGTGAAGGGGGCGATAACTATGGGTAGTGAGTGGGAGCCCTAACCTCTTAAACAATGCACTAAAAAGAGATTTATTGCTTGCTTTGGAACTAATCTGTCGAGCCATAGCACCTATTACAATTATGTCCAACCTGAATAAGACAACACCAAACCATGTAAATTAAAACAAACGCTGAAACCAAAAATTAAAAATTGTGATAAATAAAAGATAAATTATTTCTTTGAGATGTTATTGAGGCTCTGGGCGCATTTATTGTGCCTGTATGTCCAACCACGAAGGCATCTTTTATCAGGGGGCAGTTATCAGTTAGGCATCCACACCCGTCAACCTTCTCTCACATGGTCTATATCGAGACAACCTCCACAAAGTCGCTCAAATTTTATAGAAGAATTGAGATTTTTTTCTGGGGGGTGGGGTGGGGGACTTGAGCGCAACATCTACATGAAGACGTCGTGGACCAGCGGTAAAGATGGCTACCTATTACTCTCGTAAAATTGTAGTCTCTATGCCAACAATGTTTGGAACTACCCCAACTACTCATCAATATGATCGGCCTGCTTTAGGGAGGATAACTCTTCCAAATGGTTGCTTCTCATTGGTGGCCCAAAGTGCATATTAAAAAGAATTGAATTCGTCTCATGCCATGTGCGACTTTTCCATGTCCATCGGAGAACCCACAACTGTGCCGCTTCAATGAGATTAACGGAGGCCAATCTATTCCACCGTTAATTTTTTTTAGAAATAGATTGTCATATCGACTCTAGAAGGCTCGATGAGGTGTGCTTGCTTCCCAAGAGCCTTGAGATAACCCTATGGTGAGAGAAATAGTAGAGCCTAATTCGACGTTGTGAGGTGTCGGGTGGAGTCGAGAGGAGGCGCGACTGGCATAGGGATGCGTCTGAATATTGTTGAGTGGGCGACGAAGGGGGCGATAACTATGGGTAGTGAGAGGGAGCCCTAACCTTTTAAACAATGCAGTAAAAATAGGTTTATTTCTTGCCTTAGAACTATTCTGTCGAGTCATAGCACCTATTACAATTCTGTCCAACCTAAATAAGACCACCAAACCATGCAAATTAAAACAAACACGGAAACAAAAAATTAAAAATTGTAACAGTTAAAAGATAAATTATCACTTTGAGATGTTATTGAGGCTTGGGGCGCATTTATTGTGCTTGTATGTCCAACCACAAAGGCATCCATAACATAGTCATGATTAATATTGAGAATTGTTATTGGTACCCCATAAATGAATATTTGTAACCCATTGATATTTGTACCCAATACGGATATTTGTACCCATAATTGATATTTATACCCATACATAGAAATCTTAAGAACACAAATTTTTAATTTCATTTTTTATAAATGGACAACACGGTGATTCATAAATGCTAAGATATAATGTTTCCATGAAATTTAAAAATTAAAAACATATTAATATCTTTATAAATGGACAACAAAGTCATTCATAGCTGCTAAGATATAATGCTTCCATGAAATTTAAAAATAAAAACATATTAATATCTTCATAAGCAAATTTGGAAAATCATCAAAATCTCCTTAACATCAAAATATCCTTTTCTGTCAAAATGAACTCCGCCTACAAGAATAATTGATTTAAATTAGCATTGTAGATTTAAAATAATAAATATATATTGGGCAATGAAAATATTTAAAATCACATACCTGACCACTTAAACTAGTCGTGTAACATATGAAATGTCTCATTCTTCTACGACTTGTTCATGAAATGTTCTCCACACCGGAAATATAGGAGGTAGTGGGCATTCATCTTTCATCCTCAAAAGAACGAAGTGGTTTTCATTTATAAATCCCATATGAATTGTCCTTCGAATTGTTGGTAGAGTTGAATGCAGTGGTAGAAAGGTGAATGATTGTTTGCTTGAAAAATGAACAAGTTGTATGTTGTAGCATGATGCAACAATTAGACCCATGTCGGGCATTGTCATCCATCTATCAAATGGGGCTGGCAAAACCCAACATACAAGTGATTTTAATAATTCTAATCTCCGTGAAGTTTCAAAAATTTATGTGTATAACAAATTATTTTCATGAAGCTCTCCCGCAAGATCATGTCTCACTTGCATCCAATTATCCCCCATATTTAGAGCAATACTAATGACTCTATATCCGCAATGCCCATCGCTCATAACATCAACAACATCAAGGAGATGTGATTGCATACTAGGTGGCATTTGGTTACGCACATTATCTAAAAAACCGCTCCCTGTACTTCTTAATTTCTTTGTCAACTTAGTTGATTTAATCTTTAACACTTCTTGTTTTTCCCTCAAAACATGCTCGAAATGTGATGGGTCTCTGTTGGTGGATTTATAATCTTCCATGAATTTCTTCAAACTCCCCCTTGGACGACCTCTCAATTTTGTAGGCAATTTAGGCTCCTTTGTTTGACTAGCATCCGGATTGATAATTTCTCGCAATTTCCTTTTAATTTCCCTTCTATGGAGATCACTTATGCCACTATATTTTTTCAGTATTCCCTCCACATCATTCTCTATGTCCATTGATTCTTCTTGTTCTTCCTTTATGTTCAAATCAGGCTTCTCATTCAAAGTTAATTATTTTCATTGTTTGTGTGCCATCCATAATGGTAATGCATTACCCTCTTTCATGTAAGAAACAAGCTCATGTGCACAAGGTAATCCAAGTGTATATCTGTTCTTATGTATACACTGCTCAAACTGAACGATCCCGGATTTTATGGACCCTTCCTCTTTTTTGTTTATATCTAAAGCAGCATTAGAAACACTGTCTATAAAATTTGCATATAACATACTTTTGTAACCTGGAAAAACTTGAATTTTACTTTGCCCAAAAAGTCGCTTGATTTCTGTATGCTGTAAAGTGATCATATTATCAAAAGTTTTCAATATGGTGGTTAGATTTCCGATTGATACTTCAAGAAATTTCTTGAGCTGGCTATGTCCCCCCTCTACACGATTTGTAGAAGTGTTTCCTAAATGCATGTACTTGTCAACCCATGCTGAAACAAACCTTTCTTTGCACGGCTCTAACCATGTATTTGTAACATAACTACATAACTTCAGGATATTTGCTAGAATAACCAGTCAACAATTCATTAAATCGCATTTGAAACTCGTTTTCAGTATTTGCATTTACTATAAGTTGCCAAACACCCAAAAAAATCACATTCCTTGCCATGTGCAATTTTTTTTACAATTTGCCAAAATATTACGGTGCATATGAACCTGATATAAAATGTTTTTAGCCCGTGGAAAAACATTCTTATCAAAAGTAAGCTTAAAACATTCAAGTGCCCATTTATAACTACCTTCATTTTCATTAGACATAAAGGCAAATGAACAGAAAAATGATTGATTGGTCGATGTAACACCAACTATTGAAAGCAGTGGCAAACGGTAGCGGTTCGTCTTATAAGTACAATCCGTCGTAAAGACATTTGAGAACATATTACTCCGCCGAACAGCAGTTGGATGTGCAAAAAAATTTGATGTGGAGCAATGGAGGACGAGTTTTGGGCCCATTTGGGCTGATTTGGCGACTTACCATATATGACATGCCCGGATCGACGATCCGACTCCGTGGATGCGTCCGGATTAGTGTTACTGTGTTACGAGTCAATTTCATATATAGCTCTGTATTTTTCGGTTATTATTTCATGTAGTTTTGGCACCGAAACCAACGACCAATCATAACGGTTGATTCCGGGTGCCCTAATTTTATTTCTTATAAATAAGATGCTTAGGGCTGCCATCATCTTCATTGCTGAAATTTGGAGACTTATCTTCCTCATTTCCGGTGATCTCCTCTGCGGGGCCGACTCCGTGGAGCCCCTTGGTGACGACTCCTTGGGTAAGTTATCTCATCTCCTCCTTGTTCTCCTTCCCCTCCACCAAAACAGCCACCCCTCCCTGTTTTCCTGCAGCCGCCAGCCCCCTCCTTGCTGTTCCTGCAGCCGCCAGCCCCCTCCCTGCTGTTCCTGCAAGCCGCCGGCCACCTCCCACCCTGTTTCCAGCAAAACGCCATTTCCCCCTCCCTGTTTCCTGCTAGCCTACGCCCCTCCCTCCCCATATCCAGCAACAACCACCTTCCTCTCATCCCCCTCCAGCCCCTCCACCAAGGCCGCCGGCCCTTCCCTCCTCCAGGACGCATATCCACACCCCTAAAACAGCCCGCCAGGCTATTTTCTGCCCCCAACCAGCACAGATTTGGACGATCCAGTCCCCCCTCTCATTCCCCTAATTGCTGCCGCCACCCCAAACAGTCATCCCACCATCAGATCTGCCCCGATCTGAGCATTTCAGCCCAGATCCAGCCCCTCCCAACCTCCAACCAGCCTTCCCCTTATCCGATCCAGTCTCCCCATCACCGGAACCCCTCTTTTACCCCTCCAACGTTCAGATTTTCTTTATTTACATCAGCCCTAATATTTGTGTTGTGTTTTGGATTGGAATTGAGTTGTAAAACACTGTTATCGTTTGAAATATTACATGCTTGCTTGGATGTTCATTTTATTATAGTTATTTGTGACTAGATTAATCTCCAACTGCAGGAAGGAATTATTTGTTGCGCACTCTTGCTTTGGCCCTCCATGGGGAGGAAAGCCTAAGCTTGTTCGCTCAATAAATTATCATGTCTTGCTATGAATTTATTTTGTGTGGGATGTTTGTACTTATTAACTAATTTGGGATTTAATTCGTCGGGCTTTGCATAGCATGTGAGGTTAGGTCGCAGATATTTCGCCGCTTATAGATTCGTCCTGCGTCAATTGGTATCAAAGCGAGGTTACGCGCTCTTTTTGATACGCAGTTGTAGAGTCTATAAGTTTTTCATTATGTCTAGGTGTCACGATTATTCCTCCCCTCACTTTGGAGGTCTCGAGTCCACTAGCACCCGCTCTCACAGAGCCCCGTCAGGGAGATCTTCGCGTTACTACGACGATTATTCTCGATCGCAGCACACCACTTTTAGAGATCGTGTTGACCCACCGACACGAGACCACTACACTAGAGACGATCAGTATAATGATTGTCGTCGTTCATATCCATACACGCGAGCGGATCGTGTTGATCCTTCGACACGACTCGGTTATTTTAGTGATGATTATTATGAGAATCGTTGTTCCGAGAGAGATCTTGAGAGTCAGTTTCGTACTGCTGCTCCTTCCTTTGACGGCTCTTCGAGTCCCGAGTCTTTCAGTTATTGGCTCGTGGACATGGAGTATTATCTTGACCATTTTGAGGTATTCGGTGAGCGTCGCGCCAAGTTTGCGAAACTTAGACTTTTAGATCAGGCGAGGGCATATTGGTATAGCGTTGAGAGGACCCGTGAGCGAGATCGTCTACATCGTATCACTAGTTGGGTGGACATGAAGCATATATTGTGTCAGAGGCATCTTCCGTCCTCGTATCAGACTCGTTTGCTCGACCAATTATTTTTCCTTCAGCAAGGATCCATGTCCGTCGCTGAGTACAGGGATCGCTTTGATGAGTTAGTTGTGAGGAGCGATATCCGAGAGGACCCAGCCATGACCTCTTGCAAATTTCAGTTTGGCCTTCGATCAGACATTCGTACTAATGTGATTTATCATAGCTCGAAGTCCCTCGAGCAGACATATCAGCTCGCCCTTCGTTATGAGCAGTCTTTGAGAACCGCAAGAGCTAGTCGATTAGATTCTCACATTGATCTTCGCGGTACGTGTCCCTCCCATACTGAGGTCACTTCGACGCCTATTATTGTTACATCAGACATGACTGAAGTGATACCTGATACGGATTGCTCTAACCCCAGTGATGTGCTTAGCCCAGTGAGTGACCTGTCTCTTGTTTTTCACCCGACTCTCGTGACCCCGACTGAGAGTGAGCCTGAGCGACCTCTTGAGCCTATAGTGTCATGTCCCTCACCCACACCACCACCTCTGACATGTCATGAGTTGATTAACACCCCTACCCTGGACTCATGTCTTGACACCGCACCCACAGACCCATTCTTGAGCGTAGATCTATGTCGCTCTCCCATTATCATGGCCCTGAGTCACATCGCGACCGAGAGCCTAGTGTTGATCTCGTAGTGGTCATGTCATCCATTCACAGGGACACTACCCCTTATGTTGGTACTCATCTGGAGGACTTTGAACCTAGTGACGAGTTCCATGATGAGCCCTCAGTTGAGCCTCCTGATGATCCCCAACATCCTGGTGAATATGAGATTTAGGTGAGGCGCTTGTTTACGAGTTTCGAGTTATTGACGTCTCTTTCCCTACCATCTCTGGCCTTGCCCCAGAGGATGGGTCGTGAGTGGAGTAAGACGTATGTAGGGACTACCTTGAGCACACTAGAGCCTACTCATATTTTGAGGACCTACGTTATGACACATCTCACTCGTGATGAGTTTTGGGACACACCACCCGCTGACCCGCCCGATGAGTTCTTTCTTGTTGGAGACACTCACCACACCCTAGAGCCGCGTCCTCTAGTCGGTGTACTTGATTTTCACTCAAGTGGTCGCCTCCTTCGCGATGGCTTTTCATACACCCCCTGGTGAGTCCCCCTGACGTGTCACGTTCCCTGAGAGACATTTCGCTCTTTACGAGCTCGTATTTGAGTATAGTTGTCTCTCTCGATCATCTAAGCACTCGTCTCACACGAGATGAGTTTTTCTACACTCCTCCGAGAGAACCTCCTGATAGGCCACCTCATTTGTTAGATTTTCAAGTGGTTATTAGCCTTTTCCGTAGCGAGTATGTTGTGTCCGTCATGTTTCATTTGCATCATTTGCATGAGTATGTTGAGTCGTTTCTTCATCATTTGCATAAGTCTGTTGTGTTGTCTGTTCTTCGTTTGCATGTATGTCATGAGTCGGTCCGACGAATAATCCATATTAGTAATAAATATTGTAAATCACATGCGGATGTTCATTGACACGTGCAAGTACTTCATGAAGGCGAGCATGTGATGGTGAGAATCTGCGTTGTGAGGCTCTGTGCAAGGCTTGCTAAACGCTTGAGCGTTAGGCGAATGGGTCCCTACTCAGTCCTGAGACGCATCTGGACAAATGCTTATCAGCTGGACATCCCCGCGAGCATGGGTACCCATACTGTGTTCAATGTCGAGGACCTGACACCCTACTTTGCATCTCACGAGTATTCAGCCCCACATCTTGGCGGCCCTCCCGAGCCTTTACCACCGTTTTTACCACCCACCACTCCGTCTACCCTCGA
Source organism: Dactylorhiza incarnata (assembly GCA_033032865.1). Lineage (NCBI taxonomy): Eukaryota > Viridiplantae > Streptophyta > Magnoliopsida > Asparagales > Orchidaceae > Dactylorhiza > Dactylorhiza incarnata. Next base: position 663,687 of record JAWHQI010000147.1, read on the forward strand.
GCCATTGCCACCACACTCGTTGCCCCGTTCTCAGCCCACCTCTGACCCTTACTTACCCGCGATGTTGTCCCCAATGGCTTCACCATTGGCACCTCAGATTCCACCGGATACTTCTACTAGAGTGTTGAGAGTTGAGTGTATCACAGAGATCATTGCGCTTGAGTCCGTCCCCTCTACAGGCGGTCTTGTGTGCCGCTACCTGGTTTGCTGGCGCAGACCCTTCACCGGCGACACCGGGATGCAACCAGCAGAGCTTTGATCGATTTAACCCCCGGACTTCGACTTCAGTACGTCCGTCTCCACTCATCGGGGATGGAAGCCTTCAGTCCGGAGGAGTTGATTGGCGAGGCCACTTTTCAGCGACGACACTTGGATGACCTCTGGCGGGCCTCTTCGAGTTTTTACCCAGCATACGACGAGAGAATTCTGACCCCTATTCATCGGGAGATGAATTCTTTCAAGCCCGGGAGATTGATGCGGAGAAGTGGAGGATGAGTTTTGGGCCCATTCAGGCTGATTTGGCGACTTACCATATATGGCGTGCCCGGATCAACGATCTGACTCCGTGGATGCGTCCGGATTCGTTTTGCGAGTCAATTTCATATATAGCTTTGTATTTTTCGGTTATTATTTCATGTAGTTTTGACCCCGAAACCAACGACCAATCATAACGGTTGATTCCATGTGCCCTAATTTTATTTCTTATAAATAAGATGCTTAGGGCTGCCGTCATCTTCATTGCTGAAATTTGGAGACTTATCTTCCTCATTTCCGGTGATCTCCTCTGCAGGGCCGACTCCGTGGAGCCCCTTGGTGACGACTCCTTGGATAAGTTATCTCATCTCCTCCTTGTTCTCCTCCTTCCCCTCCACCAAAACAACCACCCCCTCCCTGTTTTCCTGCAGCCGCCAGCCCCCTCCCTGCTGTTCCTGCAGCCGCCAGCCCCCTCCCTGTTGTTCCTGCATCCGCCAACCCCCTCCCTGCTGTTCCTGCAAGCCGCCGACCACCTCCCACCCTGTTTCCAGCAAACCGCCATTTCCCCCTCCCTGTTTCCTGTTAGCCTACACCCCTCCCTCCCCATATCCAGCAACAACCACCTTCCTCTCATCCCCCTCCAGCCCCTCCACCAAGGCCGCCGACCCTCCCCTCCTCCAGGACGCATACCCGCACCCCTAAAACAGCCCGCCAGGCTTTTTCCTGCCCCCAACCAGCACAGATTTGGACGATCCCGTCAGATACAGTCCCCCTCTCATTCCCCTAATTGCTGTCGCCAGCCCAAACAGTCATCCCACCATCAGATCTGCCCCGATCTCGGCATTTCAGCCCAGATCCAGCCCCTCCCAACCCGGAACCCCTCTTTTAGCCCTTCAACGTTCAGATTTTCTTTATTTACATCAACCCTAATATTTGTGTTGTGTTTTGGATTGGAATTGGGTTGTAAAACATTGTTTTCGTTTGGAATATTACATGCTTGCTTGGATGTTCATTTTATTATAGTTATTTGTGACTAGATTAATCTCTAACTGCAGGAAGGAATTATTCGCTGCGCGCTCTTGCTTTGGCCCTCCATGCGGAGGAAAGCCTAAGCTTGCTCGCTCAATAAATTATCATGCATTGCTATGAATTTATTTTGCGTGGGATGTTTTTATTTATTAACTAATTTGGGATTTAATTCGTCAGGCTTTGCATAGCATGTAGGGTTAGGTCGCAGATATTCCGCCGCCTATAAATTCGTCCTGCGTCAAAATTACTCTGTAGTTGTAATGTACTCTCATTTACTTGGGTGAAGTTAATGTATCCTGAATCACTAATGCATTTGAACAAGTGTTGGATTGGACTTCCACCTTCTAGTTGTGTTCTATATAGCTTAGCCTTCACATTGTATATCGTTATAATGGTTGTAGTATTATCCAGATTTCTCTTCTTTAACATGGACAAAATTTTACGAGGCTTACATCCAGCCTTGTACATTTCCTCGACAATCCTGTGTCCATTCACATCTAGTCTACCGGCATATGGACGTGCTTCAAGATGAACAAACTCATGATTGTGCATACCATGTGTAACTTCAATTTTCCATTCATTGTTCTCATTTTTCTGTCCTTTAAGTGCAAATTTACAGCCACAACACTTGGAACTAGATTTTCTGATATTTCTCTTAACATACCCTTTCTTTTTTTGAGTATCCAGAGGTAAGCCACCTCTGTCACAACCCAAAATAACTCTAAGCGTTGCTCTATCATTGAGTTTATCTGCCCTTGTTATAATAATGACAAACCCAACTGTTTGGCAACATTCCTAGCCCACTCAATCAAATGTTCTTTGCTTTCAAAACTTATGGATGTGCAAAAGTGCATTCCAACATCTTTGGAAAATTTAGGATTTTCAAACAAGATCACCTCTTTGGAACTCATGATTAATTCACTGAATCCTACACAGACATAAAACAAAAACTATTGAAAAAAAGATGGGAAATTTTGAGGAACTTAGAGGAAGAATCAAGAGACGCCATGGCCGGGAGATCCCTCTTCATCCTCTACAATTTTCCATACAGAGGTTGAGAAGTTACCTGGACTCGGTGGAGTCACCGAAGGAGGCAAGCCGGAATCAGAAAATGAGGCGAGGTCGGGCTGCAAGGGAGCAATGGCGGACGACTGGAATCAATGGACCACCGACTGGGTAGAGGGGCGGCGGCCGACGAGGGAGCAAATGACCACCGGCTGGATAGAGGGCCGGCGGCCGGCGAGAGAGCAAAGGACCACCGTCTGGATAGGGTGGCGTCGGGCGTCGCCGTCTGGAAAGGTCTCAGCGGAACGCGTCGATGTCAGGCTACGAGGGATCAAGGGCCCATGTCGGGAAGGCGTCGACAGCTTGATAGAGGGGCGGAGGGCGGCGAGGGAGCAGAGGCGCTGGCGAGGTCTCAGCGGCTAGGGTTTCGAGCGCTGGAGAGGCCTCGGCGGACTGAGTTTAGGGCTGCGAGAGAGCATGCGTTATTTCGGGTACAAATATCTGATGAGTTCCAAAATAAATAAGGCTAAAATTTCTTATATTTTGGGTGTGAATATCCAATTATGGGGTGTGAATAACAATACCCTTAATATTTTGTCTTGCAAATTATGCATGTTTGTTGCATGGACTTTTTCACCATATTTTTTATCTTCATGATAGACCCTAGACTTAAAAAGATGTTCTATATTAGATTTGACATCAAAGCTTAAACTGCATCACAATGTCTTATAGACATGGGACATAATATCATTGTTTGTTAAAATGACCAAAAAATATGCAATAAAAAGAAACTTTTAGCTATTATCCTAATCAATTTCAACTTAATTATCATTGAGTACTAGTGATATCAGAGCAATATCTATATCTACTTGTATGATCTATAAGCAAGGATGTAGTTAGAGTGAATCCATGATTCTGATACGAATATGCCCTGCTTGGTAAGTGTCACGCACTCGGACGACCGGTCACACTCATGAGAGTTCTTTTATAGATTTATTTACCTTTTATTGATAATATCATAGCTATAATTAATTATATATCTCTTTTAGTATAGTTCGTCATGTAGTGGATCTCCATCCTACATAAGGAGTTACATATGGAGAGTTAGCTTATCTGGGATATTAATGTGTTTGACTCTCTTCAGAGAGAAAGACTCTTAAGAGGGATCTTGCTCTCAAGAATTCAGATAAAGAGCATCTCTTAGTATTAATGTATATTCGTCCTCTTTAATTCAATATATTTCATTCTTCTATAGCCTACAACTATCAATTGATCCGACCTCCGGTCTTCGCGCACCACCAAAAACTGGACTTCAGGAACCAGCGTTCGCATTCCCCTCCTCCATGGACATCACTACGGAATTGTTGCATGCACACTTCAACAAGTTACACACCATCATGGACGATCTCCAATGGTACACACACTTCACCAATGACTCCCCTACTCCGACCACTATAGACGACCCCTTCGACAACTCCACGGATCCCACTCCTGCCATGCTCTCCACTGGTGTCGATGACCTAGTTCTCACTCCAGTTCTGCTCTGCCCTACCCACACACAGCTAGCCTGCTCGCATAGGCCTTCACCTCACTTCCCGAAAATAAGCTACCGTCCTTGAGATACTCGACAACACGCAAAGGTAGTAATCAGAGAAAGTTCCTTTTTTGCATTACATGGATGACTTTCACTTAAATGTAATGACTCATTCAAAGCATATGATCTCAGCGAACAAAAGTTCACTGAATAAATCACACCGACATTGTTACGCCCCCGTTACGCTTTGCGGGGCGTCAATATACTCGGCGCAAAGGAGCAACGAACAACGGGGCTGAACCTTCCGGTTCAGCCCCCACTCACTGAACCGGCCGGCCGGGGCTGAACCAAGCGGGTTCAGCCCCATTGGGAGGGGCCGGCCGGCCCCTCTCTTGCCCGGGTATTTATACCCGGGTGGCTCCTTTGGGATGGAGACAAGTATTATTACAAGGTATTTCTCCCCCCTCTTCCTCTCTAACCCTAGTTTTCCCTTAGTTTCTCCTAGTTCTATCTTCTTCCTCTAGCGTTCATAACATTTGGTATCAGAGGTGTTCCTTCCTCCACTATGGTGACTACGCACACTCAAGAGGAGTCCTCACGGCTGGAAACTTTGGAAGAGAATGTGGTTGGCTTGACGGATTCGATGGCGGCTATGGAAGGGAGGATGGTGACCCAAATGGAGGAGTTAAAATCTCTGCTGAGAGGAAAGGGGTCGGCGAGCACAGATCCCGTCGGATCAGGCCCCGATAGCGCCGATCACGCTCGATCGGTCCTACCAGGAGACGGCGGGGTGCGGGTCGACGGGAATCAACCGGGCGCAGCGTGGCAAGGCTCGACAGCGGCGGGGCTTGGTCCAGCGGGCTCGATCCCGACGATGGCGGCATACGGGGGACTCGGCGAGCCGGGATCGAGTCGGGGACAGGCGCGGCAAGGCTGGGCGGACCCGATAGGGCATCGACGGGGCTGGGACGATCCGTCTGGGCTCGGGCGACCCCCAGACCTAGCGGGACAGGGTCGGCAGGGCTGGGCGGAGCCGACAGGGTTTCGCCGTGACTGGGAAGAGCCGGCTGGGCATTGGCGACCTCCAGAACTCGCGGGACAGCAAAGAGGGGGGCTTCTCCCTCCTCCCCGTGGATTTGGGCCGCCGGGTATGGCCGGATTTGGACAAGCATGGGGCGGACAACCACCACCTCCTCCTTGGGGAAACGGTCAACACCAAGGATATGGAGGATTTGAGCACATGGATCCAGGAAGACGGGAAGGGGGCCACGGCGCACCACGTTTGGCTCCAGGGCTGTCTCGCATGTACTTCCCGGAGTTCAGTGGTGGCGACGCTTTAGAATGGATCCAGAAGGCCGAATTATTTTTCCAGTATCAAGATGTGCCAGAGGGGCAGTGGGTGCAATTGGCATCCTTTCATTTGAAGGATGACGCTTACCAATGGACGCAGGGGTTCTTGAGGGGACGCGATCACATGCCGTGGGGAGAGTTTGTGGACGGGTTTGTGGCCCGATTCGGACCATTGGAGTATGAGAACGTTGAAGCCCTCCTTCAAAAACTTCGACAGAAAGGCTCGGTGACGGAGTACCGCACTGAGTTCGAAAAATTGGCAAATCGGGTGCAGTGGCCGGAAAGGACACTCTTTAGTTGCTTCATATCAGGTCTCAAGGAGCATCTCCGTGATGAGGTGCAGGCGCTTATGCCTCGTTCGTTAAATCAAGCCATCACTTTGGCCCGTATGCAAGAGGAGAGGTTCAACCGGCAGCGGGCACGTGCTACGAGCAGGCCATCTGGGGCCCCAGTCACGGCAGCTCGGCGGGAGCCGCCAACGGGCAGCAAGCCGACAGTGACTCGTCTGTCGTGGAGTGAGCTCGCGGCCCGAAGGGAGAAGGGGCTATGTTTCAACTGCGACGAGAAGTTCATTCCGGGCCATAAATGCCAGAAAATACAGGTCTTCATGTTACACGAGGATACGGAGGACGAGCCGGCCCCAGGAGAGGAGGTGGAGGTGGACTTGGAGGAGATCGAGTTCGGGGTTTCCATACATGCTCTTGAAGGGTGCGCTCCTCCGCTTACCATGCGTCTAGCGGGTCGGATTGCCCAGGAGAAGCTTACTATCTTGGTGGACAGTGGGAGCACCCACAACTTTATTCATCCAGCGGTGGCTAAGCGCGTTGGATTTGTGATCGACAAGGGAGCTGCCTTTCATGTTATGGTGGCGGATGGTAGCAAACTGCAGTGTGAAGGGGTGTTAAAAGGGGTGGAGCTGCGGATACACGGTTATGTGGGACGCACCGACGTCTATCTATTACCCATTCGGGGCTCCGACATGGTGTTAGGGGTGCAGTGGCTTCGCCAGTTGCAGCGGGTGACATTCGACTGGGAACATATGACGATGGAGTTTGTTCATGGGGAGAAGCAGTTCTGCCTGCGGGGTATCATATCATCTCCTATCAAGGAGATTGCTCTTCGTAGCATGCAGCGATTAGGCGACGAAGGAGGGATGATGGCCATCCTCCGGGAAGTTCAAGCCGACGACACCGCTTCATCCCAGGTACCAGTTCAGTTACAGTCACTTCTGACAGACTATTCTGATGTTTTTCAGGAGCCACGCACCTTGCCACCGCCCCGATTTCGGGATCATCACATTCCGCTCAAGGCGGGAGCCGAACCCACAAATATTCGGCCATATCGCTACCCTCATATTCAAAAAGCGGAAATTGAGCGTAGTGTCCGCGAGATGCTGGAGGCAGGCATTATACAGCCGAGTACAAGTTCCTTCTCGGCACCCATTATTTTGGTCAAGAAAAAAGACGGTTCTTGGAGATTCTGTGTGGACTACCGGGCTTTGAATAGTGCCACGGTAAAGGATAACTTTCCGATCCCTCACATCGAAGAGTTACTGGATGAGCTGCATGGGGCACACAGATTTACCAAGCTTGATCTACGATCAGGCTACTACCAGATTCGGATGGCGGAGGAGGACGTTCATAAAACAGCGTTTCGGACACATGACGGCCACTATGAGTTCTTAGTCATGCCCAATGGGGTGACCGAAGGACCCTCCACCTTTCAGGCCAACATGAACGACATGTTTCGGGATTTCTTGCGGATCTTTGTATTGATCTTCTTTGATGACATCCTCATCTACAGCGCCAATTGGGAGGAGCATGTAGGCCATGTCGAGCAGGTGTTGGGCCGACTTCGTCAGCATCGGCTCTATGCCAAACGCTCCAAGTGCTCTTTCGGCCAAGAGGAGGTGGAATACTTGGGCCATTTGGTTTCCGGCCAGGGGGTGCGGGCCGACCCGCAGAAGATTCAGGGCATGCAGTCGTGGCCGCGCCCTGTTACAGTTCGTGCGTTGCGGGGTTTTCTTGGGCTTACAGGATATTACCGGCGGTTTGTCCGGGATTACGGGAAGATCGCTCGCCCCTTGACTCAGCTGCTACAGAAGGATTCTTTCTCTTGGAGCGAGGAAGCTGAGGAGGCATTCCAGGCCCTCAAACAGGCCATGACTACCACTCCGGTTCTTGCTTTGCCGGATTTTACCAAGGAGTTTATTCTGGAGACGGATGCGTCCGGTGTGGGCATTGGAGCGGTGTTGATGCAGGCGGGGCGGCCGTTGGCCTTCTACAGCAAGGCTCTGGCTCCACGCACTTTGGGTTTATCCACATACGAGAAGGAAATGCTGGCTATCATTCATGCGGTGGCCCTATGGCGGCCCTATTTGTTGGGACGGCACTTTACTATCCGTACTGATCACCAGAGTCTGAAGCATTTTTTGGAGCAACGGGTCTCCTCTCCTCTGCAGCAAAAGTGGGTTACTAAACTTCTTGGCTACGATTATGAAATTGTCTATCGCCGGGGTAAGGAGAACGTGGTCGCGGATGCTCTTTCCCGCATACCGGAGAGCACTCTCGCTCACATCTCGGGTCCGTTGGTGGACTCCTTGGAGGATATTCAGGAGGAGGTCTTGAGGTCAGATTCCTTACGTCCCTTGGTGGAGGCTTTGCAACGGGGCGAGACAGTGGCTGCGGGTTATCACTTGTGTAATAGCCGGTTATATTATCGGGGCCGGGTGGTTGTGCCCGCCGATTCAGCATGGAAGACGGTTATGATGCATGAGTTTCACTCTTCGCCGACTGGAGGGCACGCAGGGGTGCTCCGCACCCTCCAGCGGGCACGAGCTAATGTCTTTTGGGCCGGTATGCGACGGGACATACAACAGTTTGTACGACAGTGCGACGTCTGCCAACGACAGAAATATGAGACGTCCTCTCCGGCTGGCCTACTGGTTCCCTTGGAGATTCCACAGCATATCTGGGATACGGTCTCCCTTGACTTCATTGATGGACTGCCCAAGTCCAAAGGCAAGTCGGTGATATTGGTGGTGGTTGACAAACTCTCTAAGTACGGACACTTCATATCTCTCAGTCATCCGTATACTGGCGAGTCCGTTGCCGCGCTCTTTGCTCGGGAGATTGTTCGCTTACACGGCCTTCCTCGTGCCATCATCTCGGACCGAGACCCTACCTTCGTCAGCGGCTTCTGGAGGGAGCTTTTCAGGTTGCAGGGTACTCGCTTACATTTCAGCACGGCGCACCATCCCCAGTCGGACGGCCAGACTGAGGTTCTCAACCGAGGGGTCGAGACATATCTTCGCTGCTTTGTCATGGACGAGCCACGCAGCTGGCCGGACTGGTTACATTGGGCGGAATACTGCTACAACACGTCCTATCATACCGCCAGCAGGATGACACCGTTTGAGGTCGTTTACGGGCGGCCACCCCCGACGTTGGCTAGCTACGAGCCGGGTAGTACGGCTATCCCGGCAGTTGAGCGGGCTCTTCGTGATCGGGATCACATGCTGGTCACCCTTCGGGATAATCTTCGCCTTGCGCAGGATCGAATGAAAACGCAGGCGGATAAGCACCGCAAGGAACGGGAGTTCGTGGTGGGTGACAAAGTGTTTCTGAAGCTCCAGCCCTATCGGCAGTTGTCGGTTGCTCATCGCGGCAATCAGAAGCTGTCCCCTTGCTACTATGGTCCCTTTCGTGTACTCAGAAGGGTGGGACCGGTAGCTTATACTTTGGCCTTGCCAGAAGGCTCCCGCATTCATCCGACTTTCCATGTCTCCTTGCTTAAGCGGAAGGTGGGCACTCAGGTTCAACCCAGCACTCTTCTACCCGATACTACTTCTTCGGGTGAGTTACGCCCACTTCCGGAGGACATCGTGACGCTTAGGTGGAAGCACCGGGGCACGGAGTACCGCCCTGAACTTTTGATCAAGTGGAAGAATCTCTCGTCCGCACATAATTCTTGGGTGGATTTCTTGGATTTGAAAGCTCTCTACCCCGACTACCACCTTGAGGACAAGCTGGTTCTTGATGGGGAGGGGAATGTTACGCCCCCGTTACGCTTTGCGGGGCGTCAATATACTCGGCGCAAAGGAGCAACGAACAACGGGGCTGAACCTTCCGGTTCAGCCCCCACTCACTGAACCGGCCGGCCGGGGCTGAACCAAGCGGGTTCAGCCCCATTGGGAGGGGCCGGCCGGCCCCTCTCTTGCCCGGGTATTTATACCCGGGTGGCTCCTTTGGGATGGAGACAAGTATTATTACAAGGTATTTCTCCCCCCTCTTCCTCTCTAACCCTAATTTTCCCTTAGTTTCTCCTAGTTCTATCTTCTTCCTCTAGCGTTCATAACAGACATTAACCTCCTTGCTCCACGCATTGCCACCCCGCCATCCTCCAAGTCTCCGTCCATGACAGCCCCGTCCCAGCGGCTCCGCTACGCTATGTTGCTAAAGACGCGCCTAAGGCTCAAGACTCACCAAGCTCAGAAGTTTGCATCTTTGGAGTATAAAAGTCACGCATGAATGAGATTTCTGTTGTGATTTTTTTTAATAAAGAAACAAATAATATAAGAACTCAATATTTTTACATGATTTAATATTTGTGAAACATAATTGACCGTTGAGACTTAAAATATGATGCAAGTGACTATATTGATTCTATTTTTAGGAGATATTATGATAGTAATGAATAATTAATGAGTAGAATAGATGAAGATGATCAAGAAGATGAACTGATGTTTGATGTTGATTGTTTAAAATGGATGTAGTTGCGTCTTACCATCGTCAGGCGCGCGCCTGCGCCTTGAGCCTAGACTCCAAGATCTCTTTGCGCCTTGGTGTGCCTTGAGTCTTTAATAACTAAGTCGTCACGTTGTTAGACCAAGCAACGCCGACTCCGCACCCCCAGCCCTAGCAGCCTTGCTGCCGCAACACACACGTCGCCCAATTCTCCAATTTCCGTGCATGCCGAAGCGTGTCTCAGGCCTTAAACACCTCTCCTACACTCCACGCCAAATGCCTTGATTCCCCTATTGACACCAAACAATCCAACTTTATTTTTTTCTATCGTGGGCCCCATCGACAGACCTAGCAAACTTTATGCGCCATGAACCCATCATATACTCATCTCCTACCCATTTTCAATATATATTCTTTAATTACTTCTTTCCTTTGGCCCATTGCTGGTACCACTATACAAATCCTTTCCTTACAAATTTTTAACCAGACTTGCACCATCACATATTCACCCAACCGAACAGTCATCTTTCCCTTACACTTAATGGACCCCATCAATTCCTTCCTACGATAGATAATTCCATCTTCACACCACGTCATCGTTTTAATTTCATATAACTACTACTTTCCTCCACTGGCATCTCCTCCGTTATTCCTACTATCATCATGACTCCGGCCGAAGCCTTGACCCAACTGGCGTGCTTCCACCGCAACAAATGCCTTCAAGTTCGACTTCCCTCGCTTGACCTTGGGAATAATGTCGATTTTACAGATGGGTGTATTAACACGATACGCCCTGGTGGATAAGTGTCATGCACGCTTGGATGATCAATCTCACTTCGCAAGAGTTCTCTCAGAGACACAATTACCTTTAATGGATAATATCATAGCCACAATTATTTATGTATTTTATCTTTTGGTACGATTCGTGTTTATGTATTTATTTAGTGTGTTTGGCTCTCTTCGGAGAGAAAGAATCTTAGCGATATCCTTCCCTCAAGTTTTCAAATAGAAAGTATGTCTTGATATTATTTATTCACCGTTCCTCTTTAATCCAGTGTATTTCGTCCTTTGATTCCCCGCAATTATCAATTGAGTAGGTAAGTTTTTTAATAACAATCTCCACATGTTTATCTTCATTGGAAATGATTAAATGTGATGTTGGATGCATTGTTGTAGATTTTGCCTGACGTGTTTGACATGTCAGTCGACATAAAGAATTTGAGGAAAAAACAACACGACGTCAACATTTTAAGCAAAAATACCAATTTTGAAAATGTCGCCTGATATCGGTTTTACCCGATATAACAAGCAATATCTTGCGGCCAATATATTAGCGAGTATACATTTTTTTTTCATTTTTAAGTGACTAAGCAGTACTATATTTTGTTTCTTGCTTCATTTAGTGCATTTCTCTGAGCCTAGTTTCGACAACCGAGCAGGAATATTTTGTTTTGTGTTCATTACTTCATTGTAATCATATTATTACATGGTTATTGTGTAATTTATAAACATACATCATGTGTACAATTGTACATATTTACAAAATTGTGTATATATATAGAGAAATTTATTTAAATATGAAAATCTGACATTTTAAAATATCTCTAATATATTCTCCGCAATTCGACATCTGGCATTTCAAACTCAAATCGATATGAATCCGACATCAGACATTTCAAACTCAAATTAATATAAACCCGACATCAAACATCTACAATTTTGGTTGGATATAATTAAATCGTGATGATTCTCCTTGTTGCTTTAATGATGATGATGTGATTACATCAGTTATCTACTACGCACTTGTAATTTCTAGATGGTGATGATAGACCCGACTATCATCGACAAATAGTTGAATTAAACTACGAGATACAACTTATTGAGACATTCCCGATACTAACTCTTGAGGGCAGAGAGACACTCTCCTATGGGAGCCTAAACCTATACAATGATCCAATATGCCTTCCTCTCATACTAAGGGATCCTTATATAGGTGGAGACCCGTTACAAGACAAAATACATTAAAAGACACAAATGTCGCTAGGGCTACATAGACTACTACTAGTGGGCGCGTGACATTACCCGGGAGTCATCTTTGTATCAACACCTCCTCCTGAAAATCGACCTTGCCCTCAAGGTCGAGGTTCGAGGGGTCCATTCCTTGGGACTTGGGAGTCATCTTTGTAACAACACTCTGTTAGGGGTAAGGCTTCACCCGTACCTGTGGGCAATACCAGCTGCTCAAATACCGCACCACGCGAAACAGTCCACGACAATGATCCATAGTGGCCCCCAATCGGGATCCCCTAACAGGGCCGCGGCCCCCACACCCCAACCGTCTCCTCAACCAGTTTAATTGAGGCGGGTTGTTGAGGCTGGGATTCGATCCCCATACCTCCTTGATAAGGAGCCTTCAACACGACTCTCATCACCAACTGAGCCGCGGTATCGAGCATCTCCCGTGTTGAAGGCTCCTTATCAAGGAGGTCGGGGGTTCAAGCACCGACCTCAACAACCCGCCAGTGATTAAACTGGTCCTGGAGACGGGTTGGGGTGTGGGGGTCGCGGCCCTGTTAGGGGCTCCGGATTGGGGGCCACTCTGGATCATTGTCGTGGACTGCTTCGCGTGTTGCGGTATTTGAGCAGTGGTATTGCCCACCGGTACGGGAGAGCCTTACCCCTAACATAAAAGTGCACTTTTATGTTAGGGGTAAGGCTCTCCCGTACCGGTGGGCAATACCAGCGGCTCAGTCGCGGCTCAGTTGGTGATGAGAGCCGTGTTGAAGGCTCCTTATCAAGGAGGTTGGGGGTTCAAGCCCCGACCTCAACAACCCGCCAGTGATTAAACTGGTCCTGGAGACGGGTTGGGGTGTGGGGGCCGCGGCCCTGTTAGGGGCTCCGGATTGGGGGCCACTATGGATCATTGTCGTGGACTGCTTCGCGCGGTGCGGTATTTGAGCAGCTGGTATTGCTCACCGGTACGGGAGAGCCTTACCCCTAACACACACTCCTCCTAAAAATCGATGATGTAGACCGCGACTCAAGAGCTTTATAATTGAATTTTAAAAATAAAATAATGATCAAATTAAATTAAGAGGCGCGCACTCAAATCCTTGAGTAAATGAATTAGGTGATTAACCTAAGTATAGTGTGATGCTCTCAAGTAACTATCACTCAAACGTCGGACGTCACGAAAATGAGAATCCACAGACACGAGCAAAATACAAGAGAAAGGCTCAAGAATATTTTAATTAATTGACGAAAAACAAAATTAAGGCAAGCTCTGAAATATAAAGACGAAAAAGATATAGCATAATGTAATTTCTAACTTGCAGAGAGCTAGAGACCCGACGAGAAGTATACCTGCAGGAGACGAGTGTGTCGTCTGATTCAATCCAAACAAGGAAGAATTGTGGCTGAAAGAGGCAAACATACATGTGAAGGCTTTGTATGTTGGGTGGATGCACAGAAGATGGTTCGGTGAATCGGCCAGTGGAGTCGGAAACCTGTGAAGGGGCAGGTGGAGGCGGCACTAGAAATCAGAGTAGGAATGAGGGATGCCGCCGAGCTCTTGTAGCATGAGTCATGACTGACGAATCCAACGAAGAGGCGTCAAAAACTATCGAAACGGGAAGAGAGGCGGTCGTCGAAGACTTAGGTGACGTCGGCCGGTGGAGACGAGGTCGGCGAGAGCGTCTGGGAGCGGAGATGCAGTCGGCATTCGTCTGGATCGTCAGGCTGGTCTTATCGGGAAAACAGAGAGGATCTATGTTTCCCGATTTCTCCCAAGCTGTTCAAAGATAAGCGTTGGGGTGTCTAGGGTACTAGTTAAGGCGAAAGTGGTCTAATTGGAAGCGTTGGCGGCGGGCCGATCAACGGGGGCCCAGGTAGTAGCCGTGTTTCCAAGCGATGGAGAGGTGATGAGGATTTCGGCGTTGGCAGCGGTTGGTGGGTTGGAGAGAGCAGTCAGGTTGTCGACCCGGAGGTGGGGCTGCAGACCCCTGATAAAGTACACCTGATAATGGTCTGGGGATATTCCAGGGACGTGCGTGGTGACCTTGATGAACTCAGTGATGTAGGTGGCGACAATGTCATACTGACGAATGAAACTGAGGCGTTCATATGCATAACCCGCTTGGCAGGTGTCAAAGTGACATGGGAGTTCCTCTTTCAGTATTGGCCACGAGAGGTCAGGGACATGTTGGCAACCTGAAACAGGTGATAAAGCACCCAGTGTAGCATCAAACCCCCATATAAATTGTCACTATGGGAACCTTATGGTTTGTGGGCTGGACTGGAGGTCGAAGAATTGTTTGGCGCGAGCGATCCAACCGAGGGGGTTAGTGTTGTCGATCACAGGAATTTCAATCCGGCGGATATGGTCCGGGTGGGTGTCCGAATCAGGGTGGAGGACCACATGCAGTTAGGGACGGGTTGGGGGATACCAGTTGGCCACTGTGGCTGTGAGCTCTCAAAGAACACTGAAATCTTTAAGTCGAACTTCGAGTAGATCCAAAGCGAGTGGAATCGATGGAGGCCGAAGCGGAAGCATTCTCGTCAGTGCGGAGGGCCATGGAATGGGTCCGGGGCATGTAATGGATAAGCCAAAGAAAATGGAGCGACCAAAACACCGAAGGAGGTACAAGGTTATAAATGTCGGATGTCGACAACAATGTGAGATTGGATTTTTAAATGTCGTATTTCGGTTGTTAGAGAATTGTTAGGGATATTTTAATTTATCTGATATCTATATCTCGTAAAAGAAATATATTTAGTGTATTATATGTTCTAAAAGTAAAAAATAAAAGAACAAATAGACAAATATTGAGTCATGTGTATCCCAATAATAAATTAGAAGAGTTTCCAAAATAAAATATTAGTAACTCATTACGACTACTACTAATAAGCATCCGCAACAAGAAATTGTGATATATATATTTAATGTTATATAATATTTTTATTTAGATAACACTAAGTTTTATAGCAAAGAAGATCTAAATTGTTACAATCAAATTTGTATAATCATTTCACACACATTTGTTAGTTTATTATCAATCGAGTTAATAACACATGTGAAAGAGAATGAAATAATAAATTTAATCAATTTTAACATTATATACTGCAATACTGTTATGCCCCCGGACGATCTACGGTTCCGAGGGTTCAAGTACGCCAGAAGACCAAAAGAAGCGCCGGGAAAAGACCGGGTTGAACCATCCGGTTCAGCCCGCAACTGATAAATAAGAAGAAGGGGGCTGAACCGCACGGGTTCAGCCCCAATGGGGGCCGGCCGGCCCCTAGGGGGTTGGGTTCATATAAATACCCAACTCCCCCTCTTTTGGAGGCATGCAATCTATTATCAGGTATTTCTTTTCAAACCCTAGCCGTCTTCTTCTTTCTCTAGTTTTCATTTTTCTCTAGATCTTCGAGTAGCTTCGTAACAAATACATTGAGGTAATTTAAACATGTTTATTACCAACATAACCTAAAATAAAATAGCGGACAATATTTTCAAAAGTCGTGTCAACCAATATGTCGTTAAAATTCGGATATGTCGGCTTATATTTTGCCAAAAAACAACCTGTTTTCCCCAAAAAAATATCATTTTGCCCCCCAAAACATACATGTCAGACATGTCAGAGGATATTTAAAGGCAATTGTTATTCGCTGACCATAAATGTCTATCCGTAGACCAACTTCCCCCCCCCCCCCCCCCCCCCCCCCCCCCCCCACTTTATTTGATGTTATCCGTAGACCAATTTTATACTTGAGCAGTCGATGTCTTCGTTCTTTTGAGCAGGGCCCGACAACGAAGGAATATCTCCGACGACTTTCTGAGCACTTCAATGTGTGCACGGATCGTGATTCATAAAATGAGTGCGTGGATAGAGACCGAGTTGAGGAATAAAGACAATTTCTTCGTTGTTCATGCGATTTCGGTTTGTTTGGTAAGATTTAGATAGCTAGGATTTGTTTGGGAAGATTTAGATAGCTACTGTAACTCTCTCCCTGTGGTGATGAAGGCGAAGAGGACGACCAAAGTTTTTTTTTCTTTACTAATATGTGGATAACAAGAATATCTACGTATAATAAATTGACTTTCTTTAGAGTTGAATAGACAATCTGCGAATAGACAAACGCGATTTGGGAATAACAACCGCCTATTTAAAAAATCAGGAGAATTACGACTTCCGCAGTGGAGGCGGACAACTGTTTGATGAAGAAGACGTCGAGACTGCTGGAAGGATGCAGAAGACGGTGCACCGACTACTGGAATGGGGCAGGTGGCGAATAGGGTCATCGGAGAGCGCGGGGGCTGTGGGACGGAAAGCACCTGGTGTCTATCAGAAGCCTGATAGAAGTGCCAGAGGCGAGGCTAACTCGCTATGATCCACTGTTGGAGCGCGACAAGATGTGAGAAGTGGCACGATGGAGGCACGTCAGGGTGGGTTCATCGTTGGAAGAAGGTTAGCGGCGGACGTCCCACGTCATGTGGTCGGCGTGGGGCATGTTGGATCGGGGCCGCAAAAGCGAGGGGGACTGCGAGGCTGGCGCGTTCTTCGTGCTAAAGGTCCAGCGGGCCTGCAGTTGTGGGAGAACTGAAGAAAGGTTGTGCTCAGATGGGTCTTTCGGGAACAATGTTGTTATGGAGGCAGGCGACTGAAGAGAAGTGAGCGAGCGGCAAGATCCTCCGGAAATAGTGAGGAGATTCAATTAAGGTTCAGGAGGGAACCCTAAGTGAGCGGTAAGTTGGATCAGTTGATATATCCGCTATCGTCGACGAATAATTGAACTAAAATACGGGATACAACTTATCGAGACATACTCGCAACTCTTGAGGGCTGAATCCCTCTAAGAGCTACTCTCTTATGAGAGCTACTCTCTTATGAGAGCCTAAAACCTAGACAATGATCCAAGATGTCTTCCACTCATACTAAGGGCTCCTTATATAGATGGAAACCTGCTGTATAACCCGTAATTCGTCGAGATCAGAAATGCATGAGGACAACACAGAAGACCTCCCCCACCTGGGCGAGTACAGAAGACCTCCCCCACCTGGGCCAGTACAGAAGACCTCCCCACCTGGGCGAGTACAAAAGACCTCCCCCACCTGGGCGAGTACAGAAGACCTCCCCCACCTGGGCGACTACAGAAGACCTCCCCCACCTGGGCGAGTACAGAAGACCTTCCCCACCTGGGCGAGTACAAAAGACCTCCCCACCTGGGCGAGTACAGAAGACCTCCCCCACCTGGGCGAGTACAGAAGACCTCCCCCACCTGGGCGAGTACAGAAGACCTCCCCCACCTGGGCGAGTACAGAAGACCTTCCCACCTGGGGGAGTACAGAAGGCCTCGCCCACCTGGGGAGAGTACAGACTTTCACCCCATCCAAAAGGCGGCAACGGCTATCCGCAACCCATTTCAGAATGCGGGAGCGGCTATCCGCAGCCCATTCCAAAAGGCGGGAGCAGCTATTCGCAGTCCATTTGGATTTGCCTATAAATAGTGTTGAAACCCAAACAATGGGATTCGAACAGTTCGAAATCAGGATAGGCAGCTTGCCCTTACTCCTCTCGGGTGAAGTCCCACGACCGGTCACTTTGAGCCTAGGAACCTCTCTACTTGTGGACTCAGATGAAAATAGACCCCGCGAGCTGCAGCGAGGAGGTCCCGCCACTAACCCGAAAGATCCGAAGATCTTCCCCTCCCAAACCAATGCCGAGCCTGGGCACCTCGGAGAGCACTAGCGAACACCTGACCGCTTGCCTAAGGGACTTGGCGAGCGGAACACAGGGACGCCTGCTAACCGACTACACACTAAGGGGGTGGGGTAAGGAGATGTCAACCCTTCCCAAGGTGCCCAAAGTTCTGTCAATAGCCAAGTTCCGCTATTTGAAAATACTACCTGCACCCCTATTTGAACTTGACTTTGCTCTGGACGGACGAACCGAGGCCCCCTTGCCCCCAACGAACCGAAGTCACCCTGCCTGGGCGAGTGGACATCGGTCCACTCTCCCCCTTAGCGTCGGGAGGGCGGATCGAAATCCACCCACCCCCTTGCCTTTGGGGGAGTGGGGATGCTACCCCTGCACGCCCAAAGAGGGCGGGCGAGTGGGAGAGCTCCTCCCACTCGCCCAAAGAGGGCGATCGAGTGGGAGGGCTGCTCCCACTCGCCCAAAGGGGCCGGGCGAGTGGGAGGGCTCCTCCCACTCGCCCAAAGGGGTCGGGCGAGTGGGAGGGCTCCTCCCACTCGCCCAAAGAGGCCGGGCGAGTGGGAGGGCCCCTCCCACTCACCCAAAGAGGTCGGGCGAGTGGGTGCTCCCCCCACTTGCCCCGCCGCCCCTATTTTCTCCTCCCCCGAACCTATTTTTGCCTTGGTTGGGTTGGACACCTATGAGCGGTCAGTTTCACCTATCACCGTTACTTTCTATCATGCATGATTGGTCTCGACGGAATACGGGTTATACAAATAGGACCCCCAAGGCACAAGTAGAAGGCACCTCCCCCCCCCTATGGTGCGCGAGTACCTTGTCTGCCTCTCTTGTGCCGAGCTCAGCATTGGTTTTAGGAGGGGAAGTTCCTATAGACTTCCGGGTATGTGGCGGGACCTCCTCGCTGCAGCACGCGGGTCTTGTTTATAGGCAGGTTTGAGTGGTTTTGTATGCTCTCTAGTTTCTTATCATATTGTCTCACGTGGGTCGATCACTAAACGAGTAGTCTTTGGTCACCACCAAGTCTCGAACAGTTGGACCGGTATCCGGGTTCCAACATTTTTGGTGCGGTGAGCGTGGACTGTGACCGGAGTAAGAAACATTAGTGTGAGACCTCAAGGTGATCCTTGATGAGAAGGGAGCGAGGCGAGTACTTGGTCAGGCGAGTTTAAATTGAGGCGAGTTCTATCTCTGGAGACCTCAATCAACTCGCAGTTGTTCTACTCGCAGATATTCTGCCCGCAAGCGTCCTACTCGTGAGATGCGAGGCGACCAGGAAAGAGGTGTTCTACTCGCAGATATTCTGCCCGCAAGCGTCCTACTCGCGAGATGCGAGGCGGCCAGGAAAGAGGTATTCTGCTCGCATGAGTTCTACTCGCAGATATTCTGCTCGCATGAGTTCTACTCGCAGATATTCTGCTTGCATGTGTTCTACTCGCAAGGTGCGAGGCAACCCAATGTAGGTGACCTCCTCTAGGGAAAC
Source organism: Dactylorhiza incarnata (assembly GCA_033032865.1). Lineage (NCBI taxonomy): Eukaryota > Viridiplantae > Streptophyta > Magnoliopsida > Asparagales > Orchidaceae > Dactylorhiza > Dactylorhiza incarnata. Next base: position 683,019 of record JAWHQI010000147.1, read on the forward strand.
TTAAGGTCAGGCGAGAAGAAATCAAGCTCGGTGAGGAGTGATTTCAGGCGAGTTGGAGCATAGAAAATAAAAAAGTTCCGGGGGCGCTGCCCCTGGACCCCGCAAGGGGCGCTGCCCCCTTGACCCCTGTCCGCTGACCAGGCAGCGGAACCCCCGACAAATCTGCGTAGGGGGTCATAAGGTCAAAGGTGACACTTTTTTGCCCTCGTTTTCACCTCTTTTTATTGCTAACACATTTTCATACATAGAGCATATTAATATTCATGGGTGCCTTGGTAAAACCCATGAATACTTTCATATGATTTGCAAGCAGTGCTGACTTTGACGTTTTGACCGCGATGACAACCGTCACAGAGGGATCCATATGATATGGTCATGGTAGAGTGTATATTACGCAAGTCCATACCCGTGGAGGATTCTCCTTAATTCCGTGAGTTCAACTCGCGAGGTCATCGCTTCATCAGCTGAATCGAACGTCCACTCAAAGGAGTATGATGTCTTCAGGGTGATTTAGGATGTGTGATCTCACTTCTCCCCCTGGAACTTCTAGTCGAGCAATGAGATGATGCCTCGGGTTCAGTGCGTCATCCTAAGTCCAAGCCTCTGCATTGTCGGCCGAGATCAGCCCCCCCCCCCCCCCCCTTGCATGTTGGTCGATCTGCCCCTCGAGTGCTGACTCTCTTTGCCCGTGCACTAGTTACTAGGTGAGAGAATGAAACTACATTTTGAGGTACTCTGATGAGTTGAGGTCCTCGACCAGAGAGTTGCCGTAGACCAGGTCGTAGCACTGGGCTCCTCCCCTGCAGGTTGGCTACTTGCCCCCTCGAGTGAGTTCTATGTCCTCGAGCAGAGAGTTGTCGTAGACCAGGCCGTAGCACTGGGCTCCTCCCCTGCAGGCTGGCTACTTGCCCACTCGAGTGAGTTCTATGTCCTCGAGCAGAGAGTTGTCGTAGACTAGGTCGTAGCACTGGGCTCCTCCCCTGCAGGCTGGCAACTTGGCCCCTCGAGTGAGTTCTATGTCCTCGAGTAGAGAGTTGCCGTAGACCAGGCCTTAGCACTGGGCTCCTCCCCTGCAGGCTGGCTACTTGCCCCCTCGAGTGAGTTCTATGTCCTCGAGCAGAGAGTTGCCGTAGACCAGGCCGTAGCACTGGGCTCTTCCCCTGCAGGCTGGCTACTTGCCCCCTCGAGTGAGTTCTATGTCCTCGAGCAGAGAGTTGTCGTAGACCAGGCCGTAGCACTGGGCTCCTCCCCTGCAGGCTGGCTACTTGCCCCCTCGAGGGAGTTCTATGTCCTCGAGCAGAGAGTTGTCGTAGACCAGGCTGTAGCACTGGGCTCCTCCCCTGCAGGCTGGCTACTTGCCCCCTCGAGTGAGTTCTATGTCCTCGAGCAGAGAGTTGTCGTAGACCAGGCCGTAGCACTGGGCTCCTCCCCTGCAGGCTGGCTACTTGCCCCCTCGAATGAGTTTTATGTCCTCGAGCAGAGTGTTGTCGTAGTCTAAGCCACTGCACGAGCTCCTCTCCTGCACACCGACTACTTGCCCCCTCGAGTGAGTTCCATATCCTCAAGCAGAGTGTTGTCGTAGACCAGGTCACTGCACGAGCTCCTCTCCTGCATACCGGCTACTTGCCCCCTCAAGTGAGTTCTAAGTCCTCGAGTAGAGAGTTGCCACCTAGTCGACGCTAGGAGCCTAAAATGTTTGGCACCTCCTCCAATTGATCTCGCTCGTCTAGCGAATGGCCTGGAGGGTGTCGACTCTTCTCCACCTCCAGTTGAGCCTCGCTCCTGGAGGGTGTCTAATCTTCTCTACCTCCAGTTGAGCCTCGCTCCTGGAGGGTGTCAACTCTTCTCCACCCTCAGTTGAACTCGCTCGTCTAACGAATAACCTGGAGGGTGTCGAATCTTCTCCACCTCCAGTTGAGCAAGCTCCTGGAGGGGGTCGACTCTTCTACACCTCTAGTTGAGCCTCGCTCCTGGAGGGGGTCGACTCTTCTCCACCCCCAATTGAGCTAGCTCGTCTAGCGAATAACTTGGATGGTGTCGACTCTTCTCCACCTCCAGTTGAGCCTCGCTCCTGGAGGGTGTCTAATCTTCTCCACCTCCAGTTGAGCCTCGCTCCTGGAGGGTGTCGACTCCTCTCCACCTCCAGTTGAGCCTCGCTCCTGGAGGGTGTCGACTCTTCTCCACCCCCAGTTGAGCTCGCTCGTCTAGCGAATGGTCTGGAGGGTGTCGACTCTTCTCCACCTCCAGTTGAGCATGCTCCTGGAGGGGGTCGACTCTTCTCCACCCCCAGTTGAGCCTCCCTCCTAGAGGGGGTCGACTCTTCTCCACCCCCAGTTGAGCTCGCTCGTCTAGCGAATGGCCTGGATGGTTTCGACTCTTCTCCACCTCTAGTTGAGCCTCGCTCCTAGAGGGTGTCTAATCTTCTCCACCTCCAGTTGAGCCTCGCTCCTGGCGGGTGTCGACTCCTCTCCACCTCCAGTTGAGCCTCACTCCTGGAGGGTGTCGACTCTTCTCCACACTCAGTTGAGCTCGCTCGTCTAGCGAATGGCCTGGAGGGTGTCAACTCTTCTCCACCTCCAGTTGAACATGCTCCTGGAGGGGGTCGACTCTTCTCCACCTCCAGTTGAGCTTCGCTCCTGGAGGGGGTCGACTCTTCTCCACCCCCAGTTGAGCTCGCTCGTCTAGCGAATGGCCTGGAGGGTGTCTAATCTTCTCCACCTCCAGTTGAGCCTCGCTCCAGGAGGGTGTCGACTCTTCTCCACCTCCAGTTGAGCCTCGCTCCTGGATGGTGTCGACTATTCTCCACCCCCAGTTGAGCTCGCTCGTCTAGCGAATGGCCTGGATGGTGTCGACTCTTCTCCACCTCCAGTTGAGCCTCGCTCCTGGAGGGTGTCTAATCTTCTCCACCTCCAGTTGAGCCTCGCTCCTGGAGGGTGTCGACTCATCTCCACCTCTAGTCGAGCCTCGCTCCTGGAGGGTGTCGACTCTTCTCCACCCCCAGTTGAGCTCGTTCGTCTAGTGAATGGCCTGGAGGGTGTCGACTCTTCTCCACCTCCAGTTGAGCATGCTCCTGGAGGGGGTCGACTCTTCTCCACCTACGGTTGAGCCTCGTTCCTGGAGGGTGTCGACTCTTCTCCACCCCCAGTTGAGCTCGCTCGTCTAGCGAATGGCCTTGATGGTGTCGACTCTTCTCCACCTCCAGTTGAGCCTCGCTCCTGGAGGGTGTCTAATCTTCTCCACCTCCAGTTGAGCCTCGCTCCTGGAGGGTGTCGACTCATCTCCACCTCCAGTTGATCCTCGTTCCTGGATGGTGTCGACTCCTCTCCACCTCCAGTTGAGCCTCGCTCCTGGAGGGTGTCGACTCTTTTCCACCTCCAGTTGAGCCTCGCTCCTGGAGGGTGTCGACTCTTCTCCACCTCCAGTTGAGCATGCTCCTGGAGGGGGTCGACTCTTCTCCACCTCCAGTTGAGCCTCGCTCCTGGAGGGTGTCGACTCTTCTCCACCCCCAGTTGAGCTCTCTCGTCTAGCGAATGGCCTGGAGGGTGTCGAATCTTCTCCACCTCCAGTTGAGTCTCGCTCCTGGAGGGTGTCTAATCTTCTCCACCTCCAGTTGAGCCTCGCTCCAGGAGGGTGTCGACTCTTCTCCACCTCCAGTTGAGCCTCGCTCCTGGATGGTGTCGACTCTTCTCCACCTCCAGTTGAGCCTCGCTCCTGGAGTGTGTCTAATCTTCTCCACCTCCAGTTGAGCCTCGCTCCTGGAGGGTGTCGACTCCTCTCCACCTCCAGTTGAGCCTCACTCCTGGATGGTGTCGACTCCTCTCCACCTCCAGTTGAGCCTCGCTCCTGGAGGGTGTCGACTCTTCTCCACCTCCAGTTGAGCATGCTCCTGGAGGGGGTCGACTCTTCTCCACCTCCAGTTGAGCTTCGCTCCTGGAGGGTGTCGACACTTCTCCACCCCCAGTTGAGCTCGCTCGTCTAGCGAATGGCCTGGAGGGTGTCGAATCTTCTTCACCTCCAGTTGAGCCTCGCTCCTGGAGGGTGTCTAATCTTCTCCACCTTCAGTTGAGTCTCGCTCCAGGAAGGTGTCGACTCTTCTCTACCTCCAGTTGAGCGTCGCTCCTGGAGGGTGTCGAATCTTCTCCACCTCCAGTTGAGTCTCGCTCCTGGAGGGTGTCGAATCTTCTCCACCTCCAGTTGAGCCGCGCTCCTGGAGGGTGTCTAATCTTCTCCACCTACAGTTGAGCCTCGCTCCTGGAAGGTGTCGATTCTTCTCTACCTCCAGTTGAGCCTTGCTCCTGGACTCCACCCCCAGTTGAGCTCGCTCGTCTAGCGAATGGCCCGGAGGGCGTCGAATCTTCTCCACCTCCAGTTGAGCAAGCTCCTGGAGGGGGTCGACTCTTCTCCACCTCCAGTTGAGCCTCGCTCCTGGAGGGGGTCGACTCTTCTCCACCCCCAGTTGAGCTCGCTCGTCTATCGAATGGCCTGGAGGGTGTCGACTCTTCTCCACCTCCAGTTGAGCATGCTCCTGGAGGGGGTCGACTCTTCTCCACCTCCAGTTGAGCCTCGCTCCTGGAGGGGGGGCGACTCTTCTCCACCCCCAGTTGAGCTCGCTCGTCTAGCGAATGGCCTGGATGGTGTCGACTCTTCTCCACCTTCAGTTGAGCCTCGCTCCTGGAGGGTGTCTAATCTTCTCCACCTCCTGTTGAGCCTCGCTCCTGGAGGGTGTCTAATCTTCTCCACCTCCTGTTGAGCCTCACTCCTGGAGGGTGTCGACTCTTCTCCACCCCCAGTTGAGCTCGCTCGTCTAGCGAATAGCCTGGAGGGTGTCAACTCTTCTCCACCTCCAGTTGAGCAAGCTCCTGGAGGGGGTCGACTCTTCTCCACCTCCAGTTGAGCCTCACTCCTGGAGGGGGTCGACTCTTCTTCACCCCCAGTTGAGCTCGCTCGTCTAGCGAATGGCCTGGATGGTGTCGACTCTTCTCCACCTCCTGTTGAACATCGCTCCTGGAGGGTGTCTAATCTTCTCCACCTCCAGTTGAGCCTCGCTCCTGGAGGGTGTCGACTCCTCTCCACCTCCAGTTGAGCCTCGCTCCTGGAGGGTGTCGACTCCTCTCCACCTCCAGCTGAGCCTCGCTCCTGGAGGGTGTCGACTCTTCTCCACCTCCAGTTGAGCATGCTCCTGGAGGGGGTCGACTCTTCTCCACCTCCAGTTGAGCCTCGCTTCTGGAGGGTGTCCACTCTTCTCCACCCCCAGTTGAGCTCGCTCGTCTAGCGAATGGCCTGGAGGGTGTCGAATCTTCTCCACCTCCAGTTGAGTCAAGCTCCTAGAGGGTGTCTAATCTTCTCCACCTACAGTTGAGCCTCGCTCCAGGAGGGTGTCGACTCTTCTCAACCTCCTGTTGAGCCTCGCTCGTGGATGATGTCGACTCTTCTCCACCTCCAGTTGAGGCTCGCTCCTGGAGGGTGTCTAATCTTCTCCACCTCCAGTTGAGCCTCGCTCCTGAAGGGTGTCGACTCCTCTCCACCTCCAGTTGAGCCTCGCTCCTGGATGGTGTCGACTCCTCTCCACCTCCAGTTGAGCCTCGCTCCTGGAGGGTGTCGACTCTTCTCCACCTCCAGTTGAGCATGCTCCTGGAGGGGGTCGACTCTTCTCCACCTCCAGTTGAGCCTCGCTCCTGGAGGGTGTCGACTATTCTCCACCCCCAGTTGAGCTCGCTCGTCTAGCGAAAGACCTGGAGGGTGTCGAATCTTTTCCACCTCCAGTTGAGCCTCGCTCCTGGAGGGTGTCTAGTCTTCTCCACCTCCAGTTGAGCCTCGCTCCAGGAGGGTGTCGACTCTTCTCCACCTCCAGTTGAGCCTCGTTCCTGGAGGGTGTCGAATCTTCTCCACCTCCAGTTGAGCCTCGCTCCTGGAGTGTGTCGAATCTTCTCCACCTCCAGTTGAGCCTCGCTCCTGGAGGGTGTCAAATCTTCTCCACCTACAGTTGAGCCTCGCCCTGGAAGGTGTCGATTCTTCTCTACCTCCAGTTGAGCCTCGCTCCTGGAGGGTGTCGACTCTTCTCCATCTATTTTAGATGAACTTGCTCAGCTAGCGAATGGCTTGAGAGGGTTACTGAGTGACATGTCATCCAATGCCCTTCTCTCCGAACCACGGGTCCTACATTGTTTTTCCGAGCTCGTATCGAGCCCGAAAAAAGCGGGGATTGTGTATAACCCGTAATTCGTCGAGATCAGAAATGCATGAGGACAACACAGAAGACCTCCCCCACCTGGGCGAGTACAGAAGACCTCCCCCACCTGGGCGAGTACAGAAGACCTCCCCCACCTGGGCGAGTACAGAAGACCTCCCCCACCTGGGCGAGTACAGAAGACCACCCCACCTGGGCGAGTACAGAAGGCCTCGCCCACCTGGGGAGAGTACAGACTTTCACCCCATCCAAAAGGCGGCAACGGCTATCCGCAGCCCATTTCAGAATGCGGGAGCGGCTATCCGCAGCCCATTTCAGAAGGCGGGAGCAGCTATTCGCAGTCCATTTGGATTTGCCTATAAATAGGACCCCCAAGGCACAAGTAGAAGGCACCTCCCCCCCCCCCCCCCCCCCCCATGGTGGGCGAGTACCTTGCCTGCCTCTCTTGTGCCGAGCTTAGCATTGGCTTTAGGAGGGGAAGTTCCTGTAGACTTCCGGGTATGTGGCGGGACCTCCTCGCTGCAGCACGCGGGGCTTGTTTATAGGCAGGTTGGAGTGGTTTTGTATACTCTCTAGTTTCTATAATCTTGTCTCACGTGGGTCGATCACTAAACTAGTAGCCTTTGGTCACCACCAAGTCTCGAACAGTTGGACCGGTATCTGGGTTCCAACACATGCTACAAGACAATACATTAAAAGACACATGCCACTAGAGCTACATATATTACTACTATGGAGCGCCTAGAATGCCCAGGGGAATTGTCTCTGTATCAGGTGATGTGGCATGATGATTTTGATGAACATTGTTTATGTTATTTGCTTTGAAATAACATAAACATGAAGTCCAACAGATCAACAGGTATGTCGTCATGACAGAGCACAATTAGAGAACCATTTTGTGCCTTCTCGCAAATGAAGTGGATGTCTACTTCAGTATGTTTTACCCTCATGGATCATGAATAACAAAATCATTGGAGATCTGAATCGCACTCTGATTATCACAAGATAATGAAATTTATAGTCATAGTAAAAGTCAGCTCAATAAGGAATGATTGACGCCGCATAATCTCCCATGCTCCTTGAGCAAAATATCTAATATTTTGCTTTAGCACTGGAGCGAGAAATAGCATCTTTTCTTATAAGGCTCTTTCCTGGATGGACTTTAATATACTTGAAAATTTTGAGAATAATAGCGAGTAGGTTAGACTAAGGAAGGTTCTTCTGCATAAATTGTGACACCATACTGACACCAAAAGCAATATTAGAGCTTTGTGATGGCTGACAACTCACATACTTACGCACCAAAGAGAAGATACAATGCATACTAATGATTTATTTAGATAAATATACGGTCATCACCTAAACCAATAATATCGTCTGTGTAGACTATTAGAACTGTCCATTCACCAACGCCAGTATTTTTTAACAGTTATGATCAGACAGTAGCCGTGTGAATACCACCATATCACATACAACCTTTCGAACCATTGAAATCAAGTTTTGTAATAACTCTATATTTGAAAGGGGTGTGTTACATTTTTACCCTTTGTAATGAATCTAGAATAATTGTAAAAGGATAAAATTGAAATATTATAAAATAATTTGGCTGATTTATCATTTGCCATTCATATTTCTAACAGAAGGGCCATTTTATTTTGTAAACTGGGGAAATTTAGAGGGGATGTAAATTTAATTTCGGAAGATAGAGGGGTGCAACCTGTAATTATGCAAACTCTGAGGGGGAGGTCCGGGTAATTAACCCTATATATAATACAACAAAAGTCTTCAAAAGTAAGACTTACACACATTAGTTTCCTAATCCAACAAAAAACATGATTTTGTTTTGCATTTGCCCTGAATTAAGCATGCATTTTGTTGATGTTAACATTTCTGTACCATGACTCCTCCATATTTGCTTAGTTCGTAAACAATGCGTTATCTGTTATACATGTCGACTTGCACATGAATTTTGTTCCTATAAGATTGCATAGGGAGCATGCCAAGCTATCTATTAACCCTAAACTTGTATAATCTCTTCGCTCACGTGCTAAAGGTTTAGTGGCATGTTCATGCTTCCGTACTGTTGGTGTTGGTGTGACGCAGTCTTTGTTGCTTGATGCAATGCAGTCCGTTTATTAGGGTGGCCGCTTATATATTTATGTAAATTTATTTTTGAAGGAAATGCTTCGGCCCATCCCGGTAGCTCTGGCATCATGCACTCGTTTCTTCGAGGCAATGTCTGCAATGAGGGAGTCTTTTGCCATCCTTCAAAATCGCCGGGCGCCACCGAGATCGACTTCACTGACGGCCAGCGACTCGTCGTCGGCCGATGACTCAAAATACTTCACTCCTTAGAGAGCAGCGGCGGCAACCCCGGTGAGAGCTATTTTTCGCCTGTCATTTATCTTAGTTTTATCTTGGTTGTTGAACCCTTGGATGTATTCAATTGATCATCCGAAGTAGAGAGTGAGTTTGATAAACATAGATATGCATACTTATATAATTATGCAAAATTAAGACACTTTTGATGTGATTGTAATAATGGTCTGAAGATCAAAACCGAGATAATCAAAAAATGGAAGGGCTGTGTTTTAGCAATTACCATCTTCTTCTTGCAATCAAAAAAAGTGTGGTCCACCGTTACATCTTTATCTCTTCATTTGTGTAATAATCGGATTTTATGCATAGAAGAGCAGCATCTATCATTAGGCGAACATACCAGCAGTATCTATCATTATACGTGACGAGCAAAAAAAGGAAAATCAAGATATGTGGAAATAGTTTACTGCTGCTCTTCCTGCAACAACAACAAAAAAATGCAAATAGTTTCTCTTCTAAAATAACACTACGAAAGACGATAAACTAATTTAATGCGATTAATAGGTTATTGGTTTTTCAACTGCTGGAGCCTGGAGGGCCATATTTTGAACATTTATTAATTTGGAAACATAACACTAATAAATCGGTCTTTAAAATAGAATAGCAGAAGTAAGCAGCAATTCTGATCCTAAAATTCTGCGGCTTTGGTGGATATAACACTGTTCCTGGAGTTTTTTGCATTCCAGCTTCCAAGTTCAGCGGGGTTTTGATGAAACGTGAAATTAAAATTGCTGCAGTTCACTGTGTTTCTAATTTTGAGGAATAATAATAACTCGCATTTGCATTTGCATTTGCATTTGCATATAATAATAATAATAATAATAATAATAATAATAATAATAATAATAGTTAATGAATATATAGGAAGAGAAATAAAAGAAGAAGAGAGTCCAGAGAGAAGACTCGAGAGAATATAGTATGATATACACGCGTTGGGAAAAAGTATAGTAACGACTCCTACCTATATTAGGCCTCGCCTCGCGCTGCGCGCGTGCGCCCTGAAAGAGGGAGAGGAGGCCAATTGCGCCGGTCCTCAGAAAAATCCCACCTTAACCGGCGATTTGACGTCGACGCTTTCATTCCGGTGGAGCTTGGGCACTTCCGGCGGGCAGGAGCACCGTATGAGAGCCCAGTTGAGGGTGTGGAAGAAGGGGTGCTGCTTAATCTCCGTGGCTCCCCGCTTGTATGCGAGTCGCTGCTGAGGATCCTTCACCAGCAGCCCTCTTATCAAATCCTTGGCCGCAGAGCTGGTCCCCGGCGCTTCCGGAATTCTGAGGGGCTCGCACACCACGTTGAATAGGGTGCCTCGATTCTCCGACCCCTTGAACGGCGTCTTCCCGAACAAGAGCTCGTACATAAATATGCCCAGAGTCCACCAGTCCACCGCGCTCCCGTGACCCTCCCCCTTTATGATCTCCGGCGCCAGGTACTCGTGAGTGCCCACAAACGACATCGACCTCGCGCCCGTCGGCTCTGCGCTCAGCTCCGGGATCGGCGGCGGCGGGCTCTTCGTTGATCTGCCGGCGAGGAGGAAGCGCGGGGTGAAGCAGCCGGGCTGCAGGCACGAAGACGGCGGCTTGATGCAGGGCGTCCGAACGCAGTGCCCGGAGCCGGCTGAGCTTTTGATCAGGGGATGCGCGTCGGAGTTGGAGGTCCTGATGAGGGTGGGAGAGAAAGTGCAGCAGAGGGAGAGATCAAAGTCGGAGAGCATGATGTGTCCGTCCTCCCTGACCAGCACATTCTCCGGCTTCAGATCTCTGTAGACGATGCCCAGCATGTGCAGGTACTCCAATGCCAGCAGGATTTCCGCAACATAGAACCTGCACAAGCATCGCCCATTTAATTACAAGGGGAGGTGATCGTGAATTGAGACAGCATCTGAATTGAAAGGAGGTGATCGATCGTACCTGGCCGCCTGCTCCGAGAAACATTTGCCGGGCCTCCTCTGTCGCAGGGCATGTAGATCTCCACCCGAGCAGTACTCCATCACCAAGCAGGAGTGCTGCTCCGTTTCGAAGTGGGTGTAGAGCGTGGGGAGAAAAGGGTGGTCCAGACGGCCCAAGATCTCCCTCTCCGTCTGTGCCCTCGGCAGCTTCTTCCGCCTCTCCAGAGCGCCCTTGTTCATTATTTTCATGGCGAAGCTGCAGCTCGTGCCGCTTAGCTCCGCGAGATAGACGGTTCCGATATCCCCACACCCCAGCTTTTTCTGGAGCATGAAGTGCCCCATCCCTAGATCGCCGTCGCGGGATATGACCGCCCGGATCGCCTTCCATCGCGCGTCGTTTCCCCTATGGGGCTTGCCCATCCCGCCGCTCCATCCGCCGCCGCTCGTACTGCACTCATCACTCCCGTCGCTGCTCGTTCTCCCTTCCCCTCCACCTATGGATCCGGCTGGCTGCGACGGGCTGCCGGATTCTCGGGCGACGGACGAGTGGTCTGCGATCGCAGGATGTTCTAGCTCAATAACCGGATCCGAAGGTCCGAGGAAGGAGATGGCTGCGAGATCCCCTCCGCCGACGGCGGGAATGCAAGCGCCGATTGACCCGGCGGCGTCGTGATTCTTTACCAGAAGCAGTTGCCCCAGGGAAGAAGATCGATTATGTCGTGGGTTGCGGCGGTCATGGACGGCGCGAAGGCAGATGTCGTCGTGCCCGGTGGCGGATGCAGCGGCCATGTAATCGGTTAGTGGTCAGGTGGAGGAGCTTCGTGTTGCGGTCATGGAGGAGTTAAAGGCGTTGAAGGCGGAGGCCTGCATCGTTCATTCGTTCTGTACTCTCTGGTGTCTGCTCCCAATTGTTTTTAATGATATAATATAATAATACTGTTTTAACGATTAGCTTGCTTCACTTTCCTAGAAATTATTCCTCCGAAGAAAAAGAAAAGTTTCTTGAACTTCCAAGCAAAAGCTACCGGTATTATATATAAGATATCACTTGTGTCAATATTTTATTAAAATTATATATAAATAATTGAAAAGAAAATTAATTTTGGTGATTTATATAAGCAGCCCTTGTTTGGCTGTTGGCAGCCCTCATTTCTATTAGTTATAACGCGCCTTTTAAAAATATGCATTATACATGCATATTTAGGAAAAATGTTCAACATGAAAATTGTAGTTTGTATTGAACAATTTTCCTAAATATGCACGCACAATGCCCTAAAATCGCCCTGATCGTAATTGTAGCAAATTTTTGAAGCACCTTTTGAAAATACGCTTTGTACGTGCATATTTAGGAAAAGTGTTCAACACAAAAGTTGTAGATCTCGATGAGATCTACAATTTTCGTGTTGAACACTTTTCCTAAATATGCATGTATAAAACATATTTTCAAAAGGCGCGTTATAACTCATAGAAATGGGGGCTGCCAACAGCCAAACAAGGGTTGCTTATATAAATTCCCTTAATTTTTTGGCAATTGTTAACCGCACCCCAGTTTTGGCTATCCGCAACCCATTTTTATGAAGTATTACGCATGTTTTTGAAAAATACGCCTTGTACAAGCATTTTTAGGAAAAGTGTTCAGCACGAAAGTTGTAGATATCGTCGATATCTACAATTTTCTTGGTGGACACTTTTGCTAAAAATGCTTGTACAAGGCGTATTGCCGCTCGAATTGAAACATGGGCGTAACTATAACGAATTTTTGGAAATTCGCATTGTGCATGCATTTTTAGGAAAAATGTTAACAATTGCCAATTTTTATTGGTCATGGATTCTGTATTAATTGCTGCCAGCTTAATTAGGACAATAAACTTTAATTAAAAATAACATCTTATTTTGAAATATGTTGCAAGGACCATATTAAAAAAATATTATTAAATTTTGGATAAGAGGGGGTGACGTGGTCCATCATATATTGTATTGTATTGTATGATGCATATATTATATAAAGTTCAATCTATTCATGGTGACATTATTATAATTAGGATGCTTAATTATGAATAATTGCTCGCTGGCAAAACATGGTGACAAGCAGCAATAAGATCATTTATATTAACCAGTCGTTAGCAAGAAGATATATGTGCATGCAGACGTGAAAGTATACTCTCATTTGTGACAAGCAATAAGATCATCAAATAAAATGTGATAAAAAAGGGATTACCATGGAAAACTATATGGACAAAATGTGATAAAAAAGGGATTTCCATGAAAAACTATTACAATACAACAACAATTTTTTTAACATGAAATGTTGAGAGATCGAGGGAGGAGATGGAGGCTATTACAATTAAGCTTCTGGTCGAGGTAGAATGCACGGCAACGCGGGAGACGGGGAGCTTGATGATTTTTGGAGCAGCTCTCTCTGCCTGTCATCTGCAAAGCATAGGACAGAATTCGTGCATACCTCGAGAGCGGATTGCGGCGGAGTGGGCTTAAAATCCTGCAGTTTAGAGTACTCGGCGATCAGGTGAAACATATAATCGTATACACGATCCATGCTCAGATCCTCCATTAATTTCTGCCCCCTTTTTCCGACAGCCTCTGCCTGCAACGGGCCGGGGGAATTAATTATTGGTAATTGAAGCAACGTAGCTGATGGCATGTTGAAATTAATTAAAGAGGCATGCATTAATTATGCATACCGGAGAGGGGTGAATGTTCCCCCAATCCACCGCAGACAATATGGAAGGGCACAGGCTCCTGAGATTGATGGGAAAATATGTTTCCCCGGGGACGAGTGCGCGGCTCAAGAACTCCTCATATTGCGGGTCTATGATGAGCGGGACAGACCCGCATGAAAGAATGTACTTCAGACTCACCGACCACGCAAAACCTTCGGCATACATTTTATAGCTGCACATGGAAGAACAACTATGGTGATTCTAGATGATGTAATATTTTGGCCATGCATTAATTATATATAATCTCACCGGTGCTTGCACTGCTCTGAAAGTTTGGAATTCTTGAAGCCGTCCTTTGATTCTTGCACCCAGTCCTGCAATAATCCATACAGCAGACTAGCTACTAATTATATCATTCTAATTATTAAGCATAATTAAGCTACTCTTCTATATATCTTTTATATTATAATATATATATATATATTTACTTGACGCATGATTTGGGCTTTCCACTGCTTTGTGTCGTTGCAGTTAAGTAGTTCCATCCGTGCTGTGGACTGAACGTCAGGATTGCCCTTCCAGTATGCGATGGCCTCCCTCATCTTCCATGGAATTGCTTGAGAGGCGCGCTTGATCTCTCTGAACTCTTCGTCCCACGGTTTGATGTTTACCTCTGACCTGCAACTAACGTTATGATGTTGATTCCTCATTGGAAATTGTTCATTCACACTTAAAAGAATGGATATTTGATGCAATTCTCTTCGCTTGAATTTATAAAATATTCGGGTCAACATTAGCTTCTAAGATCAGTCAAATTTTTGAGCTTCTAATGCAATTACAAGCAGTTCTTAAAGTTTCATAAGTACTCCTGCAATTGGAAGAAAAAAAATCATTCACCATTTCAGATCTTATACCACTGATGGCCCCTTAAATTTGACAATAAATTTTCAACATCTGTCTGTTGATTATTCATGCTTACTGTTGACGCCAGGAAAATCCTGACCTCAAGATTCGGACCGATGCAGCCGGAGGCTACTCACCCAGCAGCCCGACGAGATGGCTTGGCTGGCAACGACGAGGAAGCTAGAAGAGCAACAGACAGGACCCCAGGTGCTGCGGCAGGGAGGTCCCACCACGTACCCGGAAGCTCGAAGGAGTCTTCCCCTCCACAACCAAGAATGGCCGAGCAAGGTACGAGGAAGGCACCGACTTGGCTAGCAAGCAGGGGTGACGGGCTCAAGAATTCGGAAATGGGGTTCCAGAAGCTCAAGCACAGGTGCCAATCCAAGTACCCCTGGGGTCCTATTTATAGGCAACCAAGGGGTAGGGGGGGTTTTTATAGCCCAGCCCTGACCTGGCGACGTATGGGATACTCGGCGAGCATCTTCGACCATAGTCGCCCATCTGGCGAGTATCTGCTGCTGCTCGCACAAGCCTGGCTGATACTCGCTCAGGTCTTCTGTGGTTGCCGGACACTTTGGGGCGACATACGGGATACTCGATACGTATCTTCGACCATAGTCGCCCTTCTGGCGAGTATTTAGCCAATACTCGCCAACCTTCTTTTGCTCCTGCTGGCTGATTTGTCTTGCCTCTTTGACTTTGACCTGCCTACGTGGCCTTGAGTGGGTCCTACCCTCGGAGAATAAGGGTTGTACACAATCCCCGCTCTTTGCGAGTAACGGAGTTGCTCGGAAAGAAACATCCAACCGTTATTCGACGAGCTTCTGCTTTGGCGAGTATAGGGAGATACTCGGATCTTGACTGTCCGACGCCTGGACTCTATATAAAGGAGGGGGGGTCTCTGATGGAACCACCTTTCTGTACTCGCTCACAATGTCGCTAGCTTTTGCTGAGGCTGCCAAAAAGGCCAAGGCCGACCTTGCGAATCTGATCGGCGTGCCCCTTCCTCCTCCTCGCATGGACGCCGAGGTAGACGCCTTCCTCGCGAACAAGAAGAGGAAGAGGGCGGCGAAGAAGAAGAAGAGAGAGAGAGAAAAGGAGGCGACTAAGGAGAACGTCGCCGATCCTCTGAGTGAGCAGCGTCAGCAGCTGCTGGAGGATTTGGGCCTCTCTCACGAAGGGCTCTCGCCTGCTCTCCCCCCTGCTCCTCTCTCGGCAGAGGTCGCCCCGGAGGCGAGTAGGGATGAAACCCAAACTCAAACCCAACCGGACCCTCCCCCTGCCCGAGGTGAGCTCCTTGCTCGCCCTTTTTCGATCTATGCTGCCTTCCGGCGATATTCTGACGTCTTTGTTGCTATCTGTAGATCCGCCGAATACTGAGGCTCGGGAGGAGCCTTTGACTGCCATACCGCTGCGATCATCCACGATGATCTCGCCTGAGGGTGGGTCTCGGAGTGGTCGCGCGGTAAGGATTCTCCACAGCTCCTCTGTGGAGAAGAGGCCGATGAGCGAGCATGGGGCTCCTCTGGCGAACATCGCTCCTCCTCCGCCTCCTCCTCCACCTAACTCGCGACCAGAGCCGGCGAGCAACACACAGCGGCCTGTGATCGCGCTGCCGCCTCCTCCTCCTGGACTCCCGCCGTCAGTGAATCCTCCAGGCGATCAACGTCCTTCTACCTCAACTGCTCCCTCTTCCCACCAGGGGGAGTCCTCGCGCAGGGGCGGGACTGGAGGGTCTTCGGCCTTTTTCGCTCCAAGGGGTGGAGGGCGACCAGGAGATGGTCGCGGTCGAGGGGACCTGCCCTCCAACCGGGATCATTCCGGCAACCACTCTACTCGCCGAGATGGCGTCCATCGTTCTTCCTCCCCACCCCGAGGAAGGTCTTCTCCTCGCCGACGATCTCGCAGCCCTCCTCGCCGACGATCCCGTAGTCCTCGGCCAGGTATTTGATCGCTGCCTTCGGATAGTCGCCACTGTTTTCTGAATTCTACTGAAGGTCTGGCCCTTTTTGCCTTTTTTCGCAGGTCGCGCGCATACTCCGGTGGGAGCTCTGATCGATGCCGTTGGGCTCCCTCCTCGCGAGTACCAGGAAAAGGCTACTCGCGCTATCTTGGACTTAGAATCCAGGATAGAGCGGCTATCGATCTGCGAACCTCATCGCCGCTTGACCGAGGTGGAGTCGCGGGTTGAGCGCTTGGCGGCTAGTGACCCTCATCGCCGCCTAACTGATTTGGAGGTGCGAGTATCCCGGCTGGAGGAGTTTGATACTCGCCTGTCGGGTACTGAAGCTCGCCTCCAGTCTGTCAGCGACTTGGAGCGCAGGGTGGCGAGGATCGAGCATCGGCAACAGCTGCATCATGACGAGCTGGTCGGGATGCGCGCGAGCATGGGCTCGGTGGGGAGGCTGGCGAGGATCGAAGACCGGCTGCGACAAGGCGAGGACGCGATGTCCGTGGCCTCCGAGCATTTCAAGCGTGCTCGCGGCTTGGGATGGGTCGGGCGACAACCTCAGATCCAGGATCCCCAGGCGAACATCCAGGCGCAACCCTAGCTGTTGCTCTTCTTTATCTTTATCTTTTATGTAGCTTTGTAGCTCCTCGCGAGCATTATTTGAATCTTTTGAACGATTTATTTGAAGCAGTGTTGATTTGCCGAGTAATCGAATACTCGCCCTTCAATCTTGTCTTTGTTTTACTTGACCTTCTTTTGTTTTGCTTTTTCTTCTATCTCCTTTTTGCCGAGTATCTGTTTGAATGTTGCCTATATTTGGCGAGCTTCTTCGTGTTTCTGTGATGTAAAGGTCGGCGGTTGGCGCGCTCTGAACTTTGGGCGACTTTCCTTAGATACTCGCCACCCCTAGTCGTTCTTGCGGCGTCGTGTTCGACAAGCCAGACTAACCGACTACTATAAATAGGGGGGGGGGGGGTGGGTGAGTCTTAAATACGCCTTTAGCGATCTCTATCTTCCTTGAGCGAGCATCTTCCAGGCTTCCAATCCTCGCCCTTCTACGATACTCGCTCTCTTCCCTTTCTTCCCAAGATGATCGACGAGGCGGCCATCAGGCGAGCTAACCATGCGAAGAACTTCGATGAGAGCTCGTTCAAGAAGCCGATCACGAATCAGAAAGACTTGGACGAGTTCAACTCCAAGTTCGAGACTCCAGGATATGTCGCCAGGCTTCCTCGCCCGTCTGAGCGACTAAACACCTCCTCGCAGATGGCGATGATCTTCCCAATCCGACACTTCGAGGTCGGCCTGCGACTTCCCATATGGCCCGAGTTTCGGAAGATACTCGTGTTCTATGGGATAGTGCCCGCCCAGATCAATCCCAACGGAGTGGCGATGATCATGGGGTTCCTGTGCTACCTTCGGGAGCAGAACATCGTCTTTGACCTTTCGGTCTTTAGGCGAATATTCACCATCATGGCGACCGGCGAGGGCGTCATCTTCTTGTGCAGTCACGTCTGTACACTGGCGGGGACTTCAAATAAGAACCATCGCTGGGTCGAGCGGATAGTCGCCATTGAGGGCGACTTCGCGGGCATCTCCAGCTCGCCCATTCAACCTTCGGAGAACGTCTTCACGGTTCCCTGGCTCACCGAGGACCAGGTGAAGCTGCTCGCCTGCTTCAGGAATCGTCGCTTCGACGTGATACTTTGGAGGAGGCGAGTAGACGAGCTCACGGAAGTTCGCCCAGGGGAAGGTATCCTTCGTGCGAGCATCAGACATACTCGCCCTAGGGCTTCGTTCTGGCGACTAATCTTCGATCTTCTTACAGGCGTGCAGGCTCTTCCGCGTGATGCTCTTCCTCTCGTGGCGAAGGCGACCGCTATCGCCCAAGGGGGTGTGAGAACCTCGGCGCGCGAGGTTGGGGACTCCTCCCCAATCGACTTGTCGCCAGGAGGCGACGATCTGGATGTCGCCGGGACTTCGAAGAGGCGAATAGTAAAGGGCAAGGTTCCCGAGCCCAAGAGAAGGAAGAAGGAGACTGCCCATAAGGATTTGGGACAGAAGGCGGATCCCTCGGAGGCTGGCGAGCCGAGCAGCCATCCTTTCTTCAACGAGGGCACCCGTGGCGAGGACGACTTTGGTCGCCCATTGGTGACCTGGTCTGATCGCGCTCACGAGGTGACCCTGAGCTCGAACCTCCCCGTTTGGTCCGAGGACTGGGAGGACAAGGGGGAGGCCTTCGATGTGCTTCATGCGATCTATAATCGTGCTGACGCCGAGCTGCTGCAGGAGGCCTCTGCCGAGCATCTTGCTCATCAAACCTCGCGCTCAATCCTGCGAACTGCCGAGCTCGCACATTCAACGGCGAAGCGGCTGCTGATGTACGAGGAGGCGATCAAGGTGCAGGGGCCGAAAATGATCGCCATGGCGGAGAGGATCAATGGGTTCGAGGTACTTCGTCTGTGCGACGTGTCGCGCTTTCTGGAATACTCGCCTCTTTATACGATGTCAAGCTTACCTTCTTTCTTTTTGTCTTCTATAGGCTGCCGAGCTGGAATCGGCGAAGAGACTGTCCCAGGCCGAGAAGGAGCTGGAGGATACTCGCTCGGCCTTGGAAGCCGCCCAAATCCGCATCGCCGAGCTAGAAACTCGGCCTGCCGAGCAACAGCCGGCGGGGACGGGCCCTCATCGGTTCGTCAAGCAGGTCATGATGCATGGCGACGACATGTCCCATATTCGCCGGGAGATCGCGCGAGCAACAGGAGAGGTCATCCTAAATCAGCTGAAGGCAGATGATCTTTTGAAGCCGGAGGCTATGGGATTGACGGTGGGAGACCTTATCCCGGCCATACTCGCCGAGGAGTCCACCTCCCCCCTGCGAGCATCATCGCCGCGACTTAGCGATGCCGAGGACGACGATGATGAGGTTGATGATGATGGCGACGAGTCAGACGCAGATATTTGATGGCGAGGATGTCGCCTAGTGGCCCGGGCTCCTTTTTTGCTCGCCCGGCGACCTTTTTGTACACCTGCAGCATGTACAGATTTTTTTGTAAAAATGAAAAGGAATTTTGACAAGTTTCTTACTCGCCTATTCCTTCCTTCTGTGCTTTTACTTCCTTGCTTTATATGTTGCTTTAGGCTCCTAGGTTCGAGGTGAGTTTGAGTGCTCGCTAGGCTCCTAGGATTTCGGCGAGTATGTATACTCGCACCCGCATACTCGCCAAGCATGCTCGCACCATCATACTCGCGCCCGCAGACTTCAGCTTGAGGCCTTGATCTGCACCTAGTTGAAGAGCTTCGTTAGGTTTTTTAAGCAAGAATCTAAGGAGCTCTTCAAGGGAAGGAAGGAGTAAGGTTTAGCAGTCGGGGAGCCCTGGGGGAATATCATCCCGAGGCCTCCCTCCTACTCTAAAACCTGATGTCGACGGAGAATGACGCCAAGTAAGGAGTGGCAGCCGGGCAGATCTCACGGGGACACAACTCCCAGGGCCTTCGTCCTATAACTTGGATGCTTGCTACCTTCAAAGGCCGACGTCAAGTAAGGAAAGGCCGCCGGGTCGATCCCACAGGGGCACAACACCCAGGAGCCTTCATCCTATCACTTGGATGCTTGGATGCCTTTGTCTTTTGGTCGGTCGAGTCGATCTCCTCCTCGTCTCAAGTTGGAGTATCGGCTTCCAAACCTTACCCTAGTAATTTCTACAGCCGGACGAGAAATGCAGTCGATGGGAACCGCGGCCAACATGCAAGGGGGGAGCTGATCTCGACCGTCATTGCAGAGGCTTGGTCTTAAGGGAACGCACATCCGAGGCACTGTCCCATCATCCGCTCTGAGTTTTTACAAGGGTCAAGTCGGAGGCTCGTCTTCCAACCTGCGGCGGCAAATGTCGATGTAGGACGACGTCAAGCAGGGAGTGGCAGTCGGGGAAATCCGAGGGGACACATCATCCCGAGGCCTCCATCCTACTTGGATGCCGGATGTGGATCGAACCTGCTTCCTGTTGCTTAATGAGTTTAGCAGGGAGTTAAGCACACTTTAGGCACAATAACTCATATGATCTAACACAATAATGAAATGCTTTGCGGAGAACTTTTTATCTCTCGAGGGTACACGACGCTTGTTTTCAAGGGTCCCCTGAGCTAGTGAAATCGACCATCCCTTCGCCGAATCGGAAGGTCGGCGTCCAGACTTCTTCCTGGTAATCTCTACAGTCGGACGAGAAATGCAGTCGGTGGGAACCGCGGCCAACATGCAAGGGGGGAGCTGATCTCGGCCGTCATTGCAGAGGCTTGGTCTTAAGGGAACGCACACCCGAGGCACTGTCCCATCATCCGTTCTGAGTTTTTACGAGGGTTAAGTCGGAGGCTCATTTTCCAACCTAGCGTGGAGATTGACTTCACCTGACTTCTTTATTATGAAAACTTTGTTGATGTGAAAGAAGCTGCCTTCTCCCATGTTTCAGGGAGGTGTAGATTTTATTCAAAGAAATGAATTTATAAGGATGGGGTATACATGTTCCCCCTCAGGGATAAAACCTTTTCAGGTCATCGCCGCTCCAGGTGCTCCCTAGCAGCTCGCCTTCCCGGTTCTGCAAGTGGTATCCTCCGGTTAGGAGTGCTTCCTGGATAATGAAAGGTCCTTCCCAGTTCGGGTTGAGCTTCCCGACGGCCGCAGACCTTCCTGCTGCGTCCACCTTTTTCAGGACCAGATCACCTGCTTGGAATTGTTTGAGGCAAACATTTTTGTCAAAATGTTTTGTCATCCGGCGCTTGATCTCCTCTTGCCTGGCTGAAGCTAAATCTCGGAGTTCCTCGATGTAGTCGAGAGATAACTTTTGAACCTCTTCATTCTCTAGTCGCCATTCTTCGCTTCCGTCCTCCGCAGCTATCACCCGTGGGCTTCTGACTTCGAACTCTACTGGAATGAGAGCTTCCGACCCGTGAGAGAGTTTGAACGGCGTTTCCCCTGTGGCTGAGCTGGGAGTGGTCCTCAGAGCCCACAGGACCGAGGGGAGCTGGTCCGCCCAGTTACCTCTTAGGTTCTCCACCTTCTTCTTTAGTAGGTTGATGATCAATTTGTTGGCGGCCTCCACTTGGCCATTGCTCCTTGGGTGATGTACGGAGGCGAACCGAAGGTCGGTCCCTAGCTGCCTGCAAAAGTCTTCTAGTTCTAAGCTGGCGAACTGGGGACCATTGTCGGTGATGATGGCGAGAGGGATCCCGAATCTGCAGACGATCTCTCCCCAAATGAAGTTCTTCACGACTTGAGAGGTGGTCTTGGCCAGGGCTTTGGCCTCGATCCACTTGGAGAAGTAGTCGATCATGACGAGAACGAACTTTCGTTGTCCACTGGCTGGAGGGAAAGGGCCGATCAAGTCCATCCCCCAAATGGCGAACGGCCATGGGGAGATGATCGATCGGAGCTGTTGGGCCGGCTGCAACTGAAGGGGGGCGAAGAGCTGGCACTTCTGGCACTTCTTCGAGAAGATCTCAGCGTCCTTCCTGATAGTGGGCCAGAAGTAACCATGCCTTAAGACCCTCTGCTCCAAAGTGCGAGTCCCAGAATGACTTCCACACTCTCCCGAATGGATCTCCTCCAACACTCGGGGTACTTGGTCTTCGGAAACACACCTGGCCAGGGGGCCCGAGATGGTCTTGCGGTACAGCTCCCCATCTTGCAGGAGGTAGTATGCCGCCTTGTACCGAAATCTTCTCTGATCCCCTACGTCTGCTGGGAGCTGACCGCTGGCCAGGAATGCCACAAGAGGGTCCATCCATGAGGGGCGTCGCTCGATCTCCATCATCTCTCCCTCTTCAATGGACGGGCGGAACAGCTCGGTGATAGTTCCTCCGGCCTTTGGTCCGTACTTGGCGAGGCGATCTGCTGCCGAGTTCTCCTCCCTTGGCACATGCTCGACGAAGAAGGATTGGAAGCCTCCCATCAGCCCTTTCACTTTGACCAGGTACCTCTGCAAGATGGTGTCGCGCACCTCAAACTCGCCTCGAATCTGCGAGGCGACCACCATTGAGTCCGTGAAAGCCCGGACATCTCGGATCCCTAGCTCCTTGGCAAGGCGCAAGCCTGCCACTATGGCCTCGTACTCTGCCTGGTTGTTTGTGACGGGGAAAAGGATCTCGACGGCTTGCTCGATCCTTGTTCCCTGTGGGCTGACGAGCACGATGCCCACCCCCACAGAACTTTTGCCCGAAGCTCCATCAACAAACATCTTCCAAGGGATCGGATAGAACACCTCTTCTCCTGGCTCCGCTTCCACCGAGAAGTCAGCCAGAAAGTCTGCTACTGCCTGGGCCTTGATCGCCACTCGGGGAGAGAAGGAAATGTCGAACTCGCTGAGTTCTACCGCCATTTCGCCAACCTCCCTGAATGTTCCACTCCCTCTAAGACACTGCGGAGAGGGTGATCAGTTACCACTCGGATGGAGTGAGCCTGAAAGTAAGGCCGGAGCTTCCGTGCCGACACCACCAAGGCGAAGGCAAGCTTTTCCAGAATTGGGTACTTCAGCTCCGCCTTCTTTAGCACTCGGCTGACGTAGTAGATAGGTAGCTGCCTCTTCCCTTCTTCACGGACCAAGATGGAGCTAACTGCTTCCGCTCCTACTCCGAGGTAGATGAGCAGGTCCTCACCTTCCTTCGGGCTCTGAAGGAGAGGTGTCTGGGTTAACTGCTCCTTCAGCCTTCCGAATGCCATCTCACAGTCTTCGGTCCACTCGAAGCTTTCTGTTTTGCGGAGCGTTTTGAAGAATGGAGAGCACTTCTCTCCGGCCTTTGATAGGAAGCGGCTAAGACCCGCTAGCCTGCCTGTCAACCTTTGGACTTCCTTTATCGTTTTTGGGGATGACATCTCCAGGATCGCCCTAACCTTGTCGGGGTTTGGCTCTACTCCCCTCGGAGTAAGAAGATGTCCTAGGAACTTCCCCTTGCCCGCTCCGAAGACGCACTTCGTCGGATTGAGTCTCATCTTGAATCTTCTTAGCGTCGCGAAGGTCTCGACCAGATCGACTATGTGTTCCCGGACACTCTTGCTTTTGATCAAGAGGTCGTCCACATATACTTCCAGGTTTCTCCCCTTTTGCTCCTTGAAAATGTGGTCCATCATCCGCTGATAGGTGGCTCCCGCGTTCTTCAAACCGAAGGGCATCATCTTGTAGCTATAGCAGCCATCGTCGGTGATGAAGGAGACATCGCGGCAATCGGGGGGATGCATCCGGATCTGGTGATATCCTGAAAACGCATCAAGGAAACTCATCACAGAAAAACCAACGGCCGAATCAACCAGCCCGTCGATTCGAGGCAAGGGATAACAATCCTTCGGACAGCTTTTATTCATTAAGGAAAAATCCACACACATTCTCCACCTTCCCCCCGCCTTTGTCACCATTACAACATTGGAGACCCAGCCTGGGTACTGGATCTCTGACACAAAACCTGCATCAAGCAGCTTTTTAACCTCCTCCCTAATTGGCTTGGCGAGGATGGTGGCGGTCTTCCTTTTCTTCTGGCGGACGGGCTGGACAGTGGGATCCAGGTTGAGGTGATGACACGCAACCTCAGGGTCGACTCCTGGCATCTCGGCTGCGCTCCAAGCAAAGATGTCGACGTTCTTCTGCAGACACGTCGCCATCTCGATCTTCTCCTCGGTCTTCAGCGACCCGCCAATCTTTAGCAGCCCCGACACTCCTGCTGCGGAGAGTACCTCGATCTCCTCGACCTCTTCAGCCACTTCCAGCCTGGCCGGGCTCTCCAGCACTTTTCCGAACTCTTCCGCGTCAGCCATCCAGCTGATGGTGCTGACGGCGCTAAGATAGCACTCCCTCGCGGCTCTTGGATCGCTCCTGATCCTCACCTGGACGTCTCCCTTACAGTACTTCAAGCACTGATGGTAGGAGGATGGGACGGCTTTGAAGGCGTTGAGAAGCGGCCTCCCAAAGATGGCTCTGTAACAGCTCGGGGCGTCGACGATGATGAATCGACAGCTAATGGAGGTGCCACCGAGCGTTACAAGGAGGTCAGCTCCTCCCTCCACTTCCTTCTTCTCTCCGGAGAAGCCGAAGAGGGGACCATCAGGTGCCCGAACCCTGGCAGCTTCGACTCCCAGTCCGTCAAACGTCCCCTTGAAGATGACGTTTACGGAGCTACCGTTATCGATCAGAATACGATCAACGGTGAAGTCCTCCACTGCGGCTTGAATCACGAGGGCATCATGGAAGGGATTATCATTCCCTAGCATGTCCTCCTCGGAAAAGGTAATCTCCTCCATCGGGGGCGGTGCTTGTGAGGTCGAGGCGACGCTCCTGCGGTAGATCTGATGGAGGCTTCCCTTGCGGGAAGCTTCCAGCCCTGCTCCCCCATGGATTACTCCGACTCGACCTCCCTGGCCCAGGTCTCCCCGACCTCCCTGGTCGACCCGATCCTCGTTCCTCCTTCGAACGACGGCAGCCTGCCCTGCCTGAGGCTCGGCAGGGGCCTCTATCCTCCGCTGCTCTCCTCCAGCCTCTCCTGCTGCCAGCCTCCTCCGGGCTTCCCAAAAGTCTGGGCAGGCAGCCATGGCATGTCCCCCCACCTGGTGGAAGTCGCAGTAGAGAGGGACCTCTTCTGCTTGACGCCTCCTAGGCTTCGGCTTCTTCCTTCCTTGACGGCGGCCTCGCCCGGCTACCGCCATTGCTTCATCCCTTCTCCTCTCCTGACGCCTCTCTGGTTGGCGAAAGGGTCTTCTTTCTGGGGATCTCCCCCTTTGATCTTGACGCTGGTGCCGTCCAGCCGGCCTCCAAGGTGGCCGATGGACGGGGACCTGGTAGCGTCTTCCCTCCTCCTGACGCTCAGGGGACTCGATGGGTCTTCTCTCCGCGATTCTCCCGGTTTCCTTCCTCCTGAGCTCCTCCTTCCTCTTCTCTTCTTGCCGCTCCGGCCACTTCCTGTCCTCCCTTCGGGGCTCCTCCCTCTTCCTTTTCTCAGGGATCCCATCCCTCTCACCACGGTCGCCTCTGGTTACCTACGCCAACCTTGCCAAGAAGTCAGGGTTGGAGGCCTCTCCCCGGACAAACTTGTTGGCCCTCTGAATGAGGTTGTCGTAGGAGTAGGGAGGGTTCTCGCTGAGCTCCAACTTGAAGAGGCCTTGACTGATGCCGAATGTCAGGGCCAGCAACAGGATGTTGCTATCCACCTCCTGGATTTGCAGAACCTCCTCCTGGAAGCGCTCGATATAAGGTCCCAGTGCCTCATCTGGCTTTTGCACGAGGTAGAACAGGGCCGTTGCCTCCTTCTTCAGCTTCCTCGCCGTGTCGAACCGGGTCGTCAGCCCACGACACAGGTCTTCAAAGCAAAAGATGGATCCTGCGGGCAACTGGTGGAACCAGTCCCAGGCCTTTGCGCGGAAGGTAATGGCAAACAACCTGCACTTGAAGGCGTCCGACATGGTTCGGATAGAGACAATATCCTCGAACCATTGGATGTGCCTAACGGGGTCCTCCTTTCCCGAATAGTAATTCAAGGCTGGGTCCCTGAATCCTTCTGGCACGGGCGCGGCGAGAATCTCCTCGCAGAAGGGGCTCCTCCCTCCTGCCCGGCGACGATCCTCCACTTGGCGAGTATCACCACCATACTCGCCATATGGGCGAGTATCCGAGTATCTCCCCTGCTCGCACGGCTCGCGGAAGCGAATACCTTGCGAGGTTGGCTGGTAGAATTGCGACCTCCTTGGTCGCTCGGTTTCGTCTTCCATGTGCTCCTTTCCTGCTCGCCGAGGGGGACTCCCTCCCTCGGACGGAACTGGGCGATGCGGCGAGGTCGCAGTGATCTCGGCGCGCGGCTGAAGCGCTGCTCGCATGGCTCCCTCCATGCGCTGCGCGAAGGCTTCGAAAACCTCCAGTGTCACGAACCTGCCAGTTCCCGTCGAGTTGCCGACCTCCTCCTCATGGTCGCCACCTACGACCATCTCGCCCTCTTGCCGAACTTTCTTCCAACGACTACGGTCCACGCTCACCGCACCAAAGTGTTGACGCCAGGAAAATCCTGACCTAGAGATTCGGACCGATGCAGCCGGAGGCTACTCACCCAGCAGCCCGACGGGATGGCTTGGCTGGCAACGACGAGGAAGCTAGAAGAGCAACAGACAGGACCCCAGGTGCTGCGGCAGGGAGGTCCCACCACGTACCCGGAAGCTCGAAGGAGTCTTCCCCTCCACAACCAAGAATGGCCGAGCAAGGTACGAGGAAGGCACCGACTTGGCTAGCAAGCAGGGGTGACGGGCTCAAGAATTCGGAAATGGGGTTCCAGAAGCTCAAGCACAGGTGCCAATCCAAGTACCCCTGGGGTCCTATTTATAGGCAACCAAGGGGTAGGGGGGTTTTTATAGCCCAGCCCTGACCTGGCGACGTATGGGATACTCGGCGAGCATCTTCGACCATAGTCGCCCATCTGGCGAGTATCTGCTGCTGCTCGCACAAGCCTGGCTGATACTCGCTCAGGTCTTCTGTGGTTGCCGGACACTTTGGGGCGACATACGGGATACTCGATACGTATCTTCGACCATAGTCGCCCTTCTGGCGAGTATTTAGCCAATACTCGCCAACCTTCTTTTGCTCCTGCTGGCTGATTTGTCTTGCCTCTTTGACTTTGACCTGCCTACGTGGCCTTGAGTGGGTCCTACCCTCGGAGAATAAGGGTTGTACACTTACCTCCCACTTGTTTGCCTCTTGATCTTACGAGGATTATACAAATTAAGCAATAGTAGACGATCCGAGATCTACAGTAATTAAGGCCCTCAGTGCATGCACGAGGTTAATTAAATGATTATGCCAATGTGACATTGAAATCAGTAGAAAAGGAGAAGAAAGAAGTTTTACCAGCCCCAGAAGGACCAATCCGGAAACGGGATATCAAAATGCTCCTTGGTTGTGCAGTAGCGGAAGAGAGGCGGCGGCGCCTGGCCAGAAACAGCGGGATCGTACTCCGTCCGATTAATCTCCGGCCGATCCATGCAATCGAACATCAGATCCACATCCGGGACCATCCCGGGATACCTGCGCAGGAGCTGCAGTAGTCCCCAAATGGTGAACATCGCCCGGCTCTGCACGCACGAGTAATAGAGCTCGAGATAGAGGCGGTTTCCGCCGAGGATCACGACCCGCATCGCCGCATATTTCCGGGCATCCGCAAGGGAGGCAAGGGTAATGCCGGAGTGGCGCCAGGGCTCGAGATCCCGGTGGATCGAGCGGAAGAAGTCTGGGCACGTGGGGGGCGCCGATGATGAGTACTGGGATGGGGAGAAGCTTTCGAAAGAGGGGTATCGCCCGAGGCAGGATAAGTAGGAGCAATGTAGGATGCGGGAGGCCGAGAAGTCGAGGCGGCGATCATCTGTCTGGAATGGGTGCCATGGCGTAGCATTCAGGTTGTGTCCTGCCACTGTCGGAGTCCGGGAGGCAACGTCCTCCACCGCCTGCGCTCTTTCGCATAGGGATATCCATTAGATCAGATGAGAGCAGTGTTTGAGTAGAGATGGAGAAGGAGATATAGAGTATACCAGGTGAAAGAAGAGGAGGAAGATGAGGACGGCGGGGAGGAGTATGAGCAGGGTGAAGGCAGAGATGGAAGCCGACCCGGGACGACGGTGGAGGAGGATGAGGAGGAGGCGGCTTCCGAGCCCGCCTCGGGAGAGGACGGTGGCGGCGATCATGGAAGAGCAAGTCTTCCTCCCCCCTCCTCCGACGATCCTGCGGTGGAGCTTTCAGGTTATTCGGACGGTTCGCATGGCCACAGCTCGCCGCGTCAGGAGTGTCAGTGAGGGAATTGCGGGGCGTGGTGAGGGATTTTTTACGCTCTGTTTCTCGAATCCAATCCCTTTATTTATTATTTCATTAAAGTTTATTAATTTAGGTTGGTTCGAATGTTTGGTAGCTTCTTTCCACTTTATTATTCAAACCATTTATTTAATAATTATTTATTTATTTTACTGTCGCGTACGACGTTTCAGAAATCTTCAGGTGATCGACGATACTGCGGCTCCCACTTTTACCCATCAACAATCAGATTTGTTCAACTTCTGTCTGCTGACAAATATTTGTCATTTATTCAAAATAAATTAAATTGTTGGATTCACTGCCCAGTCATTAATTTATTGTAAATATTATTTCAAGGATTAACAAATTGTATAATCAAGGATTCTATTGGGATCTCTAGCCGATATTTTTACCATTTTATTCAAGGGTTTATCTATCATTTCATTCATAAGTTTATCTACTATTTCATCCAGGGGTTTATCTAGGATTTCATCTCAGGATTTATCTACCATTTCATCTCAGGGTTTATCTATCGCTTTATCTATCAACTACAAGAAAAATCAAGAGTAGCAAGGTGCTAAATTCGTTTCAAAATAATTAAATTCCTTGCTAATTTTAATTAGCAAGGAATTTAGAAATAAAACCAATCCCTAGCTAATATGAGTCTAGCTAAATTTAGCAAGAAGATTATACCTTGCTATTTTGCAAGGATTTTTTAGCAAGGAGATCTCTCCTTTCTAAATTAGCAAGCAATTGTAAATTTCGTTGCTAATACTCCATATGCTTTCCCTAGCTATTGAATCATTCGTTTGTTTTGTCCATAGGGACGCAAACGATGTGGCTCATGAACTTGCTTGTTCTTCCTTTTCTTCTCCTGCTACTCTTTTGGACCGTGTAATCGCGCGTCTCCAGTTGGAGGCGCTTCTTCTTATTGAAATATTAAGTTTGTTGCTTTAAAAAAATGTTTTGTTCCCATCGAACAAAATCATAAGATGAATGATTCTGAAGGTGAAGAAATTACTAATTGAGTCTTTTATCGCAAGCTCATTGGAAAACTTATTTACTTGAGAGTTCTCGACCTGATCTTACATATTATGTACACATTTTTAGTCAATTCATGAGCGAACAAAACACATTGAACTTGATTGTCATCTTGTTCGTGAAAAGCTGGAAGCCAACCTCATTGCACCGACATACCTTCCAATTAAGCAACAACTTGCTGATATATTCACCAAAGCTATTGGCGGAATGACCTTACTCAGTTTTCTTGGCAAGTTAGACATTTGTCGTTGGATCCAAATACCAACTTGACAGGGGATGTTGGAATGGTATACCGCCTGTTATGTTTGTTCCGTTAGTTAGCCTTTTTCGTTAATTGTTTATTTGGTATCAGTATATTCTGTTAGCCTTTTTATTGATTTTTTTTGTATAAATAGTTGAGTTTGTATGTCCAAGAAAGATGAGAATAAAAAGATTTGTGCTGTTCTTTTTCTAGCTTTGCTCTTTTTCTCCCTTTTTTTCCTTTTCAATCTCGATTCAAGATCTTGACAGAGCGGGAGAAGCAATCGACCGTGAATCGTGAACGGTGCAGCCATGGGGGGAAGAAATATAAGAGGATACAATGTTTGTGTACAGGACGACAAAGGAACTGTAGAAACTCGATGTTTCTTTATAAAGTAGTATAAATATAAGCAATTGTGCACTGGTTCCCCAACTCCTCGACGCGACCATACACCCGTCAAATGCTATTTCCGTAAAAAAGTTATAATAGAATATAGATTTTAAAAGAAATTAAGAGGATTCCACATTTAAGTTTAAGGACGAAATCCGATAAGTGAAAGCACTGGTTCGACTTAGGTACTGTTTGGGGGAGGGGCTAATCCGCCGCGGTAGTGCGGACGGCACCGCCCGCTCGCAACCGCGAGCTGTTTGGTGATGTCACGATTGGGTGGCAGGGATCAGCCCCACCCATGAAATCCATGGGTGGCGACCGCGGTCGCGCTCACCTCCGTGCGGATTTCATCCACGGGAAAATCTCCATGCTAAACTAGCCCTTAATCGCCCTTGATAGATTTAAAATTGGGTTTAAATTATTCAATTAAAGCTAGGTCTTATTTGTTTGGGAGAACTAGTTAGTAAAACAACGGTTTTAAAATATAAGCCGTGCCTAGGTCAAATTCGATCCGCAGGCGTATCCTCCATTTGCCGTTCCTGTTCTTGTCGCTGCTCGAGGAGGAGGCTCGAGATCGCGCACAGTGTTCCCGACCATCTTCCTAGTCGACAACCGGAGATCGTGTACAGTGTTGATCCCCCTAGACAGCGATCGCGGCTCTCGATCCTGGCAAGGTAACAACGGATCGTTCTTTCTCGTTGTTTTTGCGATTTGATTCATATTTGTAAAAAATCTGTTGATCCCACATCCATTTTTGATTAGGAAATCTGTTTGTTTCATGTAAAATATCACTTAACAACCGTGGCTGATTAGGAAATCTGAATCTGTTGATACGCGCTCATCTGCTTTTGTTCTTTCTCTTCATATTCTTCTCCCTCATCTGTTTTTTTTCTTCCTTACTGCACAGATCCCCGATTGGTTGCCGTGAAATTCACGGGCGTCGATGGCCTAGGAGCACCCAATACGCCCTGGCTAAGGTATATTCATTTATTTATTTTGTCTTCCATTGCATCATCTCCATTGCTTCAAGCCTTCAATCAGACGGTACTCACTTTCAACATGACATTGGTTAGCAGGATGAATTCAGACGGTACTCACTTTCAGACGTACTCATCTTATGACCAGGCTGATGACTTGATTAGGATTCTGAGAGAGCTTACTGTTGTTCAGAGGAACATTGCAAATTTACAAGTAGAACTTCGAGGAAAGTGATATAATATGGGTTATTTTAATTTTTTCCTCTTTGTGGTGATTCTGAAGGGGCTTTAGTTTTTAAGTATTACTTTTCCTTTTGTCATGCTTTCTTGGATTGAACAGGTTGATAAGAATGTGGCACATCTTACTCATGTAAGTGAAATGGAGAGGAAGTGTGAGTCATTGACTAGAATTACGTCGATATTGAAAGATGTTATCCAAAATAAGGTACATGTTTAACAAAAAATTAGATCTTTATACACTTTTATTTTCAGCTTGTTCAAGTAAATAGCTATCATATAATCTTGAATCTTTTGATACATGAGATGAGGAAAGAGAAGAAGAGTAGAACAAGAATAACAATTTATTGCCATCAGTCTTATTTCATTTAAAATAAGATATCTTACACGAATGGTCTCTCACCCTAAACCAAATATAAGAATTAAAATTAAACTTCAAGGACAGAATTCAACGTATTCTAGGGTTTCTACAATGCAATTATGCAAGTAAAAGGCATACAAAATTATATAGTCTTGGCATATTTTATACTAAGATATATTTGAAACAAAGGCCCGGTTTTGATATTATTGTCAAATCTTCTACAAAATGCTTTATATAGTGAGTGATGAATATTTTTATTCATGGGCTCAATGTTGGAAATAATCAACTTCATCTCGATATCCTTCTTTCCTTTCTAGTCTTATTTTGTTTGAACAACTTCTTTTCATATTACCTTTGGTCCACCCCTTTTCATTTCTTATCCTAGGTTACTAATTTTATCTACCCATTTAATTGGTAAATTTTCTACTCTTCATGGTACCGTATCCAAGCAACCTAAGTCTGGTTTCAATACCTTAATTAACAATTTAATTTATGAATTTCTAGGTATTTAAATGATTTTCACTTAGTAGTTATATATTTGAAAAATATTGAGATCAAGAAAAGAATGGCATTTTGTTAAAGCAACTGCTTTGGAAACTTATACTAGGCTGCAATACTGGAAATGGCATGAATATGTGCAAACATTGTAATCTGTACCTTTTCCCTAAGTTCTAGATGTTCAAGTATACCCTATATTGTGGCAAGCTAGGGAGTTGGGTTCTTCGAACTAAGTCAATGTTTTATTGGACGTTACTTTGAAATTGCAGGTTTATTTGGTAGTTCTGTTAGTGATACGTATGGAAATTTTTCCTAGTGGATTACTAAGGGTTCGTTTGGCTCTCAGGCGGGCCTTTGTACCGTTCGTCCTAAACGCGGTGCCGCTGGCGTCGTTGTATTTGTTTTTCCGCCTTCTGATCTTTGTTTGTACCGTTGAGCCAATTTTACCGTGGGAAGCGGCGAAATAGTGTCGTCTACGAACTGAGTCGGGTACCTCCAGTAGGACTTCACGGTGGCTTTCCGGGAGTTTCTCCACCCCGGAAGCCCGCCGGGGAGCCAAACGAACCCTAAGTTTATTGATAGAAAGTCTTAAAATATTTCCTTAGTAACCAAGGCTAATCGCTCCATTCTCTAACCATCTTTCTGCAGCACTTGTAAGAGCCACTATGCACAAGTTGGTATTTTATGGGTTCTGGGTGACTATTCTAGGTTTACTTTTTTTAGTACTTCTTGGAATTTAGACGCGTTCAATTGAATTGTCAACCTGCCTTTAAACAAATGCATGTTGGTTATTTCTATCATAATGGATAATTTTTATATAATGGGTCTGCCCTCTCTGATGTCTTTGACTTTGATTTGAGGGCATGATTCCGCAGCAAACGCGATGGTATAGGGGGCCACTATTTCAGTGGTACTCTGTGAGCAACCACTTTGTGCATTTATTGTCAAAGGTTAGGTCTTTATCCTCTGAGAAAAGCCACTTTGTGCATAATGCCAAAGGTTAGGTCTGTTTCCAATCTTCCCCTGCCCATACCCCCAATGATTGGGGACTATATGGGTTCTGCTGTTGTATGGTTGCTTTGGAGCATGTGAGAAACATTTATCCCATACATTATCTATGTCAAACTCAAATCATATTAACTGCTTAATATGATTGACAATTGTTTGTTTGAAATGTTTTGGATTTGTTTTTTTTACATGTTCTACCTGTGGTAGTTTCAGATTTTATCATTATGTTCATCCTCTATCAATAATAAGTTCTAACCTCTTTGTATCACACTTGGCATAAGAATGAAATATTATGATTCCTTGAGTAGTAGAAAGCAATCCCGACTTGATCATTATGTTCATCCTCCTGTTAATCTCCGAGTGTCCTTTATGTAATGGGACTAATTCACGCTAACTAATTCTCCATAGTCTAAACCTTCGACAGTGGCACCTTATTTCTAGTTTTGTCTATAGTTCAAGAGCAATGTTGACTATTTGAAGTTTAGTGAAGGCTATGCAAATAAATAAAGATTCATCCCAGTTCTTCTCCGATTTTGCTACTTCTTTGTTTGCCAACATCTGTTTTTTTCTACAAACAGTTATATTTTTTGTTGAGATGCAGTTAAATGAACATTAGAATTTATCTTCCTAAGAATGTTTTCTCAGGATCGCATTATTGCCGGACTTCAGCAACTGTATTCTTTAGATTGCATCCCAGTGGAGCAGAATATCAGGTCTGAGACTTAATTTTTTTTTTCACATGGCCGAAATTTTGATGCTTTTCAAATTGTTTACTCTTAAATACATACTGCAAATGTTTAGTCAACTCATTTATTTGGAGAAATAACCTTCTACCTATCTATCTATCTATCTATCTATATATATATATTTCCTTGCATGTCTCAATATATGTAAGGGTTGATGAGGATCACCCAATACATATGTATCACCGCAAGGCGGAGCCCACGTTCGTGTATTTGCTCTGTAGAAATTGATTGGATCGACTATCCGACTCCTCAGATATATCCGTATTTTCGTTTACTTACATTTTTATATATTATATTGTATTTTTCAGTTAGCATTTTGTGAGATTGGGTCAGTTACAATATCGAGCAATCATAATCGTTGATTTGACGGTTTCCTATGGTAGTTTTATTATAAATAGGGAGTAAGGGGGCAGCCATCAGGGTATTGTAGATTTTGGATAGATTTTCTTCCTGGAATCCGGCGATCTCTCATGGTGCCGATTCCACGAAACCCCCAAGCTGGTGACTCCTTGGTATGTTTCTTTGTATTCCGGTGATTATCCTTTTATTTCCTTGCATTTCCTAGCACTACCGTTCTTCCTTCATTGTTTTTCCCATCAGCGGATCTCTGAAATTGCAGCACCTGGCCACCCAGCTCACTTCTTAATAGTAGCCACTTTCATTCTCCCCACCCATACATTAGCCGACCCTTCATATACCAGCAATTGGTTTCTTTAGCCACATCAAAACCTGAAGCTGACCCTCCTCCAACCTCAAATCCTACTGCATGTCTGCCATTCAGCTCTTCCCATCTGAAAACAGCCTACGCCAAATCCATTCCACACCCAACCGACCACTTCCATCCTGTTTTAAATCCGCCACCGCCGCCACTCCCGTGATAGCAACCCCCAACATCTCCATCTACCGGATCTCTATCTCACAACAATACCGCCCTACTTAGTCAGTGTCTTTATTTGTATGGATCTTTGTTCTCTTTATTATTGTATGTTGTTGTGAACAATATATATATATATATATATTTGTGGATCTATAGTATCGTGGAATTTTGCTCTAGGTCTTCTTGTGGTTTGTAGTAATTATTCGCCACACGCTCTCACTTTGGCCTGCCACGCAGAGGAATGACAAATCCTGCTTTGCCTAAAAGAAATATTTAGCCTTGTTTTAATTATTTGCTTGTGATTTAATTTTATTACCTGCTTGTTATCTAACCGTCGGGTCCGCGTGCATTTCATGTAGCCACTTAGATTTGAGGAGTTGTTTTCCCGGCACGACTCCTAGGGTTGAATGCTAGTATTTACACATTTAACCTACCTTACATCAGTTAGTATTTTTGTTCATTGGATTGCGCACATACTTTCATGATGTTCTAGGGTTGGTCGTGAGTCCATTGCCTTTGTCGCGTGCTTGCTTGCATTGCATCTAGGTTTAGAGCATTGCGCTTTCTCCACCTATAGATTCGTCCTGCGTCAATGGTTCTCTTCAATAATTATGAGAGTTTTAATGAAACTTGAAAACTGAACCTAAGTTGATTGTTATTTTACAAATTTATTAACATATTTAAAGTCGCCACACAAGAAAACTCCAGGTACTTACGATATTTGATTTTTTTCTTTTAATTTAAACTTTTACCTGTTATCCTAAACTTCTGGGAGTGATGGTCTTCAATTGGGAGTGTCATCCTTTGGGTTATATACTTATATTGAGCAAACTTTTTATATTCTTAAAAATCCCTTCAAGGGATATTTATAGTCCATTAGAACAATCTTGATTATTGCTGATTGACAGTTATGGATATATTTTTTTTAATCTTTATTTTCAACGGAAAGTGGCAAATTTATAATTGAATTTTCGAAGTGATAATTGTTTTACCCAGAAAGTAAAATTTTCATTACATATAGATCAATTTGCTGGAGTACATGCATTAAGATTGTAATTATTGATTGTCACAACATCTTAGTAATTGGAACTCTAAGATGAAAGTTTTTTTAAGGGCAATATTTTTGGTATTTTAATAGATAAGCAAAAACCTAAAGCATTAAATATGCAGAAATATAAACTCCGAGGACTCTTTTATTACATCAGAAGTGTTTGATTATGATCCAAAGATCATAATGATACAAAAGAGCTTTGTTGTGGCTGCCAGAAGCCGGGAGCTCAAGGGAGAGCTACCAAATCTTTATAGCTAGAGTTATAGAGGAAGATGAAGAACTAAGGAGAATTAATATTCTCAATTCTTGCTTACGACTCCGGGGGGGTTGGGGGGTGGGGGGGGGGGGGGGGGCTCTAAGGTCATATAACACAGTTTGCAAAGAAGCCTTCTCGTTGGGACTAATTACAAAGCTACCCAACATAAATAATAGAATAGAACATACTAAATCTTAATTAGCATTCATTTAAACAAGATACGTAACAAAGATACACAATTAATTGATATAGTTCATGGAAGAAAGATAAAACTTAAAATTAATTAATTATTTTGACAATATTATAACCACATCTTTAACAATATCACGATAATTATTTTCTCTTTATATTTAATGGAAATGTGGGCCATAATTTTTTTTAAATTGGTTAAATAATATAGAATTTTTTTGGGCATTATTATGTGTAACATTCGAAATCTGATGAGGGCGGGGAGTGTCTTCTAGGCAATAAAGTTTAGACAGAGCAGTTCATGACATACTTCTAGGATATCAGATTTCTAGGTAGAAGAATGTACATGAATGAACTGAATCACACATTAGAATTGAAGAAAAAACTACTAGATTTAAGAAATAATTTAGATATCATAATTTTAGACCCATTTTTAGAGCAAGTGAGAGAGTTATGTTAGGAACTGTTAGTTAAGTGAGCTCTGAGTAAGAGTAATTTTGCGATGATTAACCTCTTGGGAAGTATTCGTAAGCTACCACAAGAAAATAATAAAATCTCAAGGTTCAACTTAATATCTGGGCTAAACCAAACCGAACAATACTTTAGATTTTGTTGGATTAGTCATTACAATGTGTCTTACAACGCAAGAGATTTGCTAAATTAAAATTAAAAGGAAATATTGTTAAAGATGTATCTTAGAAGTGATATTTTTTTTATTTTGATTAACTTCGTACTACTTCTTGGATACAAATGAAAAATGTACTTAATTAAAAGCAGCTGCAAATGCCATATAATGATAAATTGATTGCATTCATAAACCTTTAAAAAGAATATCATAGCATGACATTTTATTTTGATAGATTTGAATTATTATTTTATAAATGTGGCATATGTGAAAATCCATGTATTAATAATGTAGATTTAACATGGGATTTAAATATCATATTGGGTATGGTGAGAGCCAGGAACTTGAGAGTTTTGTCCAAGGAATTTGAATGAAGATTACATTGATTCTTTGGAATTTGGAAGTTACTTTAAGAAGTTTATGCAAAAAGTCTCGTGTTTCAAAAAATCATTTTCTTCCTCCGGTTCAAACTTGTTAAAACCCTTTTGTAAGAAAGCCCAAAAGGGAGTCCATTGCTTATTTCCTTGTTCTTGTATTTAGTCCAACATGTCCAAATGTAGATCCTTCTTCTCTACTCTATATAAAGAGGGGAGATCCTATGTAATTCATTAGTTTATGAGAATAATAGTCTTTTATTTCAAATTCTCACATTCTATCAGAGTGAGACGAATTTTTTCTCCGCCACGCATTTATTATTCTACGTAGCCCTAGGGGCATGATCGCACTTTGTATCCTTTCCACTCTATATATAAGTGGGAGTGGCTCTTTATGTTTATGCTTGAAGTATTAGTCTTGTGGCTTTCTTGGAGAGTGAAGTGTCAAGGAGGATCCAGCCTCCAGATGCTTGTCAGGAGTTATCTCCTGATTGTATATTTATGTTTGTTTAATGCAATGCAAGTTCCTTGTTCTCGTTCTTGATACCACTACGACGTATCAATTGGTCTGACCTGCCTCTCATTTAGGATTTCCTGCGAAACCCTAATTGGAACTTTTTCCTTGTTCCAGCCAACAAACCATTTCCTTCCAACCGCACGGCCGAACGCCCGCAACAGGATTCCTCACGTCGAGATCTCCCTCCTTCCCGCGCGTTCAGCCCGCTTCGACATTGTTGACGCCCACGACATCGCCTTCCGTCGATTACGCCGTCCAACATCTCCGACTCTCTCACTCACTGACGGAGACGACTCCCTCGCTCACTAACGGAGATGACTCCTTCGACGCTTCCCTCGTCGTCGATCCCCATTTCGGTCGACCCCAGAGCCCGATATTTCTCCTGTGCCTGCGCCTTTGCACGACTCCCGATGAT
Organism: Dactylorhiza incarnata; assembly: GCA_033032865.1. NCBI lineage: Eukaryota > Viridiplantae > Streptophyta > Magnoliopsida > Asparagales > Orchidaceae > Dactylorhiza > Dactylorhiza incarnata. The sequence continues at coordinate 720,603 of JAWHQI010000147.1, forward strand.
TTCCGCCATCCAACATCAGTCGACCCCTGCATCTTCGACTTCCACGACTTCTGCAACGACACCTAACGACGATTCCAGTGCGCTTTCTGCTTCCTGCGCCTCCAGCCGTGTCCGGCCGCACCTCGAACGCTCCACCAGCACTCCTGCAGCCTTCCTGCGGCCTCCCCTCCTCCTGCAACACTCTGACAACCCTCCTGCTACTCTTGCAGCGTCCCAATGATTCTCTCCGCTACACCCAGCCGCCGTCCACACCCATAACTCGTTCAATGGCCTTCCACCTCGATGAGAACGCCTCCACCACTGCCTTCGCATAAGTGCACCAACAATATCTTTGAACTACTTTAATTATCGATTTTCATTTTATCTTACTTTTTTCATTTATATATATATTTATTTATTATTATATAAAACAATATGAATATCTTCACACTAATACCATACTTTCAATTACAACCGTACGATTATATTCTAACTTTATCCAACCCCTCCGATTAACTCACGACAGACGAAACCACCCCGTTCAAACCTGCACGCACTATCATCGCACTCATTAACCCTCCCACTATCTTGGCGGAAACCTAACTCCCTCCTCAATCTCTCCCCGCCTCCACAAACGAAGATGACAAGAGCAAATTGGGACTCCTCTTTTACTCGGATCCCAAATCGCATTCACGCCAACCTTCATCTTCCCTAATCCAAAAGGAAAATTCGCGTTCGCCGGGTTTCTCTTTCACTCCTTCATGTGTCCCTCATCTCAGCCTCTGCGTAGACCTGATGGCGCACCACGCCCGACACACGTCTATTCCCGCAGGAGGCAGTGAACCGCTACCCGTTTGGGCGATCCAAGCCCACAGTTGCGCCCGGATGGTCGTTCCGAGTCATTTTGATGTATGATTTTATATATTTTGAGTTGTATTTGACACCAGATTGGATCAGATGATATGAGCCATCCTATTCGGGTGCCCTAAGTTGTTTTGAGTTTAAATAGTGCAGGCGCCGGTTAGTGAGGCATCGAAGGTTTGTTTCCCAACTTGCGGGAACCGTCGGTCACGCCTAGTGCGACGTCGGGCTCTTATTCTTAGTGCGACGCCGTGCTCTCCTCCTCCTCTCCCCACAACCCAGCCACCGTAAGCCCCCTCTCCATTCATCCCTTGTCCTCCTGCGACTCACTCCCTTCTCATCGACTTCTTCCCAAGCCGCCTCCTCCCACTCAACCTACTGTCGATCCCATCCCCTCCAACACTTAAACTTCCTGTACCGCCTCTTTCTTGTCCAAGTTTCCCACTGCCAGCATCCTTCCCCTTCACCGAGCCCCAACAACCTTTCCCCTCCCCTTCCTGTAACTTCTCTCCACTGCCGTAACCCTTCCCCCCTCCCTGTAGCTTCTCACCACCGCCTGACTCAACATACCCCTTGCCCTCCAGCACAATCAACCCATCTTTTCACGCTTTGAACCCACTTCGTTCCTCTACTCGAGCCTCGCCAGCCCCGAAACTACTCTCCAGACACCTCCTGAGATCGCAACAAACCCGGATGCCCACAACTGACCACTTCTATTTCGTCGCCTGCCCGAGTAAGTGGTAGTTTGGAGTTTCTGTCTTCTATCATTGTGTATTTTGGCACTTTATCTGTAGTGAATGTTTTTGCTATTTGCTATTAGTACTGACTTTCGTTTGACTTGCATGGCTTATTCCGCCCGCATTTAAAATATTTGCGCCTTGGTTGCTTCGTGAACAAAGTTTGTTTATCTTTAATTAACGTTTGTGAATACTTGTGCCTCTGTTAGTTTTATAGTAATTAATTATTGTTGCTAATTTTTATGCGGATCTCATCTTGGATTTACATCATATCACATTGCATGTAGGAACATATTTAGCGTGTTCACCTCGAGTCGACCTGCCTCTGCGTCAAATTGGTATCAGAGCCCTAGGTTAGGGTCACTTGCATGTTACATAGTGGTAAGATTTATCGTCAATCAATGTCAAGCCATAATCTCACTGACGATAGGGTCGGCAGTTCACAATCGGACATGACATCCGCCAAATTTTAGAAACTTTTTCTCGATCGGTTTGATCGGATTGGGGCCCAGTTCGACGCCCTTAGGGGCGACATCACTAGGGTTAGTACAAGGGTCGATCAGTTAAAGACCCCTAGAGATCGAGCAATCCCTAACGAGGAGCCTCACGAGGATCCCCGAGATGCTACACCCCTCCTGAGAGACGTGGGAGAGACATTCCTCGCTGAGACCCCCGTCTCCCGCGAGAGGGAATTTCCATTGTGGTTACGAGTATCGGCAAGACCTAGGGAGGAATCACCGCCCTTCTAATGCACCTCGTCCACCACCCCCACATGTTCGTAGAGATCGAGCCCCACCCGCACGATACGACTATGACTATGATGATCAGTACGATGACTACCGTGGGCCACTCTACGGGATGACTCCAAAAGAGGATGATATCACTCGGCGTATCCTCATTGACGCACCCTCCTTCGACGGTCACTTGGATCCGAAGGCATTTAGCGATTGGCTTATGGATATGGATCACTATTTTGACTGGTTTGAGATGAGTGACAAGGGGCGTGTACGGTTCGCCAAAATGAAGTTGATTGGTCAGACAAAAGTTTATTGGTCGATCTGGTCATTTGAGCGGGACAACCATTACCCTATCACCCGATGGGACGAGATGAAGCAACAACTGAAATATAAATACCTTCCCGCTTCATATCGTTACCAGCTCCTGGATTAGCTATATGCACTCCGACAAGGGACCCTTTCCGTTGCGGAGTACATGTCACGTTTTGACAAGTTAGTAGTCTGTAGTGATATTTTGGAGGAGCTCATTGCCACTGCATCTTGTTTTCGGACTGGACTTAAGGATGACATCTGAAGGGAACTGATTCCCCATAGGATTGAGACAATTGAGCAGGTTTTTCAGCTTGCACTGGAGTACGAGCAATATTTGTGCACTGCTAGCCCGAGACTGGTCATCTCTCGACCTGATGCCACCAGGACTAGGAGACACTCCTGCCACGGCCACTGCCGCCCCTCGCGCTCCCGCAGATGCGACGGGGAAAGCTATTATCTCTGAAGGCCGCAAACTGGTGGCGTCTAATGTTATCGGTGTTCTGATAGAGGGCACTTTGCGACGCAATATTCGACGAGGAATTTACTGATTGTGGAATCGGGCGAGCCTAGCATTGATGCGGAGGACGCCGTAGTCAAGGAGATTACGACCGTTGTAGAGGAGAGATGGGAGAGCGACGTTGAGAGGTCGCTATGGTTAGGAGTCCTCCACGGCCTTCTGCACACCCAACGTGCCGAGGAGGATTGGTGTCACACTACGATTTTCTTCACGTATTTCCCGAGCACAGGAGGTCCCTTCAAGCTCGCTATTGATAGTTGTAGGGACTCGACGCTACCAACTCTCCCAAAAGCCCAGACTGTATAGGGAAGACGCTACCGCTCCTTTATAGAGCTGGCTACTCTAGGCAGGATCCACGGGGCGGCCAGTTAAGCTCACAGGGGACACGCCCTTCTGCTTCGACTAGTGCCGCAACACCGGGGGCATTGCTGGACCATAGCGCCACGCGCCGTACCTCCCAACAATACCCCCCCCCCCCCCCAGAAACGACCCCGGGGTTTCGAACCCGTGACCTCCTCTGATACCACTTGTAGGGACTCAGCGCTACCAACTCTCCCAAAAGCCCGGACTGTTTAGGGAAGGCGCTACCGCTCCTTTATAGAGCTGGCTACCCTAGGCAGGATCCACGGGGCGGCCAGTTAGGCCCACAGGGGACACGCCCTTCTGCTTCGACTAGTGTCGCAAAACCGGGGGCATTGCTGGACCATAGCGCCACGCGCTGTACCTCCCAACAATAGTGGCAATTGCGTGAATATAATCACCAAGAAAGGGTTAAAGAGGATGCAACTTACCGCCGAGCCACATCCGCATCCTTACCGTGTCCTATGGGTGGACAAATTCATTATCCAGGTTACACAACGATGTCTGGTACCTACATTTTGAAAGGCGGGCCTGAGGCGCCAGGCGCACAGGGCGCAGTAGCAAGCGCTTCAGATGGCTAAAGGCGGGCGAGGTGCGTTGGGCGCTCATGAGGTGTGCCTAGGCTCGTGCTTTAGAGGTTTTTTTAGGCGTAGTGAGGCGCGACTGTTGAATTAAATTAATTTATTAGACATGCTTTCTTAAGTTAGGGTTCACGTCTTCACGGGCTTCTCGTTTATTTTCCCTCTCGCCCGTGAGGTCTCGGTGAAACCCGCTCCTATCGACGCTGCCTGTTCCTCTCGCCGCCGAGTCAACATCCTCCACATCATGAGCACCCGAGTTGTGGGCTTTGAGCATCTTATTTATGATTACCCAGGTGCCCAAATTTTGGTGACATCTATGTCGTGCTATCGAGGGACCCTCCTGGCATTCGTGAGGGTTATACGATCTCTGACAGGTACTTATTCTTGGGCTCTCGCCTCTGCGTTCCTCAGAAATCCCTCCGAGATTTCCTCATCTGGGAGCTGCACGCAGACGGAGCAGCGGGACACTTCAGGCGAGACAAGACGATTGCGTTAGTTGAGGATCGTTTCTTCTGGCTTGGACTGAAGAAGGACGTTACCCGGGTTGCTAGACATTGTCTACTCTGTCACACCGCGAAGGGATCTTTCCAGCCCACAGGATTGTACACTCCACTGCCCGTCCCACAGAGGACCGTTGATGCATCTCATGTGGCTGTGCTATTCTCTAGGGAGGTATTCAAGTATCACGGGTTACCCACTTCCATAGTCTTCGACCGCGACGCTCGTTTCATGAGTTACTTTTGGAAGACATTATGGAAGAATACTGGTATGATCTTGAAGTTCTTCTCCGCCTACCACCCACAGACGGATGGACAAACTGTGGTTGTCAACCGTAGTCTAAGGACCCTTCTGCGTTGTCTTGTTGGGGATAGTCCGTCCACATGGGATTCTGTTCTACATATAGCTGAGTTTGCATATAACAGTTCAGTCAATAGGACCACAGGTTTGAGTCCATTTCATATCATATTAGGGTATGAACCTAGGAAGCCTATTGACTTGATTGACGTCCCTCTTGAGTTCCGACCCAGTGAGTCAGCAGAATCCTTTATTCAGCATGTGCATGCACTTCATGAGTCGGTTCGTAAGAAAATTGCATATAGTAATGATTACTGTTAAAAACAAATGAAATGGAAATAAAAAGGTGCAATTATATTCATCCACAAAGGGGAAATATATAGGAGTTACAACGGACACTTAAACAAGACTCACGATGTGGGACTTAACCCATACATACCAAAAGACTTTAAGTACTATGAATATATCAATATCTTCAGCACTCTCCTTCAAGTTGAAGGGGAAACCTTTAGCTTGAACATATCATAAAAAGAGAGGTAATGGTGGTTGGCAACGTGGGACAAAACAGCAGCCACCGGGGATAATCCAACCGGGCATAAGCCACACGACGTGGTCCACAAGCCGACCATGATCACGCTGGATGCTCCCGGAGCAGAAACCAGGTCAACCAACAAAGACCAAACCACCCCTACCCAACAACGAAGAAAAATTTGGGGAGACAAACAACACATGAAATATGCCTCGAGGCCGTGTGTGACTAAGGCAGGAGTCGGGAAAGAGAGACATTTGAGTCGCCGTCATCACGAACACTCCCCCTCACGTGGGACATGTGTACGAAGACATAGACTACACCTGGAGGTCGTTTGTGACTAAGGCAGGAGTCGGGAAAGAGAACCCCGAGTCGCCGTCATCACGAACACTCTCCCTCACGTGGAACACGTGCATGAAGGCATAAAATGCATGGAGACAAACACAACAATAAAGGACTCATAAAAAACACATAACAAGACATAGCAAAAAACAAAAACAAAAAACAGCTATGGAGAACGACAATCGGCGAGAAAACGACCTAAGATGTAGTGAGCAAAGCACGGGCACAAGCCAGCGGCGAGCAGAAGACTCAAGCAGCTCCAAGTAGAGGGCTCAAGCAGCAGCAAGGAGAAGAGGGAACCCGACAAGAAAGAGAGGAGCTTGACACGAGGAGAAGTATCGATGCAAGCAGCAACAACGGGATCGTCCACGAGAGCAGCAGCACGGGAAGCCATCGTCCATAGCAACAAGCGACTGGAAGCACAGTAACATGAAAGGAAACAATACAAGGCCAGACGGCTGGGTCTTCGTCCAGTTTTGAAGCCGTGGAATGGACTGGAACGGGAGAGGAAGCCATCATCCAGATTGGGAGCTGTGTGAGGCAGAGACGCTCGACGGGAACTGGAGAAGCCGACGAGAAAAGCATTAGGATCGTCAGGAACGGCTGGTGTTGTCGACTGACCTAGCGGGAAAGGGAGTCGTCGATGTCGACGGAAGCCAAGAGCAGAAGCCCGAGCGTCGATGTCGGCGGGAGCAGGATCCGTTGACGATAACAATGAACACGCCATCGACATGAGCGACAGATGAGAGCAGCAACAACGTCTGGTGACGGGAGAGCAGAGATAGAACACCTCGGGATCTTTGATGAAGAAGGCAAAGCCTCCCGTCGACAGAATCAGAGGCTAGTCCCGTCGACGGGAGCGGAAGAATTTCCCGTCAGCACCAGTAGCAACGGAGCAAGATGAGGGAAGTGAGAATTTTTTTGGCGGGAGCGACCCATGGGAGCCCTAAGCCTCGCGAGAGAGCAGAAGTGGGCGTAGCGGATCACATGCCTCTGATATCTTGTTGTAAAATAGAAATCATAATAGATGAGTTATGAGTAATGTTATTCTTCCACATAGGGGACTATTTATAGCATTGCAAGAGACTCTTAAACATAGATAGACAATGTGGGATTATACCCAACTACTACTAGAAATAATAATAGGCCGACATTGCGTGACATTTCCAACACTCCCCCTCAAGCTGAAGGGTCCCCCTTCAACTTGGACACATAAAAAATGACAATGGAGGTAGGCGATGCGAGACAAAACATCAGACAAGCCACCGGGGGAAATTCCAAACCTGGGAATCAAGCCGGAGACAAAACCACACACGACGCAGACTCACACGCGATGCACGACCCACACACGACATGGACTCGCTTAAACCGGTCAATCAACATCACCTACGCACACAACATGCAGAGGGGAACCAACGATGTGGACAACCAGGGATAATCCGTCGGGGATAATCCGCACAAATGGTGGTCCCACACGACACAGTCCCGCACGACATTGTCCCACATGACACATGACCAATCGAAAGAAAAATTGGGGAGACAAACAATATATGACATAAGACTGGAGGCCGTGTGGAACGAAGGCGAAAGGTCGGGAAAAATCATCCGAGTCGCATTCGTCCTAAATACTCCACCTCACGGGGATAACACGTGCATATAGGCATACCAAAACCACGCTAAGCAAATACGAACAATAATCAAACAAGGACAATTAAAGACATAAAAAACGACTAAAAAACTACCATGAAACTTCATCATCGGCAAGAGATCATTGCCGCGGAAAGGGTAGTAGCAATTGAAATTGATAGAAATTCGAGATGCAGCGACTGGAGTTGTCCGGAAGGCATTAGAAAAATACAGGCAGCAATTGGAAGCATCAGGTGCACGAGCAACGGAGTGTCCGAGGCAAGACGGGAGCAACGCCTAGGAACGACGAAGGAAGTGGTGGCTGGATCAGAAGAAGACATCGACGAAGATGCAAAGGAGCCGTCCGAGACCAGAAATGGCGACAGAAGCGTCGACTAAGATCGACACAGGCAACAACTCCACTGGATCAATTGGAAGAAGGCGAGAGATCTCAGAAGGGGGAGCTGACATGGTCGATGTCGAGATCCCGCGTTGATGGAAGCACAACGGAAGAACACGATGTCGTCAACGGAGGAGAAAGCTGACAGGGAGAATGTCAATCGGCGAAAGCAACAACACCGAAGACGACGGAAACAAGCATAGCCGCAGCAAGTGTCTCGCCCTAGGACAAAGGCTTGTCGAGGACGAAGGCCCGTTGAGGACGAAGGCTCGTCGAGGATGAAGTTTTGTTAATATTATTATAATCATATAGAATGAAGATTGAAGAATAATGCCAATTTTGTGTAGTCAGATAAAGTACATATTTGAGCTTCTTAGAATGGAAAGATTTTAGCGAAGAGTCTTTTTATGTTTGTTAATTGTGTATTATTCAAACCTCAGGCATCTACTTCGATGTCCGCTGAGATCTGCCCCCAAGTCCTCAGGTTCAATATCAGCGGTTTTGGCTGTGGGCTAAGCGTCAGAACCATATATACCATGCTAATATGCCATTGCATCCCTAGGAGGAAGTACATTGTAGTTTTTGTACTTGGCTTTCTAATACAGAAGCTTTCTGAGATTTTATCATTACTTATTTTAATGTAGTAAGAGATTATATCATTACTTTCTCCTTATCATCTTCCATTATTGATTTTCTTGTGTGCTGTTGTTTTCCACTAACCGAAAGTGTACATGCCTTGACTTTCATGGTGCGGATAATCTCTTTGATTCAGAGGTTTCTCGCCCCCCGATAAGAGGTTATCCACACTGATTTAGAGGGTTGTCACCACCGATTAAGCGGTTTTGTGTGTACTCCTCGTGTAACTCCTCAAAAATCTCTTATTTTGGAAGGGGGTTAGGGTCCGTAGGAACCTAAGGACGTGCTGCTCGTATTGGGGGATGTTCGGAGGCTTTCCGGGGAAATTAACTGTTGGTCGTGCGTTTTAGTCGCGCATGGTCGTGCGTTTCAACACGCACGACCCGATGGCAGTAACACGCGCGCGATCGTGCAGTTAAATCACATGATATGACATCTCGAGGCGTTCACTGTTATTTTACTTAACTCGCGCACGCTCGTGCTTAACTCTCGAACGCTTATTTTGCTTATTCATTGGGAAGGTTATTTACCTGAAGAAGTGGGAAAACATGACAGATCTGGATCCCCATGTTTTACATACACTCCGAGATTCCTATACTTGCTCTCAACGATCACCAGAAATGAGGGATACTAATTCTGCTTTACCCAGATCGCCACAAAGCCCATTACACAGGGAGACTCCTCCAAACCCTTGTTCTAATGTCGTCCCCACGATAACATCATCTATCACTACTGATACACAAATTTTTTATCGCAGGGACACACTACCAGAGTATGTTCCCACTGCTTAACGACCCAACACTCCGGGACAACACAGGGAGGACCTCGATCCTAATACATCGGTTGTCATCCTGCCTATGATTACTGATACCATTTCTAATACAATTGTTAAAATAACTTGTAAAGAAAGGCCCATATAATTGGCCCATGTAAAACCTTCTTTCTTCCTTAGAGATTAGTCCCACACCTTAGGATAAAGTTTACGCTCTCCTCTTATATATTTGTACAAATACTTGTGTTGTAATGTGTGGAATTTATGAGAAATTAATAAATATTGTTATTTTTCTCTCTCCAATCATTTTTATCTACATGGTATCAGAGATGAAAAATCCTAATCCTGAAGTTTTTCTCCAGCTTCCGTAATCTGGCCTGCGACCTTTGCGATCACCCTCCTGTGACCGCAACTCCTAAGTCTGGTGCTCCCGCCGTGAAGACCCGACATCCTCCTGTTCCTTTTTATAATCTGCTTCTACTATCTGTTGGGACCCACTTTCTGCGCCTCCTCTTCTTTGCTCACAAAAACCGCTCCTTTGCCCGTGCGATATCTTGTGACCGCTCCTCTTGTGTCAATTACAGAGGAATTAAATTAACGAGTCATCCATGAAATTATGGGAACGAGTAATAGAAAGAAGAGTAAGACGAGAGACTAGCATCTCCGAGAATCAATTTGGATTCATGCCAGGGCGGTCGACCATGGAAGCTATACATCTCTTGAGGAAACTCATTGACAATTATCAGGAAAGAAAACAAGATTTGTTTATGTTGTTTATCGATCTTGAGAAGGCTTATGATAGGGTTCCAATAGAGGTCTTGGATTTGCATATGTTGTTTATCGATCTTGAGAGGTCTTATGATAGGGTTCCAAGAGAGGTCTTATGATAGGGTTCTAAGAAAATGAGATGTCGGCCCAAATTTGGGTGGGGATCAGAAGTGACTGAAGAAGGCCGTCTGGAAGAAGATGTTGTCTTGTGGCGTTGGCACACTGTGCAAGCTGCAATAAAATCTTAGACACTGCGCCACGGGGTCTTCAAAAAGAAATCAGTGTGAATCCGCTGAAGGGTCTTGCAGACTCTTTCATGACCCAAGGTGTGGGTGGTCGCCGCTGTCTCGGAAATGAAGGGAGAGGAAGAGAGCAAATATACGCGCTCCTTGTAGCGCACTAAGCCCTCTTGCACCGTCTAGTGGATGGGAAAGCGCCCTTCGGCAATCCGCCGACTGAGTTCCACGAGAACGGGAGAATCCTGAGACTCCTGGCGAAGTCGAGGAAGGATTGCGGGGTAGGCAGGGAGATTCCACATAATAGCCCGTTCTCTTGGTCGCGGTGAGAGAGCGTCGGCGGCAGGGTTCAAGGCTCTAGTCTTATACTCTACGCGGAAGTCGAATCCCAAAAATGTACTCACCCAATGTTGTTGGGGAGCGGTGCTGAGACGCTGCTCCGGTAGGTACTTGAGGCTGAAATTGTCCGTACGGATCAGAAAAGATCTCCCTCATAAGTATGGCCTTCAGTGCTGCACCACCTTGGCGAGGCCGATCAACTCGAGCTCATAAACCGGTAACCTCTGTTGGTGAGCTACCGCCTTGCAATTGGAAAAGGTGATCGGATGGCTTGCCTGTTGTAGCACGACGTCACAGCTCTGCCCCGATGCATCACACTCGACGAGGAACTCCTTCGAGAAGTCGGGCAACGGAGGAACTGAGGCGGTGATCAAGGCCGACTGGAGGGCCCGGAAGGCCTTGGTGGCGCGATCACTCCAAAGGAACCCGTTCTTCTTCAGTAGAGCCACTGGGGGCTCCGCAATCTTGTTGTTATCTTCAATGAAACAACGGTAGTATACCGTCTATCCAAGAAAGCCCCACAACTCCCGAGGGATTGGGGAATCAGTCAGGCTGTCACCCCGCGAATCTTTTCGGTGTCTGCAAAAACCAGTGTTTTAAATGTCGTCCAACATGTCCTATTTGAAGGAAAAACGACTTGCATAATCACATTATATAGGTTGTCATTTTTTAATATAACGACATTTATAATGGATTAAATCCGTTATAAGGGCCCACAACGACTTTTCTAAATGTCTTCGACATTTTAGTTTTATTTATATTATAAAATCTATGATCTGTTTGTGACCTAAAATTCTTTCTTGTCTTCGACAACAACGCGAGTTTGAAGCAGGAGTTGACAAGGCGACAATAGTGAGACTCGCGAAGCCTTCTCATCGCAAGTTCATCTCCTCTCACGTCGTGAGTTCCTCTCCTCTCTCGTCACTATTTCCTCTCCTCTCTCCTCGTGAGTTCTTCTCCAGGGAGACGTCTAGGCCTTTGCATAGCCGACGTCGACTGTTGCTTGCCGGCGTCTGTGTTCCCACTTTCGGAGCAGTTCTTCCAGAACGGGAGCGCCCTAGCTTTCAATCACCGTAAGTTTGAGCTCTTCTTGTCCATCTAAAAATGGAGTTCCCACTTCCGGAATAGTTCACATTCTGGTTTACCAATTGTCAATCTAAAATGTTCTTAGTTCTCAATCTAAAAATTTACACTTTCAATCACAGTAAGTTTTGCTTAGTTCGCATAAACTATTTTCGCTGTTGTACTTTTGTAATCTAGCATCCTTATGTGTAAATTAGTTTTGGCCATCTTGTCCATTTCGTGAGATGTTCTTTTTTTAGTTTAGTTTTGGCTGTTCTATTACCAAATGATTTGTTCCAGGATTCGTTTTGAAAATGATTTTTCAAGATTATTTGATGTTTTTATAGGAATACCAAATGATTTGTTGGAGCAACAAATGAACCTTGTCTATGTTTTCTTGGCAGGATGGCCTAAAGCCCATACAAATTGCTGCAGGTCGAGGGAATCATGGAGTCGTTGAAATTCTTATTCCATGTTTTCTACTTCTGTAGGGAAATATGAAGGAAACTCAAAAACTGACAGAAAGTTGTGGTGACACTCTTACTTCAAATCTAAATTCTCCACTGAAACTCAGAAAGTGAGAGTAAGTCCATGAATCTAGCATAACACTTGAGTTTGGTTTATATAAAAAAAACGAGGCTAACCTAATTTCTTTATGCTACTCTTCGTCTTCGACACAACAGACGCTGATTCGCGTGCTTCTCCCCCTTACACCTTGACGGTGGTATTTCTCGACAACACTCCGCTGATTCTCTATCCTCCACGCCGATTCAGAGGTTTTTCGCCCCTGATAAGAGGTTTTTCATCCCCGATCAAAGGTATGTGCAATTTTTTTCAAATTTAACTTTTAGCAACCAATAACGTAGTTCATTGTCATGTATAAAAAATTAATTACAAGTCAGTGGTGTTTTCTTTCTCAGTCTTATACTAGATTAAGATATTTTATAAGTTGTTTTAAATTTTTAATCTAGTCAGTCAGCACCTTAACTTCAAATTTTGTTCATCATTTATATATTTCCGAATCCTCATTTTGCATTTGTTGCTATTGAGTTACTTGGGTTATTATTATTCATAAACCATTTTCTTTCTTAATAAATCAGTGAACCATTTGTTGCAAACACCTAAGTCTGCTTTCAATTACCTGAATAGATTTCGCTTCTCATTCCTTTAGTAGAATCATTCTTTAAATTATACTTTCAAGATTTGCCTCACATTGTGGAAATTTAATCATTGCTCCATCTAAGTACTATCAGATGGCAACAAAGCCCAGTCAACAAAACGATTTAATATATCAAAAACAATTGTTACTTTTATCAATTTGGAAGACTCAACCCACAAACAATGTCAAAATCAAACTTGGATCGTAAAATATTAGACACTAAAAGAAATATTTTTTTAAGTTTTATATTGACCTTAAATACAAACTTGTACTATATATTTTACAGGTCGTATGTTTAACAAAGCCCAGACAACAAAAAGATTTAATAATAGTCACTTGGTTCATTCAATTTTCCGTCAATCATACATGATTGTAGATCGCATGTACTATTAATACATGTTAAACATTCAGAACAATGATCTCTTATATGATGCTTAGTAAATTTCACAAGCTTCTCATGTTTATCCGCAATGATGAGTTTCTCAAGTTTCCCTCTGAGGTTCACCATCAGGAGGTAATAATTCAAATTCAAGGTCCCAATTGTTCGATTTTTTTCTTTCCCTGAAGCAGTTGATCCCACCAAATGGAAGGCTTACCTTTGGCAAGTATTCTGAGGCACTTCTCCACAAATATTATCATCAAAAGCTTTGATAGATTTCTGATGCACCCAGGAACCATTTTGACATTCAGAACAAAGATCTTATATGATGCTTAGTACAATTTTGACATTTTTGTACTTGGTCTTATAAAAAACATTTTCTTTTGCAGGATCCTCTTTTGATTGGTTGCGATTTAAGAAACATGACTGCTGAAACATTTGAAATATTGAGTAATAAAGAGGTGATTGCAGTGAAACAAGGTAGTTATTGAACTTTCTTTGGTCTTAAATTGAAAGTTTTCTCATTTACTTGGCCCAGGCTCCTGTTACAGTGCAAGTTTGCCTTTTTAATGTCTTAGGATATATTTATTTTAACCATTCAATTATAAAATAATAGCCATTCTCTGTTTATTTTCAGCACAAAAGGTACTCGAGTTTATCCTCATATTCAACGTATATGATAATTTGCACATATATTTATTATTTCATATTTTTGTTTGTACATATTGTCCAGGGGTATGTTTGAAATTGGAAGTTGAAAACATTTGTTAATCAGTGGAAGATTCACAACAAGATCATCCATCCCGATTGGAAGGTATTCACTGCACTTGAGTTCCTTATTAGTTATTTGGTTTGCTTCATTGTAAACATCATGTCTGAAAATGCACATAAAATACCTATAACAACAACAACAACATAACCCATATAGTCCCCAATCATTGGGGGTATGGGCGGGGGAGGATTGGAAACAGACCTAACCTTTGGCACTATGCACAAAGTGACTTCTCTCAGAGGAGAAAGACCTAACCTTTGACAATAAATGCACAAAGTGGCTGCTCACAGAGTACACCACTGAAATAGTGGCCCCCTATACCGTCGCGTTTGCTGCGGAATCATGCCCTCAAATCAAAGCCAAAGACATCAGAGAGGGCAGACCCAAGAATCCATTTTGATTTATGTGCACATAAAATACCTACAAAAAATAAAATTAATATATGGAGATATACATACAATGAAAATGCAGCATGGTAATAGGCGTAAATGAAAATTCGTTAGAGGGTCAGGTGCCGGTATATCTATACTATTATATAAAGTACTTTTGGGCCCATTTTGGCTTCCAAATGGTCCCTCCAACAAATCATGACATCCATATTACACCTCCCCAATCAATTCAGTCCGTCAAATCCATTTGTTTAAAAATTCCCCTACTCCCATCACGAGCTCTTTCTCCATCCCTCCTCACGTCTTCTTTGCTGCCCTAGAAATGCCGATAAACCATGAAATGCTCCAAACCCGTGCCCTAGCCGACGAGCATTTTGTCAACTAACCTTGCATATTTTCTTATTTATCCAATGGATTTTTGTTGCAAATGCTCTCTAAGATTGTTTCATTTTATCTCCTTGATTGTCTTTTTGCAGTGGACGGCCATCAAAGGGTGATAATCTTAGAGAGCGCCAGAGGTTGGATGCCAATTTTGTATATTATTTTCTCCGTATCGTCCAAGGTAATCAAACATAGAATATAATATAGACATGAAAAAATATGATAGAAGAAGCACGTGAAGCACAAGACCTATTAAGCGAACTCACACAATATATCCACTTCTATTCTTATAATCTCATCTAGATCTTTTATTCATTACCGATTCCTTGATTGAGGATTTGATTAATATTTGCAAGGAAACCAACATGGAATTTTTGGATTTCGTTCGTTTTCTTATAAAATATTGGATGTGCAACAATTGCTACCATGCTTTAGACTAATTTAACTTATGTTCTATTGCTTGGCCAACCAATTGTTGTAAAGAGAAAATGTGTTGCTTGACGTGTATTTGTAGCATGTTAATTTTATGAACACGGTAGAGTTCTAATTAGAATATTATGTATCAACTATAAAATTGTGCTGCTGCTTCAGGTGATATTAATAAATAATTGGAAAGAGATGATTGAAGGCTTCACACAATTTTGTAAGAATTGGAAAGAGATGATCAATGTTTTGAAATCTTTGTATTGATTCTACAATATTTATTCATGTTTAAATATAATATACTCAGTTGCATATATCGTACTATGGATTATAAGCAAAGAACATCTAAAGCCTCATTTGGTAAGGTGTTTTCACGCCGTTGCGGGAGCCATAGCCGGGCGGCGGTATTTTTCCCGCAGCTTAGCAAAATAAGGCTGAAAGCTCCGTCTCCAACCCTTGCCCGTACCTCCGTCTTGAACCCCGGGGCGATACCTCCCGCGTCGCCTCCTGATGCCTCTACCAAATGAGGCCTGAATGTGCACAAAATATAATTTATTTATGAAATTGCCCACAACAAATTGAGGTCTTAAACGCGCAGAACGGCGCCCAAATGCGGGCAGAACGAAGCCCAAATGCGGGCAAAACGGAGCCCAAATGCGGGCAAAACGGAGCCCAAATGCAGGCACAACGGGCCCAAATGCGGACATAACGGAGCACAAACGTGGGCATAACGGGCCCCAAGTGCGGCCCAAACGCTGGCAAATTGGATCCCAAACGCGATTAAAACGGAGTCCAGACATGCTGCAAACGGCGTCAAAATGATCGTTGATGTCGTGTGCCGTTGATGGGCCGCTTGTGGGCCATTACTTGGGCCGCTTGTGGGCCATTACTTGGGCCGCTTGTGGGCCGTTACTTGGGCCGCTTGTGGGCCGTGCCGTGCTACTTTTAAAGTTGTCTTCTAGCCACATTTAACCTGGTGCATGGACCGCTAGTGGGCAGCGTTTGGACCGCTTGTGGGCCATCTTTTGGCCACATTTCTACTGCTTTGACCACGTATGGCCTGGTATTTTTGTGACGTTTGAGCAGCGGTAATTTAGACTCAATTTTGTTGCATTATTTCTTAAAAATTAGCAACCCATGAACATTAATCCTCAGAAAAAAACAATTTAAGCATAAGCACATGCTTAAATTTATAGGGACATTATTTTTGCAAAAACAATGCTAAAGATGTTTCAGGCAAAATTTTTAAGGAACCAGCAAAAAAGGAAATTTCGCAGCTTTGGTAAAAAAAAAACATTTTGAAACTGAATTTTAGAAACACCCTCTTCAAAAATATCGATTGCGGAAATGTCATTTCAAGATGGCTATAATTGCAAGCAAAAAAAAAACTTGAATGTACGGACATGAAGTGATGCTTATTGTTTTCAAGGATTTGGTTAGAGCGTATCCATCTTCTGCATTGGAGATGAGATGCCACAGAAAAAACATGAATTTTTGATCGGGTTTACTTCATCTTCATGTGTTCAGTCTCCAGTACTCAATTTCATCATGCAATGCCTCTATTTGAATCTAAAAAAACATGAATTTTTTGTCGCTGTGCTTCTAGGATTAACTGCAGGGTAACTTGTTTGTCTTACAATCATTTATATTATTAAAAAAACTCAGAGCAAAGTCGGTCCACGGTGCCGAATATTGGGCCGCGCCTCACAGAAATCACAACCAATAGCATTCGAAGAGGTCGATGACAATGTTGACCAAGGAGAAGATATCGTCGTCCATAGCTTTTCATCTTCCTAAACACCTTAACAACAAGCTGGCTGTCATTTATGAAAATAAAAACTCATGACAAGTTTAGAACATAAAAACATTTACAACATGCTATAATTGATTTAGTGATCAGCGAGTTCTCCACGAATCAAATGAAATATTAGATTAATGCAAAACAACTATCAAAATGTGACCTCCAATTAGAAATATAAAGATTGATTTCTAGAACATTAAATTAAGGGATGTGAGATTCCCACAGAATTACTTCTAAAATTATGTGGTCACTTTTTTATAATCTCAAACATGAATTTATACGCAAAGAGTCGGAGTATTTCAAATTGGATTGATATAGATTTAAGCTTCCATGACAACCTAGCTCCCTGAGCCGCCGTTGCGTCGACATCCTTTTGTTTCTTTTCTTCTGGATGGATTATCTTGGTCGGAATAATCATCACATTGATTTGCTCCACATTTGACATAAGAGCAGACTCACGTATAGGGTTTAGGTTTTAAGGATCATCAAGCCTTAAGTTGAAATTTGGGAAAGCTCACCAATAGATGTATGACTGATCGGAATTTTCTTCACTTGGAAGGGTCAAAAGTTGGATCTTCTATAGAAGGATCAACCATTAGAGTGTAGGACATGCTTACATCATATGAATCGTCAGAGCACTTTTCTCTCGGGGATGGTGATTGTTCTTAAGACTGTGGTTGTGTAGCTATCTGGTTCAGTAATGAGGATATTGGATTTTCAACCATAAGTTGAGAAGATGGTTGGGTTGTAGGCAACACTTGAGGAAAAGATTCTTTATAGTGCGTCCTTGGGAGGAATGTCGTGCTATTAAAAGAATTGTGATAAAACGGGGAGAAAGTTGATAGTGGTTGGGAATATGTTGGAAATGGAGGTAAATACGAGGTGTAAGATGGGGCCTCATAATAATCTGGGGAATGATATTGTGAGTCATTTTAAGTGCAAACTAGTAAGTTTAAAGTGCAGACCAACTTTTTAGGTGCAAGCTATGTGCAAACCAATAATTCCTTCGCCCAATCCCCCGCAACTGCATCAGGCATCCTGCCCAGATTATTGCAACGACCAAAAAGGTGTCGGAGGTAGAGTGGGTGGAGGTGAAGGATTCTATGGAGCCTTGCCATGGCTTCCTAAGAGGGTGTGCTCAGGGAGCTACCACATCTCACAATAAGAAGAAAAAAAGAGTCTTCAAAATCTATATTGCTTCATTCCAACATCACATGCCTTCAAATAGACTACACAACATACTATTAATGGCTATCTTACTAACAACTTCTTTCAACCAACATGACAAAAGTACCAAAAATCTACAAATGAAAAATGGGGTGTGATGATTGCAACGACCAATAACATGAAAGACCTTCAATGATAACTGACATGATGGCCCATTACAAAACACTATTGCTTTTCTTGAATGACGACCTAGCCCTATCAACGACATTGCTTCAGGTGGAGGACAGCATGCAATGTTAACATGTCCTTCAAAATGTCTGATGTGTCGACTGGCAGGTTGTTTTTTGGATGATGAGGGCGTATAATATGGCTAATTTGGGTTGTTTTACCTTCTAAATGCTGGATTTTATGGTGGCTTTCTTCCCCTTCGTTGCATTGTTTCTGGATTCCTTAAAACGTCTCTAATTGCATTAAATTGGGTAGGAAAATTAGGCTCTCCATTGCTGCCTTTACATGTGCTGCTTAGAGCTGTTTCCAGTTTTACTAAAATCGTGAACCAAATCATTAAAGTAACGGTTCTTTAAATTAAAATCAAAACCATATTTGGTTTGACCAATTTCGGTTCCGCTCCCAACATAATTTTTGGAATTGTCGTGCCTACCCGATTCACTAAGAACCAAAACCAAGTTATTCACTGACGGTTAGGTCCGGTTCTATGTTGTTCCGATTCAGTCACTTAGATTATCCTCTACTGAACACTCTTACTATCTTTAGAGAGAAGATAAGTAGAATGAAAAACATTAAGAAAAAGTATGAGCATACATAATCTGATACAATATGGTTGAATTCAAATTACAGGCATCTATAAAGTTATGCTAGAATGAGCATTAAATCATACACAAATTGTCATACAAAGAGAGATAAGAACATAACCATGGACAAAAAAAGAAGGAATTGTGCCTATTTGCAAATTTTTGTAGCTAGATAGTTTGTAGGGAATTCAACAAATTCATGTATTATCTGTAAAATTTAAGAAAAGGAGTATATACCATCGATATGGAAAGCTTTGGGGAAGTACCCAATTTCAAAATGTAAATCTTTACTGAAATTGTTCTCCCATATTTCTGATCTTTTTCTCTTTTTACTATTAGAACAATCAAAATGACTTGAGAACAAGTATGTTAACAATGTTAAGGTATATTTAGAATTGTATTTCACATTTAACGGAACCCTAACGGGTCCGTTAACGGGTCGTCGGGGATTTAGGGTTACGCCTATAAATACCCCGCTGGGGGCAACGGGTAGATCGTTCCAAACTTGACGTTCACTCGGATGCTTCGAGCACCACTTTCATTCTCGAAGTTTCTTTTCGTGAGCGCCCGAGCCCCCCCCTCTCCCGTGCGGTTTTCTCTCCTCGTAACCGCTCCTGTTCGTGGATTTTTCTCCCCGTAACCGTTGCTATCGATTGGATTATCCCTGTCGATCGACTGAAGGAAACGCATCATTCCTGTTGATCTCCCTCTCCCTGTGCGATCCTTGCTGTTCGCTGAAGGAGAAGTCGCAGCCCGCGCCCTAATCGACGCCCTTCCCCTGCCGACTGGGAGTTTCGTCGCTGTTCTGAAGGAGGTAGAAGCCGTCGCCGCTGCTAGCCCTAGAAATCATTGTCGCCGTTCTGATTGCAAGGAGGAAGAAGCCTTCGAAGCTCTCCAGTCGTTCCCCTTGTCCGGCGCAGTCGAAGGCCGTGCATCGATCGCGAGTTTCGCGGCCGATCCTTGTTCGCGTCTTCAAGGGATTGCAGCCGCTGCCCTTTTCTCAGTGCAGTGCAGCAGTGGACGCCTCCCTGTTGGTTACAGATCCCGTCGCTCAAGTTCACGCAAAGGAGAAAGGGAAGCCCGTCGCCGTTCCTGTCACTACAACTGCAGATCGACGATCTCTGTCTCTGCCGTTAGTCTTCCTAGGGCAGAATCGCCTCTGGTTTTGGGAATTTACTGTCGTTTCCGCCGCTGTGAAGCCGCGAGAGTTCCTGATCCAGTGCTCGAGTTCCGCCTCTGTGAGATCGACGAAATCGTTGTCGTGATCCAGTGTTGTTACCCGATCCAGTTGCTGTTCGCTGAGAAATCGTTGTTTTGAAGTGCCTTGAAGTGATCTTTTACAGTGCCGTTCTCCACTGCAGTGTAGTGCAGTGCTGTTCCAGTCGAGCCGTCGCCGTCGCTACCTTCGAACGACGTTGTTGCTGCCGTTACTGCAGTTGTCCGCTGTCGGTTTTTCCGACATCACTATCGGCATTCCGACAGTTGTGCAGTCCAGTGCGGTGAAGTGCCGATCCAGTGCAATTCCTCTACAGATTCAGTCTTCCAGTACTTCCGATGGCCTCTCTTAAGAAGACCAGTTCTCTCTCCTCTCCTGTGCCGCTGATAAAGCTGGAAAAGTTCTCCCACTCGGAGTTCAGTGCCTGGAAGCGCAATACGCAGTTTGGTCTGAAATATCTCAATATCTTTTATACCCTGCAGACTGACTTCGCAGACTTCCAAGGAGGACCCGATGAAGCACATTGGCTCAGCGACGAAGACTTCTGTCGCGATTATCTCCTGAATTGTCTCTCCAATTCACTGGCCGAGACATTTGGAAAGTTGAAGACAGCGAAAGAGATATGGACTGCGCTAGAAGATCAGTTTAAAGAGGAGGAGAACATGTCCAAGACGCATCTGGTGGACAAGTTCATGGGCTTCACATTCTCTGAGGACAGAGAAATCCTTCCCCAGATTGTAGACCTTGAAAATTTGGTGGCCAAGCTCAGTATTGAAAGTGTCCCTCTGCCAGACGGGTTCGTTGCTGGTGCCATCATCTACAAGCTCCCCTCAGCGTGGTACTCCTTCAAGACGGAGATGTATCGAAAGAAGACTCAGGTCAGTCTGAAAGACCTCAAGCGGTTCATCTGCATTGAGGATGAGAATCGGACAAGGCATGTGAAGGAGGTGGTGAGCAAGCAGCAGTCTGCTGATAATATGATCACACACCCGAAGAGGAAGCCTCGCTCTGATCGGACTCGACCTACCCCCAGTGCACCCGCAGTCGTAGACACCAGCAAGAAGATCAAGAAGTTCAAAGGCAAGTGCTACAACTGCAACAAGTGGGGTCACTGCGCTTCTGAGTGCAGGCAACCCAAGAAGCCCGATGCTAACCCACCAAAGTCTGATAACAGAGCACACATGCTCCATCAGACTGCGCCCTCCCACTTTGTTGCCAAAGTTGGGAACGTTCAGGCCAGTACTGACTGGTGGTTGGATTCGGGGGCGACTTGCCACGTCTGCAACAACTCCGCACTGTTGAAGGATGCCACTCCAGCCTCTGAGACAGTTACAGTGGCAAATGGAGCCACTGCTGCGGTACTCCAGACCGGGACCGTGGATCTGCTCCTCTCCTCAGGTACGCATTTAATTTTGCAAGATGTTAAATTCATTCCTACATTAGCTGCTAATTTAATATCGATTAGTTTGTTAAGCGATGCGGGTATGTCCTTTAACATTAGTGGTGGTAGGGTGACCTTAATGGTTAACTCACATTATTTTGGTTGCGCGTACGTCGTCAACGGAATGTATCGTCTGAGTCTAGCACACGAAGTAGTTAATCAGGTTAGTTCTAATTTGATTGATCCTAAGACTCTACACGTAAGACTAGGACATGTCAACTATAGAAAACTACTCCTGTTAGCTAGAACTCAGAACATCCCCTTAGACACTAAAACCAAATTCGACAAATGTGAGATATGTGCTCAAACTAAGATTACTAGAACACCATTCAGTCAGGTGTCTAGGAGTACACGTTTACTAGAGTTGATACACTCCGACATTTGTGACTACAAAAGTTTTGTCACACGTGGTGGTCGGAAGTACCTGATAACTTTTATCGACGACTTCTCTAGATATACTCACATTTATCTCTTAAAATCAAAAGATGAAGCTTTTGAAAAATTTCAAATTTTCAAAAATAGGGTTGAGAACCAATTGGATTAGAAAATTAAACGACTTAGGAGTGATCGAGGAGGCGAGTACGTCTCGGGTGAGTTTAGGGATTTTCTTGCCAGCAATGGCATAATACCTGAAACCACTGCCCCTTATTCGCCCCAGTCAAACGGTATTGCCGAGCGGAAAAATAGAACTTTAACAGAAATGTTGAATTCTATGATGTTGACTGCCGGTATGCCTGCCGCTTATTGGGGAGAAGCAGCCCTCGCGTCGAATCACATCCTAAATCTGGTTCATCATGCTAAATTGAAGCAAACCCCGTATGAGCTTTGGTTTAAGAGACCGCCCAGATTTGATCACCTCAAAACCTGGGGTTGTATCGCCTATGTTAGGATACCTGACATAAGGAGATCTAAGTTAGGACCTAAGACGAACACTTGTGTCTACTTAGGATGTGCGGTGGATAGTGCTGCAGACCGATTTCTAGATCTCTCTACCCACACGGTCATTGAGTCTAGAGATGCTGTGTTCTTTGAGGATAAGTTTCTTAGAGATAAGAACTTGACTCTTCCCGGTCTGCCAGACACCAGTTCTGATACTCTCGTTGGGACGGAACTACGACTCCCTGACACTGAGCCAGTTCACACTAGTGCCCTAGAGTCCACTAGGCTATCTAATAGGGAACGTGTTCCTAAAAGCTTCGGTACAGATTTTGTGACTTACCACGTTGAAGCTGATCCATCCACCTATACGGAAGCGATGCGATCCAGGGATTCCCTGTTATGGAAAGAAGCCATTGATGATGAGATGCACTCTCTCATGGAAAACCACACTTGGACGTTAGTTGACCTACCCAAAGGAGCTAAGACCATTGGGAGCAAGTGGGTTCTTAAGAAGAAACTGAATCCACATGGGAGTATCGCTAAGTACAAAGCACGTCTTGTTGCCAAAGGCTTCACTCAAGTGAGTGGAGTTGACTACTTTGATACATACTCACCTGTTTGTCACATTGCAACGATCCGGGTTCTTCTCGCTATTGCATCTATTGAACGTTTCGTCGTTCATCAGATGGACGTTAAGACTGCATTTTTAAATGGAGATCTAACTGAAGAGATCTACATGCGTCAACCTGAAGGGTTTGTCGTACAAGGTCTAGAAACCAAGGTCTGTAAGTTGATTAAGTCACTCTACGGATTGAAGCAAGCACCAAAGCTATGGCACGAGAAGTTTGACACCTGCGTAAAAGGCCTGAATTTTAAATCCAGCCTTTCAGATAAATGTCTGTACATACGGACAAGTCCTCACTCCGTCGCTATAATCTGCTTGTATGTTGATGACATGCTAATTCTGGGTACCGATCAGTCTGAGGTGGAAGACGTTAAGGTTACCTTGCAGTCCAAATTTAGCATGACTGACTTAGGTGTGGTGAAGACCATCCTAGGCATGGAAGTGAACTTTACGGATAAGGGTATCACCCTCAGCCAGAGTCACTACATCCGAACTCTACTAGAAAAGTGGGGTTATGATAAGTGCAGGAAGATTGAGACTCCATACGACTATAATAATAGACTGAAACCTCATGACGGTTCACCTATTCGCCAGTTGGATTACTCCAAACTCATTGGTAGTCTCATGTATGCTACTACCTGCACTAGACCCGACATAGCCTTTACGGTCGGCATGTTGAGTAGATTCACTAGTAACCCTGGAAAGGACCACTGGGACGCCTTGGAAAGGCTAATGCGATACTTACAGTATACTGCGCAGTATGCTTTATGTTACAGTGGACACCCTCCTGTGCTTGAAGGGTACTCTGACGCCTCCTGGTGCTCAGACATTGGTGATAGTAGGTCCACTAGTGGTTATGTGTTTACCCTAGGAGGAGCCGCAGTAGCTTGGAAATCTAAGAGGCAAACGTGTATAGCACTATCCTCTATGGAATCCGAACTCTATGCTCTTGCTTCAGCTGCCGAAGAAGCAGAGTGGGTCAGAGATTTGGTTATGGATATTCCAATGACGAGTCTGAAAATGAACTCTATCTCGATATTTTGTGACAATCAAGCCACAAAAATCATTGCAACTAATTCCCTGTTCAATGGTAAGCGAAGGCAACTCCGGATGAAACAAGCCTGGTTGACCTATCTCACCAGTCAAGGGATCATTTCCCTCTTGGACGTGAGATCAAAAGATAATGTAGCAGATGTCCTTACTAAGGGCTTATGCAAGGTTCTTACATCTAAAACATCGGGGGATATGGGATTAAAGTCTATTTAGTGAGACTTAATACCTATATTTGTTTAAGATTTTAGAACCGAGTCTGCCTACATTCACGCATCTCGATTGAGTACACTGAAGTATTCCAGATGTTACTTGATGAAGCCTGAGATTGTTTAGTTGCTAGTCATTCCAAACTTGATGACTTACACAACTACTTCTTTTCAAAGGCTGAATTGGGTATCATTCCAAAAACGAGTACTAAAGTTACTGATATGCGTCCTGATATTAAGATCATTACTTATATCATTCCAAACTTGATGATATATTGGTCACAGCTTGTTGTATCATTCCAAACTTGATGATATAATACAATTGTGAAACGTTTGGTAATAATCTTAATAATCGAAGGAACATAGCTTGGTTCTATGAAACCAAATTTCTAATTTTGTGTAAATTAGATAAGAGATGCGGACCTGTGAGTCTTTCTTCCTAGTTAGAGTATTATGTTCAAACTTGTAAGAACTAATAACTTTACTTTTGATATGCATATGTATGAATTCATTGAGTTTTGTTCTCATGACATTCAAATGTTTAAATGCAGATCAATTGGAGTCTGGAGGAGAGAAAGTGGATTTCGACATAGATGGAGATGATCTGCTGTTTGAGTAGACCGATCCGTCACCTGTTTGAGTTTCTGTTTTTCAGATTACTGTTCTTGCTTCTGCTTTAGCTTTTGCATGTTTGGAACCTGTTTGAGTTTAGATGTTTAATCTAAAACTCTTGTTGTTTTAATCTGAAACTCATTCTGTCGTTATCTAACTTATATGTTTTGTTTAACCCGTTATGTGATACAATTGCTACAATATAGGAGGAGAATGTTAAGGTATATTTAGAATTGTATTTCACATTTAACGGAACCCTAACGGGTCCGTTAACGGGTCGTCGGGGATTTAGGGTTACGCCTATAAATACCCCACTGGGGGCAACGGGTAGATCGTTCCAAACTTGACGTTCACTCGGATGCTTCGAGCACCACTTTCAAACAATATGTACACATTAAACTCAAAAATGAAATTTTATTAAGCAACTCAAGACTATGATACCTTGACTGGGCGCGGAAGCAGAGGCGGTCCCAATTTTCTCCATTCTGGTCATTGCATCTCATGAAAAATTCAGACTATGTTAACAACAAGCATACAAAGCAATTAAAATCTTAAGAATAAGTATGTTAACAATAGTGGCTTCTAGTAGAATAATATCTAAGCGTACAATCTGCATAAATAATTTGAATTGATAAAAAAAATTAGTTCTCCAACAAATATTTGTAACAGGCTCGGTACAAATTTGGTAAATATTGTTTAATCTTTAATTTTGCACGTCAACATGACTAAACCTTTCAGCTAAAAAGATGAAAGAAATACTAGCTTACCCTTGAGGTATTTTCAAAATATTAGTATACAGATATACACACATCTTTATATATGCCCAATCTTTACAATCACAATGCCTTCTTATCTAACCTGTTGTTGCGGTTCAAGCAGCGGATGAGTACCAATCACCAGTACGCAAGAAAAAAGAAATAACATATACATGTCTTTATTCACCTTTTGATCATCTATAAGATCATTTTTTGCTCTATAAAATTAATTTTAGGATCATTTACAGAAGGAATGTTGTGTGCTGCTTCAGTAGGAATTTACACATTTCATGTAAGTGGGGATAAGTATAACCCCTTTAGTTCTTATAGAAATGAAAAATCTGAAGTAGCTAGAAGATGAGTAAATTAGGTCAATAAAATATATAAAATTTCAAATCAGTAAGCAATCTCATCTAACCATGAGAACTGAGAATAAAATAGACTAAATACGCATGGGAATAAAATAGATCAGTAAGCAATCTCATCTAACCATGACAACTGAGAATAAAATAGATTAAATACGCATGAGAATAAAATAGATTAAATACGCATGAGAATAAAATAGATCAGTAAGCAATCAGTCGGTACTTGCAAATAATACATCAATTAAACCTCCAAAAAATATATCTAAGCAACACAAAATCAGCGGAAGAGATGAAGAGGACGGTGAACTATGGCAGGGGCGCGTACCGCCGGTGAGCTCCCAGAAATGCCTCTCTCCCACGCTGAGTATCGGAGAGTAAAAAACCAGGAAATAAACCTTGAAAATGAGCTCCCAGAAATGCGGCAAATACCTCGTTTCATTCTCGACTATCCTTATTTCTGGTTCGGTGCTTCCTGGAGAAAAGGAGGTGGTGTGTTGCCGCTGAAACGAGAGCCAAGGGTAGACTCATAGACGGGCCGCAGCCCACAGGCGTGAGGCGTCATTATGAAACTGGCTGGGAGCCTGGGACTCTTCACCCGCACTGCACATTTTAACTTTTTTTATTATAAAATCTGAACTAACTTTTGATTGAATAAAGAAATTACAATAAGTAAAATTGTAATTTTAATTATTCTGGAATATTAAAAAAAATTTATAATAATAAACAGGTTGCGGTTCGGTTCTATTTCGGTCCGGATCAGGTCTTGAAATTCAAAAACCGCTCGAGACTTGTATGTTGCGGTTCCGGTCCGGATAATAAAATGAAGGAACCTCACCTGGATCATTGTTGTTCACGGTTCCAAAATTCAAACTGTACACAAATAATTTGCGAATGGTTCGGTCCGGTTCTTTGCGGTTCCAGTTTGGTTTACGATTTTCGGTTTTAAGTGACACCTCTAGTACTGCTCTTCTTGGTTGACTCGCTCGATCTCGATAATGATAAATTGGGGAAAAGGAATTATTGTGCAGAGTCTGAATTCCCGAAAAAGAAATGAAAATAAAATTATTATTGCAGAGTCTGAATTCCCGAGCTTTTGTGATTTCTATTCCAAGATTTACAACGTTGGAGATGAAATCTCGGGATGGGAGAAATACTAACCCTAGATAGGATAATGGGAAAAGAAAAATGAATGCGAGCTCTTGTTTCTTTAATTTATGCTCTATTTCATATTTCAGATTAAAATGTACTAGATTTTATTACATGCTAAATCATTCATGTCTATAAATTTTTTAATAGCAAGTATTTTAATGATTTCAGCTCGCAGATTAACGCATTTTATTCAAAAGGTTTTGACGTTTTAAAGCTTTCATCGCCTTTTATTATGATGGTCGATGATTTATTTACATGCAGAAAGATGAGTGTTTATGATCCATTACAGTTATCTTTATTGCCTGGTTTAATTGCTAAATAGTTGGTGATACTAATAAAAGAATGAAACCTTAAGGGAGCCTAATAAAAATTACAACTAATAAAAAACATAACTAAAATGATTAACCCGCAATGTATGCAAATGATAAAATTAAGGGTTAACCCTGGAGGAGGGGTGAAATTCCTACCACGCATGATACATATGGTGATAGAGTATTGAACAAATCGAGAGGCATGCTTGCATTAAACGGGAAAAATGGGTACAATCCGGGGCGGACGCCGGCCAAGATCTAGGAGGCTGGTTCCTCCTAAGACCCCTCTTTCAAAATGAGAGCCAACCCTAATGATCCAAAGATGACACTAACGCTCCCATACCTCCTTATATAGGGAGGAGGGGGCTCACATGACAATAAACAATTAAAACAATACTTAATTAATATTAATTAATTAATACGAATTAATTAATTAATACCAATAAATTACATTAATTAATTAAGGTGGTTTCCATATGCGCTCCTCCTGCGATCTGATGTGCGTTGGCGGAAGCAGTATCGTAACATTAGACCGCTCTTGAAAATTGACCTTGTCCCCAAGGTCAAGACAAAAATATTTGTCGGGGTCCTTCAAAATGTCGACAGCGATTATAATCGAAAGGAACAATGGCCGATTGTTTTTCTCTATCAGGCGGGGCGGTGGAAGCTGCGGCTAGGGCAGCGGTATTCAATGGAAAGAATTGCCGACGGGGAGCGTGTGAAGGAAACGGCATGGGCTGGAAGTGGAAGACGACGGCAGAAGAGGGAACGGCGCCGGAAACGGTGTTGGAGGTGTGGGCCGCTGCTGCTGCTTCCGGAAATGGCGTGTAAACGACGCTGGAGGCGCGGGCTTCAGCTGCTGCTGGGAGAGGCGGTGCTGAGGCCAGAAATGGCGCGGGCTGGAGCTGGCGGTCGGAGGCTGGCGTTGCTGGGGCGGCGGTTGGCGGAAGCGGTGTGGGATGTGCGGCGGCGGCTTGTACTGCCGGGATCGGGATGACTAAGGCGCTGGTGGTGTGGTCTGCGGCTGCCGAACTCGGCGCGGGAGGGATGCGATCGTTGACCTCCAGTCGATCGAGCTGATCGTGGAGGCGCTGCGTGAGGGCGAGAATGTCGGCGAGCCTCGCTGTCTGCCGATCGAGCGTGACACAGACGGAGATGGCGTTGAGGCGGGTGTTCACCGTGGCTTGATTCCCGGCGGCTTGGAACGAGCGGACGGGGGCGGCAGGTCCGACCATTGATAGAGTATTGAACAAATCGAGAGGCATACTTGCATTAAACGGAAAAAATGGGTACAATCCGGCGCGGACGCCGACCAAGATCTAGGAGGCTGGTTTCTCCTAAGACTCCTCTTTCAAAATGAGAGTCAACCCTAATGATCCAAAGATGACACTAACACTCCCATACCTCCTCCTTATATTAGGGAGGAGGGGGCTCACATGACAATAAACAATTAAAACAATACTTAATTAATATTAATTAATTAATACAAATTAATTAATTAATACCAATTAATTACATTAATTAATTAAGGTGGTTTCCATATGCGCTCCTCCTGCGATCTGATGTGCGTTGGCGGAAGCAGTATCGTAACATATGGCTATGCAATAGATGCATGAAGGTTGACAAACAACTTGTAGTCTAGCAATTTTTGCATGTGTCAAGCTCATTATGAAAGAAAAAGCTTTCCACCCTTAACCTTGTCACCTAAAGGAGAAGGAAAAGAAAATTAATAAATATAGAAAATAATATAGTATGTTTTATGACACAAAATACAATAATAAACACTGATAGCATGAATAGTAACCATCATTATAATTATGAATATTTTGTTATAATATGTTTCATTATGAATTGTTATAGTTCTTCGCGTACTATGTATTTATGCCAGTTTTCAGTTTACGATTAAATTAATGATTGATTTCGTATCTTAGTTTGTTTATGCATATTGGTACTAATTCTTGAATTGCATGCAAGTGGTCAAATGAAATAATAATTTGATGAGTCAGTTTGCTGTCAGATCTATTCCTAACTATTTCAGGTCAAAGAAGACGAGGTCAGCAGTAAATTGTTTGGGAAGGAAAAAGGTACTTAATGGAGGAAAAGTGCCGGCTGTCGGTTAAGATTATTACAACAATCTCAGAAGTCATCGTGAGAAATGCAAGGATGAGAATTGCCAGCACGACGACATAAAGTTGTTTACAGTTAATCGAGTGGTGACATGGGCTAGATGTATATGGGGTGAGGAGATGATGGATATAGATAGAGGAGTCTATTGACCATTTTGTGTATTGAGTCACGCAGGGGTGTAGGCACAGGAAGTTTGGTGGAGGATACCCAAGTGGCCAAGTCACACAAGTACCGTTGAAAATGAGAGTCAATGTACTCCCGACCATTGTCGCTTCGCAAAATTTTTACAGTAGCGTTGAATTGAGTGCTAATCATTTTATAAAAACGTTGAAATAAAGGAAAAACCTCAGATTTACTCTTCATGAGGTAGAGACCCATGTGCAGCGAGAAGAACAGTCTATAAAAATAACGAACCATTTGAACCCAGAAATAGAAGCAATAGGGCTATGACCCCAAACATCAGAGTGAATAATCTCAAAAGAAGTAGCACACAGGGGGACATTTGTAGTAGAGAAGCCCGTTTGTGCTTACCCAATTCACATACATCACAGGTAAAAGTTTTAAGAGTAGAAATAGACATAGTAGGTAACAATAATTTCATAACAGGGATAGAGGGATGTCCAAGCCGACAGTGCCAGGAATCTAGAGCGGACAGAGAAGCGACATGAAGAGCACGCGGAGGAGGAGATGCCGAACTGGAGGGGTCAAATAAGTACAAGTCATCGCGCAATCTACCAGATCCAATCACCTTCCCCGTCGTCAGATCCTGAAAAACACAAGAAGGGAAGAAAGTCACGGAGCAATGCATGAAGTTAGTCAATTGACTAATAGAAAGCAGGTTTCGAGTAAATTTAGGAACATGAAGGACAGAGGAGAGCGTGAGGGACGAGCAGGGTATGGTTCCTTTGCCGGCAATGGAGGAAAAAGAACCCTCAGCAATACTCACCTTGTCACGTCCAGACAGAGGGGAGTAGGAGACAAAACCTGAAGCAGTGCCGATCATATGATCAGTGGCGCCGCTGTCGAGGATCCACTGGGTGGAGGAATGACTGGTAGCTGAGTGAGCTCCTGGAGGCCCCTGATGGGCATATGAGGAGGAGGAAGTAGGCACCTTTGAGGATTGTCCATGCATCAGTCGGCGAAACGCAAGAATTTCGTCAGAGGAAAGAGCCGAAGGGGCTGCAAGAGAGGACTGATCATTAATAGCATCAGAGAGATGGGTCGATGGTCCATGAGAAGCCCGCCCCTGAGAACGGCCATGGCCGCGACCACCATGGGTAGTTGGTCCACCCCTAGGTGGAGGGAAACCGTGAAGCTTGAAACAAGTGTCCCTGGTGTGGCGAGCCTTTCCGCAATAGTCACAAATCAGATGATCCTTGTCACCAGACTTAGGCGGGTAGTCCCGAGGAGGTCGCCCACTGGGACGAAAGTGAGCAGCAAGAGCAGAGCCATCGGAAGAAGGCTCAGGATGAAGAGTTTGATGACGATCAAATTCGTGTTGGACAAGACTGTAAACCTCTGGCAAGGACGGGAGAGTTGATCTCCCAAGAATTTGGACACTGATCTGGTCAAAGTCACGGTGCAACCCATGGAGAATCTCAAAGATCCGATTGCGATCGTCACGAGCCCGAACCTGAGCAGCATCTTCAGGCGAGACAAAGGTGATCGCATCAAAGTGATCATATTCTTGATATAACTGGGTGAATTCCAAATAATAGGAGGAAGGGGAGCGATCGCCTTGGCGCAGCATAAAGATCCTACGGCGAAGCTGAAAGATCTGGGCAGCATTGTTACAGCTGGAATAGGTGGCTGCAGCACGTTTCCAGATGTCGGCAGTAGTGTCAAGGAAGAGATAATTCCGGGCAATGGACTCCTACATGGAGTTGAGCATCCATGACATCACGAGAGAGTTTTCAGATTCCCACTGAGGCCACTCGAGAGAGGTCGACATTGGAGCAACAGTAGTCCCGGTGACATAGTCATACATACGCCGACTCTTGAGGGCAAGAGTGATGGAACGAGCCCACGACAAGTAATTGAGGCCGTCAAGTTTCATGGTCGTGATCTGAGGAGTCCCATGATCATGAATAGGGCGGTTGGAGCCCATGTTGGAAGTAGGAGAGGAACAGGAGGACAGCGGGGTGGAGTCAACACTTCTCGGCATCAGAACCCGAGGATAGAAACCACAGGAGGAAGAAACAACACCTCACAAAGAGAATATTCAATCCCCGCTCATAAAAAGAGACAAGGACGCACCAGCCCGACTAAGCGCCGAGCCAAGAAAACCAACAGATGAAGGGCTGGACGCCGGAATCGAGCTCACCGGGACATACAGCCGGCGTACAGGTCACGGACGAGAAAACGGCCGGAGCCCGCCGCTGGAAACGCCACTGGACGGACGCTGGAGACCGCTGCTGGATAGGCCGTAACGCCGCTGTAGACGAAGAAGGGGCTGGAGAGACAGAAAGCAGGAGACGAACCGAGCGTTGGAGACGAACCGAGCGCTGGAGACGAACCGAGCGCTGGAGACTAATCGAAGGCTGGAGACGGAAAGCCGGAGACGTTGGAGACGAAGGAGACGCTGGAGACGAAGGAGAAGCTGGAGACGTACTGAGCGTTGGAGACGAACCGAGCGCTGGAGACGGAAAGCCGGAGAGGCTTGACGAAAAAACGGAACCGAGCGCGCTAGGTCACCCCCGCTGGCTCTGATACCATGTTGGATGGAAAAAGATAATGCCTTGATAGAATAAGGGGCCTCTCCTTTATATATAGGAGAGGGCAAAATACGACTTGACCTAAATAACCCTAAAAATAATAAACCAACTTCTAACAATATTTATATGTTTATACTGGTGACAATGTACGGGGGACCCCGTGCGGGAAGCAATATTCGGCGGGCGGCGAAGTTCGGCGGGCGACGAAGTTCGGCGAGCGGCAACGTACGGCGGGCCGCAACGTACATCGGGCGACAACGTTCGTCGAGGGGAGACGTTCGTCGGGCGGCAATGTTCATTGGGAAAGAACATTCGACGGGCGGGAACGTTCGGCGGGCAGCAACATTTGGTGGGCGGCAACTTTCGATGGGCGACAAAATTCGTCGAGCAACAACATTCGAAGAGATTCACATCCACGACTGGAGGGTGTAGTTGTATACTTGTATTGAATGGAATTCACTCCACCTTTTTTATGATAAACCCTAAAAACTCTAAACCCTTAAAAATCTTAAATCCTAAAAACCTTTAACCCTAAACCCTAAATCAAAGAATCATGAGGGAAATACAAAGTTTACCGTGAGTTCATGAGCGATATATCCCGACTTCAATTTCTAGGAACTAAACTGGTTGCATTCATATCTCAACCACGAACTAAATCAATAACTTAATTGTTTTATTATCCCAATTAAAAAATAAAAATAAAAATAATGTTGAAATAAGAAAAGAACATAAACTTGTTGAGAATGCAAATCTAAATTAAATCAAATATATAGTCTAAATTGAAGTTGGTTTCTATGGACAAAAATAAACTCAAACCTAAATCAAAGTAGCAGTAATTTCAATCAATGGTAAAGCTACAATTTCCATTGAAGTTTAAAAATTACAGTAATCAAAAGCTCTATAAAGTGTCTAAATTATTGATTTGGGTGGTATTTCAAATTAACCTCTTTCATAATACTCCTGAAATAACATAAACTTTGAGACCAAAGACATTTAGAGATTGTTCAAGAGTCAGAATGTATATACAACATACTCAAATCTATTAAGTGGAATAGATGATAATAAAATTGGGTAACATTGAAGAAAAAACCAGTGAAGTTTTTAATGTTGGTAATAAATTTAAAATGGAGAAAACTAGGGAAGCAATGAACCTTGATTTCAGTTGAGTAACTGGAGAATGAACTCGTGGGAGAAGTGAAGAACGAAATCGTGAGCCCTCTCTGCAGAGTGTGGTTTGAGTGAAGAACGAAATTGTGAGCCATCGCACACTCAAGAACGAAATCTTGAGCGGTTCTGCAGTCAAGAAGGAAATCAAGAACTCCTCGAGGAGAGGAAGGGATCAGAGAGGAAGGGATTAGAGAGGAAGGGATTGAAGAGGAAGCGGATGATAGGTAGATGGAGCCGGAGAAGTTGAGTGTTGTAAAGCCCTAACATTACGTGAAGAAGAAATACCGAGCCAGAGAGCGTGAGCTGCATCCTGCAGAGATGAAGTGTGGGAGAGGAGTGCGTCGGTGCTTTGTCGGAGATCAAGCGGAAGAGGGAGTCAACGGTCCTTCGCGGGAGAACGATCGGAGAGAAGTCGGATTGATATAGAATAACATAAGCGATTGAGCGACTAGGATGAGTTTGGGGGTCAGAGTTACATCAAGTATTTTTTAATTTATATACGAGTGACAGTGCACGGGGGGACCCCCATGCCCGCTCGACAGTACCCCGACCACGACATTGCCCCGACGCAAAGACGCTCCGGTCGCTCGCAAACAATAGTACGACAATACTTCCGCCCCTCTCCTCCCGTCTGCATTGCGCGGTGACGATCGGACATCAGCCTCGCTCCACGCCCTTTCGTTCGAAAAATGCACGGGATTTCGCACCTATGCTAGACTTTCTCTTGGGCGAAGTGCCAGCCATGGGGCTTCGTCCCTATCCCTAACTGTGACCGTGACGGGGCTCTGCCCCTATACTGGACATTCCGTCGTAGGAAAAAATGGCATTGCATGAAGATTGTTTGAAACACTCTTCAGAAACATGGCTATTAGATATAAAATTCTTACATCTCCCAGCTACAACATAGTTAACAAAATAAATAAAATTATATTATGCAAATTTATTGAGTTGATTATGAAAGAATGCAAAGTATTTCCAACGAAATCAAACTCTCATTCAATTGGCAGAGCTCACTTCAATGACATTAAAAAAAAAAGAAAGAGAAATATTTTGTTTTAAAACAATAACATTCGGATAGAAGAACGGAAAATTCAACATAAATTTTAGGATATGGCCTGAATGGGAGACATCACATTGATGAGTTGATTGGAGTTTCCAAGGATCCATTTTTCTCCTACGCGATTCTTGCCAATCTCCCCTGATTGGAACATTATGCTTCTAATACTGTTTCCGAAGATGTTAAATTCAATGTGAATAAAGCTAATGGAAGAAAACAACTTCATTAACAAAGGAGAAAGTCACATTGGCTGGAGCATCTTCTTGTTGCAAGATTCCTAATACAAAACAAATATTGAATGTCTACTGCAGAATTCGTAATCTAAAAACAGTTAATGAATGCCCCGCTTTCATATTTTTATGTTTCAGATTTTTTAACTATAAACATCTAATGAACCTGGCAAGTGCCAAATCCCAGTCCAATAACGTTCTTGAGTAGCAAATCTTGTACATATAGTGATCCTGAGTAGTGCCAAATTCCCAGGGTAGTTATCATTTTATGTATAGAAGGTATTTTGTTACCTTGATTAATATATCCAAAAATGTGATAATGTGAAATTTTAGCACAATCAATAAAAAATAAGGCATTTCCAACTCAGCAATCAAAAGAGAAGTGTAGGGAAGAATAAAATTTCAGAGTAATTAAAACATACCGAACAACTTCGCCACCATCCTCCAATCCCTTGTCTCCGCCATTCCCTACTTCAACTTAGCCTTGAAGCATCGCTACGCTTCCGCTCCTTTTCTGCGGCCAACCCCAGTTGTATTTCTCTCCCAACACAATCTCCTAATTCAATTTTCTTGGCTTCGCTTCCTCCACATTTTTACCTTCTCACGTTTTTCTGCTAAGCAAAAACTCACATTAGAGTCGGGGATCAAAAGAGGGGAAGAAGCGGCGAATGTGACATGGCAAAGTTGGAGCTCAAAATTACTTGATCGTCCAAACCAGCGACAAACACAATAACCCAGTAATAAAACATTATTAACAGATGATTAAAACATATAAGATGAGAAATAGATGGTGTATGTCCACCCAAGTATTGAAGTTTAGAAATTAAAAGTGTGAAATTAAATTTCTATCCATCATGGAGGAATGCGGTGCCTTTAGGAGAACTTCATAATGGGAAGCTTTCCCAGCTCTGGTAAGCAAACCCCAATTGAAAAATAGAATACAATGAAGAAATGGAGGTACTGACCTCGACAAAGCAAGGTTGGATGAAGACAGTAGATTCCAATCTTGAGGAAAATCCAATACTAGTCAGAAAATCATAGAATGAAATAGTTGAGAAATAAGAAATCTTCGGAAAATCAAACAACGTACAAAAAATTATAGACTAAAACAGAATAAAAATTCAAGAATTTTCATACAGTAAAATAACTAAAAACTGAGCAGAAGCAGTAAAATGAACGAATGACAACTGGCATTTGCAGAGGATATTAGAAGAAAGCAGGAGAATGAACAAATACAGTAAAATAATCAAATGGAAGAACAATCAGGAAATGATATTTGGGTGGAGGCAGTAGCATCGTGGAAACTGAAGAAGTTGCATAATAAGAAAAATACAAACGTACCCAAAAGGTACAAAACAATTTAAGAGAAGAAATGGGGCAGGAGGATTATGAAAGAGACGAGAAGGCATCGTGAATTTGCAGTGAGACTTGCAGATATGAAAGAAAACTATGGTAGGAATCAAAAGAAGTAAATAAAGAGAAGGAAAAGTTAAAAAAAATCTTAATCATGAACTCATAAGAACGATATAAAAAATTTCTGTAAGTTAAGATTTTTTACCATTATTTTTATGTTCCTATCTATATGTATATTGCATGGTCAAAATAATTCCATCAAAACTGTGTAAGAATCAATCTAGACTTCAAAAATTCAAAGAGAGCTCTAAAATAGATCAGAGAAAAACATCAGTTTCATATCAGCAGCTCATCAATAAATAAATAAATAAATAAAAGAGAAGAATGAGGGGAGAGAAAAGTACTCTGGTTTTGAATAGATGATTGCAGAGGAGCTGAGGATTTCAATATTCAGAAACCCTTGCCCTAAGGAAATACAGAAAGCTGAAGATTTAAATGATTTTGTAAGCATGAGAAAAAAAATTGTAGGTTAGAGGAGTGGAAGAGGTATTAGAGTACCTGGTGAATGTTGTGGGATGCGCATCGGGCTCGCCAAGCTGATGGCTAGAGGTCGGGTGATGCCCTAGATGCAGATGTTGTAAGCTTGTCGGTTGAAACCTACGCAGGTAGGAGAAGGGGCGGCTGAGGCATGGGATGTCGATGGGTTGCTCGATGCTGCAAAGTAATGATGGAGAAGGGGAATGCCAGATTAGGGGTTGGGTTCTGTGTTTTTGCGGAGAATGGGGGAAAGACGGGAGCGCCTCGAGGATGATTTGTCGGGCGAGGTGATACTTTCGTGAACGCTGGAGTGTAGTTTAGGGAAGAGGAAAGGGAGCGGGCGACCTGGTTTGCCGAGAGCGGAGTGTTTCGTCGAGAGGGGAGACCTAATCTCCAATCAACTTCAACAATGTTGAGAGAGCGAGGGGCGTTTCAAAGGCGACTGCTGCAAGCGCGAGGGTTTCGATGGAGGGGTCGGGACGGAAGCTCAGGCGATGGAGTGAGCGATGCTGTGAAGAGCAAATGTAAGTTTTTTTATTAAATGGATGAATGGTCAGGATTATTTTGATGGGCCTTCAAGTTACATCATCATACTTCTTTGTATGTATAGTTAGATAATACAACAACAACACTCAAGCCTTTATCCTACCATAGTGGGGTCGGCTATATGGATCCTTTGTCGCCATTGCGCCCTATCTTTAATCAATTGTGCATTATCTTTAATCAATTGCGCCCTATCTTCAATCAATTGCGCCCTATCTTTAAACATATAGTTAGATAATATATAAATAAAATAAATGCAAATTGCTTGAAAATTTTATGCACGATTTCTTGCTCGCTTTACTTCATGTGTTGGACTTCTCTAGGGATGTTATCTTCAAAGAGGGTCGTAGATGCTTCATCCCATGTCATGGCAAAAAAATTATGTTCGTGCTTCGGACATGTTTGGGGCACAAATTATAGAGGCATTTTTGACATCTGAGAATGTCATTTTTAGATGTCGGAAATAACATCTCAAATGTCACCGGCAAGGATATCTTAGATGTCAAAAAAATCTCCCCCTATCATGACACCGACATTTTCCCATTTTATGCTTTTTATTTTGGTGTACTACCCCAAACACCTACAGTTTACCTTACTAAATGAGTGATTCAATAAGCGTTTACACATGCATGCAATGTCCTAAATTGTGACTGTCGGTATTCGCAGTATTCTTTGTTCTGCTGCTGACATTATCATTGGTAGTCTTTTGAAATACAATTTTCCTCGCATCTACTAGTCAATCACGATCATTATATTGTTAAGTGGTGATGCTCATGATCCTCCCTACAGTGGCTAACACAATCTTCTTTACGGGAATTCACACTCGCAATCTTCGGTAGTAGTTGTAGGAGTCTGCCCTCAATAATGGTGCGGTGACGATGTTCCAAAATCAATTCTTCTGCTTGATCACTATTTGTTTAGTGCGGCAACTGACCTCTTGCCTCTTGGGTTGTGTTCAATGACCATCTCGATTAGGCTGGTTTCCTCGAAAGATGAATGCGAAAGCAGGGGGCTTAAGTTCTCTACATTAAATCAATGTATTTTATGAAAGTGATGCGATCACGAGGGCATAAAAAAGACGCATCTGAAAAGCATATAAACATTCTTCATTACCATGATAATAATCCATCAAGAGATATTTTAGGTTTTATTTTGTGTGTGGGAATAGTAGTTTAAGGATAACATTGCTCTTTTCTTTAGATTTTATTTTAATACATGATTTTAATATGAATAAAGAAGATTTAAAAGGGTGTCTTCTTATTGTTATTTTCCATGAAATTAAGATTTAATTTCAAACTATGCGCAACGACGGCATAGCTGCGCGAGAAATCTGGCAATGACAGGCGGTGCACGAGCTGGGCGTCGTCCGAGTCAGAATCGAGAATTTGAAGTTCTAAAGCCAGCTGGAGCCTGGAGTGGGATTTTGGGAGAACTCGAGAAGGCGAGCACGAGCAAGTAGCAGCTGAGCCGAAGAACCGTGGCAACTAGGCGTGCGCCCAAGCTTGGGAGAAGATTGGGTCTTCGGGAGATCAAAAAGAGAAGAAAAGGAGAATTATTTCAATCCCGAGAAAAATTTAGAAAGCAATTCAAAAAAATTCTGAAATTATTAAAACACACAACCAAACTATAAAAGAGCAGAATCTAACAATGCCATCAACATTGGGTTCACTCATTTAATATATAAATAAATACAAATAAATGTGTTCGCATTCCAGCAATCTTCTCATAGCCCGTTTTCTAAATAGGGCTTAGGGGCTGATAATAAAGAGGTATTAAAGAAAGAAAATAAAGAGGTGGAGTTAAAAGATAGTGGGCTGTAATAGTCAGCATTAATGGACAGGCGGCAGCTAGTGAATAAAAGTCAAAACTGAAAAGTAAAGAGGGAAGAGTTACAGGTAATGGGTTGTTAAGAAGATGGAAATTAAGAGGTGATGTCTCCTCTAAAATTAATTGAAGTTTATGCATTTTTTCATTTCCCATTTACCCACATAGCACTCATTCAGCGCTAACGGGCCGTTTTATTCAAAGTCTTATTGGTTGGTCGGGCCAACAAGCCGATGTAACAAGAACAAACTAACATACAACTTTTGAGCATGAACTAGTAAGTATGCAAATAACGAACAAGATGACGAACATGCAATAATGCGATGAAGACGAACAAGAAAACGAATAATGCAAAATCACGAACATGCAATAATTCAACGAACATGCAACAATGCAACGAACACGAGCAAACAAACTTGCAAATTAGATGGATGTGTCCCCGAATGCATCAAGAATTCCTTTCAAGCATTATTGAATTAAAACAGGGCAGGGAATAACAATAGAAATAACATAGGTAACAAGAGCGATTGAGAGAGAAGCATCGTCCTTCTTCGGTGTGAGGAGAGGAAGGGATCAGAGAGGAAGGGGTCGAATAGGAAGGGGATGATAGGTAGATGGAGCCGGAGAAGGTGAGTGTTGTAAACCCCTAACAATACGTGAAAGAGAAATATCGAGCCGGAGAGTGCAAGCTGCAGCCTGCAGAGATGGAGCTGTTAGGAACCCTTCCCTGAGATCGAGTGACCCGCCGAGAAGGAGGGGGGTGCGCCGGTGGAGGAGCTATGACGGCGAGGGGTAGTCGGCAAGCGGGCGGCTGTGCGATTCTGCGCACTCCGCATGACTTGCGGCTAGGGTTCTGTCGAAGAGGAAAGAGAGAGAGAGAGGGATTTACTTCTATTTTTCCTGCTTGCCATTCTATGGCCTAGAGGCCCCTTTAAATAGTTTTACAAAAAACATGCCCCCCATTTGGGCTTACGACAACATGGGAATTAAAAACGACACTAATATTTGAAATAAAAACGACAATACTAAATAAACTCTGATAACTGGCGCCGTCACGCTGGCGCCCATAACATCACCACCCCCGTCCGAAGACAGCTTGTCCTCAAGCTGGATCGAAGGGTATGTTGGTCGGTTCTCCGTCCATCTTGTCATCCCAGGAAGGATCATCCACTTCGAGCCAAAATAAACGCTTGCATCGATGTCCCGACGTGAATGTGTCGTCACAATTGAAGCACAAGCCTTTCTCTCGACGCTCGAGCATCTCGGTGCGGGTCAGACGGCGGCGGTGGCTTGGCTCGGGTTGGAGCCCCGGTGGGTCGGCCCGGATTGGAGCCGTAGCAGGCGGGCTGGCGAGAGAGTAAGCTCCTTGATGGACCCTGCGGCCGAGGGGTGGATGATCTAAAAACAGCCGTCGTTCACAAGCCCGGGCAAGGCTCATAGCTGTGCTGAGATCGCGCGGAAGGAGGAATTCCACGTCCCAACGTAACCGCTCATGAAGACCGGCGGTAAAGAATGGGACTTGCTGCTCTGGTAGGACTGTCGTTGCGCGAGATAGGAGGATCTGGAATTGTTCTATATAAGTGTCGATGGAGCCGTCCTGTTTGAGGTTTACCAAATCGCCGAGGGGGTTGCCCTGCAGGGCTGGACCAAAACGCAGGGTGCAGGTCGTACTGAACTCTGTCCAAGACGTGTTCGGGTGTTCCCGCAGAAGTTGAGTGAACCATAGTTGTGCCGGATCCAGTAAGTGGAAAGAGGCGATGCCAACGCGCTCCTCATCTGGCGTGCGTTGGGTGGCGAAGAAAATGTCGCAGCGAGTTAGCCAAGGAAGAGGATCTTCGCGGCCCTCGTAAATGGGAAAATCCATCCGGACAGTCCGTGCGTATGTGGGGAAGTCGGCACCTGTCGGAGCAACAGAGTCCACTCTACTTGCCGAAGGGTGATCGGTCGTGTTCCCAGGCAAGGGAGAAGGTACCCCCTGGACGGCATCCAAGCGTGCGTTGAGGGCGTCCATCTTGGAAGTCTGCGTTGCGAGCATGGATTGGAAAAGTTCCATGATCTGAGCGAGAGAAGGGGTGTCGTCGGCCATTTCGAAATTGAGGTTGAGCTGCAGTGGTTGTGGAAGAAGACCGGTGTCGGCGAGGGAAGCTTGGGCTGGGGCTGCTGGGGAAGAGAAGAGATCGGGTGCCTTCGGAGGCCCCGCGTGGTTGATGGTGAGGTGGGAAGAGGCGGGGGCTGGAGCTGAGGTCTGATCGGGCGCGGACGAAGGAGTTGCGTCGCGATCGGGGGCCGCCTGTGAGTAGCGATCGGGCGGAACACCGCAGAGGGGCGGAGGTGTCTGCCCTGGAGTTCGGCTGGAACAGGGCCGCTGGGTCTCGGCGAGGGTGTAGGAGTGCGTATCGGACCCGACGAAGGATGGTCGCACCGGATCGGGGGCTGCGATGGCGGGGAGGAAACATGGGATCGGTGGCTCTGATACCAGGCTGTTAGGAACCCTTCCTTGAGATCGAGTGACCCGCCGAGAAGGAGGGGGGTG
Organism: Dactylorhiza incarnata; assembly: GCA_033032865.1. NCBI lineage: Eukaryota > Viridiplantae > Streptophyta > Magnoliopsida > Asparagales > Orchidaceae > Dactylorhiza > Dactylorhiza incarnata. The sequence goes on from JAWHQI010000147.1 coordinate 762,172, forward strand.
CGCCGGTGGAGGAGCTATGACGGCGAGGGGTAGTCGGCAAGCGGGCGGCTGTGCGATTCTGCGCACTCCGCGTGACTTGCGGCTAGGGCTCTGTCGAAGAGGAAAGAGAGAGAGAGAGGGATTTACTTCTATTTTTCCTGCTTGCCATTCTATGGCCTAGAGGCCCCTTTAAATAGTTTTACAAAAAACATGCCCCCCATTTGGGCTTACGACAACATGGGAATTAAAAACGACACTAATATTTGAAATAAAAACGACAATACTAAATAAACTCTGATAACTGGCGCCGTCACGCTGGCGCCCATAACAGGAGCATGGGAGAGGAGTAAGTAGGTGCTTTGTCGGAGATCAAGCGGAAGAGGGAGTCGACGGTCCTTCGCAGGAGAACTATCGAAGAGAAGTCGGACGGCAGAGAAGCGGTTGCTAGCCTATGCGGGTTTCAAAGGAGAAGCCCTAGGTCTGTGAATGTGGTGGAGCGGTAGAGAATGAGTTCTGCAGGGGTTTAAGTTTGATTTCGTGAGAAATCGGACGGATATAGAACAACAAAAGCAATTTAGCGACTAGGACGAGTTTGACAGTGAGTTACATCAAGTTTTTTTGTATATATAAATACGGGTGACAGGCACGGGGCTCCGCCCCTATCCCAGGCAACATTCGTCGGGCGGCAACAAACACCAGGTAGCAACACTCTTCAGGAGGCAACACTCGTTGGGAGCAACACTCATCAGACGGAAACACTCGTTGGGCGACAACACTCGTCGAGAGGTAACACTCGTCGAGAGGTAACACGCGTCGAGAGGTAACACGCGTCGGGCAGCAACACTCCTCGGGCGGCAAAACTCCTTGGGCGGCAACACTCGTCGGGCGGCAACACTCGTCGGGCGGCAACACTCGTCGGGCGGCAACACTCGTCGGGCGGCAACACTCGTCGGGCGGCAACATTCCTTGGGCGGCAACATTCCTCGGGCGGCAACATTCCTCGGGCGGCAACATTCCTCAGGCAACAAAATTCGTCGGGCGGCAACCATCGTCGTGCGACAACATTCATCAAGCAGCAAGCGGCGTAGGGCCAAATGCGAGCGAGCTACCCCCGTGCTCGACTGCTCTCGCATGCGGCGGGCCCCACATGCGGGCGGGATAGCACAAAATGGTGAAGTAAGATCGAGACTACTCTATATGTTCGATCTTACTAAAAATTATTCAGTGAGAACAAAAACAAATGAGCATGTTACCTAAACATAGATGATGAATAGAACAAACAAAATCTTTAAAACTAAAAGTTATTATGGTTTAAAGTTAAACAACAATAAAGACTTTAAAATTTAAATGACTGGGTCATTTAGCAAGTAGATCAAAATTTTCAGGACAAATAGAAGATTTATGTGGGATCAAGCATACCTCTGCAGGGCCGAATGCGAGCAAGCTACCCCCGTGCTCGAATGCTCTCGCATGCGGCGTGCCCCACAAACGGGCGGGATAGCACATAATGGTAAAGTAAGATCGAGCCTACTTTATAGGTTCGATCTTACTAATAATTATTCAGTGAGAACAAAAACACATGAGCATGCTACCTAAACATAGATGATGAATAGAACAAACAAAACCTTTAAAATTAAAAGTTAGCATGGTTTAAAGTTAAACAACAATAAAGACTTTAAAATTTAAATGATTGGGTCATTTAGCAAGTAGATCAAAATTTTCAGGAAAATAGAAGATTTATGTGGGATCAAGCATACCTCTGCAGGGCCGAATGCGAGCGAGCTACCCCTGTGCTCGACTGCTCTCGCATGTGGCGGGCCCCACATACGAGCGGGATAGCACAAAATGGTAAAGTAAGATCGAGCCTACTCTATAGGTTCGATCTTACTAAAAATTATTCAGTGAGAACAAAAACAAATGAACATGCTACTTAAACATAGATGATGAATAGAACAAACAAAAACCTTTAAAATTAAAAGTTATTATGGTTTAAAGTTAAACAACAATAAAGACTTTAAAATTTAAATGACAGGATCATTTAGCAAGTAGATCAAAATTTTCAGGACAAATAGAAGATTTATGTGGGATCAAGCATACCTCTGCAGGGCCGAATGCGAGCGAGCTACCCCCGTGCTTGACTGCTCTCGCATGCGGCGGGCCCCACATGCGGCCGGGATAGCACAAAATGGTAAAGTAAGATCGAGCCTACTCTATAGGTTCGATCTTACTAAAAATTATTCAGTGAGAACAAAAACAAATGAGCATGCTACCTAAACATAGATGATGAATAGAACAAACAGGACCTTTAAAACTAAAAGTAATTATGGTTTAAATTTAAAAACCAATAAAGGCTTTAAAATTTAAATTACAGGTTCATTTAGCAAGTAGATCAAAATTTTCAGGACAAATAGAAGATTTATGTGGGATCAAGCATACCTAGCTTCTGTACCAAAACTGCCTTCAACTGTTGCCTACTGAGTTATGATCCGTGGATTCCAAATCTAGCTCTTGATCAGAGTTAGTTACTTCCTTAAAATTATAATATACATTCACCTGCATCAGTGCATGACTATGTAATCAATATATAGGAAACTGGTGAGGAAACAATTCTAGAAAAATTACATCATCAACGGCCGTGGTTTAACAACTTCAAAAGTATGGAAATCGGGTGTAGCAAAATCTAATGGATGCAATAGATATATGTGGCACGTTTGAAATAGAGTTCATCAGTAGCCTGCAATGAATAATAAATACATGAATCTAGAAAGTAAATAAGAATTCCAAATAACAAATGTAATACCAATAAGAATTCCAAATCTAATAACTCTATTTTCATTCATGTTGAGCAGGACCGGCGAAAGAGAGATGATCCAAAGTTGCTCCATCGTTTATGTAGATTTATTTTTTATAATAATGTGTTATTTTTAACAATTTTTTTAAATAAAGGTAATTTAGGGGTTTTTTAATCCAAAATAAAGTTTGCGAGATTATACCTTCATATGTGAGATTTTCAATTGAAATGTCGAATTATGTTATAATATATTTGAGATATTAGAACTTCATATATATAGTATAAAATTAAGTGGAGTCTTTAAATAATTCCATAGTGCAATGCATGAATTGAGAAGTCATTTGATGAATTGTGTAATGCGGCCAAATCCGATGAGTTGTAAATGTGGAATCATCCAGCACATACAACTGAATAGTATCATCAGTTCATCACCAATACAAACATATATGAAAATTGTTTGAATTATAACATACAGCTCATCCTATTCAATGTCAAAATCACTAAATAAATCTAAATAGTGAACATTTGGCTATCCTTATCCGATGTCTTCCCAAACATGTTCTTCATTTGCGAAATAGCAATGCAATTTATAATGGATGTGATTTGAAAAGTAGTAAATGAAACGCATGAGCATGATAATTCTCACCGTGACTAGATGTGCATAAAATGATTCTTGTGTAGCAAAATAATTTGTTGCTTCTTTTGAACTTGCATCCTTCTTCTTTACCTACATGATAATAGAAAATTATTTTAAGGATGATCGTACACATAGGAAAGAATCAAAATCTAATAATACTATTATTACTTACAGGTAATTTTGATCTGAATGTTGATATTGTTGGCATTGTCGGTTCATTATTCTTTGATAATTGCCTCTCAAAATCCACCCTATTCTAAATGATGTAAAAGAAATAAAACGTTATTTTAAAGTTCAGCATTTACTAAAACCACATCAAAATCACTGAAAATAACATTTCTACGCAGCAATTAACAAATTTACTAACAACACATTCATCAACGCATCAAATACGATTTTACTAATAACACATAATCTTGATTTCTACAGACAAATCCAGATTTCTCCTAAATCCCTAACCTGAATATCGCATTGATAGAGATTTAAAATTTCTGCTTTTTGATGCGACTAAAACATCAAAAACTAGTGATTTTTGCTGTAATAAATAGAGAAAAATTATAGGTTTTTTACCTCAAAGCCGGGAATAGGATTCTAGGGTTCCGGTGAGGAAGGTGTAGAATGTCGCAGAGAACTACTGCCGGAAGATCGACTGAGTGAGCTGTCGCCGGGAATAAGAAACGGGACTCGCCTCGCCGGGAAGAAGACTGGAACCACGCCGACCAAGAACAATGCAACCCTAGAAAAAAATGGCCGGTTAAGATGGAATAAACAGGATCTGTCGCCGGTGAACTTCACGCCGGGAAGAAAAGACGGGACTCACCTGAAGGAGACGCCGCTGTCGTCGCTAAGGAATTGCCACTGTCGTCGCAAGGATCGCCACTGTCGTCGCAAGGATCGCCGCTGTCGTCGCAAGGAACGCCGCTCTCATCCCAGAAATGTGGCTCAGCGTTCGCGTAAGTGAAAAAAATGGGAACGCCGGTATTGTTAGGTTAGGGTTTTAGGGTTTATCCCGAAACTACCATTTCATATTTAAGAATATAAATTATAAATTTAGAAAATCGAGATATTCAAATAATATGGTGCTGCTTTAAACGTTTTGGAGCGTGGAATGTGCAAAAGATTATACGTGGGGTGCAATGCGTCAAACACCTCATATTAGAGGGTGTTAAGTGCCAAAAATTTTTTATTTTGAGACTAAACTGCAGGCGTGGAAATGAATGAAGCCCTAAACATTCAGATGCTTTGAGGCCGTTGTAGATCAGTCGTACATGTCATCGTGGACTGTCGAAGTAGGCAATGTGCGTGAAATGGTGCATGAGATCGATGATGTGGAGCAGAAGTCCTTGAAATGGTCGCAAAGCAGAGGGCGACTACGAGGAAGATGAATAAAGAGGAAATATCGGAAGAAGGGGAGGAAGTGGAGAATACCTAGATGGTGTTAATGACCGTCTTGTTTATGTGCGGCAACGGACCTATTGGGTTGTGTTTAATGACCGTCCCAATTAGGCTAGTTTCCTCTCCCTAGTATTGGAGCATGTCATATCTATAATTGCCGCATATTTTTGGCAGGCTTATGAGAAATTATTTAGGGATTTGATTTAGGATACCATGTCGCTCATGTTTTATACCACTAATAAGAATCTTCAGATGAACGTGAAAGCATGTGGCTTAAGCTCTCTACGTTAAGGCTCTGTTTGGGACAGCTCTGACAGATCGAAAATCTATTTTCCAACCACCAGAGCTGTTTTTTAACTGTTTGAGACAACTCTCTAGTCCAGCTTCTCAAAAATCACTTTTTATAGAGCCACGTTTTTGGTCTATTTTGAGAAGTTGCAAGGGACCTGCTTTTGCGGATCAAAAATCTATTTTTCCGTCGAATTTGGGAGTGTTATTAGCTCGTCATCGCCGGAAGTATTATAACTATTATTATTATGTAACAACATCGAACATGAATCATCAAGTAAAACAACTCTAAAAAAGCTATTCTACCAAACACTAAAAAATGAAAAATATATGTTTCATCGGCAATTATACACAGACTTTCCAAACAGTCTGAAGCTTTTTAAAATAACTTCTCAAAGAGTTTTGTGCAAAAAGCTCTGTGTGATCAGCAACTTTTCAATCCGCAACAACTCTCCCAAAGAAACCCTAAATCAATGTATTTTATGAAAGTGATGCGATCATGAGGGCATAAAAAGACGCATTGAAAAACATATAAAGAAATTTCTTCATTACCACCATGATAATAATTCATCCTACAAGAGATATTTTAGGTTTTATTTTGGGTGTGCGAATAGTAGTTTTAGGATAACATTGCTCTCATTTTTAGATTTGATTTTAGAAATTTAAAATGGTGCCTTCTTGTTTGTTATTTCCCATGAAATTAAGATTTAATTTCAAACTAAGCGCAACGACGGCCTAGCCGCATGAGAAAATTGACAGGCGGTGCACGAGCCGGGCGGCGTCCGAGTCCGGGAGAGAGGAGTCGAGGATTTGAAGTTCTAAAACCAGCTGGAGCCGGGGCTGGGATTTTGGGAGAACTGGAGAATAAAAATTAATTTGAGTGGAATATGGAATACTATTTGTGATATTGATTAGATTAATCAAGATTAATTGTCTGTGACATCAAAAAGAGAAGAAAAAGAAAATTATTTCAAAAAAAGCAGAATCTAACAATGCCATGAACATTGGGTTCACTCATTTAATATCTATATTATATAAAGGAAAACTTATAGGACCACCTGAAACCGCTAAATGACCATATATGAAAACATAGCCGTTCGATCCACTCCGTTAGATGAATGACGTCCGTCCGATATCAAAATAGCGACCGGTTAACAATCAGAAAAGATGACATGCTATTTTATTTTGCATAATTACAAGTTGCACCCTTCTTACTTTTGAAATTACAAAAACCTCACATCAAAGATACATTTCATAATATTCATGCACAAAAATGCCGCCATCATAAAAGTATGTTTGACATGACAACGGTTATGGCCGTCACCAAGAAAAAAAACTAGTTTTGAACATAAAAGTGAATGAATTTCCTTAGGTGAGATCGGATTTTCACAAACGATGGTTTATCACCACCGCGTTCACGACTGCGGATCCGTTTGGCGCGACATTTTTGCTCTATTAAGTTTTGACAAAAGCGCCTATGTTTGGCATGACAACGGTTATGACCGTCACCAAGAAAAGAAAACTAGTTTTGAACATAAAAGTGGATGAAGTTCCTTATGTGAGGTCGGACGTTCAATAGCGACAGCCATAACCCTAAACCAACACATTCACGGCCGTGACCGCCGCACCAAACGGATCCTTAGATTCTTAAATTAACGCATCAATCATAAAAAAATATACTGAAGTTTAAATAAAAATTATCACTAGGGTTTATTGAAAGGTTATTATACTGAATTTGAGGGTTTAAAGGGGAAAACAAGATGTACAAATCTTGTTTATGTTTAGTTAATTACTAGTCGTGTTTAGGTGTTCTTAAGAAAGGGTTAATCAAGAGTTTTTATGACATGGCGTTTTATTATCCATGGGTATTTTTGCAATTAGTTCAGTTAGTAGGACTTAATTGCAAAAGTGTGTGTTGTATTTATATGCCCTTACAACCTTGGTAATGGAAGTAAGAAGAATCTCTGTTATCTCCTCTCAGTTTCCCATTCCCCTCTAAATCATAGGTAGAAGGATTGGGTAGCTCTCTTTCGAGCACACCGTTTCCGGCAACAAGGCTCCTGTTATGGATCGAGTCGTCAGAAATTCTCGTTGGGGAAATATTTATCGACATCGTGCACGGATGGAACCGGCGAACGAAGTGGAGACCAATCTCCATGGGGCAGACAGCAACCATCATATTCACATAGACCAAGAGATCAGCCATGATCTTCACATCGACCAAGCTTGCTGATGGGGACTTTGCATGCAGAGCCCTTATTATATTAAATTACCACTTGCATGAAGTTTTCTCTTTTGTTTAATTTCTCATTTGTTTAAGCACAGATGAGGGACATCTATTTCTCAGATTTTAAACCTACTTTATCCCATTGTCTTAAGCCTATATGGCGGCATGCAACCTATATATATGTTTGGTATGACTCTTGCTCAGATATAAAGGAAAAAGATATCAAGATCTCCTGTATTCCCTTCCTACCCTTCTCTCTCCGTTACTTTCTTCTTCCTCCAACATCTTCCCTGTAGATTTTCGCCAATCCGCATGGAGTGAGACGCGTCTTACCGACCGACGCCCAGCCGATCACCGCTTCACCAACGGGTTTCAAGAAGAGAAACGAGGACCCTTCACGGGACTTCACTCGTCGTCGACCCGTTACGTGTTCCCAATCTGAGGCATGTAACAGCTCTGTTGTATCATTATGAGCTTTGGACCATAACAACTTAGTATCAAAGTCATGTTCGCATTTTCTTTCTTCAACAACATCGTGTCGATGCACTGGGTTGTATATTACCACTCCCAAGACTTTGCATCTCATCTCAATGCATCAACCAATCAATACTTACAGATTTTTCACACATTGAAGTACTACCATTAAGTAGGAAGATATCAATGTGTTAATTGTCTGTATTGACTCTTTTGTTTCTTGCATTTCAGTTTTCAACTGATTATATTTTCTTTGAAATTTCCTGGTGTGCATCTATAGCAGCTCAGAGAATGTCTCAGTGATCATATCCACTGGTTTAGATATTGTCTGTTCAATATCAATGAATGGGGCTACAGGGGGGGCAGAAGGTGGAGGTGAAGTTTGTTCTCTAGGATCAGGAAGAATTGCTGCAGGAGTTGGTTGGATAGGAATGTCTGACAGTGGTTGTCGATGAGGAGTCTGGTCTGTTTGAACATCTGTTGTCGTATCGGGTATGGATGCTCCTTTTCTTCAGCAACTGGAGATGAGGGATGAGATAGTGGAATTTGACTGGACTTCAGAATTTGTCGAGTCCATTTTGAGAAAATCTCTCTATTTATTCCTTTTCCATGAGGAATGAGCAATCCTTTAAATTTGCACACTGCTAGGTAATTGTGATACAGTACCTGACTCATAATCCACATGTATCGTTTTCTTTATGAGCATATTTGTGACCGATTAGCTACGGGAGGCATCTCCCCCAGTGAATTCGTTTGTTCAGAACCAGCACAACTATTATTTGTAGTTGCTGTTTGGGAATAACATCATGAACAAAGATTTTACATAGTAAGACATTGCCTACCATGTCAGCCGAAAACCTATATTCTTCAGAGAAATCATTCTTCTTTAGATTAATCGCTTTCTCTTTGGTGAAGACGGGAATGGAACTTTATTCAACAGATGCACACGGGAATGGAACTTTGCTAGAAACTTCTCCTCCAACTGACTCCAGGAGATGAAAGACCCAAAAGGAATATCTCGGTACCATGTTTTGGCCTTGCCCCTTATAGTGAAAATGAGAAAAACTGAATTTTGATTCTATCATTATCATTTTCTTGATACTGAAATGTATTGCAAACTCCTACAAAATTTTGAGCATGCGAGATTGCATCCTTATTAGGAGATCCGCTGAATAAATTATTCTAGGTCTACTGGAATTTCAAAATTTTCACATGCATCATTATGATGTAGTGATGGTGATCGGTGATCGCCATTCAGGTTGCTGAATCCAGAATTAATGAATGTGCTCTGCGTAAAAACACAACGCAAAAGAAAAGTAACAAAATAACAACAAAACCTTCACAATTATTCTTCTCAAATAAAAACAACTTCGTAGTCGTACTCCAGGCCATGACGCCAAAAACTTGATGTGAACTCGACAAGTGCATCGGTCGTCCAAGTAATATAAAATGAGAGTGAGTTCCCAAGTATCGATCTCTTGAGGAAAGCGGCTTGGGATATGCTTTTAAATTTGAGAAGATTAATTGTGAAGTCTAAAAAGGATTTTGGTTTGTTTGTTTGTTTGAGGAGCGGGGAAATGCAAGAAAAGAAAATGTGAGTTGCCTTCACCGCGTCGCTATCACTCAACAAATGCGGGTCAAAATCACTGCTTCGCTAAGGATTTCACAAAGCCAAGCTCCAACCACTCAAATGTGGATTGCCTTCACCGCTTTTTTAAGAGAGTGCGAGTGAAGATCACAAGCATCTCATCAATTATCAGCACAACGAACAACACAAATCATAGTTCTACTAATTCTCAAACTATTGAGATTATTCCAAGCATGAACACAATAAACTTTCAAGATAAACACATTGAAAGCATTTAGTAATTAAAATCAATGTTCATCAAAGTCATCATCAAAAAATAAGTGAAATACTGTCATACTATCCTAGATTTGCAGAAGATAAGGGAAGACATACAAACAACGATCGAATCTGTGCCGTAGAAATGGGAGGATGCACCGGTGTTAGGAACATTGACCACAATGCTCCTGATTTGAAGAAAGATATTAGTGCCCACAATGTTCCAAATTAACACTCATAGGAAATCGCTTTCGCACCACACGGGGGAGAAGCGAGCGAGAGAGGTTTCGAATTGCAAAAAAGGGAGTCCCGCCGAAAAAAAGACGTATTTACCACCACATGTAGAACACGATACGTTACGCGTACCCAAAAAATTTCCCGTTGCTGAAAATATACGGTCGTATTTCAACGGTGTAGATTGTTTGCGAAAATATACTGACGTGTTTGTGCAATACAAAGTTTAAGGTTTAAGGTTTAGGATTAAATCCATACGAATAGATTAAAATCGGTGTCCACTCAAATTTTAAAAAGAATAATATAAGTCTGGAATAACATAAAATAATAAAATATTTTGAAAGCAGATTGGCTTTATAACTTCAGGAACATAACTTGGTGAAAAGAAATCACAGCTTTCACATAAATGGAGGAAACAAATAATCTCCATTTCATTATATAATTATTCTACAGCTTTCACCATAATATTAGCTTTTTTTTTAAGCATCCATAAACATATTCAAGCATTGTTCCATAATCTGATGGATACATACTGTCAACAAAACTCTCTAAATTGTAATACAGCACTGTGAATCTAACAAGTGTTTTCATATATATATTTTCTCCTTACCATTTTAGACAAAAATGGTGCATGGCAATTAGAGCGCATAGGCTACAATCTCCCCTTGGAGAAAAAAAAGAGAACATTTTTACTTGGATATCCTGTGCAAACCTATGTTGAGATCGGAGGAGATGGAAGTCATCAACGGGAGGGATCGATGCCATATGGCTTTGAAGACTCGCTTCTGGTGAGCTTGGACGGACTGGCTGGGACCGGTGCCGCTGTATCTGATGTCGAAGATGTGAATCATGGAGTCGACTGTGCCGGAGGAAAGATAGAGGCCATCGGGGGACCAGGCCTGGTTGATGAGGGCCGACTGCGACTCGCTGCTCTCTTGCTTCCAACCGAACGCATGGATTTCTGTTTGCCGGAGGCGGATGTCGAACAGCCGCAGCTGTTTGCCCAGGGTCCTGCATCGAATGATCATATATTATGAGGGTATAATCAGGAGGGTGGGTGAAATTCACACTTTTATGACAGAAATTACAAGTATAATAAGAACATGTGAGAATAAAACTTCCTGCAATATGGAAGTACATGCAATCTTAGTTTTTCATTTGTGTCTGAGTGCTGCCCGAGATGTAGTTGTGTTAAACCTAAACTACGCAATTCATCTTGAGCATTTTCATACATCATACATTCAGATTAATCTGCAATCCAGCTTAATCTTTCAACACTAACTTTACCTACTCGTCTGATCGGCCCACCGCTACAATATATTAATTATAAATAAATAGAAAGAGCGCATCTGTCCACTCTCCACCCTCTCCTCATTGTTGAGCTTGCCATTGTCACAGTAGTTCTGGCAGCGATAGCTTTGGCAGACCTTGTCGGAGTAGCTCTAATGGCCCATAGCTTCTTCATAATAAACATTTTCTTGAACACTAAATTTCCCTATACCTTCAATAACTAACAAACAACCACCTACCTTACATCACCATCCTCATCGTTTCCAATAATTTTAAGTTGCAGACATTTATAATGTATTTCAAACTATTCAGGATGATTCTAAAACGTGCAACACATTGTCAAAATATACACATAATATTGAATTTAGTATTTACAAAGATCAAAACACATAAGCTGGTGAACATAAGATGGGCAAATAAATTCCGCTCAGGGAGTGCTACCTGTGCATGTGTATTAGAAGATGAAGTTGTGCTGCAAGGTTTCAATCAGAAGCGTAGAAAGGAAATTAATAATGAAAATTTATTGAGGATTTCGTGGATGAGTTGCATGCTCATGATGCTGTTGCAGGCTTAAAATACTTGAATTGCCTTATCTGGTAGCTGTCACTGCAGAGCCTCAAGATATTTGTCGTGCATCAGTAATGGTCAGATTCATTCATAACGGCATGAAAAAAATAATATTATGATCAGAGTTCTCCGCCATTACTTTTTCATTCATAATCTCTCTAATTCAATTCATTCCTTTTTAATGATTTATTAACTCAAGAACGTTTTCCCAGCCTCATCCATGCAAAACTAATATGGAGCCAATAAGCTATACCGACTCATCCACAACTCCGCTCCCTGCTACGAAGCTGGTGATCAGGGCACACCTGACAACTTGAGCATCAACAAACCAACCCATGTCCCTGACCAATCTACAACACCATATAATCCTCCACCCCTCCTCCCCAAACTCCAAGTTCTTGCCCTTGCAAATGTTCGAATTAATATCATCTACATCATGTCCTCCAATGGTTGATCTATAACTACCCATATGGTCTTTGGAATGCATCCGCTCGGAGTTAACCAAGGAAAGACACAAGAGAAGGGAGGAATGACTAAGAAGTGGGAGATCTCTTCCTATGGATTGTGCTTGCACCCTAGTAAGGGGGCTCCATTTTTGTCTAGTAGAGTTTAGGCTTGGCCAAGTTTCTTAAAGAGGGATGACGAAGGAAGATTAACTGAAAACACACAATAACTCTTCCTAAAGTTTAGGTCTCTCCTTACATCGCTGACCCTCTCTTGCTTTCCGGATAGTCACTGCAACAGCATCTGTAACAGTTACCCACCCACTCCCCCACCGGTACACAAAACTAACCAACATTCTAGTTATTTTTCTGAGGCACAAGTAGAGGAATTTATCATGGAAGCAAACAAACTATTGAAGTTTTGCAAAACTCTCACAAAAATTTATGTACAAAGAGTTAGGTCAGCAGACCCTTAAACCATGGGTTCAGATGAATCAAGCTCGTGTGCGCTCCTTTCTAAGGGTTGACATGAGTAGAAAACGATAGGGTTTATTCTCTTTTCAATCTCAATACAACATATACCTATTTATACCCCCCTCTATACAATACCACTCCTACTTTACTATCTACACACCAATACACACAATTTACTAAATGCACACCAACACTCCTCCTAAAGGTGGGTGAAATATATCTATTAAACCCAGCTTGTCCAAGTTCCTACTCATGTTCTTCGAACTCAGCCCCCTTGTCAAAAAATCCGCAGCCTGATCCTTGCTTGCAACATAACTAAGCTCCAGTAGCCCACTGTCCAGTTTCTCCTTTATGAAGAACTTGTCAATTTCAATGTGCTTAGTTCTCTCATGTTGAACTGGATTATGTGCGATACTGATCGCTGCCTGGCTGTCACACAACAACTTCATCTTGTCCCCTTGATCTAGACTCAGCTCCGTCAGCATCCTCTTCAGCCACAAAAGTTCAGCCACTCCCGATGCCATAGCTCTGTATTCAGCCTCCGCAGTCGATCGTGCCACCACTGATTGCTTTTTGCTCCTCCAGGAGACCAAGTTTCCTCCTACAAATATGCAATAGTCTGACGTGGATCTCCTGTCATCTATGCAGCTTGCCCAATCAGAATCACAGTAGCCCTCGATCTTCACGTGCCCATTTCTTTTGAAGAGCAACCCCTTCGCCGGGGAAGCCTTCAAATACCGTAGTATCCGGTACACAGTATCCATATGCCCCTTTCTAGGATCGTGCATATAGCGACTCACTACACTAACTGCATAGGAGATGTCTGGGCGTGTGTGACTCAGGTAAATCAGCTTCCCAACTAATTTCTGGTACCTCTCTCGATCAACTATGTCACCTGCCTCAGCACCCAGCTTACACTTCTGATCGATCGGTGTTGCGGCCGGTCTACACCCCAACAATCCTGTCTCTGTGAGGAGATCCAAGGCATACCTCCTCTGTGATAGGACAATGCCCCTTCTTCCGTAGGCGATCTCAATTCCAAGGAAGTACCGTAGCATCCCCAAATCTTTTACTTTAAACTCCTTGCCTAACGCTGTCTAGAGCCGAACGATTTCCTGTCCATCATCCCCTGTGATGATCATGTCATCCACATACACCGCAAGGATGGTAATGTGATGACCTTCATTTTCCCTGAAGAACAATGTGTGATCAGCGTTGGTCTGTCGGTATCCCATCCCAATCATGGTCTTCCTGAATCGATCAAACCACGAGCGGGGTGACTGCTTCAAGCCATATAGTGACTTCTTTAGTCTACATACTTTACCTTTGGTCTCAGCGGTCTCGAACCCCGGTGGTATTTCCATGTACACTTCCTCGATTAGCTCTCCATGAAGGAAGGCATTCTTCACATCCAGTTGATGCATTCTCCATCCACCATTTGCTGCCAAGCTTATCAAAGTTCTGACCGTGCTCATCTTGGCCACGGGTGCAAATGTCTCGTCGTAATCTATGTCATAGGTCTGACAGTATCCCTTTGCAACTAGTCGAGCCTTATAGCGCTCGATAAGTCCATCCGGGTTCTGTTTCAAGGAGAAGACCCACCTGCATCCGACGGCCCTCTTGTTGTCAGGTAGATATGCCAGCTCCCAAGTTTTGTTCTTCTCAAGGGCTCCCATCTCCTCCTTCATCGTTGCTTTCCATTTCGGATCAGTCTTGGCAACCTGCCAATTGTTAGGTACAGTAACACTATCTAACGAGGCGATGAATGCTCCATGAGAAGGGGAAATATTATTATAAGAGACAAATGACGCAAGGTCCCAGCCGTATCTGTCCGGAGGATTGCCCGCATTGCTGCGTGTACTCCGCCGGACAGTGCGGTAGGGGAAGAGGATGTAAGAGAAACGATCTCACCGGAACAAGACTGTGGAGCTGGAGGTGCTCCAGAATGAGAGACTGGCGTAGACAAGGGATTTGGCACTGGCATTTTGGGCATCGGTACTGGTTCAGCAGTTTGTTTCTCCCTCCTATGGTAGGTAAGCAGTTCCCCTTGAGCCGTAGGACGCACGTTTCTCACTTCCTCCTCCTGCATCCCATCGCTCCCAGACTCCTTCGCCGATTCCTCATCCCATATCTCTAGTTCGGTCACCAGACTTTCTCTCTCTCTCCTAATCCATTCGGAGTTCGTCGGTTCTGGTGTGCGTGTAGTTTCTTCATGACGGTAATACTGTTCCAATTCTCGAAAGTGGACATCCATGCTCACAAAACTTCTCTTTTCGACTGGACTCCAACATACATACCCTTTCTGGGTCCAGAGTAGCCTACAAAGATACACCTAAGCGCCTTTGCATCGAGTTTTCCAACACCCGGTCTGTTGTCCTTTACATAGCACGCACAGCCAAAAACCTTTAACGGAAGCATCCCGCCATTATTTCCTTGCAGCTTCTGGCATGGAGATTTCCATCCGAGAATACGTGATGGCATTCTGTTTATCAGTTGGGTTGCGGTTAGTACGGCGTATCCCCACAGACTTTGTGGAACGTTCATGTGCAGCATCATGCTCCTAGCCACCTCCATTAGATGTCTGTTTTTTCTTTCCGCAACACCATTCTGTGCAGGGGTGTACGGACACGTTGTCTGATGCTGGATCCCATGGGCAGATAGGTATTCTCCCAGCGCTCGGTTAGTGTATTCTGTCCCATTGTCCGACCTTAACACTTTTATTATCTTGCCGTACTGCGTTTGAACATATTTGTGGAAGTCTCGAAAGCAAGTGAAGACTTCACTCTTATTCCTCATTAAATATAGCCAGGTAACGTGCGATGCATAATCAATAAACGTTACAAAATATTTATAGTCATTCAAAAAATTCACCGCACATGGTCCCCACACATCAGAATGCATTATATCAAAACTGGCAGAGCTTAGATGTCCAGTACTAACATAGAACTCCTAGTGAGTTTTCCCAAATCACATGCATCACAAATAAGTTTACTTCGATTCGAATGTTTATACAAAACAGGGTAAACTCTAGCTAGAGTATCAAAGGATAAATGTCCCAGCCGATGGTGATGTAGAAGAAGAATGTCCTCTGCACTCATCTTCGCTCCTCCTTCTGACTCCCTTGACTTGGAAGTGAGAGCTACATCGAGTTCCCCTCGGTCCAAGTACCATATCTCATCATGTCAGGTCCCAGTCCTAAGTATACGGCCTGTCTCTTTCTCCCGGATGGTCACCTTGGGAATGTCAAAGCAAACAATACATTTGAGTTGAAGAATTATGGAACTTATAGAGAGAAGGCTAACTGAAAAGGATGGAGCATGCAATACGTTAGAGAGTTTTACCGAACCTGTACAATCGACAGTACCCTTACCGATCACGGATTGGAAAGTCCCATATGCTGTCTGTATGCTATCAGTCTTAACTAGGCGAGTATAGGAGGAGAACTCACCAGCATCTCCTGTCACGTGCTGAGAGGCGCCCGAGTCAACAATCCAATCCGACGTCTTGGAAGGGTGAGCATACGAAGCTAAGGCTGATGTCCCTCCTGTTCCACTTTTGCTACCCTCTCCAGTCTGTCTTCCCTTGAGACCTCCCATCATACTCATCATACTTAGTAGAGTCTGCTCTTCCTCAGTGTAGATACCGCTACGATTGTCATCACCTCCACCAATGCCCAGATTGGCACGATGACTGCTTCTTCCACTGCGACCCTGGCCACGCCCACGACCACGTCCACGGAAACCCCTCTCCTTGGGTGTCCAAGAACACACAGCCGCTATATGTCCAATTTGCCCGCAGCTGTAGCACTGGTGAGTGTCTTCTTGAGTTTTGTGGAAGGGCAAACCAGTTGCCGCCAATGCCGACTTTGCCACAGCAGAATCCCCTGGTCCCGCCTGGAGTTTGAATCGAGTCTCTTCTTGAATCATGGCCGAGATGGCCTCTGACAAGGTGGGAATTTTCGTGCCTGACAGAAGTAATGCTCTCCTCTGATCAAACCGTTCGTGTAGCCCTTTAAGGAATCTCATAGTTCTTTCTTCTACAATCAGTTTGGATGCCTTGCATTCAGGGTCCTTGCAACTCACCCCGCCAGACGCGTGGTCATAGTCCACCCATAGTCGTTCTAACTCAGAGGCGTACTCCTGCACGGTCTTCTCGCCTTGGACTGTATCGTCTACTTCTCCCTTCACCAAGAAGACTCTGAGAGTATTCCCCACTCCATCATAGGTGCATCTCAGTCGGTCCCACACCTCTGCGACTGTCTCCAGGCCATCAACCGTGGCAACAATCGATGGGACGACCGAGCTGAGAAGCCACATGAACACCGTCATGTGGGTTGATTCCCACTCATCTCCTACAGTTGGGTTCTCTGGCTTCTTCAACTCCCCTGTTAAGAAACCTCCAACCTTCTGCGCTGTGAGAGTCTTCTTCACGCGGCGCGACCAACCTAGATAGGTGGTCGGTCCTTCAAGCTTCAGGTCAACTGGTGGGAGGTCCAACTTCACCGGTCGAGGTGATGAGCCCAACAATTTCAACAAGGTAACCACCTCCGCTGGGTCCAGCTTCTCGAAGATAGCCTCCATCAGTTCGTCGTCGACCCAACAGCTTCAACCAAAGTCCACAACCAAAGTCCACACCCAACAGCCGTACCTCCAACCTTCTGCAGCAGAATCGGGAGATGTAAAAGCAGCAGGAATCGCCGAATCGGAAGATGGAATCGCCGAATCGGGAGATGGAATCGCCGAATCGGGAGTTGCAGCGGGAACCGGCGATGACTATAGGCGAATCGAATCGCCGAATCACACTCGAAGCTGGCTCTCCATCGTCGACGATACGCTCCAGCGACGACAGCGGCTTCGGCGTCGATGAGCGTCGACGAGCATCGATGAGCGTCGACGATAGTCTTCCCCTCCTCCGATAGCCTTCCTCTCCAGCGTCGACGATAGGTCTTCTCCTCCTCCGATCGATGCCGGACGCGGCTCCAGCGACGACCGTGGCTCTCCGTCGTCGACGATAGCCTTCCCCTTGTCGGCGATAGCCTTCCTCTCCAACGTCGACGATAGGTCTTCTCCTCCTCCGATCGATGCCGGACGCGGCTTCGGCGCGCTCAATGGACGCCGCCTGCTCTGATACCAAGTAGAAAACGATAAGGTTTATTCTCTTTTCAATCTCAATACAACATATACCTATTTATACCTCCCTCTATACAATATCACTCCTACTTTACTATCTACACACCAATACACACAATTTACTAAATGCACACCAACAACATGCCCAATTAAAAAGAGTGGGTTGGGTTATTCTTGATATTCTAGCGCATATCCTTTGTTTTCTTTCTTTTTACTCATTCAAGACTTACCTTCTTCTTCCATATCTTGTGTATTCCTCTTGCATTTGATCCTTTGATAATGTCAATCCAATCTTTGTATGGCTTTTCTCCATCAATGACAATACCCTAAAGATCTTAACCAACAATATTGATGAAAGCCTCATCAATATGGGACCACAATGTTCCTATCAAGGATTTCATGCCCAAGTATAAGAATCTCACAATTTATATAAGGCTTCCTTACTGTTCTACCAAGAACAGTGTCTACAACTTGAAGTTGATGCTCTATTCTAGCAAACCCACTGTAGTAATATTTACAACCAAGAGCAGTACTTCCAAAAGCAACAACTCATCATGCAAGACAACAATGACAAGGTAATGCTAACGACCAAGCTAGCTAGAATGATGCTTATCAACCAAGTCACCCCTTAAATTTCAATTTAATAGTGCATGTTTGTGAAATATGCAATTAGATTTAGGGAACTCTGCAGAAAAAAATTATATAGTGCACGTACACCTTCATGGCTACATGAAGATGGATAATATACTTAGAAGAGCAACTCAAGTCACTCATCTCTATGCAAGTAGCAGAAACTTTTTTTTCCTTACAAGATTATCAAGCAAAGCCTAATTTAGGGTTGTTCCGAAGTAGTCCGAATGTATGAGTGCAAATCAGTCGAGCTTGGCAAAATTCACAAGCTCGAGCTAACCATTTCGAGCTCGACGAGCTCATTTTTGATGGCTCGAGCTAGACGAGCTAATTTTTCATGGCTCGAGTTCGAGTTCGAGACCAATATATTGAGCTCGAACCCTCGAGCTTGAGCTGCTCAAGAGTTTTTCTTCTCATGAGTCGTTATTTTTTCATACTAGTATATTTTCTTAAAAAAACCTTCAAAGAAAAAGCTTGTGAGCCAGTTTGCGAGCTCATGAAGAAGAGCATGTGAGCTCGAGCTCGGCTCGCAATTGAGGTCATGCTCAAGTCGAGCTTTTTTCGAGCCAGCTCAACTCAACTTGCATACCTATCCCGAAGCAGTTTTATTTGTCTTTCAGAAGTAGTTATAGTTGCCTTCCGAAGTATGAATGACTGACGTATGATGGCATAAGCATGTTAAGGATTTGGTTGTTAGCTAAAAATACTAAAATTGTACATCTTTGCTGAACAAAATACAGTAAATCTCAGACCAAGCCCATGATCGCTTGGTAGGCTTAAGTAAACAGGTTAACAGGGCTTAGGGCTTGGGTACCCATTTGACATCCGTATTTAAAAAGGACCGCTTGTCCTTAAAAATGTAACATAATTTACATATTTTCATCATAATCTTACTTGATGAGGTTTCAGCATTACCGTTTACCAGCAAACTAACAACAGGAGATGGAAACGAAATATAACATTTGAAGATCAATCTCCTTCTCTACTTTTTTTTTCTAATCCTGACAACACGGTAAAATCTGCAAGCATGTCCAAAAAAATGGCCTGCATTTTCCCTTCATATCGATAAAATTTGGAGTGTTTCTCCCTGAATACTTACTAATCTATAAAGATTCTTGGAAGCCTCATTAACAAATAATAATCACCCTCTTAAGGGTGGCGAATGGCACAAGGTTCCATGATATCAACCCATTAGCAAATCAATGTGTGGTCGTACTTACTTTTACGTATTTCCTTTCTAGTGGAATTTTGGTAATTTGACGTACATGAGTTGTTCAGCAAGAAGTATTAGGTTAACTTCTGGCAACTTTGGATTCCCTGCTTTGGAGAGTTCTTGGAGAGAACCATCCCTCAAGAAAGGTAGCACAAACTTGCCTCGTAAGTTTATATCATTATTTCATATTCTACTGCAATCCTCGTAAGTTGGTCCAACCTCGCTGAGTCCAACACAGATACCTCAGCAACTGGATATTAGCCCTTCCACACCGATCTATTTTCCCATGCAGACCATTTGTTTGGCGAACCCTAATACTATTTCAGCAGACAATTTCCTAATAGTTGATTTGCAACTGCGCCTTAGCCAGCCCCAACAACCCGTCCCATGGCTACTATCTCTCGATATGTTGCGCATCCGACCGCTGCCTCCTACTGGGTGCTTGTACCGTAGACTTAAGAAACCCACTCTAGAACCTCCTTCATACATACACAACTCTAGATGATGAGGCCAATGACCCCAGCTGCCCAACCACGCCACAATCTTATTTCCGACAATTCTTGTTGTCTTCACGGTTCATGCCCGTCACCCGCTCCATGTTTACATGTGAAGAAGAAATAGCTCTCACGGTCACCTCCCTCTCCAACCACATGGACAGTGTCAAGGCAAACCTGTTTGACTTCAATATTATTGAACAAGAGATTCATATCTTCTTGCCGGTGACTCCAAATCGGACCACTGCCAACATGCCCTCTAAGACAATACTATAGAGCCTACAGCCTTATGCCAGTCCACCTGCAACTCCAATCCAAACCACCTTGATGGACTTGATATCCTTATTTCTGATGGCAGTGACCCCTTAGAGTGCATCGCTCACACCAAGCAGTTTGTTGAACGGCATAGTACATCAGACGCACAGAAGATGCACTGTTCACCATTTACATGAAATGGTTTACTCTCCAATGAATTTGTTGGATACATTAAACAAACTTTTCCTAATCCTAGACACGCTTGAAGGAAAAACAAATCTGCTGCTATGACATCCGCCAGTCTGGTAATGCATTCGAACGCATGTGCTTCGTCCACCAACCCGAGTTAGTGAATGACTACATTGATGACTTCACTGATATCACTACTCATGTGCTTGAGTTTATTACCACACGTTACTTGGTGCATTTTCGGTATGGACTAAACCGCGCACTCACGTGTTGTCCTCCACGTACACCACCCCACTCTAACCAAGGCCATGAAGAAAGCGCACTTCGTGAAAGAGTTCCATATCATTTCGGGTAATACACTACCCCAATATCACCCCCTCCATTATGTTCTGCCACACATAAATTTATTCCACCTCGCTCATGTTACACTGCAGAGGCTCCATAAGACACAACCCAGTGCCACCTTCTCTGTCTATGCATAGCCTTCCCCCTCAGCCACTCATACATCCACCAGAGCTAAACCTACAACTACATTGCTTATCCCCCAAAGATACTTCAACCTGTGTTTTCATGGAATTTGTTTCTAATGCAAGCAACCATATTCCCCTACACATAAATGTCTCTACAAAGAAATGTGGATACACCTTGGCGTCATTGACAACGACATCATTATCACTGATTTTGCAGCACTTGGGAGCGATGATGGTCACATTTGGCTTGACCTTGAGGACAAGTCCATTTTTCAGGAGGGATGCATTGATACAGGGATGTGTTCATACTTATTTTTATGTATTTTCTTTCGACAGGCATTTTTATAATCTTATGTATGTGATTTGTTTTCTCTCTATATAACGGAATGTAGTAGGGAGTATTAGGTTATTTTTAAGGGTCTTTAATATTCTCTCATTAAGAGAAGAGTTCTTAGAGAGATCCAACTATCAAGAACAATGACATCAACTTGTCGCCTGAGTTTGTATCACCATTTCTTATTCTATTGCAATCCCTATTTTTTCCTTTTTCGCATCACAAACCCATTGAGCCCCAGCTCACCACGTCAGTATTACAAAGAGAGAGAAGAAAATAAACCAAGAATAATTGACAATCATGTTGTTGAACAAGCCTAGCTCTTCATCTCATGGGCTTTGGTAGTCACTTCAGCAAGTAAGGATAACCAAAGACCATGCTTTTACTGAGGAAGATTTAGTTAATAACAAAATGATGGCTTGAGTATTGGGTTCTCTGCATAAAGATTCAAATTTGGAACATTCACAGATACCAACAATGTAGGACAACTAATCATTGTTATTGTATGTCGTATAAGCTGAAGAAAATACCAATTAAGAATCCATCATCAGGGAAAATGCCTATCAACAATGATAAAAAAATCTCAATTATAGACAAATGAATGTGTCAGTAATAGGATAATTACATTACAGTAAATAATAATGAAAAATTTAGTAATGCTATACATGAAAACTATAAACATACCCTGTTTGAACCATGAATAGGTTGAAGTCACAAGGGTTTGGCAGCACACTCATGCATCTGCTATCTATTTGATGTTTAACTTCAACTCTTTCAGCCAACACATCAAAACCAACAACCCTTTTGTCGGACCCAACAGATAGTATGACCCTCTTATGCAGTAACCCTGCAACTCCCATGACAGCAGAAGAATGCTGGTTACGATGTACAGTCTTTGGTTTCCAGGAATTGTTTGCCTCGCTCCAAAGGATCACAGCATGATCACTCCCGCCGGTTGCAAAACATACATCGTTCCAGGGCATAAATATGATACTGTTTATGATGCCCTTGATATGAGGTTTTTCTTCCAAGAATGTGACTTTTTTCTGAATGTAAGAAATCATGGAAAATACAGCTGTTATTTAGTATATCTACTGCATCTTCGCCACAAATTAGCAAGAACAATTATTCCATCGGATGATATAAAATACAACATAAACCCACGGGTTGAGAGATATAAGATGAAAGGGACAATGCATCTGACAATGCTAGTCTTGCAACTCTCTTCTTGTCTATGATGGACAAAACCCTACAATAACCACTCACGTTTGCTAAATGAGTTGGCCAATGATATCTTTTGATCTTTCCAATGCACCTAGTACTTTTATGAGATAATGAACCAAGTCATTAGACCACTAATATGAATATGTGTCGTAGTTTATTTTGATGACAACTTGATCTATAGCACAACTCCTTAGTAAAACCTAGGTCATCTTAGGCAGGATCTCAATATTTTACAAGAAACTAAATTGTATATGAAACCTAAAAATATATAATTTTATGACCAATAACCTAACCTTTTTAGGATACATAGCGTCATTCAAAGGAATTAAAGTAGACCTAGAAAAGGTATGGCCATTACGTTGTGCCCAAGTCCCAAAAACATCACTGAGCCCGCTGATTTCGCGGTCTAGCTACCATCGATTCATTAGAAATTTTAGTACGCTAATCAGCCTCATAACGGATTGTCTTAAAATGGTTATTTTATATGAACCAAGGAGTTGAGCATGCCTTCACTCTCATGAAAGAAAAACTCATTAGCGCCCCCATAAAAACATTTCCTGGTTTTGATGAGGTATTTGAGATTATGACACATTCATAGTGGGCATAGGATCCATTTTGAGTTAGAAGGGTCAACCCATAGCCTACTTCAATGAGAAAATGAACTAAGCAAAATTCGATATTTCACCTATGATATTAAGTTTTACGCATCTTTCAAACTCTCAGCACCATCTAATTCAGCATAGTTTTATGCATCTTTCAAGCTCTCCGACATTGGCAACACTAGCTGATTCAACGTTAAATCATATTGGGTACATATCATGAAGTATTAAGGCATCTGAGATTCTGAATTCAAAAAAGGAAGCCAGACGGCATGCAAGGTGGGTTGTTTACCGTGAGGAATTTATGTTTCACTCGGAACAAGTATGGTGTTTAGGATAGGATTCACAAAAAGAATTCTATTCCACTGCCCCCACCCCCCCCCCCCCCCCCCCTCTTTAAGCAAGATATGGATCACATGTCAGGCAGGCGAAATTGATTCCACTACATACTCATTTTAAATGAAGATTTTTTAATTCAAGGATCAAAAAATAGATCCACCACCAAATCCCTTTTTACCTCTTTTGTTTGATCGTCACTCACCCTTCATTTGAACGAATCTCTTTTGATGGTTTACCTTACATTGGTAATTTACAATTTTTACATTGAAGGGAGCCTTGGCGCACCGGTTGAGGTGTTGCCGTGTGACCGGGTTCGAGTCCTGGAAGCAACCTCATGCAAAAAATGCAGGGTAAGGTTTGCCTACATTTCACCCTTGTGGTGGGACCCTTCCCCGAACCCTCGTTGCACGGGGATGCTTTGTGCACCGGGTTGCCATTTTATTTACAAGCAACTATTGAAAAAATATGAAGGTACAACAGATGCACATCACCAAGGGTTATATTTCTCAGGAGATTGAATACTTGCATTTTTCAGGAAAGAGAATTTCCCTACAAGTACTTAGCACAACTGCAACGACGAAGATTTGTCCCTTTTTGGGTTAGGAAGCGGTTGAGTGAGAACACTTATCTCCTTAATTTGCATGTTGGGTACTTCAACGATATTGAACATTGCAAATCTAGTTCCTTTTTATGGCGGCCCACCACCTCTACCCCTAGCCAACCTGTTGTTATCCCCGAAACTTCCTCGTCCAACTGGTCACCAGTGCATGCCCTACTCATGAGGAAATTGATCAAATGTTGGGATTCAGGAAACTCGCACAGATACTTATCGGCGTTACCTGGTATGTTGGAAAGGAAGGAACATTTAAGACAATTCATGGATTAGCACGGCCGAGCTTCGGATTATGATTAAACATTTCTATAGTAAAGTGTTGTGAATTCTCAACGGAGTCGAGCTCTTTCAACCCCGAGGGAATTGATAGACCCTGTGGAGCACCCAACTAAATTATGTTCACCTTTATTATTGCAATGATTTAATTTATCAAATATTCTATTTTTTTCATTTTTCATTTGTATCAGGTCGTGCAATGTTCGTATGCATTATCGCATTTTTTTACGATTTATTGGTTTGACCAACCAATAAGACACTCTCACTTGGTCTTCACGACACAACTTGTTCCCTATTCGACGCCTTTGAGCCCGATATCTGACCAAAGCGCCAGTTTATAGTTATCCCAGACAGCGCCTCTCTGGAGCACGTACCGCTAGAACCCATCACCGAGGCCAACGAACCTTCCCGGCTTTCCTCTGTTGACTTAAACATTCCATACACCGTTCCATTAACTCTCTCTCCCCTAAAAATCGCAGGCTGCCTCCATGTGTCAAGTACCTTAAAATTATTCCATGCAGCGTCAAACCACCTATGATCACTGTCCGAGTGTCCGGCCATTCCCACACTCTTCCAACCTCTCTCGAGACCTCCACAACCATTTCCCCAACTCCTCCCTAGCCAACCATTCCACAGCCGATTGTCTTCCCGTCTCCCCCAAAACCGATCCTCCTCCAAACCATCCACAACCACACTCCACCTCCTACTCCTGCTAACCTTAGTTCCCAGCCTTCTCAATCAACTCCTGAAAGAGCATACTTCCTCCTTGCAGTGGTAAGCCTGGGCCACTCTCTTAGTGAGACATTCTCTCTGGGCTCATTTACAATTACTTAATTTCATGCAATTAACCATACAAAATTGAGTTTGTTGCTCTTCTTTTTCCTTCATTGTCGATACTTTTTAAACAGTTGTTCTGATCTTGTATCCTCATGTGGAAAATCTAAAACTGCTAGTGTTGTTTTGTTAAGTGTTTATCGTAGTTCTATCAACAATTTCGTAGGTACAACTTACGTTTCCCTAATCCAAAATAATTAGTTTGCGGGATTAACATTCAAATTTGGAATTTCCATTTCCATATTAATTTCTAATTCAGGGATTACATCAATGTTGTTGTCGTGTCATGTTATAAACGGGCCATGTCCAATTTAAGTTTTGGAAAAAATGTCTTTGGCATGATTTTTTGTCTTGTAGAGCATGCACAGGACATGCCAGACTCATGTATTCTGTGACCCGTTTCTAATGTGTTAGACATACACTCGGTGGCCATTTTGAAGTATCTAAGCTCAATAGAATTTAGGCAGAGTTCTCAATATAAAATAAGCAGAGTTCTCAATATGCATTACAGCGGATTTCTGCGTACAAAACAACCTTCCACTCTCACACCCAGTGATGCGCCTATGTGTGATAGTAGTTAGTGATGCAAACAAGTTTCTAAAAGTTCAACTTTGAAAAAAAAACTTGCAACATGGTGAAAAAAATAAAAAACTACTTAGAAGTTCAGTACATTGTTTAATTAGACCAAAGAAAGTTCCATTATCCAAGATCTTTATTCTCACCTTCCAACAACATCACAATACTATTATCATAATTAGTGATCTAAAAAAATCATCATGGAGAAAAGGTCCATATTATGAGTATGCTAATAACTTCAAGATTATATTTCTTTTACTTCACATAAAACAGTCAACTTTTAAATAAAGTAAATACTGATAAATTTTATCCCTTTTATAATGATAAATTTTATCACATTTTCAAGGAATAGCTTCATTGCATGACCTTGTAAAAAAGTGGAAATACCGATGCATAAGGCTTTCTCCAAAGTGAATGGCAGTAAGGGCTGGATACGCAGCCTTATGCTCTCATTGTAAACCAGCCAAATTAAAAAAAAAAGTAAAAGAACATATTTGGGTGATGAGTAACATTTGGAAGTTACATACTTGTCCAGACAAATTAAGATTCAACATAGAGATCTGACATTCACCATTGTCAGCACTGTATACACAAAATAAGCTATCTCCATTTGGGTGCCATGCAATATCTTCTGGCCATCTCCTGTGCTTAGGGGATAAGCAATCTGTACTGCTAAGCAAATTGGCACTGGGTCTGCAATATGAAAGAACAAAGTACAATTAACAAGGTATCAATAACTTCATCTATGATCTTGTGATCATAATCATCCTCAACTTCAAGTAATTATTCCAACTGTTTAGGGTATGAAACCTCATTTTTCATAGTTTTTCTTAGTTCTGCCAAGGGTGTTAAACCTAAATTATATAAATAATTTTGAACAATTTTTGTCCTTGTTACGCTGGGTCTACCCCTCCACCAACCTACTCCTTGAATATTATCTATATTTGCTCATCTAATTGATGCATTTTCAAAACTTCATTGTATATACAGAAATCACTGAAGTCTACTATTAGCCTATTATTATCTTATTTTGATAGATGTCGCTCTCATTGTTTCTCTAATAATCATTCATTAATTTATCTTTTCATGTTTTGTTACATATTCATTTGAACATTCTCATTTATTTCTAGAGCGCATGCCAAAATGGTGGTAATAATAAAGCCATCATATTCATACAGAAGCATAACAAGGAACGATATTTAAGATAACTTTCATGTATATATTCTCATATATAACTCAACTCTATCTTTGCCAATGAAAATAGGATTCACCCAAAAAAGTAAGGTGATAGAACTAACAATGAGGGCAACGGAGTGGACATTATAATTTTAATAGATTACATTAATGTCGAACATATTTATAAGAAATAAATTACATTACTGTCGAACAAATCTTAAACAGTACAACTTAAAAGCTTACCCTTTAGCTTGAACTTGCCACAGGTTTACCACACCGTCCAGCGCACTGCAAATTCATAAGAAGGAATCAAACTGTAAATAAATATGCACTAGAAACTTAGAATTAAATTAAAGAGCAAAACTGACTTTACGATTTACAGAGTAATCTCAAAAGGTATGTGCCCTCAAGGTGGCTAAACAGGGCATGGGGTGGGTGCACAGAGAATTTAGAGGACCAGCGCAATAATTCTCAACAACACCAACAAAAATACTCGGGCAAGTTGAGACTAGTGCTAAGAAAATGTACAGCAAAAAAAGAATTTTTTAGAATATGAGCAGGGGTGTCAGCAAGACAGCTACTAATGGTGGATGTTTTACTAATTCATAGCTAATTTACTATAATTTTCATTAGACGCGATATTCTAGAATCAATGCTCAATTTTTTTGACATAAATTCAGTTACCAAGATGACTTAAACTACAATTTTGAAGATGTAATCTTGAGGCGTGCTAGCTAGAAGTAAGAGATTAAGACTTTGAGCCTCGCTATATTATCAGAAATGAGTGTGATTAATACTGTATAAAATATTTGATTGATGAAATTATTAAATAAGTTCATCAAAACAGGAGGTCTGGAGCAATGATCAGAGTTCCTTCTTTGATGTAGAAATTAAGACCTCGAATCACAAACATGGATTCTCAACATTCAACAACACAAAGTACAGATGCATGCATTAACCGCTCCCTAGGCCCCATACTGGAGGGAGCTTATACCAGCATATATGCCCTTGTTTTATGGAATTAGTTCATCATGTTGAGAATAATTCAATTTACATACTCATTTTGTAGCTGACAAAAGATTTCCAATTCAAGTTCTCCCTATAAAGTGCGTGCACAATAAAATGGTCAAAGAATTTGAGACTGATTGTATGAAAGGATACTAACATAATAGATTTCTTGTAATCCTAGATATTATCTGAGGCAATCATTTGTTAGAGCCTGAACGAAGCAAGAATTTCAGAAAGCATGCACCCAAAAATATATGCCTTTCTCATCACCCCTACCTCGTTACAAGTAATTGGTCATCAACGGGACAAAGCACAAGGGTTCTCAGCTTCCTCTTATGCTGGCTATGAAGGTATGTGCCAGTTTGAAAGGAGATCGTGTTTGGTGAAGAACTCTTTCGCACATTTGGGATCAAGTTCTGGTGCTCTTTCTCGACTACAAACAAGACATTAACCAAAAAGGATTTCATCCATCGTCTTTCTCCTCAGCTAGCATTGAGGGGGAAAAAATCATGACGAAAAAGTGTTAAGAGATCAATATTATACCACGCTTCCTCTTTTCTGAGCAGGGAGCCGTCGATGTCTCCTGCTTCAATTTATCCGACACCTTAGGGGCCGGCAGAGAAGAGGACGCGGGTTTACTGCGATGTGCTGCCACCTGAAGAGGTGCTTTCGTTGTGGATGACTTGGGGTTTATTGAGGGGATAACAAGCGGCTGTCTCGATGTTTGGATCTGCGTTCTGACCTCTGAACGGGATTCAATTCCATTGACACGAACTGGGCTTTCCACGATCGATGTCCTGCTACAGACAGGTTCAGAAGGACCTCGACGCAATCGAGCCAGCTGCGACTGCGATTCCTGCAATCTCCTATCCGCGGTCTCAGCCTGCATTCATACAATAGAATCCAGCTCAGTGCAGGGAGAGAAGACAACACGACTTCGCCAATCTAGGGCTGAAACGGCCGTCGATCGGAAGGATATGGAAGAACCTGGGATTGGTAGTAGGCAGCCTTCTGCTTAAGATGTTCAGACTCTTTGGTGCGGTGCTCGATGAGAGCGATCAGAGCCTCCTCCTGCTCGAGAATGGAGTTCCCGAAGTGATCTTCCACTCCTTCGTTGTTTTCCGATGGTTCTGCCGCCCCGTTGTCCTCCAATTTTAGTTTCTTGGGAAGAGGATAGAGGGCCATGGTAGATCCTTCTTCCCCTTCTCTTTCCCCGCCGCTCTTCGTCTTCTTCTTCCGACGATTCCAGAGCTGAAGCGAGATTGCTCTCCAAGAGATGAGGAAAAAGCGGGAGAGGGAAAGGAAATAATTCACTGATCTTTCCTTCGTTGCTTAAAAGAACACAAAATAACATTTTTATTCAATGCAAATGATGATCTTTATTTGGGTAAGATTTGAACACTTAAAAACTAGTGAATCTGATTATGAGCATACTGATTGCGATCAATGTTCCAATGGGAGTTCTCTTGCACATACGAGAAGTCTCCCTTAGTAATCCCAGGTTAGCATAACAATCCCTCGCACTATTAACAACTCGATACTCATGCTCGATGGTACAATCACAAAGTCTCAACACTCATACTCTAATGTCTTGAACGTGCACCCTCTGCTATTAGAACAGACAGAAGACTCATTGATCCGCTAGATAACCATCATTACGTCATCCTGGACAACAATGCGTTGGAACCCAAAAACAAAGATCTCATTTAACGGAGACTCTCATATGCACCACGGAGCTCAATAGTAGGAACGGATAAGCAACGAAAGTGAATGCCACCAGCCAATCGAATGAGGCCACATTAGTCTCCGTCTCTCCGATAGGCAACAAAATGTAAAGTTTTTTTTCTCATTGCTATTGCACATTTATTTATACATTATTTAGATTTAATAAAATTCAAGGCAAATTAAGGTCCGTTTGGCATAAAATATGTGTTTGATGTCACAATGGTTATGACGTCGCCAAGAAAAAAAGGAGTAATTTTGAACATATAAGTGAATGGGATTCCTTAGGTGTGATTGGACATTCACGAAGAACTGTGTGTTCACGACCGCCAACACCGTGCAAAACCAGCCCTAAAGCCAATATCTTTTTTAGTCCTAGCAATTAATGAATGCATTTCCGCCTACTCAATTATTTATTATTTAAAAAGTAAATAAACATTTTTGTGGAGCCTAAGTTTAAACAATCTTCTTCATATTATAAGTAATAAACCTATAAGCCCATTGAGATTTATTGAACTAATGCAACTTTGAATAACTATATGCTTTCGGCGGTTTATAGAGCTAGTGCAACTATAAAATTGGAGTTATTGTAAATTAATCCAAAAGTAATTTTCTAAAATTGATATTTAAATATGTTTATGACACTTCGGGTATTTGATTTGCCCGTGAAAATCATCGACGAACTTTTAATGATCGTGCAACAAGCAAGAGAGAATTAAAATAGCACCAATGAAGAAGAGAAAGCAGTAATGATTTTGAATGTCTCCCCCTCTAATCCTACAAATGCGAAAAAAAATCCCTCTAAACAGAGTTACAATATTTGCAATTGAGGAGGGTATAATCGAGATATAGGAGAAAATTTCACTTGGAAAACCAACATTTTTGCTTGCAACATGACGGCCTCTGCACGGAAAGTCCATGCACTCGACGGACTCGCTTGCAACAGAATGTGAGTGTACAACCCCAAGGAATGCCAAGACAGGCGCTGAATCGACAAAAGGCGAAGACACGGAACTGACGCACGACAACCGAATGCCCGGCCGCTCACATTGACACGAGAAGTGGCAATAGCAGGCAAGCAGACCAAAACATACATTGGCCTTGAATGTCAAGCACCATTGAAGAATAGCAGAGTCCACCGCCTGTTGCATGAATCACATAAAAGTGTCATTACTCTTTATATCTGTGAGGCAGAACGAAAATTCATAGAACGGAATCGCACAAAGACGGACAGCCTTGATGGATTTTATCTCGCAATTCGTCTTGACAACCAAACACTCGAGTATACTTATAATTATTTTGCAATTGGCCGAATATAACTCAAATCACCACATCATCAAACCCAGCACAATAAGGTTTGTGGAATACCTGTGACATTTGTATGCTAGGGTTTCTAGCAGGGATGGAAGGAACTCCAGTGCTACAAAAATTAAACATCCAATCGCCCGAAAATTACTTCGATGCCTTTTTTGTACAAACCAGAGGCATGCACTCCCATTCATTCATCTAGGGTTAGGGCGGCGTGCTGTCACAGATCTGTATTTGGGTGCATTTGGGGGTTAGGGCGGCGTGCTGTCACGGATCTGTATTTGGTTGCATTTGGGGGTTAATGCCCGGAAAGATTCCAGAGAAATCCAGAAGCTTGCACATGGGAAGATGCTAGAAAGTTCTAGATAATTCATGATCATGTATATACTAGATTTGTATAGAACACTCTAGAATAGTAGTAGTCTAGAATCTTCTGTGTTTTGGAGGGAAACCTCTTTGGGCCTATAAAAGGGGAAGGCCCCCTCGTTTGTAATCATCAAAGCTTTGGAGAAGCAATATAGTTCTTTGAGTTTCCTTTACAATTGTGAGTTCTCTTGAGTTCTGCTTTGCATCTTTTCTTCATCACCGCCTAGTTCTTGCAGGAGAGGTTGACTTAGCTTGGCTACGCGGAGTGGCAAGGAGGAGCTAAGGCCGCACGGGATCTTGTAAGAAGACAAGTCCGTGACAGTTGGTATCGGAGATAGGTTGCTCAAAGTTCGCGGTTGGTGTCCGAGAAGACTAGATGGCTGGTGAAGGGAACAACAACTCAAGCGTGGGGGATGAGCGCGGCAGGGAGATGTTGCTCCAATCCGAGAAGAAGAGGCGGAGCCATAGCAATTCTCGGGATGAAGCACACGCGGACCGCATGTTAGCCGAATGGGAGGAGCGCATGACGGCGGTGGAGGAAGACCACTCACATGTTCGCGGAGAACTAGAAGCTGTCAAACAAGCGCTACCGGCTCGCGGAGAGCTGGAACTTTTGATGACCAAAGTTCAACCATACCTGGATGCTCATGCGGAGCTGAAACAAAGGTACGATCAGATAGAAGATGACTATGAGGAGCGGATCACATTCTTGGAGGAGGAACTAGCCGTATGCAGAAAGGCTATTGCAAACGATGGCAATGGTGGGGTTGTGACCAACCCAAAAATTGATGTCCCCAAGCCCCAACCCTTCGCAGGAAATAGAGATGCCAAGGAGGTTGAGCACGTCCTTTATCAACTGGAGACGTACTTTGAAGGGATCAATCTCACGGAGGAGGCGTTGAAGGTAAAAACTGCAAGTTATTACCTTTCTGATATTGCATCGTTATGGTGGCAAAGAAAGATGACAGATATCAAGAAGGGAACATGCACCTTAGACACTTGGGAGGCATTCAAGACTGAACTCAAGAAGCACTTCTACCCGGAGAATGTTGCCAATGAGGCAAGGAAGAAGCTGAAGGAACTTAAGCAAAAGGGGTCGATCACGGAGTATGTAAAGGAGTTTCAGAACTTGATGTTGATGGTACCAGGTATGTCCGAAGATGATCAAGTGTTCAACTTTAAGGATGGTCTGCAGAATTGGGTAAAGCAAGAAGTGCATCAGCGGGATGCCAAGACATTGGACGAAGCAATGACGGAGTTCCAAAGACCATCGGATGCGACAGCCAGGAAGGGCTACAGGAATGACAACACCAAAGGTGGGGGAGAGGCTTGGGACACGAAGACCAAATAGAGGAGATCGAATTCCTACTCATGGGAAGGAGATCGATGGAGAAAACAGAGGCTTCACCCTAAAAGGAGGATACTACATATGCAAGGGGCCGCACATGATGAATAAATGCCCAAAGCTTGGTTCGGTTGCGGCACTACATAAGAAGGATGTCATTGAATCTGAATGTGAAGCAGGTACCAATCAAATGTGTTCTTTACAACTTCTTAATGCTTTAAAGGTAAAGCCTGCAAAGAAAGTGGGAAGCAAAGGGCTTATGTATGTGGAGGCGGTGATCAACAATAAGGCAACCAAAGCCTTGGTAGACACGGGCGCAACCCACAATTTCGTGACGGAAGAGGAAGCTAGGAGGCTTGGATTGCAAGTAACCAAGAGCGAGGGTTGGATCAAGACGGTGAACGGGAAGGCGAGACCGCTAAAAGGAGTGGCTCGCGGCGTAGAGCTTCGCTTGGGAACATGGAATGGACAAGCGAATTTCTCGGTCGCACCGATGGATGATCACAAGTTGGTGTTGGGCATGGATCTTTGATACGGTGAGTGTTATTGTCATGCCAACATGTCGTTCAGTTTGTATTATGCAGCAGGGTGCAACTTGCTTGGTCCCCACGGTGGAGGGGCCACCAAGCAACGGAGCAAAACACCTATCGGCGATGCAACTAGCCAAGGGTGTGAAGAAAGGAGAGGCGACTTTCTTAGCAGCTTTGAAGGAGGAAGTTGGAGAAACGGTGGAGGAGGTGCCTCCACGTGTTGTAGAAGTTCTTGAGGAGAACAAGGACGTAATGCCCGCGGAGCTACCAAAGAAGTTGCCTCCCCGCGGGGAGGTAGACCACAAGTTTGAGTTGGAGGTTGGAACCAAAACACCGGCGAAGGCACCATATCGGATAGCTCCACCCGAGCTCGAAGAGTTGAGGAAGCAGTTACAGGAGCTGTTTGAGGCTGGGATGATCAGACCGTCGAAGGCACCATTCGGCGCATCGGTGCTCTTTCAGAAGAAGAAGGATGGAACCTTACGTTTATGCACAGACTACCTGGCGTTGAACAAGGTAACCATCAAGAACAAGTACCTCGTACCATTGATTGCTTACTTGTTGGATCGATTAGGAAGTGCAAGGATATATACGAAGATGGATTTACAAAAGGGCTACCACCAAGTACGGATTGCTGAAGGGGGCGAGCCTAAAACTACATGTGTAACAAGGTACGGATCATTCGAGTGGTTGGTAATGCCATTTGGCCTAACCAAAACACCCGCTACATTTTGTACATTGATGAACCAAATTTTTCCCAAGTGCTGCGGAAGAATGAACTCTATGTGAAACGGTCAAAGTGTTCGTTTGGGCAAGAGGAGGAACACTTTCTTGGGCAAGTTATCTGACATGGCCAACTAAAGATGGACATGGACAAGGTGCGGGCGATTGTCGAATGGGAGCCGCCGACAAAGGTGACGGAGCTGAGATCATTCCTTGGATTGATGAACTACTATCGACGGTTCATCATGGGGTATTCAAAGAGAGCAGTACCCGTGCCAACAAGCTTTTGAAGACTTGAAGAAGACTGTGAGCACGGAACCCGTGCTTGCACTCCCGGACTTTGAAAAGAAGTTTGAACTACACACCGATGCATCTGACTTTGCTATCGGAGGAGTATTGATGCAGGAGGGACATCCACTTTCCTTTGAAAGCCGCAAGTTGAATGAGGCGGAGCGGCGATACACAGTGCAAGAGAAGGAGATGTCGGTCATCATACACTGCTTGCATGTATGGAGACATTACTTGCTTGGAGCACCGTTCCTGATCAAGACCGACAATGTGGCAACCACGTACTTTCAAACCCAGAAGAAACTGTCGACCAAGCAAGCTAGGTGGCAGGATTTCCTAGCGGAGTTTGACTTTGTCCTGGAACATAAACCAGGGAAAGCCAATGTGGTGGCAGACGCACTAAGCCGCAAGGCAGAGCTGGCGGCAATCTCAATGGCAAAGAGCGATCTCTTGGAGCAGGTGAAGAGCGGGCTGAATGAGGATTCAATGGCTAAGGAACTCAGGCTCTTAGCTAAAGAAGGTTGAACAAAGAGATTTTGGGTAGAGGATGGGCTACTCTACACCAAAGGAGGAAGGTTGTACATCCCAAAGTGGGGAAACCTGCAGAGGGATTTGATCAAGGAGCGCCACGACACCAAGTGGGCTGGACATCCGGGGCAAAAATGCACTCTAGCGTTGATGAAGGATTCTTACTATTGGTCGCAGATGAGGGACAACATTGAGCTGTACGTAAAGGCATGTCTTGTTTGCCAACAAGACAAGGTGGAGAACTAACAATCGGCGGGACTCTTGGAGCCACTACCTGTACCAGAGTATCCATGGGAGACGGTGACGCTTGACTACATCAATGCGTTGCACAAGTCTGAAGGTTGCGGTTCTATCTTGGTAGTGGTAGACCGCTTCTCTAAATACGGTACTTTTATACCAAGTGTGAAAGATGCAACGACAGAAGAGACGGCGCGGCTATTCTTCAAACACGTAGTGAAGTATTAGGGGTTGCCGAAGAATATTGTGAGTGACCGGGACCCTCGCTTCATGGGGAAGCTATGGACGGAGCTTTTCAAATTACTTGGGTCGGAGTTAAACTTCTCCACCAGCTTCCACCCACAATCAGATGGGCAAACGGAGAGACGGAGTGAAGCCACGGGGCAGAGTCCATTTGAGCTTGCCACGGGGAGACAACCTCTCACACCGCAAACATTGGCGACAACTACCGATGATGGGAGAAGCCCAGGAGCTTGGAGGATGGCTAAGTCATGGGAGGAGCATGCCGACTTAGCCAGATCATGCTTAGAAAAGGCCCGCAAGAGGATGAAGAAGTGGGCCTATGCAAAGCGAAGGAAGGTGGAGATATACAATGGGAGACATGGTGATGGTAAAACTCTTACCCCAACAGTTTAAAGCCTTGCGCAATGTACACAAAGGCTTGGTGAGGAAATATGAAGGCCCATTCCCGGTAATGGCAAAGGTGGGTGAGGTTTTGTTGGAAAGTAAAAGAGAAATGCTTGATCTATTATTCATCCACATAGGGCATTATATAGGAGTTACAACATGACATAAAACACCGATAGGCGGTGTGGGGCTAAACCTCAAATACATAAAGACACTACAAGACCGACATTGACTCGATAATTCCAACACTCCCCCTCAAGCTGAAGGGGGGACCCTTCAGCTTAGACATAACAAATAACGACAATGGATGAAGATGATGCTGGACAAAACATCAGACGAGCCACCGGGGGAAATTCCAAACCGGGGAATCAAGTCGGGGACATAGCCACACACGACCCTGACCCACACACGACGCAGGACCCACACACGACGCGGACTCACTGAAAACCGGTCAACCAACATCACCTACACACACAACATGCAAAGAGAACAAAAGATGTGGAGCAAATAATCAAACGAGTGATCGGGGATAATCCGTCGAGGATAATCTCTCGGGGATAATCCGCACAAAGGGCGGTCCCACACGACACAGTCCCGCACGACACGGTCTCACGCGACACAACCCGCTGAGATTAGAACAACCAACACAATCGCGCCCCAACACATGACCAATCGAGAGACAAACTGGGGAGACGCTAACAAAAAAAACTTGGAGGCTGTGTGGAACAAAGGCGAAAAGTCGGGAAAGACCATCTGAGTCGCCTTCGTCCCAAACACTCCCCCTCACGTAGACACTTGCATGAAGGCATAAGTCGCAGGGAGACACAAACGAAGACATCCGCAACAACACACAAAAAAACTTAAGAAAAACAACATTAGCACCATCAGCGACAAGAAGACAGGAAGCAGGGGCCAGAATTCCGTGGAGAGAATTATGCGCAGCAGCTAGACGAGAAGGAGAGCCATGGAGGTAGCAGCAACAAGGACCCGACCACCATTCGGAGCAGCCGCAGGGGCTCTTCTGGCCATGGGATCGACGGGAGAAGAACCAGTGAATGCATCGATGGAAGAAGCCAATCCGGACGACGCTCGAGATACGGCGTCGGGAGGCAGCAACGACTGGCCCGGAGCAGTCGATGATGGCAAAAGAAGCTTCCAGAGCAGGCGGGGAAGAACAGAGGGAGACGGGATCAAAATCGACGGCACAGGAGAAAAATAGTGGCACGACAGGAGAAAGCCCCATCGCAGGAAATCGATAGTAGGAACATCCGACGATATCGGATCCAGAGCCGCTCCCGTCGATGAGATCAAAAAACGATCTCCTCAACGGGAGAGGAAACGGCACGACCCGTCAGAATCGGAGGGTGGACGGCGGAACGAGAACGGGAGCATGCGGGAGAAGAGAATCAGGAGAGAAGGCTGAGAAGATTACGTCCCAACAAATTAGGACAACCAAAATATCTCAGAGTCAACTTCTAGCTCAGATACCATGTTGGATAGTAAAAGAGAAATGTTTGATCTACTATTCATCCACATAGGGCATTATATAGGAGTTACAACATGACATAAAACACCGATAGGCGGTGTGGGACTAAACCTCAAATACATAAAGACACTACAAGACCGACATTGACTCGATAATTCCAACAGGTTTCCTATCGCCTTGACTTACCTAGCTCGTTGAAGATCCATCCGATTTTTCATGCAAGTATGCTCAAGCCATACCATAGAGATGATGAAGACCTTCAAAGATGGGAGTCAAAGAGGGCACCTCCAGTGGTGACAAAGTCTTTTGACAAAGAAGTAGAAGAGGTGCTCACAAAGAGAGTGGTTCGAAGAAGAGGAGTGCCACCATGCACACAATATCTGATCAAGTGGAAGGGATTGCCAGAGTCCGAAGTTACATGGAAGACATTAGAAGACTTATGGCAATTCAAGGACATCCTTCAGCAGTACGAGGCGATGATGACGTCACCAGGATAGGTGGGGGAGGATGTCACGGATCTGTATTTGGGTGCATTTGGGGGCTAATGCCCGAGAAGATTCCAGAGAAATCCAGAAGCTTGTACATGGGAAGATGCTAGAAAGTTCTAGATAATTCATGATCATGTATATACTAGATTTGTATAGAAAACTCTAGAATGGTAGTAGTCTAGAATCTTTTGTGTTTTGGAGGGAAACCTCTTTGGGGCCTATAAAAGGGGAAGACCCCCTCATTTGTAATCATCCAAGCTTTGGAGAAGCAATAAAGTTTTTTGAGTTTCTTTTACAATTGTGAGTTCTCTTGAGTTCTGTTTTGCATCTTTTCTTCATCACCGCCTAGTTTTTGCATGAGAGGCTGACTTAGCTTGGCTACGCGGAGTGGCAAGGAGGAGCTAAGGCCGCACAAGAGCTTGTAAGAAGACGAGTCTGTGACAGTGCGCCCTTCACCTATAGATTTGTCACGCATCACATTACTGACGTCCATGTGTTGTCGCACGTTGTGCGGGAAAAGGCGAGCTGCAGGAGTACTGCCGCGTTGGGCAGGAGAATGCCCTTGTGCAAAACTACTAGTAAATATAACCCAAAAAGTCTCCAGGAAGAGTCGCGCCCAAAAAGCCTCCAGGAAGAGTTGCGCCCAAAAAGCCTCCAGGAAGAGTCGCGCCCAAAAAGCCTCCAGGAAGAGTCGCGCCCGAGAAGCCTCCAGGAAGAGTCGCGCCCGAGAAGCCCCTAGAAAAGTAGCGCCCGAAAAGCCCCCGGGAAAAATTGCGCCTCAAACGCCCTCGGGAAAAGTTGCGCCCAAAACACCCCGGGAAAAGTGGCGCCCAAATCGACCCGGAAGGCCAAAACGCCCCCGGGAAAAGATGCGCCCAAAACACCCCCGGGGAAAAGTTGCGCCCCAAACTCCGGGGGGGGGGGGGGGAGTCGTGCCCGAAACGCTCCCTTAAAGACTACTTCTTGATATATATCTACCCCTTAAAGACTACAAAGTATCACATGTATGATTTCTAGTATATACACCACACTTCTAAATCAAGATTATCATATGCCAGATTTCACGAAAACAATAAAGTAAAAAGATTTTTTTAACTTACCGTGTCACATCAAGCTGCTGCCTGCAAGTCAGGCGAAGGACCAAAAACACCGCCGGCAACCTGCTGGCCGGAGATAGTTTGAGGAACAACTTCTCCAGCTACCCATTGATCCGAATTAGCTTGAGAGGGAGTAGAAGAAGCACATAGAAACCCTATCTCCTGCCCGCGGCCTGCCCTCTGAAAACTCTCAGAGATGAAGGATTGGAGCTCAAGGCCGGCAAGAAAACCACACTTTGTCATCTCTTCAAACAATGCCCGAGCACCATCCAAGTTCCCTTCTTTGCATAATCCAGCGATCAGAACCTCGTAGTTCGCCGCATTCGGCGTCACACCAGTTTCCTTCATCTTCCCGAAAACATCCATCGCCTGGCTCATGCATCCTGAATTCACCAATCCATCCAAAATTTGGTGGCAGAATTCTCCGGCAGCCTTCAGTGCAGCCTCTCCGCCACTCACCACCTTGTAGAAAAACACTACAGCGTCCTCAATCCGATCATCCCTGAAGTATGCTTCCGCGAAGAA
The DNA here is from genome assembly GCA_033032865.1 of Dactylorhiza incarnata. NCBI lineage: Eukaryota > Viridiplantae > Streptophyta > Magnoliopsida > Asparagales > Orchidaceae > Dactylorhiza > Dactylorhiza incarnata. The sequence continues at coordinate 801,443 of JAWHQI010000147.1, forward strand.
AGAATAGGTGGCAGCATCAGGTTCTAACGATTGGCTCAGCATTTCATCAAACAACTTGACTGCATCCTCCACCAGCCCATTCGCACAGAGATTCTCGATTATAAACTTGTAGCGGGCTAAATCCTTTGGCAGGGGTTTCACCCCCGTGCTGTGGAAAACTTCAATGGCCTCTGCGAACTTCCCCTCCTTGAAGCAATGGCTGATCATTACACTGTAAGTTTCTGCGTTTATACCCATGAAAACAGGGGGCTTGTGCTCGTCCAGCATTTGATCAAACAGGTTCTGGGCATCTGCAGCTTTCCCGTGCTTGAGAAGCGTTTCCAAGAGAACGTTGCAGGTGGCGGGGTGCATCCTGAACTTGCGGGCGAGCAATGATTGGTAGCAATCCATGGCTTCCTTGTCCATTCCAAGCTTCCAGTATCCCTCCATCAAAGTGGCGTGAACGACGCCATCGTAGACGGGGCACTGCTCACGGAGTTCGTCGAAGAACTCAATGGCCTTCTCCATGTTGTTGAGATCGATGAAGCCGGCGATGATGGTGTCGTAGACGAGAGCGTCGGTGGAATGCCCGCGGTTGATCATTTCACGGAGGAGGCTGACGGCGTCGATGATACGTCCGGAGTCGACGAGGCCCTTCGTGAGGTAGCGGTAGGTGAAAACGGAGGCGGGGAAGGGGGCGGTGAGGAGGATCTGACGGTACACGTCGAGGGCTTTGTCGACCTGGCCGGCGTCGCAATGGGCGCTTATGAGAATGTTGTAGGAGACGATGTTGGGTATAATGTTTTGCTGGGAGAAGAAGAAGTGGAAGAGGGCGAAGACGTCGTCGAAGCGGCGGGCACGGTGAATGGAGGACATGACGGCGTTGCAGGTGAAAACCGTGGGTCTGATGGGGGAGAAGAGGGCGTGGCGGGCTTGGGCGGAGGCGGCATCAAGGTTGCCGGCGCGGATGAGAGTTTGTATCCGGTTGTGGAGGCTGAGGCGCGGGCCAACGAGGGAGGCGGTGGAGTCGGGGAGGCGGGCGGCGTTGGGATCGCGAGCAGGACGGATGGCGCCGGAATCTCGGCGGGTGGGGGGCTCGATGCGAAGCTGACGCTTGCGACGGCGGCGCTCGGCGGCGGCCTCTTCAAGGGAGGAGAAGGCGAAGCAGCGGGCGTTGCGGTATAAGACAGCCGACCAGGGTTCGACGGATATGGTAGTTTTTCCGGTGGCGGAGCGGAGGAAAAGATGGCGGTAGAAGGACATGATCAGCGAGAGCGTGAATGGTGGCGGTGGTGCTGGTGGAGGAGGAAGAAACCCTACCGCGCTTCTTCTCGGCTCCGATTGAGCTGTCTGCTACAAGCCTGCAACAATAGTGACTGGGCGGCGCATTCAACACATAGGTGTGAACACAAAGCAATTCTGTAAAAACTTTTGGCATTTTGCATCCTCTAATTACAGACGTTTGGCACTTTGCACCCCACCTTTTAATATTTGGCACTTTGCACCCTTCAAAACCATTATTAGAGCACTTTGCACCCTGTAGTAGATTTTGTTCCATGTAAATATAATCTGAAATTAAACAGGGGGGGTAAAACTGGAATTTCAAAGCTTTTATCCTCTCAAAACCCTGAATCTCCTGTGTCACCACAAACCCTCGCCGCTATCTTGCCTGCGCCCTTCTCCCGATCCACCTGCGCCCTTTCATGCTCCGCCTCTCAGCGAGCCAAGCCCCGGCGATCTACAAGAGAGAACCGCCGACGTTCTAGGAGAGAGAACCACCGACGATCTGATCTTGGAGAGAGAACCACCGGCGATCTAAGGCACGATCCACCGGCGGCCCGACCCAAATACCCTCGCCGCTCTCTTCCGCGCTCTTCTCCTGCTCCGTCTGGCATTACATTTCTTCCTTGCTGCTTCGCCGAACCAAGGTCCTGCTGCTGAACGTTCTCCTGCTGCTGAACCTATCATCTGCTGCTTTCCAAAACAGTGTAAAATGATACCTGCTCAAAAAAGTCCCTATTTCAACAAATTTCGGCAATAAGTTAATAATGTATAAAAAAACATGTGTGTTGCGCATGAGATAATGAAATTTGTGTGGTCTGCATATAGTAGCGCATGAGATGATGAAATTTCACACCAAAAAAAAGAATGGTCTGCGTATAGCAGAGCATTACAACTATGATGGTCGGTTAAATGTTTGGTTTGCAGAACTTTTTAATGCTTGGATTGTGTATGACCATAAAATGATGGTCTGCTTATAGCTATAAAAAGAATAGGAATTATTTTTGGGGAGAGGATCCCACCTGCCGAATTTAATAGAGGGTCTGCGTATAGCTAGCTATAAATTGAATACGAATTAAATATAGCAGATAAAACAAAATCCTGGTGCGTGACCAAAATACCCCTCCAACTATAACTTTCGGAATTTAATAAATAGAAAAGAAATAAAAAAATAACTAGAGGGTGCAAAGTGCTTCATTAAGGACTTTAAAGGATGCAAAGTGCCAAAGTTTAAATATAAGGGTGCAAAGTGCCAAACGCCTGTAATTACAAGGTGCAAAGTGCCAAACATGCAAAAAAAAATGTTGGTGTTTGTAAAGTGTAAAGCACCTTAGATCACCGTGTGCAACTCTCTATTCTGCCGTATATTTATTTCAGCGCAATTTTTTGCACATGATTGATCTAAAATATGATCACTTTTCAATACGATTGTAACACGGATTACGGCGGAATTTGCTCCAGCATGATAATAACGTTACCACAGGTGCCTAAATATTTCTCATTTTATCATTATCTGGTTAGTTTTACTGGTGCTTCGATATGAGCGGAGGAAAAGAGAATTTAGACATTGCCTTCACTTCAATTTCTATTCCCAGCAAAATGCATGCATCAATTTCTCAGGCTATCAAAAATTTGTGCTCATAGGTAGCTGCTCCAATGCATTTTCTTTACTTCTCTTCCTCTTTTTTTCCTCCCACTAACTACAGTTTTCTCTGCAGTGGTTTGATTTTATTGGTGAGAAGAAAAGCCACGATCAGATACTGATACTTCTTGCAGCGTTGCATAAGAGCTGCTCTTAAAGGGTTTCTCAGGCACTCTCTGATCATTATTCTTCCATTGAGGAAGCTGAGAGGGCATGGACTCTCTGCTGCTCTTTAGGTGTTCGACCTTTGGCCTAAGAGAAACGACCAATTTCCAACTGTCTCCTCTGCTCTCTTCTTCACAGCCCATATATTACAAGAATCAGAAGTCACTCTGCAAAGCTCGAAAGTCAAGAACTATGCCGGTAACACCTTACCCCCTCTCCTCTTATTTGTATTTCTGATACTATTTCACTCCACTCATTGAGGACTTTCTAAAAAAAATTCTCATTTATATCCCGAATAGGTAAATGCGTCGAAGAAATTCTTTAAGAACAGTGAAAGTGATGATGATGATGAAGACGGGCATCCCAAAAACAAAGGTCACCGAGCTGCTAGTGATCCCTATCTTATGACCGAGGAAGAGAGGCTGGATATGAGGAGAAAGATTAGGGAGGTTATCAACATGAACCCCATTGTTGAGGAGGAGAGAGACCCCGTGCAGCGCAAGATCAAGATGCAGAAGTTACTTGCAGACTACCCGCTTGCTGTCGAAGAAGATGACCCTGACTGGACGGATGATGCCGATGGACGGGGGTTCAAATTTGATCAGTTCTTCAACAACATCAGGATTAAGAACGTAAGGAAGGAGGACGATGATGGGTACGACAGCGAAAAAGAGATAGTGTGGCATGATGATGACTACATCAAGCCAATTAGAGATATAACCACCATGGAATGGGAGGATACGGTTTTTAAGGACTTCAATCCCTGCGTCATTCTTGTCCACCATCGATACAAGAGGTTTGTTTCTCCTCCTCCCCATTTATAAATTTTGTTAGAGTAGATTTTTAGCCAAAACCGATACGTGGTCTTCAATTTGTCACTTAAGTGGTGCTAATATGCCATCAAAGCCAGAGATCTCGAACTTCTAGCTTAAAGAAGTCTCCTTTTTATTTGCTCTTATGATGTATGCTCTGTCAAATGTTGTATTTTGCAAAGCCAATTAAGGCATGCATATATAAAGCTTAAATTTTGGAGCTTTAAGGCTAATTAAAAGTAAAATCACATTTTAAACATGATATAATTTGCTCTGTCCATCATTGGCTTTGATATAGTTAGAAGGTAATTCTAGTTTTATACTTCGAAAATCTCTTCGGTACTCCTCCGAGTGTAATGAGTAAACAAAAATGATTGAATAAATGAGCACTAACGAGCGCATGATTAATCTCCTTTCAGGCCTAGAGAGAATGTGGCGGCGAGGGATGAGTTGGAGAGAGCTGTGAAGCTGTTTTGGCAGACTGGGCTGCCTTCTCCTAGAGTAAGAATGCCATCATCATCAAAGGAGACTGAGGCTTCGTTTGGCTCGGCTTATTTGCTCCGATGAGTTTGGACAAAAACGTCATTGTCGTAGAATGTATGTTTGGTATGACAAATGTTACTACCGTTACCAAGTAAAGAAAAATATTTGGTATGACAATGACATTTTTGTCCAAACTCACCGGAGCAAATAAGCCGCGCCAAACGAAGCCTAACTTATGCGGCTACTTTAATTTGTCGACCCTCTGGGAACACTGATTCTATGGTGATTGTAGTGTGTGGCTGTGGATGCTGTTGTCGAGGATGAAGTGGCAGAGGCTTTGCAAGTTTCCATCTTTCCTGAGATTATCTTCACGAAAGCAGGAAAGATTCTGCACCGGGACAAAGGTTTGTGTTGATGTGTACTTCGATTGTGGTGTCGAGGCTTCGTTAAAACACGGCATCAAACAGATTCCGAATGTTTCTAACCGTCTAACGTTTCTCTTTGATTTTACAGTTGTTAGGACCGCAGAGGAGTGGTCAAAGATGATGGCGTTCTTCTACTACAAGGCAGTGCGGCCGCAGTGCTTGGATAAAGCAGCTGGTCTGAATCAGGAAAGGATACCATCGCTCAAATAGAGGATGAAGTTTGCGTCGTTGAAATGCTTCTGGTTTCTTCCCCAGGACGCGACGTCTCTGCACTTTACTGTAATGAAATGAGGATAGATGAAAGAACTGGAGATCGAGGGCTTCTGTCAACAACAGGAACATCTATTTTAGAATACGAACTTTCATTTCTGCAGCACATTTTGTTTTTGTTTATGAATTTTGGCAGTAAGCATCTTTCATTAGTTGTAGTGTGAAAGTCCCTTTTTCTTATAAAAGACAAGCATTTCAAGTAGAGATAACATCAAATCATATAAATCAAACCTATCTATTAAACATTTCAGCCTATATTTATTGCAAACAAGTATGTTTTATGATAAACTTTTATTAAAAATATGATTTATATGAAAAGTAAAAGACACATTATTAATGTTTATAGTGCATGTATTCCCTCCTTCACCATTCTTCGGGTTTGGGACGGTGGAAAAAATTAAATTCCCACCACCACTATTGTTTTGCATGTGTTTGTCTTCTTTATGGTGGGGAAATGCTTACGTCAAAAATGTATTTTCAGATCTTTTTGAAAAGAAATGAACCGTCTCATTTTCAAAAAAGTTTAAAGGAGTTATCTGTATTTTCACACTTCTCTTCTTCTAATTCTACATACTCAGTTCTCCTATTGTTTTTCTAACCACTGGTTTTTCTAAGAGCTCTAATCGCACTACTTATCGCTCACCATTATTTTTCCTGCCGTCGTAGCCGTTCCAAACTGAGCCTAAGAGCACAGTAGGTTAATCAAAACTTTTAACTTTGTCAGCTCTCATTATTATTGGTTGAACATGTGGTTGTAAAACCCTTAATAATTCTTGAAAGGTCATGGGACGAACCCATGAATAGTGTGCAGATCCAGGAATTTCAATAGGGGGGAGGGGGAGGTCAGAAATCGTCTTCTTTCAGCCCAAAAAAAAATTGAACGTCTTTATCTAATCAGAGTCATTTCTTCCTCATCCGACCACTGTTTTTGATGTGTAATTAGTCAAAATTCATTGTGTCTTTATCTTATCAGAGTCATTTCTTCCTCATCCGATCACTATTTTTGATGTGTAATTAATCAAAAGTCATTGTATTGATGAGAGAAATCCAAATCCACCATCTATTTTGCAAAATTCTTAGGGGCCCCGGGCCCCAGTCCCCTAGATCCGCACTTGTCCATGAACTTTATATTAGGTCTGCGACGCACGGAACTAAAGGTCTGTTCTTTTTTCGTAGTCATATTTCAAAAATATCACATATTATCCATGCATGAAGACATTCGAGGCTGCCCACATAGTTGAGTTTTTCTTGAGGTAGTGTCATTTGTTCATAATACACGTTTTATGAGATACTTTTGGATGATTTTATGGGGAAAACTTGACCGAACTTAGCATTTTGTTTGTATTATTTTTGTTTGCAAAATTTATAATTTGAAGTGGTTTATTGGCGTGATTGACTAATAAGATCTCGAAAAGAAAATTACACTTAATTATAAATAATATGGGGTTCTATTTAATTATATAAATAAAAAATTATTGTGCACAAAATTAGCAAGAAATTAAAAAAACATAACTACATGTTCACAGCTGGCCGGCTATAAGGAGCAAAGGGGCCGGTATTCTCGTCTGTTCGATTCCGCCGCCCACGACTCCCCGTCTCTCTGCTCCCGACGACCTCCCCTGCTCAGCTCTGCCGCCGACGAACCTCCCCTGCTCAGCGCTGCCGCCGACGAACCTACCTCCAGCTGGCGTTACCTCCCAGAGCTTTCGTTTTCCTCCTCGACCCTTGTCAAGCCCTCTTCCTTGCGGACAGCCGCACTGCCTCACAGTCCTTCGAGCATCCTCGCCTTCCTTCCCCAACATGGGGTTGCAACTGGCAGCCGAGTAACTTCTCACCGCATCCTTCTTATTTCTCGCATATCATCGTTTGAACGTAATTTAGGCTCTGAAATTAGAATTCAATGTCCATTTTCATCAGAATTGGACCCAAATTCTGATTCTGAAGCCTCAGTTACATCCACTCTAACGGACTCTAAGGCTCCGTTTGGCGTGGCGGCGGCGGTCATGAAAGTGGTGGTTACGAACTGTCGTTCGTTAATGTCCAACCTCACCTAAGGAACTTCTTCTACTTTTATGCTCAAATCTATTTTTTTCCTCGGTGCCGGTCAAAACCATTCTCGTGTTAAACTTACATTTTATGATGGTGGTGTTTTTGTCCAAACTCACCTGAGCAAAAACACCACGCCAAACAAAGCCTAATAAGTCTCTTTAAAAATATTCTAGTTATATTATATATATAAGTTGTTAGCCAGAAATCGCTCTATGGAATTGTTGGAACATTGTTAGGATAACCTCGCGAATGCTTGAGAAATGTTTTTCTTGAACTTTGATGCACGGCCGAGTTGTTCATTTTTCTGAAATTGTTGTGTGAGTAAGACTCGAGTTGATTGCAAGTTTGTCAAAATTAGATTTTTGATGGAGGGTTACATCAAAGGTACTCAGTTTTCGTATAGGTATAACATTCAACAACATAATGTGTATCAAATATGGTATAATACAAGTAGATGTTGGTTTTATGTTTATATAAAAGGGCAGCCTGGTGCACAAAGCATCATCGCGCAGCGAGGGTTCGGGAAGGGTCCCACCGCAAGGGTGAAATGTAGGCAAACCATGCCATGCAGTTTTGCAAGAAGCTGCTTCTAAAACTCGAACCTGTGACCTCAAGGTCACACGACAACACCTTAACCAATGCGCCAAGACTCCCCTTCAATTTATATATATATATATATATATATATATATATATATATATATAACCTTACCCTGCATTTTTGCAAGAGGCTGCTTCCAGGACTCGTACCCGGACCTCAAGGTCACACGACAACATCTCAACCAGTGCGTCAATGCTCCCCTTCATATATAAACACAACTATAACAAAAAGTTATTTAATTTATATATACCGACATTTCAAATTCTCCGTTCCGACATACTAATTTGCGTCAAGCGGCCCGAGCCCATTTTCTACTTGTAGGGAGTCCTGCACTCATTGTGTGATTTTTTAGTAGCAGGAATTGGAAGGACAAACCCTGAAGGTCTCTCTCTCTCCCCCTGGGTACAAGGATGATGGAGGGCAGTAGACCAAAAAGGGAAAGTCTCAAAACTCATCACCCTAATTGGAAGGAAAAGGTGCACACTTTCTTTTGATAGTTAGGTTATTTTAGCTCTTTCAACATTTTGGATATGTGATTTATTTTATCGAAAAATTTCACACAGCTTAGGCAAAATTGCCTGAAAAGGGTTGGGGAGGAGAGGGCCCTACTGCTTTGGAAAATTAGATCAAATGGTCGCCAAGCTTCAAATAAAAAGGTTGCTTGTGTAATTGGTATCCTCCTTTTTGTTTTATATATGATAATTTCCTTTTGTTTATTGAGCAATTACAAATTTCTCCTTCATATTAGTTTCTATGATTGAACTAACCTTTGGGACAATACTTTAATGCTTAAAATCTAACACACAAAAATACATAAAGGTGCTTACATCGTTTTGCACGATACTTCAAATATTTGAAGTAGAAGCATAGAATTACTAATACACAACTCGTGGTGTTGCCATGCAAAGCATTTGGGATTGCAATTAACCTAAATTTTCCAAAATTTAATTAAACAAGTACCTTAAAAGCATAATTACGCACTTTTGTATGTTATTGTCGAAACACATAATTTATAGTCTCAACATGTCCTAGTAGGATATAAGTGGGTGTGGATGGGATCACACACATTGCACAATGGTACTTGTTGTGTGGTTGGGCTTGATTTAATACTTTAGTGCAACCATCGATTTAGTGACTCTTGGATATGGTGGTTTGCGGGTTCAAGAATAACTACATGCATGGGTAAAGCGCATGCTACAGTTTAGCAGTGAGCAAACACGATCCAACATGTAAAACGTTCACATGCAAATAACACATTGCAAGATGTGCCTACCAGAGCACTTAAGGATAACATTGAGCAAGTTTGGGGGGGGGGGGGGGGGGCATGCAAAGTATGTGCATAAGTCTTGGAGAGTGTGAGGTGTGTGCTAAGATAGTTTGTGCTTAGCAAGTGGAGTGGGTGGAACTTGCAGGTGGCAGGTGTGGATGCGAGGTGATAGATTTTAGGCATTTTAGATATAAATTCGTAATGAGTGCATTTCTGTGTAGTTTATATTGTCAAATATTTCTTTGTAATGGTCTTGTATTTAGAAATGATGAAAAATAACATCACATTTGAAGGTTTAGAATCAATATTTATTTCGTCATCCAGCCAATTGATGGATCTAATTTTATTTGTTTGCTTTTCAAACCATGCCCTTTAAACAAGAATTCATTGCACCTTTACAAGCGTGTTTTAACCATGCCGGACTTCTTTAGTACCACTCTATCCTGTTTCCATGTGCCTCTTCGATACCCCTACTTGGAAGCTCCATTTATATTATAATACAACAACAACACTCAAGCCTTTATCCCACCATAGTGGGGTCGGCTATATGGATCCTCTGTCGCCATTGTGCCCTATCATATGTATTCCTCTTTGCATGCTCCTGATGGAACCATTGATCGTTTGAAAGCTCGCTTGGTTGCTCGCGACTACACTCAACAACATGGTATCGACTATGAAGAGACCTTCTCTCCAGTAGCTAAACTCAACACTGTTCGTGTGCTTATCTCCGTCGCCGTACATCGACGGTGGCCATTATTTCAGCTGGATATTAAGAATGTCTTCCTTAACGGTGATCTCCATGAAACTGTTTTCATGGAGCAACCTCCCGGGTTTGAGACCACGGGGGAGTCCTCTCTGGTCTGTCGACTATTGCAGTCTCTTTATGGTCTCAAACAATCACCTCGCAACTGGTTCGACAAGTTCAGCAAGGCTCTTCGGGAGGCTGGCTTTACTCGAAACTCGGCAGACTTCTCTTTGTTCACTCGCCATAATACGAACAAGCAGGAAGTTGCATTAATCGAAGAAGAGCAAGGATACAATCCGGATCGAAGTCCGGCCAAGATCAAGAAGGCTGGTTCCTCCAATGATCCCTCTCTCAAATGAGAGCCTAAATCCCTAATGATCCAAAGATGACAATAACACTCCCATACCTCCTCCTTATATAGGGGGGAGGGGGCTCACATCAAACCTAAAATATTTAAAGAAAAAACAGTAATGATAAATGGGATGGCGCGTGCGCGTAACAATACATCCCGTCAGAAAAGCGATCTTGTCCCCAAGGTCGGAGCCCCGCCCGCCGGTCAGTAGTGGGATGCCGTCGAGGTGCCCGGGGCGTCGTGCGGTAGTCCGTCTGAGAGCAGCAGGGCGTCGAAGTCGGCGGCGGAGAGCGCGGCCACGTCGTCGCCGATGAGGACACGACACTCCTTCACGGAGCACTCATGACCAGGAGAGTAGGGGTGCTTGCAGCGGAAGCACAGGCCCTTGCTTCGTAAGTCGTTGTACTCCTGGTTGGAGAGGCGGTGGGTAGGGACAGGCCGGTTGTGGCGAGGACCAATCATTGGTGGCCGAGGCAGAGGAGGTGGCGGAGGTGTAGGTTTCGGATGGGTCGAGAAATATGTGTAGGAGGGAGGCCGAGAGGGGGTGATGGGGAAGGACTGTCGCCGGACGTCGCGAGAAATTCTGCTTCCACCAGGGGGGCGAGGTCAATGGCGTGGTGAACCGTTAATGGTTGGAGAGTGCGGAGACGGGAGCGGAAGTGGGGTTGCAAGCCGTTCATGAAGAACCCCAAGTAATGGTCTGGGGGAAGACCGGGGACATGGGTGACTAATTCCACGAAGACATCAATGTATGAGTCAATGGAGCCAGTGTGACGGACCCCGCAAAGTCGCTCGATCATGGGGCCGGAGTAGCGGGCGTCATACCGCTGAATGAGGGCCTCAGAGAGAGCTGGCCAGGTGAGGTCGGGAGAGGTCTGCCGGAGCCAACGGACCCAATGGAGGGCCGACCCTTCCATGCCGATGATTGCGGTGGAGACCCGTTGTGTCGGTGCGGTCTGGTGAATGTCGAAGAACTGCTCGGCGCGGGCAATCCACCCGAGGAGGTCAGACCCGTTGAAGGTAGGCATGTCAGGTCCACGGTACGGTGGAGTAGGCACTTCCACCGCTGCGGAAGCATCGGGAAGCACGGTGCTGGGGAATCCCACAACAGAGGTGGTAGAGGGCCCGGAGTGCTGGGTCGGCTGCAATTTCTGGAGCATGGTCAGAATCGAGGCGAACTGCTCGTTCTGTGCCTCGAGACGAGAGTTGATGGTGGCGAGGGAGTGTTCGAGGGCTTCCACGCGGGCTTCCCTCCGGCTCTTTGGCATATGAGGACGATTGCTCCGAGTTGGAGGTTGGCATGGGGCGGATTGGTGTGGCACGGGGCAGATCTGGCCCGCCGGGGGCCGGGGCGGCGGCGGGGAGCGCTGGCGGCTGAGGAGGATGCACGGGCGGTGGCTGGCGGGCTGAGGAGGATGCACAGGCACTGGCGGGCTGAGGAGGATGCGCGTGCGGGCTGAGGAGGACGCACGGGACGGTGCGTCGATTGCAGGTCGCAGGCGGAGGAGGACGATCGCAGGAGGAGGAGGACGATCGCAGGCGGACCGCGCAGGCGGGGTTGAGGACGATCGCACGCGGGACCGCGCGGGCGGGGCGTCGATAGCAGGCGGGACGAGCGCAGGCGGGCGTCGATTGCAGGCGTTACAGCGCGGAGCCGATCGCTGTTGGAGACGGCGAATGCCGAGCGGCTGGACGAGTCCGGGGAGAATCCTCTGCTGAGAGCAAGACTCCGGCGGCTAGTCAGCGGGCGGAGCGGCAGGTCGGACCAATTAATACGAACAAGAAGGAAGTTGCATTAATCGAAGAAGAACAAGGATACAATCCGGATCGAAGTCCGGCCAAGATCAAGAAGGCTGGTTCCTCCAATGATCCCTCTCTCAAATGAGAGCCTAAATCCCTAATGATCCAAAGATGACAATAACACTCCCATACCTCCTCCTTATATGGGGGGGGGGGAGGCTCACATCAAACCTAAAATATTTAAAGAAAAAACAGTAATGATAAATGGGATGGCGCGTGCGCGTAACACGCCAACAGACAACGGGAACAGTTATTCTTCTGGTTTATGTGGATGACATCATAATTACTGGAGATGACGCCAAAGGAATACAGGCGGTCAAACAACATCTTAGCTCTGTATTTCAGACAAAAGATCTGGGTCACCTTCACTACTTCCTGGGTCTAGAGGTCGTCAGAAGACCAGATGGCCTTGTCCTCTCTCAGAGAAAGTACTGTCTCGATCTCCTTCATGATGCAGGATACTCAGGCTGCAAACCGACGAACACTCCAATGGATGTCAATCACAAACTGTGTGCTCAAGCTTCCGACTCAGACCTGCAACTACAGAACCCAGAATACTATCGACGTCTTGTTGGAAAATTAATCTACCTAACGGTAACAAGACCTGATATATCCTTTGCCGTGGGTAATAGATTTTAGGCATTTTAGATATAAATTCTTGGAGAGTGTGAGGTGTGTGCTAAGATAGTTTGTGCTTAGCAAGTGGAGTGGGTGGAACTTGCAGGTGGCAGGTGTGGATGCGAGGTGATAGATTTTAGGCATTTTAGATATAAATTCGTAATGAGTGCATTTCTGTGTAGTTTATATTGTCAAATATTTCTTTGTAATGGTCTTGTATTTAGAAATGATGAAAAATAACATCACATTTGAAGGTTTAGAATCAATATTTATTTCGTCATCCAGCCAATTGATGGATCTAATTTTATTTGTTTGCTTTTCAAACCATGCCCTTTAAACAAGAATTCATTGCACCTTTACAAGCGTGTTTTAACCATGCCGGACTTCTTTAGTACCACTCTATCCTGTTTCCATGTGCCTCTTCGATACCCCTACTTGGAAGCTCCATTTATATTATAATACAACAACAACACTCAAGCCTTTATCCCACCATAGTGGGGTCGGCTATATGGATCCTCTGTCGCCATTGTGCCCTATCATATGTATTCCTCTTTGCATGCTCCTGATGGAACCATTGATCGTTTGAAAGCTCGCTTGGTTGCTCGCGACTACACTCAACAACATGGTATCGACTATGAAGAGACCTTCTCTCCAGTAGCTAAACTCAACACTGTTCGTGTGCTTATCTCCGTCGCCGTACATCGACGGTGGCCATTATTTCAGCTGGATATTAAGAATGTCTTCCTTAACGGTGATCTCCATGAAACTGTTTTCATGGAGCAACCTCCCGGGTTTGAGACCACGGGGGAGTCCTCTCTGGTCTGTCGACTATTGCAGTCTCTTTATGGTCTCAAACAATCACCTCGCAACTGGTTCGACAAGTTCAGCAAGGCTCTTCGGGAGGCTGGCTTTACTCGAAACTCGGCAGACTTCTCTTTGTTCACTCGCCATAATACGAACAAGCAGGAAGTTGCATTAATCGAAGAAGAGCAAGGATACAATCCGGATCGAAGTCCGGCCAAGATCAAGAAGGCTGGTTCCTCCAATGATCCCTCTCTCAAATGAGAGCCTAAATCCCTAATGATCCAAAGATGACAATAACACTCCCATACCTCCTCCTTATATAGGGGGGAGGGGGCTCACATCAAACCTAAAATATTTAAAGAAAAAACAGTAATGATAAATGGGATGGCGCGTGCGCGTAACAATACATCCCGTCAGAAAAGCGATCTTGTCCCCAAGGTCGGAGCCCCGCCCGCCGGTCAGTAGTGGGATGCCGTCGAGGTGCCCGGGGCGTCGTGCGGTAGTCCGTCTGAGAGCAGCAGGGCGTCGAAGTCGGCGGCGGAGAGCGCGGCCACGTCGTCGCCGATGAGGACACGACACTCCTTCACGGAGCACTCATGACCAGGAGAGTAGGGGTGCTTGCAGCGGAAGCACAGGCCCTTGCTTCGTAAGTCGTTGTACTCCTGGTTGGAGAGGCGGTGGGTAGGGACAGGCCGGTTGTGGCGAGGACCAATCATTGGTGGCCGAGGCAGAGGAGGTGGCGGAGGTGTAGGTTTCGGATGGGTCGAGAAATATGTGTAGGAGGGAGGCCGAGAGGGGGTGATGGGGAAGGACTGTCGCCGGACGTCGCGAGAAATTCTGCTTCCACCAGGGGGGCGAGGTCAATGGCGTGGTGAACCGTTAATGGTTGGAGAGTGCGGAGACGGGAGCGGAAGTGGGGTTGCAAGCCGTTCATGAAGAACCCCAAGTAATGGTCTGGGGGAAGACCGGGGACATGGGTGACTAATTCCACGAAGACATCAATGTATGAGTCAATGGAGCCAGTGTGACGGACCCCGCAAAGTCGCTCGATCATGGGGCCGGAGTAGCGGGCGTCATACCGCTGAATGAGGGCCTCAGAGAGAGCTGGCCAGGTGAGGTCGGGAGAGGTCTGCCGGAGCCAACGGACCCAATGGAGGGCCGACCCTTCCATGCCGATGATTGCGGTGGAGACCCGTTGTGTCGGTGCGGTCTGGTGAATGTCGAAGAACTGCTCGGCGCGGGCAATCCACCCGAGGAGGTCAGACCCGTTGAAGGTAGGCATGTCAGGTCCACGGTACGGTGGAGTAGGCACTTCCACCGCTGCGGAAGCATCGGGAAGCACGGTGCTGGGGAATCCCACAACAGAGGTGGTAGAGGGCCCGGAGTGCTGGGTCGGCTGCAATTTCTGGAGCATGGTCAGAATCGAGGCGAACTGCTCGTTCTGTGCCTCGAGACGAGAGTTGATGGTGGCGAGGGAGTGTTCGAGGGCTTCCACGCGGGCTTCCCTCCGGCTCTTTGGCATATGAGGACGATTGCTCCGAGTTGGAGGTTGGCATGGGGCGGATTGGTGTGGCACGGGGCAGATCTGGCCCGCCGGGGGCCGGGGCGGCGGCGGGGAGCGCTGGCGGCTGAGGAGGATGCACGGGCGGTGGCTGGCGGGCTGAGGAGGATGCACAGGCACTGGCGGGCTGAGGAGGATGCGCGTGCGGGCTGAGGAGGACGCACGGGACGGTGCGTCGATTGCAGGTCGCAGGCGGAGGAGGACGATCGCAGGAGGAGGAGGACGATCGCAGGCGGACCGCGCAGGCGGGGTTGAGGACGATCGCACGCGGGACCGCGCGGGCGGGGCGTCGATAGCAGGCGGGACGAGCGCAGGCGGGCGTCGATTGCAGGCGTTACAGCGCGGAGCCGATCGCTGTTGGAGACGGCGAATGCCGAGCGGCTGGACGAGTCCGGGGAGAATCCTCTGCTGAGAGCAAGACTCCGGCGGCTAGTCAGCGGGCGGAGCGGCAGGTCGGACCAATTAATACGAACAAGAAGGAAGTTGCATTAATCGAAGAAGAACAAGGATACAATCCGGATCGAAGTCCGGCCAAGATCAAGAAGGCTGGTTCCTCCAATGATCCCTCTCTCAAATGAGAGCCTAAATCCCTAATGATCCAAAGATGACAATAACACTCCCATACCTCCTCCTTATATGGGGGGGGGGGGGGGGGAGGCTCACATCAAACCTAAAATATTTAAAGAAAAAACAGTAATGATAAATGGGATGGCGCGTGCGCGTAACACGCCAACAGACAACGGGAACAGTTATTCTTCTGGTTTATGTGGATGACATCATAATTACTGGAGATGACGCCAAAGGAATACAGGCGGTCAAACAACATCTTAGCTCTGTATTTCAGACAAAAGATCTGGGTCACCTTCACTACTTCCTGGGTCTAGAGGTCGTCAGAAGACCAGATGGCCTTGTCCTCTCTCAGAGAAAGTACTGTCTCGATCTCCTTCATGATGCAGGATACTCAGGCTGCAAACCGACGAACACTCCAATGGATGTCAATCACAAACTGTGTGCTCAAGCTTCCGACTCAGACCTGCAACTACAGAACCCAGAATACTATCGACGTCTTGTTGGAAAATTAATCTACCTAACGGTAACAAGACCTGATATATCCTTTGCCGTGGGTATGGTCAGCAGATACATGCACTCTCCTCGAAAATCTCACCTTCAGGCTGTCGAAAGGATTCTTAGGTATCTCAAAACAGCTCCTGGTCAGGACTGGTTTATAAAACATCATCGTCAACTCCAAGATTGGTGGCATACTCTGATGCTGACTATGCTGGGTCCCTGGACGATCGACGGTCAACAAGTGGTTTCTGCACATACTTTGGAGGACACCTGATTACCTGGCGGAGTAAGAAGCAAGCTGTTGTTGCAAGATCCTCAGCTGAAGCAGAATACCGGGCAATGACATCTGTGGTCTCTGAACTCACATGGCTTGAGAGCCTCCTGACTGACCTTGGTGTAAAACTTCCTTCACCAGCTCTCCTCTTGTGTGATAGTCAAGCTGCTATACACATTGCCAAGAACCCAGTCTTCCACGAAAGAACAAAGCACATTGAAGTTGATTGCCATTTCATCCGGGAAAAAGTTCAAATGAAGAAGCTAGAGCTAAAGCATGTTCCGGGTACTGAACAAGTGGCGGATGTCCTCACAAAGGCCCTATCCAGTACTCTCTTCTATCAATGTCTGTCCAAGCTTGGATCCTACGACTTGTACGCTCCAGCTTGCGGGGGAGTGTTGAAATAGCCCATATAGAGGGCCCATATATGGGCCCATGTATTCTTCCCCTCTTTAGTCCCACATCTTGTATATGATTTTTTTTCTCTCCTCCTCTCTCCTATATATATGTATTCCTCTTTGTATTCAGATATAGAAGAAATATACGAGATTCAGTTTTCTCTACATTTAATCATAGTCTCACTAATGCCTAAGTACATCATGTCTTTCCTTATTGTTTCATTCCAAGTTTTTTTTGGTCTACCTCTCCCCCGTTTAACATGTCTAGTGTCTAAACTCTCACGACGCATAACAGGTGCCTCTAATGGTCTCCTATGTACATGTCCGAACCATCTTTAACGAGCTTCTCGCATCTTCTCTACAATTGGCGCCACTCCCATCTTACCCTGATACATTCATTCCTAATTTTATCCTGTCTCGTGTGACCACACATCCACCTAAGCATTCTCATCTCCGCAACTCCCAGTTTTGTTCATGTACACCATTCACTGCCCAACACTCAGAACCGTAGAGCATTGTTGGTCTAATTGCAGTACGATAAAACTTGCCTTTAAGTTTTAATGGTACTTTACGATCACATAAGATCCCAGACGCGCCTCTCCACTTCAACCAACCTGCTTGGATTCTATGTATCACATCTTTATCTACACCTCCATCTTTTTGAATTATCGATCCCAGATATTTAAAGCACTCGCTGCGGGAAATATCTTGGTCACCCAATTTAATGACGGAGTCATCCGACCTTCTTGCACTACTAAATTTAAGCTCTATATACTCCGTCTTTGTCTTGCTCAACCTAAAACCTTTCTTTTCTAAAGTGTCTCGCCAAGATTCAAGTTTCGCATTTACACCCTCACACGTCTCATCGACCAAAACAATATCATCTGCAAATAATAAACACCAAGGTATTGCTTGTTGGATATGTCCGGTGAGCTCATCTAAGATAAGGGTAAAGAGATATGGGCTTAAAGCTGACCCTTGATGTAAGCCAACAGCGATAGGGAATTCCTGTGTTAATCCTCCAGATGTCCTCACCTTGGTCACTGAATTTGTATACATATCTTTGATTACATCAATGTATGAATCATAGAAATATAGGCCATTCAATTTATTCAATCAATATGATCATATTTTACCCACATTTTGTCAGCTTCGTAATCCTACAACTAATTTAATGGCCATCCGTTCTCTCCAATCGTAGCCGACAAATAGATAAATGCACCGACAACCTTCTATTTACCTTAAACTTTAAATGTAAACTAGCAACAATACACAGGGTCCCACATGTGCCGACAACAACATTACCATCCCTTGCTCGTTGTCCCCTGTAAATATTTTGTTCTGTCGAACTCTGAACAAGGGACATCGAGGGAGGGTGGATACTATTGTTGTCAGTATATGGGAGGACCTCGTGCACTACTCGTGAAATCATAAGTGACTCCCGTGTTGGATCATGTTGTGCACTAATTTATTCTTCAATCACATCTCTTTGGTAGTTACTATCTTTTGATTGTTGCCTCCAGCCATGTGATCTTTTGTGGAAAATCATACAAACAATAGGTTTGTACTCTTCTTCAAACTAATATGAGCTTACCATAGGGTAGTTTTCTCTTAAAGTGGCGGAAAATATTGAAAATCAAGGTTTGAGTGGAAGATAGCTGCATAATCATCCGAAAAGTGGTGATATTATCTTCAGTAGTTTGTTGAATGTTTATCCTAAAATAAATCTCTTTCTTTGGGTGATTTTCATTTAGACGATCAAGGTAGTTTATTTGAAAGATGTGGGGACAATATAGATTGATGGGGTATAAATAAAATCTCCAGGCACATGCACATGGTTGCATATGCAAAACAGGCGGTCATAAAGTTCACAGATGTGTAGTCTAAGTGACTAGGTCATGTTTGAGAGAGTGGTGCCGGTTGTGAACACAATTATGAAAAAACGCAGATAGTTTTTGGGTATGTGTGATCGCAAACACTATTTTCTCATAACAACATTTCAGGCAAAAATGTCTCTCCGATGTTTTGCATGTATAGTCAAGTTTTGGCGGCTGTGAACTCCCAGACCCCAAATAATGAAATGTGCCAAAAAATCTATGACAAAATTTCCAAATGCATGTAACCCACCACCACTACCTTTACTACCATAATTTCACACAATCACTGCTCAAACATCACAGCTGTTTCAAACAAAGCCTAAGACGTTGCAATGACAAATTTTACTATTTGTTGGAGTAAACATTAATGAGATGCAAACTCTAGTTATACTTATGAATTCAAGTATCTTGACTAACTTTTGAGAATATACTTATGCTAATAAATCAATGCGTGCAGTTTTTGCTAAGGTTGTTGGTGTTATAAATCTCTATGAATTCAATGTTCATTTTGTCAGGACTTGAAAGCCTTTCTTTGCTAAGGTTGTCAGGACTCAGGAGTAAACATTTTCTTCACGCTTAATGCTTACGGAGAGCTGTGTTTTTTTATTTCATTCCCAGGAGGTTATTTACTCATCTTTCCGGCACATAGTTATTGGTGAGCTTGAGAAAATCAAGGAATTACCTTTTGGGGACTGTCATGGGATCTCAAATTCTGAGAATGTTGACATATTGTGGGAGTATGATCACCTGTGTTCCGAAATCGAAAGTGAAGACCTTATGATGGAAATGGAGATGATTCTTTACAGAGATCTTCGAGAAGAAAGAATCCGCAGAGGTATATCCATAAAACTCAGTTTTCACTTTTTGAATTTTCTATTTGCAGTGTTTGATTCAAGAACATCACTTCTCATTTTTCCCTAGGCTTTTTCTTACACTGAAAAGTAATTTAAGGAAATTTTAGTTTTAGGAAACAGCATGCTTGGCTTAAATAAGTGCCAAATTTTCTTGTACTTGTTTTGGAAGTTAAATACCTAAATTGTTTATTCTTGATCTGAGTTCACTGAGCTCCATAGTTTTGAGTTTATTGCACTCCATATCTTTTTGGTTTATTTGCCTCAGAAGTATGGAGAAACTCCTCTTTATTACTCAAAGGGAGTTCTTTATATCTCCCCTCATAAAGGGAGTTCTTTATATCTCCCCTCATAAAGGGAGTTCTTTATATCTCCCCTCATAAAGGGAGGTTGGATCGACAAATTGGATCATTCATTTATGTGATGTGAAGCTAGGCAAACAAAGGCCAACAAGCTAGGGGCCTGCCTGGCCTGAGCTTTTTCCAGACCAGACCCAGGTCTGAGCCTGGTTTTGCCAAACCTTGGCTTGAGCTTTTTTCCAGACCAGACCCAAGTCTGAGCTTGGTTTTGCCAAACCCTGGCCCTGAATTGCCAGGCCTGGCCTGGGCCTGATTCGTCCGGTCCCTGGCCACACTGCCTATGCGGCAGCCTAGCAGTTAATAAATGTTGGATTGCCTCCTAACATTAATTGTTGGTCGAGCCCAACCTCGCCCAACATGCTGGGCTTGGCCGGGCTCGGTCCAAGGCCCAATTCAGGCTTATCAGAAAAATTGGGGGCCTGTTCAGGCCCCCTAGGCCCGACTAGGGCCTGGTAGGCTTTTAGCCAAGCAGACCCGGGCAACCAGGCCTAGGCTTTTTCTGCACACTTGAGTGAACCATATAACACCTAAGTTTTTATTTATTATGTCTTTAATTTTATTTATTAGTTAAAAATATGAATATATTAATTAAATTAGTGAGGCTTAATATATGTTAATGGATAGTTATTAATAATTTAGTTAATAAATTATTTGACCAAATTAATTTTTGGATTTAATAAAATGCTAACTTCAAAATCAGTTTCTAAGGGGGTGGGGTTTATGCCTATAATTTAAAAACATAATAATAACACTAAACATTATTTAATCCTAAACCATGACAAGTTCTCATCGAAATCCATTGTGGAATTTTCCTCTCAAGCTTGCCAGCCTGCCCATCTACCTCTTCTCTCAAGCCGCTGACCATCTTAGGAATAGGTTTGCTTGGATTTCGGCCACCATTGGCAGAACTACCATCATCTTCATGCCGCGAGGAAGAGGTGCAACCGTCGGCTATTTGAAGAGCGCTGGAGACTATCTCAATGGTGAAGAGAGGAAGCGCAATCGGCTAGCTTATTGGAGGAGTCCAATAGAGTTCTTCTCGGGTTCACACTTTGGAGGAGAGCTCCTGAGCTGTCGGTTCCAACTTCCAATGGGAGAAAGAGTAGTGTCAACTACCATCAATTGAGGGTTTAGAAAGTAAATTAGATTTTTCACTTAAAGAGTACATTGCTTGGTTTTATTCATTCTCAGAGAAAAAGGGATGTGTTATTAGCTAGTTTGTTATTCTGTATTTTCTGTTTTTCACTTTTCACCAACTTCTCTAACAAACCTGTACTAGCTTAATCTCTACCAGTCAATCTTGGATGGTGAGATCTTTCTCTCCTGCTTTATATAAACCAGGCTACCCTCACTTGCCATGGCATGGGGTATTAAGCTCAATCTGTGAACCTCTCGGTTCTCCCTCTTTCCTTCATTTCTCTGCTACTATCTAGCTCTTTATCATGGTATCAGAGCCAGCATCGAGACTTCCCCTCCGCCTGCGCATCTCCCTGCTCGATCAAATGGTGTACAGTTTGCCGCCGATGCAATCTTAACGGCAAGCTTCTTACTCAAATATACTGCTTCCGCATCTTTTAA
Source organism: Dactylorhiza incarnata (assembly GCA_033032865.1). Lineage (NCBI taxonomy): Eukaryota > Viridiplantae > Streptophyta > Magnoliopsida > Asparagales > Orchidaceae > Dactylorhiza > Dactylorhiza incarnata. The sequence continues at coordinate 822,701 of JAWHQI010000147.1, forward strand.
AATTTCTCCAGAAATGGCTTTCACCCCATCTCAGTCATCCAACCAAACCAGTCCAACCAGCCCAACCACAAATGGCCAACCTCTCCCCAGCCATCTCCTATCCAACATTCATCATCTCCTCAATGTAAAACTGGATCGGTCAAACTATCATCTATGGAGATCTCAGTTCCTACCTATTTTCCGTGCTCATGACCTCATGGGTTACATCGATGACAACACACCTATACCTCCTAAATCCCTAGCTGACGGCCAAATCAATCCCGCATATATTACCTTCTTCAAACAAGACCAGCTGATCCTAAGTTGGATAATCTCTTCTCTCACTGAAAATATTTTTGCTCAAGTTCTAAGCCACAATTCAGCAACCTCAATGTGGACTGCTCTTGCAACCATTTTTGCGTCAACCTCACAGGCTCACATTCAACAACTAGAGCTACAGTTGAGCACTCTAAAGAAAGGAACAACTCCGATAGCGGATTTCATTCAACAGGTTAAATTTATGGCTCATCAATTAACCATTGCCGGATCTCCCCTTACAGATCAACAACTCGTCATCTGCATGTTAACTGGAATCGGTCCAGATTACGCATCCTTGGCTGCGTCCATCACTTCAAGGCTAGATCCTTAGTTATTAAAGGCGCAAGACGCACCAAGGCGCAAAGGGGTCTTGGAGCCTAGGCGCAAGGTTCAAGGCGCAGGCGCGCGCCTGACGAACACAAGGCGCAACCACATTCATTTAAAAAAATAAGCATCAAACATCAGTTCATCTTCTTGATCAGATTTTTCATCTATTCTACTCATTAATCATTCATCACTATCATTTATAACTCTTAAAAAAATAGAATTAATATGGTCGTTTACATAATATCTAAGTCTTAACACTCGATTATGTTTCGCAAACACTAAATCATGCAAAAAATATTGAGTTTTTACATTATTTATTTCTTTCTATTGGGAAAAAAAAGTTTGCAACAGAAACCGCTCTCAGACGCGCCTTTTATAATCCAAAGGCGCAAAAAAGGCGCACGAAGGCGCAAGCCTCTGAGCCTGTTGAGCCTGGAGCCTTAGGCGCGCCTGAGGCGCGCCTTTAACAACTAAGGCTAGATCTGATGTCCCTCGACGAGTTCACAGGTATCTTGCTTTCACATGACTTACTCTTTTGATGCAGGACGTCGGGGCCCCGCCGCACCCCGTGGCATCACACCAGCTAGCGGACCACGGCCAAGCACGCCTGCCAGAAGGACTGCAGTCCAGGCACCCCAACCCGTCTCCGCGCCTGTTCTCAGCGCGGCGGGTTGTTGAGGCTGGGGCTCGATCCCCAGACCTCCTTGATAAGAACCTCTCCTAACAGGCCTTATCACCAACTGACCTGCACTTTTTTGATGCAGGGACGTCGGGGCCCCGCCGCACCCCGTGGCATCACACCAGCTAGCGGACCACGGCCAAGCACGTCTGCCAGAAGGACTGCAGTCCAGGCACCCCAACCCGTGTCCGCGCCTGTTCTCAGCGCGGCGGGTTGTTGAGGATGGGGCTCGATCCCCAGACCTCCTTGATAAGAACCTCTCCTAACAGGCCTTATCACCAACTGAGAACAGGCGCGCTGAGAACAACCTCAACAACCCGCCGCGCTGAGAACAGGCGCGGAGACGGGTTGGGGTGCCTTGACTGCAGTCCTTCTGGCAGGCGTGCTTGGCCGTGGTCCGCTAGCTGGTGTGATGCCACGGGGTGCGGCGGGGCCCCGACGTCCTGCATCATCTTTCGTGCTCAACCTACAGAACCTGTTGTACCAACGCTGGCCAACAATGCCCACATTAACCCTTCCACGGACCGTCCAAACTACACTCGAGGCATCCCAAATGAATTTTATGGTCGTGGAAGGGGTCGCGGTCGTGGTCGTGGCAGAACATTCATCTCTTGCCAACTCTGCAATCGACCGGGTCACCTAGCAATAAATTGCTATCATCGGAGCAATTTTAACTCCTACCCAACCTCAAGGCAGCAATCAACCCCACAACAAACAGTACCATCCACAAATTATAGCCTAACTACGAGCGCCCCCGACCCTTGGATCCTTGACTCTGGTGCTACACACCATATCACCCAAGATCTGGCAAACCTTCAAGTTAGCAATCCTTATAATGGAAATGACAAGGTTCGAGTTGGAAATGGAGCAGATGTTCATATTCAGCATACAGGTTCCTCTACACTCCCTACCCACATCAAAGATTTATCCAATATCATTCATGCACCTCTTATATCCAAAAATCTCATCTCTGTTAGCAAGTTCATTAATGATAATAATGTTATTATTGAATTTAACCCTGATGGTTGCATTATCAAGGACAAAGCTACTGGCCTCAAACTACTCCATGGGACTCTTAAACAAGGTCTCTACCATCTACCAAGCTCCACCAACATCTCAGCCTACTCTTTTACAACTCACAATACCTCCATGTGGCACTCCAGACTTGGACATCCATCAATTCACACTCTGCAGCTCCTCCACCGGCAAAAGCTCGTACCTACAACATCCATCTCCTCAAGCTTCATGTGCACTTCTTGTCAACTTGGAAGGAGTCACCAACAACATCTTCCCTCTACGGATAGCAAATATACTTTGCCTTTACAACTTATTTTCTCCGATGTATGGGGCCCTGCACCCACCCTTTCCTTATTTGAGTTCAAATACTATGTAATCTTTGTTGATGCCTATACAAAATTCACATGGTTCTATCCTATGAAAGACAAATCTGAAACATTATCCAAATTTATTATGTTTCGAACTATGATTGAAAAATCTCTTAACCTCCACATCAAAACCTTTCAATCTGATGGAGGCGGTGAATACATCAAGTTCACACCCTACTTAACTCAACATGGAATTCATCACAGATTCTCTGCTCCCTACACTCCAGCCCAAAATGGGCTCGCCGAACGAAAACACAGGCATATCACTGAGCTTGGCCGAACCATGTTAATTCAATCCAAATTACCACACCAATTTTGGACACATTCTTTTCAAACAGCTAATTTCCTGATCAACCACACCCTTACTTACAAACAAATCACCATATGAAATGCTCTACCACAAACCACCAAACTACTCTCTACTTAAAACCTTTGGATGTTTTTGCTTCCCTTGGCTCAAACATCAAGCCCCCACAAAACTTGATGCTAGATCATCCCCGAGCATCTTCATTGGCTATAGTGGAAATCACAAAGCTTATTTGTGCTATGACTTAAAGTCCTCCAAAATTAACATAGCTCAGCATGTTACATTCAATGAAACTTGTTTTCCCTCCCTTCCTCCAACAAAACAAACCACCACAAAATCAAACACTCAAAATTCCACTCCTACCACTATCCCAATCATCATCCAGTCCTCAAACCCTCCAAAACCCACACAAATTCAACAACATACCTCCCACCCCACCTCTACACAATCACCCATCCACCAACATGACTCACACAGCAACTCCAAGAATCTATCAAAATTCATACACTCCCCTACACACAATTCGGATCCAGCCATATTCTTGCCAACCTCCCCCTTGGTCCCCAACCCAGCCCCCCAAAATAAACATCCCATGGTGACAAGACTTCAAACAGGACATCTCAAACCAAGAATATTTGCCTCCTCTCCACATCAACCATGTCAATGTTTTCACTCCAATCTCCACATTCCCACTACATACCTTCAAGCTTCCAAACATCCTTTATAGGTTCAAGCCATGCATAATGAATACTCTGCTCTCATTTCAAACAAAACATGGACTCTTGTCCCAACACCAAATGATACTAACATTGTAAGTTGCAAGTGGCTGTTTCGGATTAAATATGACAATCAAGGAAACATCTCTCGCCACAAAGCCAGACTTGTAGCTCGTGGCTATACTCAACAAGAGGGACTTGACTACCATGAAACCTTCTCCCCGGTTATCAAGCCTGTCACCATTCGGCTTGTCCTTGTTCTTGCTCTTACTTTTGGGTGGAATATACGACAGCTGGACTTCGACAATGCTTTCCTCAATGGAGATCTCCAAGAGGTTGTTTACATGCAACAACCTCCCGGCTTTGTAAATCCTCAAAAACCGACGTTTGTTTGCAAACTTCACAAAGCCTTGTATGGTCTAAAACAGTCCCCACGCGCATGGTATCACAAATTAGGAAAAATTTTGCTGTCCTATGGATTCAACAACAGCCGGACTGATTCATCATTGTTCTTTTATCATAAGAATGAGGTTGTGCTTCTCTTCCTTGTGTATGTGGATGATGTGATTCTAACAGGAACAAGCAGTGCTGAAATTCAGCATTTTGTCACTGCGCTTTCAGCACAATTTCCTCTAAAAGACCTTGGCTCGTGTTATGGGCCGCTCATTCACGGGCTTTCCCCGCCGGTCGAGCCACATAACAGGCCCGCGGGCCGCACACCATGTTTCTCCCACCAGCTCCGGCATGCACCTAATGCAGGATCAGTATGTCTCCAATCTGTTGACTCAAACCAACATGGATGCTGCCACTCCGTGCCCTTCTCCTTCAACCGCAGGAACAAAACTCTCCAAAAATGGGACTCCTTTCAGCAACCCCACTCTTTACCGCAGTGTGGTTGGCTCACTGCAATACCTACAACTTACTTGACCTGACATTGCATACAGTGTAAACAAAGTCTGCCAGTTCATGCAACTCCCTTCAACCGATCATTGGTCAGCTGTTAAACACATTCTCCGGTACCTCAAAGGAACTATCCACCAAGGCATACATCTCCAACCTGCCTCCTCTCCTCGTCTCACGTCATACTGTGATGCCGATTGGGCTGGTGACGTCGATGATCGAAAGTCTACGGCAGGCTACTACATATTCTTTGGAGAGTCTCTCATTTCTTGGTCGTCCAAGAAATAGTCCACCATTGCGCGGTCAAGCACTGAATCTGAATACAAAATTGTGGCCAACACCGCTAGCGAGCTAATCTGGATTTCCAACCTTCTTGACGAACTTGGCTACCCTCTTCTCACAGCTCCAACAATCTTGTGTGACAACCTCAGCACAACATACTTAGCAACAAACCCAATCCTTCACACAAAGATGAAGCCCTCCAGGCCGACGATGGTTGTGGCCACCTTATCCGCGTCGGGCGTGGCGTTGAGGTCGAAAAACTGCTCCGCACGTGCGATCCACCCCAAAGGATCCACGCCCGAGAAGCCAGGGATGTCCAAGGAGAGGGGCGGTCGGCCGGGTGCTTGAAAGGGCTGGAACGCGGCTGGAATGATCCCGGGCGGCGGCTGAAGGCTGTCCGGATTGGGCGCAGCGGCAGCGGCTAGGGCGGGGCTCCCGGCAGGTAGTCGACCAAGCCCTGGCAGCAGCGGGCTGGGCGGGGTGCCAAGCAGGGAGGCGGGTCCAGCGGCGGAGCCCGCACACGAGCCCGGTTGAGTCGGCAGCGGCAGATCTGGAGCGGAAATGGGGGCGGGGTTCGCGGCGGAGAGGAGGGCGTCTAGGCGTGCGAGGATCGTGGCTTGGCCGTCCGTTAGTGCCTCCACGGAGGACTGAAGGGAGGAGAGGTGGCTGTCGTGGGTGGCGAGCCGTTCGGCGAGGATGTCATCGTCGGTGCGTGGAGCTCCCTTCAGAGGCATTTCTGAATCCGGCGGCGGCGAGCGGAGCGGCGGGCGGAGCGGCGAGCGGAGCGGCGGGCGGAGCGGCAGGCGGAGCGGCAGGTCGGACCAATGATACCTCTTAGGCATCGGCGGACGGTGGCGGGGCGGCAGCGAGCGAGAGAGAGGGGTAGCCTGGGTGTCGTCGGGCTGCAGGCGGGCGTTACCGAGCGTGAGCGGGAGAGGGGAATAGGTTAGAGAGGGAGATAGAGAGAGAGAGAGAGAGAGAGAGAGAGAGAGAGAGAGAGAGAGAGAACAAGGGGAGCAGCCCCACTTAAGATAATTGATCCAAAGATAAAACATACAACCCTAGGATGATCCCTTATATAGGGGGAACCCACCCATAACAAGAGTTTACTAAAACAAGCAACATCCAACATAATAAAATAACTGAACGCTGAAATTACTCGGGCCGGTCGGCCCCCTAGGCAGCCACCATTTCACCGCCCGGTTCGCCGCCAGCTCTTGCGCGCGTCCGTCGCGAGTACACCTGCCATTCAGGCTCATCTGTCTGGATGTCGGTAACACTATCACTTCGTTCGCGAATTGGTAAATCAACAAAGGCTCACAGTTCAACATATCCCAAGCACGCAATAGCTTGCTGACATCCTTACAAAACCGGTAGCATCCCTCAATTTCAGCAAATCAAAAGCAAACTCGTCATCGATGCGCCGACAAGTTTGAGGGGGTGTATTAGCTAGTTTGTTATTCTGTATTTTCTGTTTTTCACTTTTCACCAACTTCTCTAACAAACATGTACTAGCTTAATCTCTACCATTCAATCTTGGATGTTGAGATCTTTCTCTCCTGCTTTATATAAACCAGGCTACCCTCACTTGCCATGGCATGGGGTATTAAGCTCAATCTGTGAACCTCTCGGTTCTCCCTCTTTCCTTCATTTCTCTGCTACTATCTAGCTCTTTATCATGTGTTGTTATCTATCCTCTTATAGGAGGGACATACCAATTTGGGACTCATAATTCATAAGATATTAAAGATGGAGTCCTTTGCCAAGTGATGATGCCATAGATGAACTAAAGGTAGAATTCTAGGAGGAGCTCGAGTGAGGTTCAAATTAGGCGGGCTTGTATCCGCAATTTAGTGGGATCCGAGAATGAGTGGGGGCATTTGTCTCAGTTTGGTGAGTCTGAGTTACCCGAGACTCATCTTAAAAGGGGCTCTCGGTTTTTTTACGGTGGAAGGTCCCATGATACCGCCCACAGAGTGGAGAGAGATCCATGTTGTACAATTGTGTCATCGTCTTAGTTGGGATTGAGTCATAATTTATCTCAAGTTCCCCAAAGTCTGTCATGGAATCTCGTCTTTTGTGTCCTCATCTCAATTGGGATTTGGAGAAGTAGGATCAGCGGGAGAATGTATGAATCTGTTAACTTCTGGAGGAGGAATCGGAAGTGGCGAAGTATTCAATGTATTGGTCTTCTTGCATGACAAACAACAATGTGGCAGGATCGTGGATGCTGAGACAAGCTATGATGTGCCACTTGAGGTTGTGCATGAAATAGCCTAAGTAGTGGGTTATGGTAATTTCGATACATAATTGGTGATCCCCACGAAGACGTCTATATAAGCATTGACTAAATTAATCTGTTGTACTACCCCTCCATGTGAATCTTCGTGCATGGAGATTATTCTCTAAACTAGAATATGCCACACCCTTAGATTATATCAGATGGAGATGGAGAATTCATGCAACACAAGCCATGCATAGAAAATAGTTCTAGATTATTTCCGGAACATTATACTATTATAGTATTATTTGTCTTGTAGGATTTTATTTCAGCTTAAAATGTACTTAACCAGCAGTCCATATTTTGAATTAGGTGATAAGATTTAGGGCTCCAAATTTAGAATTTGAATTGGTTTGAATTTTGGTTTTATAAACCCTATATATAGGGAAGGATTAGCTATGGTTAGCTAGTCAATGATGAATGAAAGTTATAACTTATTAGAGAGATTCATTTGCTTCTACTGTCTTTTCCTCCTTCTCGTCTCTATTGCCCATTGGTTTACTCACTAGATAGATATCCATGGGACTAGAAATTTCTCTCATCTCTTTCCATGACTCCTCTCTTCTTTGCAAGCTTTATTTTAGATCCTCTTTTCCTCTCCTCTCCCTCATTTGATCGAATTTTTCTTCTCTTTCCAGGGCAAAAAGACTAAGATTTACCTCCAATCTCTCTTAACTAATTTCTTCTCACCCATTCTATATCTTCTCACCTAATCGACCTCCTTTCAATAAACAAAGAGAAATCATGTAAATTAAAGCATTTGATCAAGAAAGAAGGGAGAACATCACGCATGGTAATCATTATCAACTTCTCGTGAAGGCATTGCATTAAAACTTCATCATTTGGTGAAGTAAATGCATATAACCAAGCCACCATACTTGGCACTTCCTACGCATGGCATATCACCCTTCTCGTGTGGGACTTTTACTGTCTTAGGAGCAGATATGACGTTCCGCGGATAAGGAAAGAGAGTAGGCTTAGGATTTTGTTGAATCCATGACTTTCCATACTCACGAAAGTAAAGATCAAACTCAAAATTTCATTAAATTCCCAAATTACGGTTACAAGAGGCTAACAACTCTATTTGTAGATACAGTGTGATTCGGGGGACGTCAGATAGAAGTAGAATAAATTAAAATATAAATAGATATAAAACCACTCAGTCGACTATGATTTATCCAATTATTGGTATAGATAAATCCTAAGGAAATTTTTTTACGTAGAATCGTGTCTGTGTCATAGATAGGGCGTTGACGAACGTGATGAACAAGTAAATTGTACATTTTTCTTAAAACTCCTAAAAATACAAGTTAAATTTAATCACATGAATTGTACTTTTAAACGGAATCTTCTGCAATCTAATCAAAATAGATGTTAAATTTATGTAGATTATAACAAGTTGAATGAACGAAAAGTAGTATAAACAACTGCTAAAAATAGTATCCGAGAGATAAAAATTGTCCACAACATTAAAGAAGTCCATAAACACTGCTAATGTACAATTGAATGTGATATATTGTATGTCGTATTCACGTGTGCATATCTGCTTCTGCGCAGAGTTGGAGCTGATTGAAGAAGAAGATGAATACTTGGCTGGAGCAGTGCTTGAACACATGAAGATTGCTGATGACCAGGTACATGCAGTTCTCCTAACACATAATTAAACCTAACCAGTTTTTTGTGCATGGATGTAATATGAAATGTAAACATCCAGAGGAGGTTTCGTAATTTCAAAAGTAAGAGGGGTGCAACCTGTAATTTAGCAAACTTAGAGGGGAGGTCCCGGTAAATGGTCCTATATGATTTCTTTTTTTCCAAATGATTGAGTAAACATTAAAAATGATCAGTGAAATTGTGCTGCATTGTTTAATACAGTGAAAGATGATAAAATATTTGATTTTTATGTGTATTTAGAGATGAATGGAACCTATGAATTTATTCTTTTACAAAGGATTCCAAAAACTTGTAATAATCACTCCTAAAGGAAGAAAGAAGGCTACCTCTGTATCAGAACCAAATCAAGCCAACAAAGGCTGATTTTAGTTCTCAGCCGTCCACAGTAGGTAAACAATAATCTATAAGCCGATTTTAGTTGTCTTCTACCCCAAATCATATACCCTAGCCATTAGAACTTCAATGAAACTCTACACGCTACTTTCATGGCATTTCTGTAGATCATCATAGCCATATGGACGGCCCAAAACTGCATAAAGACTCGATAAAGGATGCGATCAGGGATGACCCTCTGCCGCTCTCCTACCTTACATAAAAATGCAATTGAACATACTTTGATTTATTAAAAACATTCTTGAACCCGTGCACAACCGGAATGCACTGTATTGAGTGCGCACACAAATTTGCGTACGGGCAATCTCGTCGCTGGGAGATGGAAAATACGCACTTTTTTTAAAGGATTTAACGATAATGCACTAGATTTTCCATGCTTCCAACAACTTACTATAGTCCCATTCAGACTCTGATTGAGCTAATACCGGTTAAATTGGATGTCAGGCTCTGAAGAACAAAGTATGGTGCCCCATCTGCAAGCGAGGAGAACTCAAAGAGACCCATCATCTCATCTACTGTACCGACTGCACGCTGAAGCTCGATCTCGAAAATGACAAGGTTTTTCTCATATTCCAATACCACTCCATGTTCTACGGATGTCTGATGAGGGGATTAGATTATCTCTTTTGATCGCGGTGATCACGACAAGTGGAGTTTAGATCATTAAGGCTCTGTTTGGGATGTTGGTGGTGGTGGGGAAGTTCTATTCGCACTGCCACTGCTATTTTAGAGGCGTTTGGTTCTCGGTGGTGGGATAAGCACTACTTGTGCCAAAAAGATATTTTTGACACTTTTTGGAATCTAAAAGGAGTTTTTTGTGTTTTCATGCTTCTCTTTCTGTAGGTCAATATCCTCATTCTCTTCCTATTGTTTTTCCTACCACTGCTTTTCTAGCGGCTCTAATCTCTTTCTGCGTTGTTCGGCATAACCAAAAGCATTGATTTCATCGGTGGTTTCGTGCATTGGATTAGGTGAACATGGAGTTTGTGAGGGCGAGATTGGGGGACGTGCACATGGAACATCTTGATAGAGGGTGCAGATCCATGCCAGAGTTCTGTATGGAGACCAGGTTTGATCTAACCGCGTTGTACATTCGGTGCTCCGCTTGCAGCACCTTCGAAATCGTATTATAGACTATATTGAGCATTGAACAAATGTTTCTCTTTGTAAGTAAATTAATGATTGTAATTTCTAAATTGTTGGGGTTTAATTTTGTGCCACACAATGTGTTTCTCTTTTTAAATGTGTTATAGTTTTAGAATGCTTCTTTGGAGAAAAAGTTTACTTGAATGAAAAATTAGGCAGAGTACATTTTTCTTAGAGTGATGTTTTTAAGCAGTCCACTTATGAATATTCAAACCCCAATTTTTTCCTCGTTTTCTCCCCTCAGGCCATGCTTTAGTCGCGCCTCAAAAAAAATACCGAGCCGTAGCGCCGACCTCGTCCTTGCTCCGCTCATTCTCACACCATCGATTTGACCACTTTTCCTACTCGAGTCGTCGAATTCTTCCCGCCGCCAGATCCCCGACCTCCTCATCTTGCTCGAAACTGACGACCTCGTGATTGCGCCGTATATCCAAGAGAGGTTCCGCCCGCAGGCTTCAGAAGATGTTCACACTGTACCGAATGAAGGCTGCATGAGAAGGCTTCCGGAGAAGGCTTCAAAAAAGGTTGGGCGACCTGTGAATTTCGGTAGAAATTGGCCGTCATCCATCATCAATGGTTCAGCCTGCAGATTTTAGTTTTTGCTACAACTCTGAATTGGATAATCCTGTTTTGTTGTTTTTTGATCCAACAGATTCTGTAAAAATGAATGATTTTTATAAGTTTTAAGCAAAAATAATGCTGGATGATCTTATAATTTATCACAAAACATTGGACTGTGAGTAGTTAGACCGCTCATCTTCCTCACAAATAGAGCAAACAAAAGTTAGTTTGTGAGATAAAACATTGGGGTGCGGATAAAACATTCGACTGCAAGTAACAATGGACTACGAATAAAGATAATTAGACTGCTTATGACATCACTCTTTTTTAAAGGGTGATATATTTTCTATATATATCTTTTACAATATTAAAAAGGAAAATTTTCTTTCAGTGAAACATTCATAATTGTCAAATATTGTCTTATTGTTTTATTCTAATGACTTCACGTATATTATAATCTATTTAAGAAAATTACATTCTATCCCCGAACTGAAATAATGAAAATTCATAAAATTGAAAAAAATATATATAGTAAAGATCATATACCTATTATGGTAGGCTATTTTCGAGGAAGGTTGTCATTATTGATGTCAACATTATTTTCGAGAAGTTATCATTAACCCATTAATTTTATTAAAGTTGATTTGACTTGCACGATGATATATGATCATGATATATGCATCGTGATAATAAATCGAAAAGTAGTTTTTAACTTTTTTTCATATTAAATTAGACTTTGTTTGGCGGAACTTTTTTATTCTGGTGAGTTGGGACAAAATTGTCGTCGTTATAGAATGTACGTTTGGCATGACAACGGTTATGACCGCCATAAAAAAAACTTGTTCTGAACATAAAAGTGGATGAAATTTCTTGGGTGAATTTGGGCGATCATAACCACCATGTTTAGGACCGCTACCGCCGTGCCAAACAGAGCCTTAATTGATAGCGAGTTTATTTTAAATTGCATTAATTAATTGATAGGGGGAGAGCATTGTGCCTGCCGTAATTTACAGTAATGGCGGAGCCCCGTTGTACAACCCGTATTCGCCGAGTGGGCCCCCCAAGCCAACTGGCGAAACCTGGGTCGTCCGGATCATTCGCCGGGTCACTCGCCCAGGCTAAGTGAGGTAAAAATGCCCTCAAGATGGTGGAGGTAAGCTATAGGAAAGAAGACGCTAGGCGAGTGGTGCCCTCACGGACCACTCGCCCAGAAATGAGAGCATTCGCCCAGCCAGGGGACCACTCGCCCAGAAGCGTGGGCATTCGCCCAGACAGGCGGGTGCCCAGCGAATGGTGCCCTCACGGACCATTCGCCCAAATGGGAGTGAGGGGAAAATGACCAGGATACCCCTGGTGGGCTGCAAATAGCCCCTCGGAACAGCGGAGTTAGGCTATTAGCAGACCAATTTGGGGTGCGGTTAGTAAAATTAAAAGGCGGAGCCGGGCTATTTACAGACCAGCCTAGGAAATCTATAAATAGACCCTTAAGGGCACCTTGGAGGAGATCCGATTTTAGAGAATCCTCTCCTCTAGGCTAGTTTTGGTTGGCAGCCAGTGCCCTCCAAGGTGCCCGGTTGAGCTTTGGTTTGGGAGGGGAAGCTCTCTAAGATCTTCCGGGTGTGTGGCGGGACCTCCTCGCTTCAGCCTTGGGTCTATTCCGTTTCCAGCATCCACCGTCAAGAGAGTCTAGTGAGGGAGAAATAAGCATCGGCTACACCCCTAGTGGGTCCGAACTCAAGAGACCAGTTGCTGGTTTCAACATTTTTGGTGCGGTGAGCGTGGACCGTAGCCGGTGAAGGAAAATCTCAAGCTAGGTTCGATGACAGGAGATGGGGGAAATGGTTCAGACTCAGGCCACTCGCAGCCACCAGCGGCGGGGGAGTGGCTGGAGATGTTTGAGAAGTTCAAGCGAGAGGTCCTGCAGACGGTTCTCGCAGCAAGGACCGAGTGCGAGACCCCGGTGGTCCCAGTGGTCCCGCCTTTGCAGATTGGCGAGAACGCACCGGGGCAGCGGCCGGGGAAGGAGGTGCCAGCAGAAGGAAGTGCGCGAGACCTCCCAGGACGGCAGCTGTTCAGCAGTCCGGCGAGTGCTGATGTGTGTGAGTTGGTCCCCCGCGAGAGGACCACTCGCCGAGCAGGGGAAGGGAGCCCCTTTTGCGAGATGATCCTCTCGGCCCCAGTGCCAGAAGGGTTTCGTGGGCCGGAGATGTCCTACTACACCGGCAAGGAGGATCCAGTTGTGCACCTGCAGTGGTTCGAGGACATGACTTCAATCCTTCCCATGTCGGATTCTTTCCAATGCCGACTCTTCGCGACCACCCTGAAGGAGAAAGCAAGGGACTGGTTCCACCAACTTCCCACAGGTTCCATCTATGCGTTCGATGATCTGCGCCGAAGCTTCCGACTGCGTTTCTCGACGTCAAAAAAGAGGAAGAAGGATGCGGAGGCTCTCTTCAAGATCAGACAGAGGGAGGGGGAATCCCTGGCTAAGTACGTGGACAGGTTCCAGGAGGAGATACACCTAGTGCAGGAGGTGTCGGGTTTCGCCCTCCAGATGGCATTCATCGTAGGGCTGCGAGAGGGGTTCTTTAAGATGGACCTGAAGAGAAGACCTCCTGTATCCTTCGAGGAGTTGATGGAGAGAGCCGCGGAGGAGATTGAAGGGGAGGCAGCCAATCCCGAATTCTATAAAAGGTTGGCGAAGATGAGCGAGCCCGAGGCGAGGCAGCCAGAGGGAAGAAGGCGAGAGGAGCCCAGGGGCCAGGGGTTCGAAAGACCACCTCGGGTTTGGAGGAACCAAGAACCCAACAACAGGTTGGGCTGGAGGAACCAGGAAGGACCCGCGCGAGGTCAGGATGAAAGGTACCAAGGAAGGGAGGCAGGAGGAGTGAATCAGGGGTGGAGGCAGGGTCCCAGACCCCCTCACCCCCCGAGGGAGCAAGCCATGGCGGTAGGCCGAGGGAGAAGAGGTAGAGGAGCGAGAGGAGGAAGAGGAAGAGCTGGAAGAGAGGACAGGGTGGCGTTGCCTTACTGTGACTTTCATCAGGAAGAAGGTCACGCGATCGCCACCTGCCCAGAGTTCTTGGAAATGAGGGAAAGAGGACAGCCACGGCGGCCGCATGCCAGAATTGAGGAAGTGCTTCCAGAGGCAGAAGAGGACCGGTGTGAGGATAGGGCGGATACAGGAACCAGGGGGGGAATCGGGGTGATTCACGGTGGGGTTGGGATAGAGGCCTCTCGTAAGAGAAGCTTCCAGGCCATGTTCCGAAGGGACGTCGCGTCGACTTCCCAGACCCCACCCCCCTCCGAGAAGCTCACCTTCTCCTCAGAAGATATGCCAGACTACGAAGACCCATTCTGCGACGCCCTGGTGATCCAGACGGCAATAGAAAACTTCACGGTCTCTCGGATCCTGGTGGACAACGGGAGCTCGGTGAATGTGATCTTCAAAAAAGCTTTCGACGCGATGGAGGTAGAGAAGAAGAGAGTGCAGGCCTCCGACGGACCACTGTTTGGTTTCTCGGGAGAGCGGAAGGAGGTCGAGGGAGGCGTAGGTCTCCAGGTGACGCTAGGAGGAGTCCCAAGAAACTGTCGGTTCGTCATCGTGGACGCTCCGAGCAGCTATAACGCCATCTTCGGCCGACCCCTCATCAGCGCCTTCCGGTGCGTGCCCTCATCATACCATCAGTGCTTAAAGCTCCATAGTGGAGGAGTCCAGATCCGCGTCCGAGGAGATGCTAAGGTGGCGAGGCAGTGCTACGTGACTGCCGTCAACACCATTTCATGGATGGCGGACGCCGAGAAGATGGATGAAGAGATGGTGGGGCCGGAGGGGCCAGGAGAGGAAGTGGAGAAGAGAGAAGTGGGGGGAGAGGGCGATGCCCGAGAGGAGTTGATGGAGGTCGCTCGTGAGGAGCAGGAGGTCGAGCCGATGGAAGGAGCTGCAGAGGAGAAGGTCCGGGAGGAGGGGCGAGAAGCAAAGGGCCAGTGGGAAGAGCCAGCCCGGCTCGAGGCAGCAGAAGAGGTGATAGAGATGGAGGTTACCACCCAGGCGGGAAGGGTGGAGAAGGTGCGGATCAGCGGGGGCCTCGGCCCGGAGGACCAGAGAAGGATGCTGGAGTGCATCCAGAAGAACATGGACATCTTCGCATGGAGCGCAGCGGACATGCCAGGCATCGAGGCGGACGTGGCTTGTCATCGTCTCAACCTCGATCCGGAAGCCCGCCCCATCCGGCAGAAGAGAAGGACTATAGCTGACAAGCTCGAAGGACCGATCCGCGAGGAGGTGGCGAAACTCCTCGAAGCAGGTTTTGTAACGGAGATCCAGTATCCAGGCTGGGTCTCCAATGTCGTAATGGTAAAAAAGGCCGATGGCCGCTGGCGTATGTGTGTGGACTTTTCATTGTTAAATAAGGCCTGCCCTAAGGATTGTTATCCCTTGCCTCGGATCGACGCGCTGGTTGACTCAGCCGTCGATTTTTCTGTGATGAGTTTTTTGGATGCTTTTTCAGGTTATCACCAAATAAGAATGCACCCCCCGGACGTCAAAGATGTCTCATTCATCACCAGGGAGGGATGCTACTGCTATAAGATGATGCCCTTCGGGCTGAAAAATGCAGGAGCAACCTACCAGAAGATGATGGATCGGGTATTTAAGAAGCAAAGGGGAAGGAACCTGGAGGTCTACGTGGATGACCTTATGATAAAGAGCAAGTGTGTGAGCTCTCACATCCGGGACCTCGAGGAGACCTTCGCCACCCTACGCAAGTACAAGATGCGCCTGAACCCCCTGAAGTGTGTGTTCGGGGCCAGCAAAGGGAAGTTCCTGGGGCACCTTCTCACCCCCTGGGGGGTAGAACCTAACCCGGACAAGGTTAGGGCTATAATGGAGCTGGGGTCGCCACGGAACGCCAAGGAAGTTCAGCGCTTGACCAAGAGACTCGCCGGGATGAACAGGTTTCTATCCCGGGCAGGGGAAAAATGCTCCCCCTTCTTCAAAGCGCTACGAGGCAATCGGAAGTTTGAGTGGACGAGAGAATGCGAGGAGGCCTTTCAGGCCTTGAAGAGCCAACTCACCAAGGCTTCGCTACTGCAAAGTCCCAAAGAGGGGGAGGATCTACACCTATATCTCGGGGTCGGGGCGGAGGCCGTAAGCTCCGTCCTGGTTCGGGAGGAAGGCAAGATGCAGCTGCCAGTCTACTACGTAAGCAGGGTCCTGAGGGAAGCGGAGCTCAGGTACCCAATTTTAGAGAAGTTGGCCTTTGCCCTGGTCATCGCAGCGAGGAAGCTCAGGCCATACTTCCAGGCCCATTCGATCCAAGTAGTGACGGACCATCCTCTCCGCCAGATCTTCGAAGGAGTGGAGCACTCAGGAAGACTCGCAAAATGGTCAATCGAGCTAAGTGAATTCAACATTACCTTTGTCCCTCGATTATCTATGAAGGCGCAGGCGGTAGCTGATTTCATGTCAGATTTTGTGGCCGAGATGAAAGAAGACGGAGCCCCTCGTCACATTCCGTGGAAGCTGCTGGTGGACGGGGCTTCGGGCAAGAATTCTCTCGGAGGAGGGGTGGTGCTGGAGAGTCCCCACGGAGTA
This sequence comes from Dactylorhiza incarnata, assembly GCA_033032865.1. NCBI lineage: Eukaryota > Viridiplantae > Streptophyta > Magnoliopsida > Asparagales > Orchidaceae > Dactylorhiza > Dactylorhiza incarnata. The sequence continues at coordinate 839,245 of JAWHQI010000147.1, forward strand.
AAGATAGAGCAGACGCTAGTGATACACTTCCCAATCACCAACAACCAGGCGGAGTATGAGGCTGTAATCGCCGGCCTGCGGTTGGCCCGGGAGCTCGGGGTCCATGACGTGGAGGTCCTCACTGATTCCATGATAATAGTTTCTCAGATAAGGGGAGAGTTCGAAACAAGGGAACCTGTGCTCATGAAGTACTTAGCAAAGGTCAAAGGTCTCGTGGGGACGTTCAAAACTTTCTCCATCCGGCATGTCCCTCGAGAGGAGAGCACCCCGACAGATCGGTTGGCAAAATCTGGTCCTCGAGCCGGAGGGACCCTGACGGACCTATTCCGTCCTTCGATTGAAGAGGGAGAGCTCATGGAAGTAGAACAGCGGCCCTCCTGGAAGGATCCCTTCATCACCTTCCTTGCAACGGGAAAATTTCCGGAAGAAGTTTCGGACCAGAGGCGCTTCCGGTATAAGTCTGCCTACTACGTGCTCCATGAGGGTGACTTGTATCGGAAGACCCTCTCGGGCCTCCTGGCCCGATGCATCTCGGAGGAAGAGGTCCCAAGGATCTTGGAAGAAGTCCACTCCGGCGAGTGCGGCAGCCACTCGGGGAGCAGGATGTTGGAGGCAAGAATAGTGAGGCAGGGGTACTTCTGGCCAACCCTAAGCAAAGACGCGGCAGCCTTCGCCAAGAGATGCCAGAAGTGCCAAATGTTCGCCCCGCTTCAGCTCATGCCAGCTCAGAGGCTGAAGAGTATCACGGCGCCCTGGCCATTCGCCATATGGGGAATGGATCTGGTAGGACCCTTCCCCCAGGCTAGTGGGCAGAGGAGATTTCTCCTAGTCATGATTGACTACTTCACAAAGTGACTGGAGGTCAAGGCGTTGGCTAAGGTCACCTCCCAGGTAATCCGCAACTTCGTATGGGGGGAGATCATTTGTCGACATGGGCTTCCGCAGGCCATAGTCACGGATAACGGATCGCAGTTCGCAAGCGAGGAATTCATCAGCTTCTGTGGCCAGCTGGGGATAGACCTTAGGTTTGCGTCCGTCCACCATCCCAGGAGCAACGGGCAGGTAGAGGCGGCGAACAAGGTCATCGTGAACTTGCTCAAAAAGAAGGTGGAAAATCTCAAAGGCAATTGGGTGGAACAGCTCCCCTCGGTCCTATGGGCTTTAAGAACCACCCCCAACACCGCCACGGGAGAGACCCCTTTCAGGCTCTCTCATGGCTGCGAGGCGGTCATCCCCATAGAGTTCGAGATTACGACACCACGGGTAACGGTCGCCGCAAATGGAGAGGAAGATTGGAGAGCCGGGAACGAGGAGGAGTTGCGGCTCTCCCTCGACCTCATCGAAGAAGCTCGGGATCGAGCAGCCATCCATCAAGAAGAGGTCAAGCGGCGGATGGCCAAGTATTTTGACAGGCACGTCAGGATCAAGCAATTCGAGAAGGGGGATCTGGTACTCAAGAAGGTCGACGCGGCTGGGAGATCCGCCGCGGTGGGAAAACTTAACCCCAACTGGGAAGGCCCCTATGTCGTGGAAGAAGCACTAAAGTCTGGGGGGTATCGCCTTCAGAATGTGGAGGGCCAACTCCTCAGCCACACATGGAGTGGCGACGACCTTAAACGCTTTTATCCTTAGTACCATGTAATAATGATGTTTTTTGAATGAAAGCATTTTGTTTAAACTATGTGTATGAAAATGATGCTACAGCTCGCAGGAGAGACCCTGGATGTTCCAGAGGTTGGCCCCGAGCAGACCCGCTGTCCAGGCTCTCATCTAGCTGGCAGGTCCGAAGGCTCACTCGATGGTAGGTTCTATGTTCCAGAGGTTGGCTCCGAGCAGACCCGCTGTCCAGGCTCTCATCTAGCTGGCAGGTCCGAAGGCTCACTCGGTGGCAGGTTCTATGTTCCAGAGGTTGGCCCCGAGCAGACCCGCTGTCCAGGCTCTCATCTAGCTGGCAGGTCCGAAGGCTCACTCGGTGGCAGGTTCTATGATCCAGAGGTTGGACCCGAGCAGACCCGCTGTCCAGGCTCTCATCTAGCTGGCAGGTCCGAAGGCTCACTCGGTGGCAGGTTCTATGTTCCAGAGGTTGGCCCCGAGCAGACCCGCTGTCCAGGCTCTCATCTAGCTGGCAGGTCCGAAGGCTCACTCGGTGGCAGGTTCTATGATCCAGAGGTTGGCCCCGAGCAGACCCGCTGTCCAGGCTCTCATCTAGCTGGCAGGTCCGAAGGCTCACTCGGTGGCAGGTTCTATGTTCCAGAGGTTGGCCCCGAGCAGACCCGCTGTCCAGGCTCTCATCTAGCTGGCAGGTCCGAAGGCTCACTCGGTGGCAGGTTCTATGTTCCAGAGGTTGGCCCCGAGCAGACCCGCTGTCCAGGCTCTCATCTAGCTGGCAGGTCCGAAGGCTCACTCGGTGGCAGGTTCTATGATCCAGAGGTTGGCCCCGAGCAGACCCGCTGTCCAGGCTCTCATCTAGCTGGTAGGTCCGAAGGCTCACTCGGTGGCAGGTTCTATGTTCCAGAGGTTGGCCCCGAGCAGACCCGCTGTCCAGGCTCTCATCTAGCTGGCAGGTCCGAAGGCTCACTCGGTGGCAGGTTCTATGTTCCAGAGGTTGGCCCCGAGCAGACCCGCTGTCCAGGCTCTCATCTAGCCGGCAGGTCCGAAGGCTCACTCGGTGACAGGTTCTATGTTCCAGAGGTTGGCCCCGAGCAGACCCGCTGTCTAGGCTCTCATCTAGCTGGCAGGTCCGAAGGCTCACTCGGTGGAAGGTTCTATGATCCAGAGGTTGGCCCCGAGCAGACCCGCTGTCCAGGCTCTCATCTAGCTGGCAGGTCCGAAGGCTCACTCGGTGGCAGGTTCTATGATCCAAAGGTTGGCCCCGAGCAGACCCGCTGTCCAGGCTCTCATCTAGCTGGCAGGTCCGAAGGCTCACTCGGTGGCAGGTTCTATGTTCCAGAGGTTGGCCCCGAGCAGACCCGCTGTCCAGGCTCTCATCTAGCTGGCAGGTCCGAAGGCTCACTCGGTGGCAGGTTCTATGTTCCAGAGGTTGGCCCCGAGCAGACCCGCTGTCCAGGCTCTCATCTAGCTGGCAGGTCCGAAGGCTCACTCGGTGGCAGGTTCTATGATCCAGAGGTTGGCCCCAAGCAGACCCGCTGTCCAGGCTCTCATCTAGCTGGCAGGTCCGAAGGCTCACTCGGTGGCAGGTTCTATGTTCCAGAGGTTGGCCCCGAGCAGACCCGCTGTCCAGGCTCTCATCTAGCTGGCAGGTCCGAAGGCTCACTCGGTGGCAGGTTCTATGTTCCAGAGGTTGGCCCCGAGCAGACCCGCTGTCCAGGCTCTCATCTAGCTGGCAGGTCCGAAGGCTCACTCGGTGGCAGGTTCTATGTTCCAGAGGTTGGCCCCGAGCAGACCCGCTGTCCAGGCTCTCATCTAGCTGGCAGGTCCGAAGGCTCACTCGGTGGCAGGTTCTATGATCCAGAGGTTGGCCCCGAGCAGACCCGCTGTCCAGGCTCTCATCTAGCTGGCAGGTCTGAAGGCTCACTCGGTGGCAGGTTCTATGTTCCAGAGGTTGGCCCCGAGCAGACCCGTTGTCCAGGCTCTCATCTAGCTGGCAGGTCCGAAGGCTCACTCGGTGGCAGGTTCTATGTTCCAGAGGTTGGCCCCGAGCAGACCCGCTGTCCAGGCTCTCATCTAGCTGGCAAGTCCGAAGGCTCACTCGGTGGCAGGTTCTATGATCCAGAGGTTGGCCCCGAGCAGACCCGCTGTCCAGGCTCTCATCTAGCTGGCAGGTCCGAAGGCTCACTCGGTGGCAGGTTCTATGATCCAGAGGTTGGCCCCGAGCAGACCCGCTGTCCAGGCTCTCATCTAGCTGGCAGGTCCGAAGGCTCACTCGGTGGCAGGTTCTATGTTCCATAGGTTGGCCCCGAGCAGACCCGCTGTCCAGGCTCTCATCTAGCTGGCAGGTCCGAAGGCTCACTCGGTGGCAGGTTCTATGTTCCAGAGGTTGGCCCCGAGCAGACCCGCTGTCCAGGCTCTCATCTAGCTGGCAGGTCCGAAGGCTCACTCGGTGGCAGGTTCTATGTTCCAGAGGTTGGCCCCGAGCAGACCCGCTGTCCAGGCTCTCATCTAGCTGGCAGGTCCGAAGGCTCACTCGGTGGCAGGTTCTATGATCCAGAGGTTGGCCCCGAGCAGACCCGCTGTCCAGGCTCTCATCTAGCTGGCAGGTCCGAAGGCTCACTCGGTGGCAGGTTCTATGATCCAGAGGTTGGCCCCGAGCAGACCCGCTGTCCAGGCTCTCATCTAGCTGGCAGGTCTGAAGGCTCACTCGGTGGCAGGTTCTATGTTCCAGAGGTTGGCCCCGAGCAGACCCGCTGTCCAGGCTCTCATCTAGCTGGCAGGTCCGAAGGCTCACTCGGTGGCAGGTTCTATGATCCAGAGGTTGGCCCCGAGCAGACCCGCTGTCCAGGCTCTCATCTAGCTGGCAGGTCCGAAGGCTCACTCGGTGGCATGTTCTAAGCTCTCAAGGGATGATCTCAAGAGCATTCGCATGGACCACGCGCCGGAGAGAGGATCACACCCCTCTCTTGACTGCTTAAGCGAAACCTCGTGATATGCGAATGGTAAGGTTCACTTGGTAGCGAGAGATCGAAGGGGAACGACCGACCTAAGTCATCTTCGAGCATTCGCGGGATGGCCAAGGCAGTCGCATCATGAACCAACGTCCTAACGAGCCTAGCGAGGTGTGGCGGCGAACAAGAAGAATCGGCGTCCTAATGAGCCTAACGAGGTATGGCGGCGATTGAGAAAAGCTGAGAATAATGCAAAGTGTAATCAATGATGTACATCTTTTACAAGCACTCGCCGGTTCAAAATTACAATCAAAAGTATAACTGCAAAAAGAGGAAATACAAAAAGCCCTTCTCACGGATCCACAGACTTCTCGCTTGAAGATCCGCCGCTCTCGTCAGAGTCTGGAACGAGGGCATCTTCTCGCGGCTCGACGTGGTCGTCCTCGGGAAAGGGAATGGGGATGTAGAGCTCGGGGACGACTTGACGAGCGGAAAGGCGTTCAGCCTCCGCCTTCAGGTATCCCGCTCGCCTCAGCACCTGCAGCGCATGCTTGACGGCATTTTGCGCGTTCTCTTGCATCAGCTGCTCCAACTCGTGGTGGGGGTAAAAATGACCCCCGCTCCCCGGGTCGAGTGCTGACGCACCAGCCTCTCGCAATCGCTGGACCTCGGCTTTAGCCAGACGGATCTCATCCTCAAGGCCGGCCACCCGAGCGCGGAGCATCTCGGCAACCGTGGTATCCTGAAGATAATAACAAGGGTTAGTAAGAATAAAGTCGTCAATCGGCAACAAGTCATTCGCGAGAAAGGCGAAAGCATACATACCTCTGCGACGGGGCGGTTGGCGAGAAGGGTCTCCGCAGCCGTTAGCTTGGTCCTAAGCTCCATCGCCTCAGTAGAAGCAACGGACCGGGACTCCTCCACCGCCGCCAGGTCCCGCGCCAGTTTGATGCTCCGGCGCGAAGACATGTGCGCGAGCTCGAGCGCCCGCAGCATGGCCCTGACACTCTCGTGGGCGAGAATCTGGGTCGTCTCGGCATCGTATACTTCGGCGTCTTCTCGGCCATAGAGGGCATACGCGATGGCGTAAGCCTCCCCGCTAGCAAGGTCGCTCTCTATCCACGACGGATGGAGGGTGGAGAGCGAGACCCGGTTCGCATTCCTGTCCCACTTGACCAAAGGAGCCCCCGAGGGGTCCAAGTACTTCTCGCCGCTGGGGAAGTTCCGATGGTCCCGGGGAAGTGGGGGGGGGGGGGGGGGGCGGCAACGATGGTCCCGCGCGAGGGGTGGTCTCTCCTGGCGCACTCGTCCCCAGTGCTTGGATCTGAGCACTCGCCGCGAGGGTCTCGCCCAGGACCCCCTTCCCCTTGGCGGAAGGGGGGTTTTTGGATTTCTTGGAGGTGGAAGGGGTCGGCGCCGCTGGCTTGCGCTTCTTCCCGCCAGGCTTGGAGGAAGAAGGTTCCTCCCGGCAGGCATCCGCGGCGGCCTGTGCGAGAGAGAGGGTAGATCCGGAAGGACGCGGCGGATGGAGAGGGAAATGGCGCACACCTGTACAATATAACGAACGGTTCTAGCGAATGATGTAAAAATTACAAAGCGAAAGCGAATGAAGTCTCGAACACTTACCCTCGCCCTGCGGAATAGGTGGAAGCGAGTTGACATTTCGCCGGAGATGGACGAGATCCATCCCATGCTCCAGGATGTATTGGTGGAGTTTGGCCTCGTGCCCCCCTAGGGTCGGGGGCGGAAGGTTGACTCCTCCTCCTGCACCGGCGCGAGGAGGGTGTTCCCTAGGTTCCCGCTTACGAAAATAAAGCGGCGAACCCAGTCATGGTTCTTGTTCGGGAGCCCGTAGTGCTTTAGGGGGCTCTGTCCCGAGAAGAAGGAGATACCATGGGTGCAGCGGAAGGTATAGAGCTTGCGGAAGACGGGCAGCGAGAACTCGATCCCCTCTTCTCGCAGGTAGCTCGTGTACCCGACCAGCATAGCGATGGAGTTGGGGTTGAGCTGGTCGGGCACGACCCCATAGTATCTGAAGGTCTGGCGGAGTTCCGGCCAGATCGGGAGGCGAAACCCCACCTCGAAGTGCTCTAGCGGGATTGCAAGAGCACAGGGCGAGATGGAATTCAGGCGCTCATCCGGCCTGGGCTTTCGCGCCTCGAAACCCGGCGGGACGTAGTCGGCGACGGCAGACAGGTAAGCCTCCTCAGAGAGGTCGCAGGAATCGAAGACGTGGTTGGCGAATGCGCTGGCGCACTTGGCTCTGCCTTCCGCATCGCCGCCCATTTTTGCGAATGAAGAAGAAAAGAGGAGCAGCAGACGAGGAAGAAGCGCGAGTGCTAGCGTAGGGAAGGAAAGCGGATGGTTAGGTATTTAATACGGTGGTTGAGAGACCTATTTATAGAGTAACTAACCGGCGTTTGGGCTTTCGAGACCTCGGGTGTGCGGATAGCCATCGCGCCCTCCCGACGCCTCAAAGCCCGAGCCGGTCCCTCTCGCCCATTAATGGCAAATGCCCTATGTCTATTCATTCCGTGGCTACGCAACGAAATAGGAAAAGCATCCGGCTAAAGGTTATCACTCGACAAAACCCAAGTAGAGTTATGATATACGAAAAATAAATAAAGAAGCATTCGCAAAGCATAGAAAAATTATTACAGATAAAAACAATGTTCAACATTCGCAGCACCAGGTAAGAAAAGAAAACAACAAGAGGGATGGACGTTGGGTAAATCAGATCTCCTCCCAGACCCACCGACCTCGCTTTCGCGACCCAGCTTCCGTGGGCGCTCGCGGGCGGTAGTGCGCGAGCATACTGGTGATTTCCTGGGAAGCAAGGTGGAGTTGGTCCCGGGCTCGCGCGGCATGCCTTGCGGGAGACAACTCCCCTCCTTCACCCCCCAGCCGCTCCACCGCCGCGAGAAGATGCGAGTGACTTCGTCGAAGGTCCTTCAGCTCCCGCGTGACTCCCAGCCGCACCTCATCCACCTGACCGGCGACGTTTCGCTGGATATGGATAAGCTTCCCCAGGACCTCCGAGATCCGATCCTTCAGGGCCGCGTGATCCGAGGAATCACCCAGGAAGTCAGCGAGATCCCCAGGGGAAGGGAGAGGTGAGAGCATTCCCTCTCCCCCTCGTAGTAGGAGTCGAAGGGGGAGGCTTCTCGATAGCCCGCGGAATCACAACTAGGATTAGCGGTGATAAAGTATGCGAGTGCAATAGAGGCGGGTGAGTGAACTGACCTGGGATGGGATCCGGGTGACCTGAAGGACGAGACGAATGCGGGTGCGTCCCAGACAGCCAGGCGGGGGGTAAGACCTTTCCCTTTCCTGGACGGTAAGGCTGTGAAGAAGGGGCCGGAGCCTCCGCACGGTCATCAGCACGGAGGTGTTGATCCAGCTCTCGCTCAGGGGAGACCCTTCGTTCATTCGCGGTGGCAGAAAGGTTCACCTGAGCAGGGGGACTGGGAGGAATGGAGTCCCGCAGCGGGACGCTAGTGTTGAGGGCTGCGAAAAGATAGTGGTTAGTAGCCGACAACATAAAAATGAGTAGCGAGAAGGTTCACAACTCACGAGATTGGGGTACAGTCTCTCCAGGAGGAGGCGGAGGAGCAAGATCCGAATCGGGAGGAGGTATCTCGTCCGCGGGAGGTGGCACCACCACACTGCTCAGAACGGCCCCATGGCCGTCCTCAGGTACCAAAGCCCCCTGCGAATGGTCGGAATAAATGCAGGGTAAGGGACAGGAACCATATGGAGACAAGAAGAATCCTCATACCAGCACCGCGGGGTCCGGAAGGGCATCCGCCAGCGTATCCGCCGGTGGAGCATCCGCCGGAGACTCCGAAGCAGTCTCACCTCTCTGACGATTCAGCCGAATCGTCTTGGCTCGACGCGAGACATAGGGGGCGCTCGGATCCCGTTTAGACATTAGCCAGAGAGCAAATTTGGATGCTCTGGGGGCAGTCGCAGCTTGGGCCGCAGCTAGGCGGTCGATCATCTCTCGCGAGAGGGGTTTCGCAGAAGGTTTGTGGAAAGACATTGGGAAGTGGAGGAACTCCGAGCCGAGGTGAGAGAGTGGTCCAGGAAAACCTGACATGAGGATATATATATAAGGTGGCGGTGGGACCCACGGAATCTCATGGATCCAGTCAGCAGGCACTCACCGAATACAGGGTTGGACTGTTCTTTACGATCGTAGGAACCGCTCGTAAAGAGCGGGGATTGTGTACAACCCGTATTCGCCGAGTGGGCCCCCCCAGCCAACTGGCGAAACCTGGGTCGTCCGGATCATTCGCCGGGTCACTCGCCCAGGCTAAGTGAGGTAAAAATGCCCTCAAGATGGTGGAGGTAAGCTATAGGAAAGAAGACGCTAGGCGAGTGGTGCCCTCACGGACCACTCGCCCAGAAATGAGAGCATTCGCCCAGCCAGGGGACCACTCGCCCAGAAGCGTGGGCATTCGCCCAGACAGGCGGGTGCCCAGCGAATGGTGCCCTCACGGACCATTCGCCCAAATGGGAGTGAGGGGAAAATGACCAGAATACCCCTGGTGGGCTGCAAATAGCCCCTCGGAACATCGGAGTTAGGCTATTAGCAGACCAATTTGGGGTGCGGTTAGTAAAATTAAAAGGCGGAGCCGGGCTATTTACAGACCAGCCTAGGAAATCTATAAATAGACCCTTAAGGGCACCTTGGAGGAGATCCGATTTTAGAGAATCCTCTCCTCTATGCTAGTTTTGGTTGGCAGCCAGTGCCCTCCAAGGTGCCCGGTTGAGCTTTGGTTTGGGAGGGGAAGCTCTCTAAGATCTTCCGGGTGTGTGGCGGGACCTCCTCGCTTCAGCCTTGGGTCTATTCCGTTTCCAGCATCCACCGTCAAGAGAGTCTAGTGAGGGAGAAATAAGCATCGGCTACACCCCCAGTGGGTCCGAACTCAAGAGACCAGTTGCTGGTTTCAACACCCGTGCCTATCACTCGTTCTGCTCTACTTGAAACGTATATTTGATAGATTATGCACCCAATAATTCGGTCTTATTTAGACAAGCTAAAGATGAAATTGTAACTAAAATAAATCGATTTGATTAAATTTTACTTTAGAATAAATACATGTAAATGTTATTATTGCTCATTTAATACCTTTCCACATTTTACTGAAAGTGTCGGAGTATTTCCGGTACGGGAGTGATGAATATTCACCCACCCACATTTTAATATTTAAATATTGAATTTGTCAGCCTTCGTACTTGTATTTTTAATTTATTTTAAATTTATTTTAAATTTATTTTAAATTTAATAATTTTTGAAATTAACTCCACTTTGGACGGTGAAGACTCCTCGACCAGGAGATAACCAAATTACGAGTATCTTTTTCAAAATTCAAAGTGAGAACTCAAAAAAAAAAAAAAAAAAAACTTTTGAAGAAGACACGTGTGTGTAAATCACGTCTAATGCTTCAATAGAATCTTTTGAAGCGCTTGACAACTCTGCGAGTTCGGCGAGTTTTGCTCAGGGCGTGGTCGAGATTTAGGCTCCGTTTGCATGACGGTGGCGGCCGTGAATGCGGTGCTAAAATCGTTATTTGTGAACGGGCGCCTAAAGAATTTCAATCATTTTTATGTTTAAGTGGATGAAGTTACTTAGGTGGGGGCGTTCATGACCGCCACCACTGTACCAAACGGAGCCTTACTCCCGTTCGTAGATTGTCAGTGCTCTATGTCAAATAACTCTATCAAATATTGGAGACGACTTTTCAGAAACTATGATTCTCTCCGTTTGGTTCGGCGGTGGTATGAACTGTTGTTTGTGAAGCCCGACCTCACCGAAGGAATTTGATCCATTTTTCTGCTCAAAACTAGTTTTCTTTTTTATGGCGGTGACGGCCATGAACGCGATAGTTATGAACCGTCGTTCGCCCGACCTCGCATAAGTAACTTCAAAATAGTTTTCTTTTCTTATTATCGGTCATCACCGCTGTCATGCCAAACATACATTCTATGATGGCGGCATTTTTGTCCAAACCGGAGGAAGCAAAAAACACTAAGCCAAACAGAACCTCAGTGGGTATTTCTCAACGGGAAAAGTGATTCACCTAACCTAATAGGTCTCCTTGCTGCCCTCCACAAAGGTAGGTACACATACGTGAGAGCCGCCATCATCAAATTAACCCTAGCAGTCCAGTCCATTGGATACCATTAGCATACAGCTGTCGCACATCCATCACAGTTGGGCGGAGAAAACTCGCCAAGCAAGTACACAACACCAAACGCCTAATTTCTCTCCGCTTCCTGCTCGCAGGCAGCACAATCTCACTCGCACTCTCACTTTCTCTCTCTACCGCTTCTTCGTCGTCACCACCACCCTACACTTATTAGCATCCCCTGTTCCCAAGCTCTCTCTGTCTCTCTCCCGTCCCCCTAAAAAGAACTCTCTCTCTCTCTCTCTCTCTCTCTCTCTCTCTCTCTCTCTTGCTCCCTCCCAGCCACTGCAGAATATATGAAGCAAAAAGGCAATGCTTTAGGCAATCTCTTCTTCTCTCTCTCCGTCAATAAAAAGGCGCCGGAGTAAGAAGAGATTCTCTTTCTACACCGGGGCTTTCTCCATCCGCGCATACTTCCAAAATCCACTAAAAAAGAAGAGATATTTCCTCCCTTCAACTTCTCCCCCTCCCCCTCTTTTAATTTCCACCACCAGACGATCGATGTCGCTCCAGCCACAGCTGCCGCCGGCTCCGCCGTCGTCGATGGTCTACCAGCCTTCCTACGCCTCCCACATTGGCCGCGGATCAATCGGACCGCTCATCGCCGTCCTCGCCGTCATCACCGTCTTCGGAATCCTCGCCGGCCTCGTCGGACGCCTCTGCTCCGGCCGGCGGATCGTCGGCCTCGGGCCGTACGACGTGGAAGGGTGGATCGAGAGGAAGTGCTCCTCCTGTATCGACGTCCGGATCGACCTCACCCCACCGCCTCCTCTCCATCTTCCAGACGATTCTCACCAGCGGAGCTCCGGCGACGGCGCAGCCTCCTCTTCCGGTGTCACGCCGGAGATAAAGCATTCGCCGCCGCTCCCGCCCTGAAATTCCGTTTTGTTTAAAAATTAATTTGTGAAGAAATGGAAGAAAGTATAGCCTCGATCTCCTCCTTATTCTTACTCTGAAAACAACTGCTCCCCTGTTTTGGTAGTGATTCTGTGCCTCTTTTCTCGCATTAAAAAAGGTCGGCCCTTTAAATTTATTTATTTTTCATGTTTCTGAAACCAGATCCAGCTCTGTTCTTCATCACTGAGCAGCAGAGGAGCCTGCATGTGACTTAAATCTCCAAACTTTAAAATAAAGTATAGAAATGGAGGCGTACGGCAGCACAAACTTTGGGTTAAATCAATTGAATTTTTCCTGATAAAAGGCGCAGGAGTTGTCTGCTTGGATGTATTCTCTCTGTCTTCTGATCTGATTCCCTTCCTTTCTCCTATTAATTATTATTAATATCAACTATGACGATGTTGATGTTGATGATGATGATGATGATGATATGATGGGATCGTCGTTCAGATTTGAAGTTTGAAAATACATTGACAGTGGGCGAGCCAATAAAATAATATAGGCACTCGATCTATACATAGAATATAATTAAAACATTCTCAAGATGGAGACAGAGGTAGAGAAAGAAGCTGGTCTGGATTTATAAAAAATTTATTTTTTTAGTAATCTCGATGAAAATTTTTAATTTTCAATGACTCATGAGATCATTGTTGTAGCAGCCAACGGTTATCATCATTTTGCGGTATATAAATATATTTCGAAGATGCGAATTAAAGCGATGTTGTGAACCGTTGTTTTTCAATATTAGTTGATGTTGTGGGGGGCAACGGTCTTCGTTTTTGAAAAACAGGTCGGTGAGAGCTTTGTGACTGAGTCCTGGATGGATGCCTGGTCCCCTGCGTCTCTCCCGATCCCGCCTTCTCTCTGCATCGGCGCACACCTCTGGTTCATGTGATTCCCCCGTTCATCAGCGTCTTCCGTTGTTTGTTCTCCCTGTTGAATTTTTGGGTCTGCTACCGATCAAGAGAACCACCAATGGACAAAGAAGGTTTATATTCCAACTAGGCAACCAATTACAAATAAACACGGCTGAATACAAGTTGCATCCAACTTGAATCACAACAGCCAATAGAAGGTAAGACAAGGTCACGGACAAGGTCCTCTTCTTCTTCCGAGCACACCAGGATGGTGATACTCGCTCCTCGCTGTCGCCGGGCGATATCGACTGTCGCCTGGGCGATATCTCGGATCCTCGCAAGCTCGCTGCTCGCCTCCAGATACTCGCAAGCTCGCTGCTCGCACTCCAGGATACTCGCACGCTTGTCGCGCGCGCTTCCTCTCCTTCTCGTTGTCGCCTGGGCGATATCCACTGTCGCCGGGGCGATATCTCCTCTACTCGCTACTCGCTCAAGGGAGCTCGCCGAACTCGCTCCAAGTCCGATGCTCGCCTGCTGTTGAAACCGAAATCTTGAGGACAAGACTTGGTCTCTGTGGAGTTCGGGGTCCCTAAGAAGGGGTGGTCTCACACCTACTTCCCTCGAGCCAACTCTCTAGGCAAGAGCACTTAGATTTGGAAACGGACCAAGGGCTTAGTGGGGAGGTCCCGCCACATACCCGGAAGTCCCCTTGGAACTTCCCCTCCCAAGCCACTACTAAGCTTGGGCACCACTGGAGCCTCTCCTCACCCTCTCTAGAGAGACTTGCTGAGGAGGGAGAGAGAGGAGAGAGCTAGCTAAGAATGAGATCCTCAAAATGGTGCCCCCTTGGTCCTATTTATAGGTTTTTCGGGTTTGGACTGCGAATAGCCAAAACTGGACTGCAAATAGCCAAATCCCGTTGTTCTGAAGCGCTAAACGCAGACCGCTGGACTGCGAATAGCCAAAACTGGACTGCAAATAGCCAAATCCCGCTGTTCTGAAGCGCTAAACGCAGACCGCTGGACTGCGAATAGCCAAATTTGGACTGCGAATAGCCAAAACGGGACGAGAAAGGACCTCCCTTGGGCGAAGGGGGTACCTTACGGGGCTCGACGAGCTCCCTTACTGGGCGAGGGCGAGAGGGGGGCACCTGCCCCTCATCCTCTCGCCCCTAGCTGGGCGAGGGCGAGAAGGGGGGGGGGGGGGGGGGGGGGGGGGGGGGCACCCGCCCCTCCCTTCTCGCTTCTAACTTGGCGAGGGCGAGAGGGGGGGCACCCGCCCCTCCCCTCTCGCCTAACTTGGCGAGGGCGAGAGGGGGGGCACCCGCCCCTCCCCTCTCGCCTCTAACTTGGCGAGGGCGAGAGGGGGGGCACCCGCCCCTCCCCTCTCGCCTAACTTGGCGAGGGCGAGAGGGGGGGCACCCGCCCCTCCCCTCTCGCCTAACTTGGCGAGGGCGAGAGGGGGGGCACCCGCCCCTCCCCTCTCGCCTCTAACTTGGCGAGGGCGAGAGGGGGGGCACCCGCCCCTCCCCTCTCGCCTCTAACTTGGCGAGGGCGAGAGGGGGGGCACCCGCCCCTCCCCTCTCGCCTAACTTGGCGAGGGCGAGAGGGGGGGCACCCGCCCCTCCCCTCTCGCCTCTAACTCCTCCTCTGGTGAGAGCTACGGGGGTTCGCCGGGCGATACCCAAAAGTCTTAAGACCCCTTGGGTCTAGTCGACACGTCTCGACGGCCCTCCATGCTGGGCCTCACTCGATGGATATGGGGGTTGTACACAATCCCCGCTCTTTGCGAGGTTGGTACAACCTCGGAAAGAAAAAGTCCAAGCCCAAATATCCATCGAGGGGGGGGGGGGGGGGGCAGAACCTTGCTCCCGAGGATCATTCGACTCACCCAGCTAGTGGGAGCCTGGAGTGAGGAGGACATCTCGGTGTTGAACTCACCCATCGAGGATCATTCGACCCACCCAGCTAGTGAGAGCCTGGAGTGAGGAGGACATCTCGGTGTTGAACTTACCCATCCGAGGATCATTCGACCCACCCAGCTAGTGAGAGCCTGGAGTGAGGAGGACATCTCGATGGTAAGCCCTTCCTTCCGAGGATCATTCGACCCACCCTGCTAGTGAGAGCCTGGAGTGAGGAGGACATCTCGGCGTTGAACTTACCCATCCGAGGATCATTCGACCCACCCAGCTAGTGAGAGCCTGGAGTGAGGAGGACATCTCGATGGTAAGCCCTTCCTTCCGAGGATCATTCGACCCACCCAGCTAGTGAGAGCCTGGAGTGAGGAGGACATCTCGATGGTAAGCCCTTCCTTCCGAGGATCATTCGACCCACCCAGCTAGTGAGAGCCTGGAGTGAGGAGGACATCTCGGTGGTAAGCCCTTCCTTCCGAGGATCATTCGACCCACCCAGCTAGTGAGAGCCTGGAGTGAGGAGGACATCTCGGTGTTGAACTTACCCATCCGAGGATCATTCGACCCACCCAGCTAGTGAGAGCCTGGAGTGAGGAGGACATCTCGATGGTAAGCCCTTCCTTCCGAGGATCATTCGACCCACCCAGCTAGTGAGAGCCTGGAGTGAGGAGGACATCTCGGCGTTGAACTTACCCATCCGAGGATCATTCGACCCACCCCGCTAGTGAGAGCCTGGAGTGGGGAGGACATCTCGATGGTAAGCCTTTCCTTCCGAGGATCATTCGACCCACCCAGCTAGTGAGAGCCTGGAGTGAGGAGGACATCTCGGCGTTGAACTTACCCATCCGAGGATCATTCGACCCACCCAGCTAGTGAGAGCCTGGAGTGAGGAGGACATCTCGATGGTAAGCCCTTCCTTCCGAGGATCATTCGACCCACCCAGCTAGTGAGAGCCTGGAGTGAGGAGGACATCTCGGCGTTGAACTTACCCATCCGAGGATCATTCGACCCACCCAGCTAGCGAGAGCCTGGAGTGAGGAGGACATCTCGGCGTTGAACTTACTCATCCGAGGATCATTCGACCCACCCAGCTAGTGAGAGCCTGGAGTGAGGAGGACATCTCGGCGTTGAACTTACCCATCCGAGGATCATTCGACCCACCCAGCTAGTGAGAGCCTGGAGTGAGGAGGACATCTCGATGGTAAGCCTTTCCTTCCGAGGATCATTCGACCCACCCAGCTAGTGAGAGCCTGGAGTGAGGAGGACATCTCGGCGTTGAACTTACCCATCCGAGGATCATTCGACCCACCCAGCTAGTGAGAGCCTGGAGTGAGGAGGACATCTCGATGGTAAGCCTTTCCTTCCGAGGATCATTCGACCCACCCAGCTAGTGAGAGTCTGGAGTGAGGAGGACATCTCGGCGTTGAACTTACTCATCCGAGGATCATTCGACCCACCCAGCTAGCGAGAGCCTGGAGTGAGGAGGACATCTCGGCGTTGAACCTACTAATCATATAAGCAAAGTAACTTCATCCATCTAATGGGGGGATTTCCCTTGTCAAAAACCTCCTGGCCCAACCAGTGAGGGGTAGAGCTTGTTACAAAGGAAAACCACAAAAAACAGAAAACAAAAAATAAACACATCATGCCCCCCCATGGTACTCGCCTCTCCGGCTGCTCGCGCGAGATGATCATTCCTCTGCTTCTCCTGCCACTCCCATCTGGCTCATGCTCTCCATGATCTTCTCCATCTCCTCCGCCCCTGCTTGCCAAGAGATGCTGTTGACGGCTGTGACGTAGCAGTGCCTCGCCATCCTGGGGTCTCCGCGGATCCTGACTTGGATTCCTCCAGCGTTGAGCTTGAGGCATTGGTGGAAGGATGATGGTACGCATCGGAAGGCGTTGATGAGGGGTCTTCCGAAGATGGCATTGTAACTGCTAGGAGCGTCAACTATGACGAACCGACAGTTCCTTGAGCCTCCCCCCATCGTCACTTGGAGTCCAACTCCACCCTCCACCTCTTTCCTTTCTCCGGAGAATCCGAACAAGGGCCCATCTGAGGCCAGCACCCTCCTTGGCTCCACCTTCAACTCGTCAAATGCCTTCTTGAAAATGACGTTGACAGAGCTCCCGTTGTCAACGAGGATCCGAGAGACAGTGTAACCTTCGATGGCTGTCTGAATGACTAGCGCATCACAGAATGGATCCTCGTTATCTGGCATGTCCTTGCTTGAGAAAGTGATTTTCTCCTCGGGAGGTGGGTCCTGTGACGTTGAAGCGACGCTGCGTCGATATACGGCGTGGAGGCTTGCCTTACGGGTGGCCTCGATCCCTACCCCCCCGTGGATCACCGCGACCCGTCCTTTGGCTCCTATGTCAGTTCGGTCCTCGCAGATGTCGTCGTCCACTACTGCTCCAGGTGGAACTTCTTCAATCCGCACCGGCGGCTGCTGTTGTGCCTGACCTCTCGCCTCTCTCACCTCCAAGAATTCCGGGCAGGTGGTTGTTGCATGCCCCTCTGCTTGGTGGTAGTCGCAATACGGCACCACCCTTCCCCCCCTTCTCCTACGGGCTGGGATGTCTCTTGCTTCCACTCCTCCTCCTCTTCGAATCGCCATAGCTTGAGCGGGTGGGGGTAGGAGCTGCCTAGGGGCCTGCCTCCAAGGAGGAGGGTTGGGCCTCCCTTGGCCTCCGTAGAAGTTTCCCCCTCCTTGGGCGAGACCCCTCCCTTGCTCCTGACCCCCCTGAGGTCCCTGGTACCCTTGACCCCTCTGCTCTTCCCTCCTCCTTCCTTCCTGCTGCCTGAGGCCACCTTGCTCTCTTGGCTCGACCTCCACTAGCTTTGCCAACTTCTTTGCCAGCCCCGGGTTCGCCGCCTCAGTGGCTATCTCCTTTGCAGCTTTTTCCATCAGGTCCTCAAAGGACAGGGGAGGCTTCCTAGTTAGGCGCATTTTGAAGAGGCTCTCTCGTAGCCCCACGGTGAAAGCCATCTGGAGGGCATACCCTGGCACCTCCTGGATGTTCTGGATCTCCTCCTGGAATCTGTCCATGTACTGGGCCAACGTCTCCTCGTGCCTCTGCTTGACCAGGAAAATGGACTCAGCATTCTTCTTTCTCTTCTTGGATGTGGAGAAGCGTAGCTGGAAGCTTCGGCTCAAGTCATCAAAGCTGTAAATGGAGCCAACCGGGAGCTGGTGGAACCAGTCCCTAGCTTTGTCCCTCAGGGTGGTGGCGAAGAGACGACACTTGAACGCGTCCGTCATGGGCCTGATGGAGACGGTATCCTCGAACCACTGTAGGTGCTGGACGGGATCATCCTTCACGGTATAGAAAGTCATGTTGGGCTCCTTGAAGCCTTCCGGGATGGGAGCTGAGATGATCAGCTCGCTAAAGGGTGACCCCCCACTCGCCGGCTTCGCGAACTCCGCTCGCGCGACTCCTGCTCCGAGCGAGACCCCACTCGCCGGGCTGGGAAAAAGCACTCGCCCGGCGAGGTCTCGTTCGCCACTCTCGGTCACTGGCTCCTTGCCTGGCCGACCCCCTGGGGCGACCTCTCCTGACCCCCCCTGGGCGAGCACTCCTTGCGACCCAGAAGGCGGTGTCTGGGGGGAGGGAGCCGAGCAGTCACCTCCCCTGGAGATGCCTTGGAGTAGCTCCATGATTCCCTTGATGGCCGTCATGAACTCTCCCCTTCCTACCACCTCACTTGGGATGTGAGACCCCTCATCGTCTCCTCCTCCGAGGTCTCCTGCCATGAGATTTGGCTCAAGAACTTCTGTGATGACCACTCTCCACGCTCACCGCACCAAAATGTTGAAACCGAAATCTTGAGGACAAGACTTGGTCTCTGTGGAGTTCGGGGTCCCTAAGAAGGGGTGGTCTCACACCTACTTCCCTCGAGCCAACTCTCTAGGCAAGAGCACTTAGATTTGGAAACGGACCAAGGGCTTAGTGGGGAGGTCCCGCCACATACCCGGAAGTCCCCTTGGAACTTCCCCTCCCAAGCCACTACTAAGCTTGGGCACCACTGGAGCCTCTCCTCACCCTCTCTAGAGAGACTTGCTGAGGAGGGAGAGAGAGGAGAGAGCTAGCTAAGAATGAGATCCTCAAAATGGTGCCCCCTTGGTCCTATTTATAGGTTTTTCGGGTTTGGACTACGAATAGCCAAAACTGGACTGCAAATAGCCAAATCCCGCTGTTCTGAAGCGCTAAACGCAGACCGCTGGACTGCGAATAGCCAAAACTGGACTGCAAATAGCCAAATTCCGCTGTTCTGAAGCGCTAAACGCAGACCGCTGGACTGCGAATAGCCAAATTTGGACTGCGAATAGCCAAAACGGGACGAGAAGGGACCTCCCTTGGGCGAAGGGGGTACCTTACGGGGCTCGGCGAGCTCCCTTACTGGGCGAGGGCGAGAGGGGGGCACCTGCCCCTCATTCTCTCGCCCCTAGCTGGGCGAGGGCGAGAAGGGGGGGGGGGGGGGGGGGGGGGGGGGGGGCACCCGCCCCTCCCTTCTCGCTTCTAACTTGGCGAGGGCGAGAGGGGGGGCACCCGCCCCTCCCCTCTCGCTTAACTTGGCGAGGGCGAGAGGGGGGGCACCCGCCCCTCCCCTCTCGCCTCTAACTTGGCGAGGGCGAGAGGGGGGGCACCCGCTGCTCCCCTCTCGCCTCTAACTTGGCGAGGGCGAGAGGGGGGGCACCCGCCCCTCCCCTCTCGCCTAACTTGGCGAGGGCGAGAGGGGGGGGCACCCGCCCCTCCCCTCTCGCCTAACTTGGCGAGGGCGAGAGGGGGGGCACCCGCCCCTCCCCTCTCGCCTAACTTGGCGAGGGCGAGAGGGGGGGCACCCGCCCCTCCCCTCTCGCCTAACTTGGCGAGGGCGAGAGGGGGGGGCACCCGCCCCTCCCCTCTCGCCTCTAACTTGGCGAGGGCGAGAGGGGGGCACCCGCCCCTCCCCTCTCGCCTCTAACTTGGCGAGGGCGAGAGGGGGGGCACCCGCCCCTCCCCTCTCGCCTAACTTGGCGAGGGCGAGAGGGGGGGGGGGGGGGGCACCCGCCCCTCCCCTCTCGCCTCTAACTCCTCCTCTGGTGAGAGCTACGGGGGTTCGCCGGGCGATACCCAAAAGTCTTAAGACCCCTTGGGTCTAGTCGACACGTCTCGACGGCCCTCCATACTGGGCCTCACTCGATGGATATGGGGGTTGTACACCTGCCAAACTTACTCCAAGTCCGATGCTCGCCGGGTAACACTCTGGTATCTCTAACTCGTTCAGAGTTGATGATACTCGCCACTTCTGAAGCCTCTACTCGCCACTTTCAGAAATAGTTACTCTTTAGGGGGGGGTGCCCCTCTATTTATAGGCAAATGCCTACTCAGCGGCGAGTATGATACTCGCCAGCTGTCGCCTGGGCGACAGCTCACTTCACAAACTCTAACACTCCCCCTTAAAGTGAGCTCCGGGAACAACTCCAAGCAACGAGCGAAGCCTCCGGAACGGCCCCGCAGATAGGGGCTTTGTGAATATGTCCGCAAGGTTGTCTTCGCTCCGCACATGCTCCACAGTGATCAAGCCACCCAGCACCTTCTCTCTGATGAAGTGATGCTCGATCTCAATGTGCTTGGTTCTTGCATGACACACTGGATTGGTTACCAGTTTCAATGCACTCTCATTGTCCCCGCGAAGCACAGTAGGTCCGCTGACCTCCTCATCCACATCCTCCACTAGTCTCCTTAGCCAGACACACTCCTGAGCTGCTAAGGACGACGTCTTTTACTCGGCCTCCGTGGTAGAAAGGGAAATGGAGTCCTGCTTCTTGCTACACCACGAGATAGCAGCTGCTCCACACAAGAACACATACCCTGACGTCGACTTGCGATCATCAGCGTCACCTCCATAGTCTGCATCCGTTGTACCCGTGCAGCTTGAAGTCAGACTTCTCTTTATAGGACAACCCCATCTCAAGGGTGCCCTTCACGTACTTCAGAATCCCCTTGTCTGCCTCCAGATGAGGCTTCCGCGGCTCCTGCATATACCGACTAACTCGGACGACAGCAAAGGCGATGTCCGACCTTGTGATAGTCAAGTATATAAGACTCCCCACCAGTGCCCGAAAGATCTTCGGATCAGGAAGAATCCTCCCTTCTTCCTTCCGAAGCTTCAGCCCCGCCTCCAGAGGCACGGAACTGCTCTTCCCTTCTTTCATGCCGAATCTTTCGACGATCCTCTCGGCATACGCCCTCTGGGAAACATCCAGCCAGCCTCTTCTCTTCTCTACTTGGAGGCCAAGGAAATGGTGCAGTTCACCAAGATCCTTCATCTCGAAGCATATGGAAAGCTGCTCTCTCAGCGCCGCGACCTCCTCAGGGTTGTTCCCTATCACGATCATGTCGTCGACGTATAGCAGCACTAGCACGTGAAGACCTCCATCCTTCTTCACGAACATGCTGGAGTCTGAATCTGAGACATCGTAGCCGCAGAACTGCAGGTACTCCGCAATCTTTCCATACCAGGCTCTCGGCGCCTGTTTCAACCCATAGAGGGCCTTCTTCAGCTTGCAGACGTGACGCGGCTGAGACTTGGACACGTATCCAGGTGGTTGCACCATGAATATGTCCTTGTCGATCTCCCCATATAGGAATGCGTTCTTCACGTCCACCTGTCATAGCTTCCACCCTCTGCACGCTGCTAGGGCAATGATCGTCCTCACCGACGTCATCTTCGCTACGGGACTGAAGGTCTCCTCGTAGTCCTCTCCATAGGTCTGTGAGAAGCCTCGAGCGACAAGCCTCGCCTTGTACCGCTCCACTTCTCCATCAGCCCTCTTCTTCACCTTGTACACCCACTTGCAGGTGACAGGTTTGATGCCCTCCACCATGGGAACCAGGTCCCATGTCTCGTTCTTCTTTAGGGCTTCCATCTCCTCGATCATGGCCTCGTCCCACTCCTTGATGCCAGCTGCATCCTCAAAGCAGGCAGGTTCCCTCTCATCGAGTGGTCCTGCGAAGAAGCAGGAAACCAGACTCACGAAGTTCCCCTCCTTATAACGAGCAGGCGGGACGATCGTCCTCTTCAACCTCCTCAAGGCTTGGCCACTATCTACCACTCCGGTAGACTCCTCTGCTTGAGCTCCTCTCTGAGCTCCTCTCTGAACTCCTCCTGAAGCGGTGCTCTCCCTGCTTCTTGAGTTCGTAGCTCCCCCTGAGCCAGAAGCTCCTCCTGAGCCAGATGCTCCTCCTGAGGCAGATGGCAATGGAGCACTTGGAGATAACTCCAACTCCACAGTAGGGTCCTCAGTGACCCACTCCTCTTCCCTGCTAGCTTCTCCACTTTCCGGCAGCTCCACAGAAGAGACTCCCTGGTATGAGACCAGTTCGTCAAACACAACGTCGCGCGAGATGACGAACATGTGAGTCTGCGGATCCATGCACTTCCACCCCTTCTTCCGCTCATCGTAGCCGATGAAGATACACTTCCTCGCCTTCGGCTCCAACTTTGTTCTCTGAGCATCCGGGACGTGCACGAAGCAGGTAGAACCGAACACCTTCATGTGACCCACATTGGGCTTCTCCCCGAACATGAGCTGGTGTGGAGACACCATCCTGTTAGGACTCAGAGGTAGCCTGTTGATCACATGAGTAGCACATGCCATTCCCTCCGCCCATAAGGCCTTGGAAATGCTCTTGGCATGTAGCCAACTCCTGGTAGTCTCCACCAGATGGCGGATCTTCCTCTCTGCCACCCCATTCTGCTGAGGGGTGTGAGCGCAAGAGAGCTCCCGCCGAATGCCGAACCTCCTGCAGAAAGAAGCAAACTCATTGGAGGTAAACTCCCCTCCATTGTCGCTCCTCAGCTTCTTGACTCTGCGGTTCAGCCTCCCCTCCACAAGTTCCTTCCACTCGAGGAACTTGTTGAAAACTTCTGATTTCTCTCTCAGAAAGTATACCCACGTATAGCGGGTATAGTCATCTACCAGAACCAGCGCATACTTATTGCCTCCATAAGTACGGGTGACGCACGGCCCCATCACGTCAGCATGTACGCACTCAAGAGATGCCTTACACCTGGTCTCCGACTTGTCAAATGGAAGTCGATGTGACTTTCCATATTGGCATCCTTCGCATACATGGCCGTCGCCGCAGGATGAGAGATGAGGTAGGCCACTCACTAGGCCCTTTGCTGCCATCATCTTCAGCTTGTCCATCCCCACATGACCCAACCTCTCATGCTAGATCACAGCGCTGTCGTTCGTCTTCAGCTTGTCCACGTAGGCACTTGCAGACAGAACATACAAGTCCTTCACCCTTCTCCCGGTGAGCGTGACGTCAGCATCGACAGACGAAAGGTTCTTCAGGAACTTCACCTCCTTCGGTCCAAACAACACGTGGTATCCTACATCCACTGCATTCGCAACCGAGAAGAGGTTCTTCTTCATGCCAGGCACGTGATACACACTCTTCAGTGTCACTGGCTTCTCTCTACTCCCAAGGGACACCTTCCCTTCTCGCTCCACGGGATGTACCGTATCATCCGTAGTGATGATAGCATCCGTTCCTTCATATGCTGTCGAGGAGGCAAACTTTGACATATCTCCTGTGAGATGATGCCCGCAACCGGAATCCACTATCCAGTCGTCCTCGAGGTTGATGGAGGCTAAGACATCGACTGACGTTGCCGTCATCTCTGCCAGGAAACAATTGTCCCCCCTCTCACCGCCCTGGTGACCTCCACCTCTTCCTCCACCTCTCTGGTGATCTCCCTCCTTGTTAGCAGCATGGCCGGCCCTCAGATTGGACCGGCAATCCTTTGCCATGTGCCCGTACTTCTTACAGGCAAAGCAAAGGTATCTCCCCTTCTCGTCGCGGGCAGGAAGGAACTTCCCCCCATCTCCCTGAGAGGACGTTGAAGGTCCCTCTCCGGAGTTCTTCTTTCTCTTGTCCCATGATCTCTTCTTTCCTGAGAACAACGCCTCACCATCTCCTCCTGAGATGGATACTCCTGCCATCTGCTTCGCCAAGCTCTCCTGTGACGATAGCAGGTTCTCTAGCTCCAGAAGGGAGGGCTGAATAGCCCATCCTTGCACGGAAGTAACGAAGGGGACATAATCCTTCCTCAAGCCTCGGAGTATGTGCCGCTTCAACTTCGCCTCTGAGATTGGCTCGTCAGGATCCAAGGCCGAGATCTCCCCACATAGGTTCTTCACCTTCAGGAAGAAGGTGGATATCGCCATCTCGCCTTGAGTCGACTTCGCCAACTCATTCTCCAGGAATTGTAGCCGCACCACATTCTTCTTGTTGAATAACCCATCGAGGGCTATCCAGATCGCAGACGCTGACTTGCAACCAATGATGTGGTCGAACAAGTCAGGTGATATGGCTCTCTTCAAGGTGAACTCCGCCTTGGCGTTGGTCTTCCTCCACGCTCTCACAGCGGGACCATTATCACCGGCAGCTACTACTTCCTCTTGCTCCCCACCACCAACAACCTCCCAGAGATCCTCTCCAAGAAGGTAGCTCTCCATACAAGACATCCACTTCTTGTAGTTGATTTGAGTAAGCAGCTCGATTCCTAGTCCTCTCGCATAACCTCCTCCGTCGTCCATCTTGGAAGACAACCTTGAACTTCGATAGCACGCGCTGCTTCAGCAACCTACCTCTGATACCATGTTGAATTTTTGGGTCTGCTACCGATCAAGAGAACCACCAATGGACAAGAAGGTTTATATTCCAACTAGGCAACCAATTACAAATAAACACGGCTGAATACAAGTTGCATCCAACTTGAATCACAACAGCCAATAGGAGGTAAGACAAGGTCACGGACAAGGTCCTCTTCTTCTTCCGAGCACACCAGGATGGTGATACTCGCTCCTCGCTGTCGCCGGGCGATATCGACTGTCGCCTGGGCGATATCTCGGATCCTCGCAAGCTCGCTGCTCGCCTCCAAATACTCGCAAGCTCGCTGCTCGCACTCCAGGATACTCGCACGCTTGTCGCGCGCGCTTCCTCTCCTTCTCGCTGTCGCCTGGGCGATATCCACTGTCGCCGGGGCGATATCTCCTCTACTCGCTACTCGCTCAAGGGAGCTCGCCGAACTCGCTCCAAGTCCGATGCTCGCCTGCCGAACTTACTCCAAGTCCGATGCTCGCCGGGTAACACTCTGGTATCTCTAACTCGCTCAGAGTTGATGATACTCGTCACTTCTGAAGCCTCTATCGCCACTTTCAGAAATAGTTACTCTTTAGGGGGGGTGCCCCTCTATTTATAGGCAAATGCCTACTCGGCGGCGAGTATGATACTCGCCAGCTGTCGCTGGGCGACATCCACTGTCGCCTGGGCGACAGCTCATTTCACAAACTCTAACACTCCCTGCATCGGCGTCTTCCCTCTCGCTGAGGTATACCCATTCTCACAGAACTGGTTTTGTCAATTTTTTTCGTTTTGTGTGATAAAATATTAAGAGTAATGGAGATAACGGAGAATGTTTGTGAGCCCCCATCCTCACACAGAACTGTGAATACTCCCCCTTCAATATCAAAAGTGATTTTAAAGTGATTTCTGAGATGTTGATTTGTTATCTCTAGTGATTTTAACTGTAAGAATTTCACTTTATATTTTAGATGAGTGTGTGTGTGTTTGTTTATTTTTATTGTGTGTGTATGTAGTTGTGTATTTTTATTGTGTATCTGTATATTTGTGTGTTTGTGTTTTTTTATTGTGTATGTATGTAGGTGTGTGTGTGGGTATGTGTGTTTGTGTTACTTTGTATGTGTATGTGTAGTTGTGTATATGTGTATTGTGTGTGTATTGTTTGTGTTTGTGTATTATTTGTTGTGTGTATGTGTGTGTGTGTTTGTGTGTGTATGTGTGTGTGTGTTTGTGTGTGTTTGTGTGTCATTGTGTATAATTTTGATTTCAGTGAGTGCAAGCAGGGGGGTCGAGATGATGGAGTGGTCACACAAGGGAGGAAAGATACATGCTCTGACACTGCAGGTGGTGTAAATGAGATGATCACATTGCGCGATATTATAACAGATCAGTTGTATGAATCTAGATCGTAGACCGAGATGTCCGGGGTAACTGATTCAAGTAAACATTATTTTGTGTTTGATATTATATTATGGAAAAAACATGTTTTTTTCATATATGTTTTCCAGAATCAACATTTTTCCTATCAGCAGCTTTCCATCAGCAACTTTCTATCAGCAACAGCCCAACCAAACAGAGCCTAAGGTCATGTGCTCTCTCACATATTCTCACATGCATGAAATATATTCATATACTCTCACATACACTTAGTACAACTCTATTGTTGAAATCAGTAAAATTCTAGCTTCAAATGTTCGAACGTGTGGGTGAACAAATTAAGGCTACTAATTTAGTGGTCGCTGGATGAGACACGACGAGAAGAGACTAGAGAACAGAAACAACAGCTCTGTTGCAAACAGTCAATGAGTGAATTAGTAAGTGACACAAGAACTTTTAATGTGGAAAATCCGGAAAGGGTGAAAAACCACGCGGCCGGAGCTGTGCCGGCCAACTTCCACTATCTTCTGGGGAATTACAATTAGAGATTGGGAACTCGAGCGCGACATGTCGCTGCTCGTTACAATGATAGAGAGAGAACTCTGAAGGTGACAGACCACCTCTCGGAAAACTAAGTACTTCTTCTGAGAACAGTAGTGAGAACAAAAGTGAGAATGCTGAGTCGTCTTTCGCGACCTTCGAAGGCTCGAAGGAGATCTTCGAAGATTCGAAAGAGATCTTCGAGAGTCGAAGGAGATCTTCAAGCGCCGAAGGAGAATTCCAAAGAAATCTTCAAAAGAGCTCTCTCGGACGAAGAAGGCAATGTGTCTTGAAATGAAGGCTCTGGACTTCTTTTATAGCTTTGGCCAGGGGTAGCCCGGTAATTTCGCCGTTGTAACCATCGTAACCACCTAACGGGCGAATCACGTCTTTCGATTCAGAGTACACATATCGTCATTTTTCGTAAATGACCGTCTCGCCCTTCGGGCAACTCGGGCAGTTCGGGCAGCTTCGTTGGCGGTGATGAAGGCGACAAACGGGTCCTGTAATTTGAGAAATTAGGAAACGTTAACTGCGTGCGTGTCAGGAACGTGAAAACGTTCTGAGCACGTGAGGAAGTGTTCTGAGCGCGCAACGAACACGAGAGTGGTCTGAGCGCGGAGTGAACACGGAAGCGTTCTGAGCGTGCGAGTAGGCGTTTTGAGCGCACAACGAACACGTGAGCGTTCCGAGCGCGTGGCGAACGAGGAAATGAGAAGTCGCGCCCCCAAAGGGGAATTGGGCTCCGACCACACCCGACTAGGGTGTCATTTCGATCGGATCCTCTGTGAGACCCCCTGCGGAAGGGGGGAGGCTTAGCCGCACCCCGTCGCGGGGTGGGGTGGGGGGGGGGGGGGAGTGGCCGCACCCCACATGGGGTGCAGCTTGGCCGCACCCCAGTGATGGTGTTGCGGTTAGGCTGCGCTCCGCCGAGGTGGGGGTGCGGTCTTAGTTGCGCCTGGCGCCGTCGGAGTGTGAACTGCTCATGTCGGATTTTTCCACTCTCGCGATCATGGGTTGGACTTTGACTCCACTAACTCCACTTTCCCTTAGTGGAGCTTTCTCTAAACGCACCCCATGACTCTTATAAATCCATGGATGAACATCATCTCTACGGATGCACATCAAGCTCTGAACTGCCTACAAACAAGACTCATGTGCTGCAACAAGGATGTCCCGCCACACACCCCGAAGTCTATAAGAACTTTCCCTCATAAGCCAATGTTGAGCTCAGCACAAGAGAGACATGTACAACCCGTATTCGCCGAGTGGGCCCCTCAAGCCAACTGGCGAGACCTGGGTCAGTCAGATCATTCGCCCCGGCTAGGAGGTGGAAGTACCCCCGGGTTGGTGGGGATAAGCTGCGGAAGAGAAGGACCCGGGCGAGTGGTGCCCTCACGAACCACTCGCCCGGAAGGGTGGGCATTCGCCCAGCTAAGCGGGTGCCCAACGAGTGGTGCCCTCACGGACCACTCGCCCAAGATGAATTGAGGAGGAAATGACCACCATGCCCCTTGTGGGCTGCAAATAGCCCCTCGGAGCAGCGGAGTTAGGCTATTAGCAGACCAATTTGGGGTGCGGTTAGTAAAACTAAAAGGCGGATTCATGCTATTTGCAGACCAGCCTAGAAAAATCTATAAATAGACCCTTAAGGGCACCTTGGAGGAGATCCGATTTTAGAGAATCCTCTCCTCTAGGCAAGTTTTGGTTGGCAGCCAGTGCCCTCCAAGGTGCCCGGTTGAGCTTTGGTTTGGGAGGGGAAGCTCTCTAAGATCTTCCGGGTGTGTGGCGGGACCTCCTCGCTTCAGCCTTGGGTCTATTCCTATTCTCACATCCACCATCAAGAGAGTCTAGTGAGGGAGAAATAAGCATCGGCTACACCCCCAGTGGGTCCGAACTCAAGAGGCCTGTTGCAGGTTTCAACATTTTTGGTGTGGTGAGCGTGGACCGTAGCCGGTGAAGGAAAATCTTGAATTAGGTTCGATGACAGGAGATGGGGGGAATGGTTCTGACTCAGGTCACTCGCAGCCACCCGCGACAGGGGAGTGGCTGGAAATGTTTGAGAAGTTCAAGCGAGAGGTCCTGCAGACAGTTCTCGCAGCAAGGAGCAAGTGCGAGACCCCGGCAGTCCCCGTGGTCCCACCCCCGCAGATCGGCGAGAACGCACCGGGGCAGCGGCCGGGGAAGGAGGTGCCAGCAGAAGGAAGTGCGCGAGATCTCCCAGGGCGGCAGCTGTTCAGCAGTCCGGCGAGTGCTGAGGTGTGCGAGTTGGGTCCGCGCGAGAAGTCCATTCGCCGAGCAGGGGAAGGGAGCCCCTTTTGCGAGATGATCCTCTCGGCCCCAGTGCCAGAGGGGTTTCGTGGGCCGGAGATGTCCTACTACACCGGCAAGGAGGATCCAGTCGTGCACCTGCAGTGGTTTGAGGATATGACCTCAATCCTTCCCATGTCGGATGCTTTTCAATGCCGACTCTTCGCGACCACCCTGAAAGAGAAAGCAAGGGACTGGTTCCACCAGCTTTCCGCAGGTTCCATCTACACGTTCGATGATCTGCGCCGAGGCTTTCGGCTACGCTTCTCGACGTCAAAAAAGAGGAAGAATGATGCGGAGGCTCTCTTCAAGATCAGGCAGAGGGAGGGAGAGTCCCTGGGACATTACATGGATAGATTCCAGGAGGAGATACACCTTGTGCAGGAGGTGCCGGGATTCGCCCTCAAGATGGCGTTCATCGTAGGGTTGCGAGACGGGTTCTTCAAGATGGACCTGAAAAGAAGGCCTCCTTCATCCTTTGAGGAATTGATGGAGTGAGCAGCAGAGGAGATTGAAGGGGAGGCGGCCAACCCGGAGTTCTACAGGAGGTTGGCAAAGATGAGCGAGCCCGAGGTGAGGCAGCAAGAAGGAAGAAGGCGGGATGAACCCAGGGGTCAGGGGTTCGAAAGACCGCCTCGGAATTGGAGGAATCAAGAGCCCAACAACAGGATGGGTTGGAGGCACCAGGAAGGACCGGCGAGAGGTCAGGAAGAAGGATACCAAGGAAGAGAGGCGGGAGGAATGAATCCGGGGTGGAGGCAGGGTCCCAGACCCCCTCACCCCCCAAGGGAGCAAGCTATGGCGGTAGGCCGAGGAAGAGGAGGCAGAGGAGCAAGAGGAGGAAGAGGAAGAGCAGGAAGGGGGGGGGGGGGCAGGGTGGCTTTGCCTTATTGTGACTTTCACCAGGAAGAAGGTCACGCGACCGCCACCTGCCCGGAATTCTTGGAGATGAGAGAGAGAGGTCAGCCACGGCGGCAGCAGGTCAGGATCGAGGAAATGCTCCCGGAGGCGGAAGAAGACCGATGCGAGGACAGTGCGGATACAGGAACCAGGGGTGGAATCGGGGTGATTCATGGAGGGGTTGGGATAGAGGCCTCTCGCAAGAGGAGCTTCCAGGCGATGTTCCGTAGGGACGTCGCATCGACTTCCCAGACCCCACCCCTCTCGGAGAAGCTCACCTTCTCCTTAGAAGACATGCCAGATTATGAGGATCCATTCTGCGACGCCCTGGTGATTCAGACGGCGATTGAAAATTTCACGGTCTCCCGGATACTGGTAGATAACGGGAGCTCAGTGAACGTGATCATCAAGAAGGCCTTCGACGCAATGGAGGTGGAAAAGAAGAGGGTGCAGGCCTCCGATGGACCGCTGTTTGGTTTCTCAGGAGAGCGGAAGGAGGTCAAGGGAGGTGTTGGTCTCCAGGTGACGCTAGGAGGGGTCCCAAGAAACTGTCGGTTCGTCATTGTGGACGCTCCGAGCAGCTATAATGCCATTTTTGGACGCCCCCTCATCAGCGCCTTCCGGTGCGTGCCCTCTTCGTACCATCAGTGCTTAAAGCTCCATAGTGGAGGAGTCCAGGTCCGCGTCCGAGGAGACGCTAAGGTGGCGAGACAGTGCTATGTGACTGCCGTCAACACCATTTCTTGGATGGCGGATGCTGAGAAGATGGATGAGGAGATGGCGAGGCCGGATGGGCCAGGAGAAGAAGTGGAGAAGAGAGAAGCAGGGGGAGAGGGCGATGCCCGAGAGGAGAACATGGAGGTCGCTCGTGAGGAGCAGGAGGTCGAGTTGATGGAGGTCGCTCGTGAGGAGCAGGAAGTCGAGCCAGTGGAGGCGGAAGGGGTCGCAGAGGAAGAGGCCCAGATAGAAGGGCGAAAAGCAAAGGGCCAATGGGAAGAGCCAGCCCGGCTCGAGGCGGCAGAAGAGGTGGTGGAGATGGAGGTCCTCACCCAGGAGGGGAGGGTGAAAGAGGTGCGGATCAGCGGGGGTCTCGGCCCGGAGGACAGGATGAAGATGCTGGAGTGCATCCAGAAGAACGTAGATGTATTCGCATGGAGCGCAGCTGATATGCCAGGCATCGAGGCGGACGTGGCTTGCCATCATCTCAACCTCGATCCGGAGGCCCGTCCCATCCGGCAGAAGAGAAGGACCTTCGCCAGCAAGCTCGAAGGACCCATCCGCGAGGAGGTGGCAAAACTCCTCGAAGCAGGTTTTGTATCGGAGATCCAGTACCCAGGCTGGGTCTCCAACGTCGTAATGGTAAAAAATGCCGATGGCCGCTGGCGTATGTGTGTGGATTTTTCATTGTTAAATAAGGCCTGCCCTAAGGATTGTTATCCCCTACCTCGGATCGACGCGCTGGTTGACTCAGCCGTCGGTTTTTCTGTGATGAGTTTTTTGGATGCTTTTTCAGGTTATCACCAGATCAGGATGCACCCCCCGGACGTCAAAGACGTCTCGTTCATCACCAGGGAGGGATGCTACTGCTATAAGATGATGCCCTTCGGGCTGAAAAATGCAGGAGCCACCTACCAGAAGATGATGGACTGGGTATTTAGGGAGCAAAGGGGAAGGAACCTGGAGGTCTACGTGGATGACCTTATGGTGAAGAGCAAGTGCGTGAACTATCACATCCAGGACCTCGAGGAGACCTTCACCACCCTACGCAAATACAAGATGCGCCTGAACCCCCTGAAGTGTGTGTTCGGGGCCAGTAAGGGGAAATTCCTGGGGCATCTTCTCACCCCTCGGGGGGTAGAACCTAACCCGGACAAGGTTAAGGCCATAATGGAGCTGGGGTCGCCGCGGAACGCCAAGGAAGTTCAGCGCTTGACCGAAAGACTCGCGGGGCTGAGCAGGTTTCTCTCCCGAGCCGGGGAGAAATGCTCCCCCTTTTTCAAAACATTACAAGGTAACCAGAAGTTTGAATGGACAAAAGAATGTGAGGAGGCCTTCCAGGCCTTGAAGAGCCAACTCACCAAGGCTCCACTGCTCCAAGGTCCCAAAGAGGGGGAGGATCTATATCTATATCTCGGGGTCGGGACAGAGGCGGTAAGCTCCGTCCTGGTTCGGGAGGAAGGCAAGAAACAGCTGCCCGTCTACTACGTGAGCAGGGTCCTGAGGGAAGCAGAGCTCAGATACCCGATTTTGGAGAAGTTGGCCTTTGCTCTGGTCGTCGCAGCAAGGAAGCTCAGGCCATACTTCCAGGCCCATTCAATTCAAGTAGTAACGGACCACCCTCTCCGCCAGATCTTCGAAGGAGTGGAACACTCGGGAAGGCTCGCAAAATGGTCGATAGAGCTAAGTGAATTCAACATTACCTTCGTCCCTCGACTATCCATGAAGGCGTAGGTGGTGGCTGATTTCATGGCAGATTATGTGGCCGAGATGAATGAAGATGGAGCCCCTCGTCACGTTCCGTGGAAGCTGCTGGTGGACGGGGCTTCGGGCAAGAATTCCCTCGGAGGAGGGGTGGTGCTGGAGAGTCCCCAAGGAGTAAAGATCGAGCAGACACTAGTGATACACATCCCAATCACCAACAATCAGGCGGAGTATGAGGCGGTGATCGCCGGTCTACGGTTGGCCCAGGAGCTCGGAGTCCATGACGTGGAGGTCCTCACCGACTCCATGGTAATAGCCTCTCAGATCAGGGGAGAGTTCGAGACGAGGGAGCCTGCGCTCATAAGGTACTTAGCCAAAGTGAGAGGTCTCGTGGGAACGTTCAAAACTTTCTCCATCCGGCACGTCCCTCGGGAGGAGAGCACCCCGGCGGATCGGTTGGCCAAATCCGGTCCTCGAACCGGGGAGACCCTGACGGACCTATTCCGCCCTTCGATTGAGGAGGGAGAACTCATGGAAGTAGAGAAGCGGCCCTCCTGGAAGGATCCCTTCGTCACCTTCCTTGCAACAGGAAAGTTTCCGGGGGAGGTTCCGGACCAGAGGCGCTTCCGATATAAGTCCGCCTACTACGTGCTCCACGAGGGGGACTTGTATCGGAAGACCCTCTCGGGCCTCCTGGCCCGATGCGTTTCAGAGGAGGAGGTCCCAAGGATCTTGGAAGAAGTCCACTCCGGCGAGTGCGGCAGCCACTCGGGGAGCAGGATGTTGGAGGCAAGAATAATGAGGCAGGGGTACTTCTGGCCAACCCTAGGTAAAGACGCGGCAGCCTTCGCCAAGAGGTGCCAGAAGTGCCAAATGTTCGCCCCGCTTCAGCTCATGCCAGCTCAGAGGCTAAAGAGTATCACGGCGCCCTGGCCATTCGCCATATGGGGGATGGATCTGGTAGGACCCTTCCTCCAGGCTAGTGGGCAGAGGAGGTTTCTCCTAGTAATGATTGACTACTTCTCAAAGTGGTTGGAGGTCAAGGCGTTGGCCAAGGTCACCTCCCAGGTAATCCGCAACTTCGTATGGGGGGAGATCATTTGTCGACATGGGCTTCCACAGGCCATAGTCACGGATAATGGTACGCAGTTCGCAAGCGAGGAATTCATCAGCTTCTGTGGCCAGCTGGGGATAGACCTCAGGTTTGCATCCGTTCACCATCCCAGGAGCAACGGGCAGGTGGAGGCGGCAAACAAGGTCATCGTGAACCTGCTCAAGAAGAAGGTGGAAAATCTGAAGGGCAATTGGGTGGAACAGCTTCCATCGGTCTTGTGGGCCCTAAGAACTACCCCCAACACCGCCACGGGAGAGACCCCTTTCAAGCTCTCTCACGGCTGCGAGGCCGTCATCCCCATAGAGTTCAAAGTTATGACACCACGGGTAAAGGCCGCCGCAAGCGGAGAGGAAGATTGGAGAGCCGAAAACGAGGTGGAGTTGCGGCTCTCCCTCGACCTCATCGAAGAAGCTCGAGACATGGCAACCATTCGCCAAGAAGAGGTCAAGCGGCGGATGGCCAAGTATTTCGATAAGCACGTCAGGGTCAAGCAGTTCGAGAAGGGAGATCTGGTGCTCAAGAAGGTCGACGCGGCCGGAAGGTCCGCCGCGGTGGGAAAACTTAACCTCAACTGGGAAGACCCCTATGTCGTGGAAGAGGCACTAAAGTCTGGGGGTATCGCCTCCAGAATGTGGAGGGCCAACCTCTCAGCCACACATGGAGTGGTGACGATCTTAAACGTTTCTATCCCTGAAACTATGTAATGAAAATGTTTTGAAATAAGAATATTTTGTTTAACGTAAGTGTTTGAGATTGATACCGCAGCTTGTAGGAAAAACCCCGAAAGCTCCAAAGAAGGCCCCGAGCTGACCCGCTGTCCAGGCTCTCATCTAGCTGGCAGGTCCGAAGGCTCACTCGGAGGCAGGTTCTATGTGAAAGAAAAGAAGGCCCCGAGTAGACCCGCTGTCCAGGCTCTCATCTAGCTGGCGGGTCCGAAGGCTCACTCGGTGGCAGGTTCCAAGGTGTTGAGAAAGTGGCCCCGAGCAGACCCGCTGTCCAGGCTCTCATCTAGCTGGCAGGTCCGAAGGCTCACTCGGAGGCAGGTTCTATGTGAAAGAAAAGAAGGCCCCGAGCAGACCCGCTGTCCAGGCTCTCATCTAGCTGGCAGGTCCGAAGGCTCACTCGGTGGCAGGTTCCAAGGTGTTGAGAAAGTGGCCCCGAGCAGACCCGCTGTCCAGGCTCTCATCTAGCTGGCAGGTCCGAAGGCTCACTCGGAGGCAGGTTCTATGTGAAAAAAAAGAAGGCCCCGAGCAGACCCGCTGTCCAGGCTCTCATCTAGCTGGCAGGTCCGAAGGCTCACTCGGAGGCATGTTCTATGTGAAAGAAAAGAAGGCCCCGAGCAGACCCGCTGTCCAGGCTCTCATCTAGCTGGCAGGTCCGAAGGCTCACTCGGAGGCAGTTTCTATGTGAAAGAAAAGAAGGCCCCGAGCAGACCCGCTGTCCAGGCTCTCATCTAGCTGGCAGGTCCGAAGGCTCACTCGGTGGCAGGTTCCAAGGTGTTGAGAAAGTGGCCCCGAGCAGACCCGCTGTCCAGGCTCTCATCTAGCTGGCAGGTCCGAAGGCTCGCTCGGAGGCAGGTTCTATGTGAAAGAAAAGAAGGCCCCGAGCAGACCCGCTGTCCAGGCTCTCATCTAGCTGGCAGGTCCGAAGACTCACTCGGTGGCAGGTTCCAAGGTGTTGAGAAAGTGGCCCCGAGCAGACCCGCTGTCCAGGCTCTCATCTAGCTTGCAGGTCCGAAGGCTCACTCGGAGGTAGGTTCTATGTGAAAGAAAAGAAGGCCCCGAGCAGACCCGCTGTCCAGGCTCTCATCTAGCTGGCAGGTCCGAAGGCTCACTCGGTGGCAGGTTCCAAGGTGTTGAGAAAGTGGCCCCGAGCAGACCCGCTGTCCAGGCTCTCATCTAGCTGGCAGGTCCGAAGGCTCACTCAGAGGTAGGTTCTATGTGAAAGAAAAGAAGGCCCCGAGCAAACCCGCTGTCCAGACTCTCATCTAGCTGGCAGGTCCGAAGGCTCACTCGGTGGCAGGTTCCAAGGTGTTGAGAAAGTGGCCCCGAGCAGACCCGCTGTCCAGGCTCTCATCTAGCTGGCAGGTCCGAAGGCTCACTCAGAGGCAGGTTCTATGTGAAAGAAAAGAAGGCCCCGAGCAGACCCGCTGTCCAGGCTCTCATCTAGCTGGCAGGTCCGAAGGCTCACTCGGTGGCAGGTTCCAAGGTGTTGAGAAAGTGGCCCCGAGCAGACCCGCTGTCCAGGCTCTCATCTAGCTGGCAGGTCCGAAGGCTCACTCGGAGGCAGGTTCTATGTGAAAGAAAAGAAGGCCCCGAGCAGACCCGCTGTCCAGGCTCTCATCTAGCTGGCAGGTCCGAAGGCTCACTCGGAGGCATGTTCTATGTGAAAGAAAAGAAGGCCCCGAGCAGACCCGCTGTCCAGGCTCTCATCTAGCTGGCAGGTCCGAAGGCTCACTCGGAGGCAGGTTCTATGTGAAAGAAAAGAAGGCCCCGAGCAGACCCGCTGTCCAGGCTCTCATCTAGCTGGCAGGTCCGAAGGCTCACTCGGTGGCAGGTTCCAAGGTGTTGAGAAAGTGGCCCCGAGCAGACCCGCTGTCCAGGCTCTCATCTAGCTGGCAGGTCCGAAGGCTCACTCGGAGGCAGGTTCTATGTGAAAGAAAAGAAGGCCCCGAGCAGACCCGCTGTCCAGGCTCTCATCTAGCTGGCAGGTCCGAAGACTCACTCGGTGGCAGGTTCCAAGGTGTTGAGAAAGTGGCCCCGAGCAGACCCGCTGTCCAGGCTCTCATCTAGCTTGCAGGTCCGAAGGCTCACTCGGAGGTAGGTTCTATGTGAAAGAAAAGAAGGCCCCGAGCAGACCCGCTGTCCAGGCTCTCATCTAGCTGGCAGGTCCGAAGGCTCACTCGGTGGCAGGTTCCAAGGTGTTGAGAAAGTGGCCCCGTGCAGACCCGCTGTCCAGGCTCTCATCTAGCTGGCAGGTCCGAAGGCTCACTCGGAGGTAGGTTCTATGTGAAAGAAAAGAAGGCCCCGAGCAAACCCGCTGTCCAGGCTCTCATCTAGCTGGCAGGTCCGAAGGCTCACTCGGTGGCAGGTTCCAAGGTGTTGAGAAAGTGGCCCCGAGCAGACCCGCTGTCCAGGCTCTCATCTAGCTGGCAGGTCCGAAGGCTCACTCGGTGGCAGGTTCAAAATTCTCAAAGGGTGACCTCAAGAGCACCCGCATAGACCACGCGCCGAGAGGTGACCTCACTTCACTTTTATGACTACCTAAGCAAAACCCAGGTTTGGGCGAATGGTAAGGAGGTGCGAGTGGGGCAGGCAGCGGGAAGGCGAAGAGGGGTGACACGCCTAGGTCATCTTCGAGCATTCGCTGGATGGCCGGGACAGTCGCGCTACGACTTAACATCCTAATGAACCTAGCGAGATATAGCGGCGAATGAGAAAGAATTAACGTCCTAGCGAGCCTAGCGAGATATAGCGGCGAATGAGAAAGAATTAACGTCCTAGCGAGCCTAGCGAGATATAGCGGCGAATGAGAAAGAATTAACGTCCTAGCGAGCCTAGCAAGATATAGCGGCGAATGAGAAAGAATTAACGTCCTAGCGAGCCTAGCGAGACATAGCAGCAAATGAGAAAAAAAGTGGAGATAACACAAAAATGGAGATAGCACAAAAATTGTGATCAATATACATATCTTTCGAGGGCACTCGCCCCGTTCGTGATTACATTCAAAAGGTAAAAGTGAAAGACAGCAAAAACACAGGGCACATCTCATGGGTCGGCAGACTTCTCGCCAGAAGATCCGTCGCTCTTGCCCGAATCCGGTAGGAGGGCGTCTTCTCGCGGCTCGCCATCCTCATCTTCCGGGAAGGGGATCGGAATGAAGAGCTCGGGGACGACCTATCGGGCAGAGAGGCATTCGGCCTCCTCCTTCAGGTACCCAGCCTGCCGCAACACCTGCAGCGCGTGCTTCACGGCGCTCTGGGCATTCTCCTGCATCAATTGCTCCAGTTCGTGGTGGGGATAGAAATGCCCCCCACTCCCCAAAGCGAGTGCCGAGACCTTGGCTTCTCGCGACCGCTGGGCCTCGGCCTTAACCAGCCTGACTTCGTCCTCAAGGCCGGCCACCCGAGCACGAAGCATCTCGGCAACTGTGGTATCCTAAAAATAATAATAAGGGTGGTAAGAAAAAGGTGCATCAATCGGCAACGGGTCGCTCGCGGGGAGGGAGAAAATATATACCTCTGCAACGGGGCGGCTGGCGAGAAGGGTTTCCGCAGCTGCCAGCTTCGTCCTGAGTTCCTGCGCCTCGGCAGAAATGATGGTCCTGGACGCCTCAACCTCCGCCAAGCTCCGCGCCAGTTTGATGCTCTGGCGCGAAGACATATGCGCGAGCTCGAGCGCCCGCAGCATGGCCCTGGCGCTCTCATGGGCGAGAACCTGAGTCGTCTCGGCATCGTAGACTTCAGCATCCTCCCGGCCGTAGAGGGCATACGCGATGGCATAAGCCTCACCACTGGCGAGGTCGCTCTCTATCCACGACGGGTGAAGGGTGGAGAGCGAGACCCTGTTGGCGTTCCTGTCCCACTTTACCAGGGGAGCCCCTGAGGGGTCCACGTACATCTCGCCGCTTGGGAAGTTCCGGTGGTCCCTGGGCAATGGAGGCGGCGGCAACGACGATCCCGCATGAAGGGTGGTCTCGCCTGGCGCACCCACCCCCGGGGTTTGAGTCTGAGCACTCGCCCCTAGGGTCTCGTCCAAGACCCCCTTCCCCTTGGCGGAGGGGGGATTCTGTGATTTCTTGGAGGAAGAGGAGGTCAGCACCCCAGGTTTCCGCTTCTTTCCGCTAGGCTTGGAGGAGGAGGGTTCCTCCCGACAGGCATCCGCTGCGGCCTGTGCGAAGGACACAGAAGCCCCAGAGGGACGCGGCGGATGAAGGGGGAGGCTACGCACGCCTGCATAATATTGCGAATGATTTAGCGAATGGTATAAGAGTCACAAGACCGAAACGAACGAAGTCCCAAAAACTTACCCTCGCCCTGCGGAATGAGCGGGAGCGAGTTGACGTTTCGCCGGAGATAGACGAGGTCCATCCCGTGCTCCAAGATGTATTGGTGGAGTTTGGCCTCGTGCCCCCCTAGGGTCGGGGGGCGGAAGGTTGACTCCTCCTCCTCCTGCACTGGGGCGAGAAGTGTGTTTCCCAGGTTCCCGTTGACGAAGAGGAAGCGACGAACCCAGTCGTGGTTCTTATTCGGGAGCCCGTAGTGCTTGAGCGGGTTCAGACCCGAGAAGAATGAGATGCCGTTGGTACAGCGGAAGGTGTAGAGTTTGCGGAAGACAGACAGCGAGAACTCGATCCCCTCTTCTCGCAGGTAGCTCGCGTACCCGACCAGCATGGCGATGGAGTTGGGGTTGAGCTGCCCGGGAACGACTCCATAGTATCTGAAGGTCTGGCGGAGTTCCGGCCAGATGGGAAGGCGAAACCCCACCTCGAAGTGCTCTAGCGGGATCGCGAGAGCACAGGGCGAGATGGAGTTTAGGCGCTCGTCCGGCCTGGGCTTTCGCGCCTCGAACCCAGGCGGGATGTAATCCGCGACCGCAGTCAAGTAAGCCTCGTCGAAGAGGTCGCATGAATCGAAAGTGCGGTTGACGAACGCGCTGGCACACCTGGCCCTGCCTTCCGCATCACCACCCATTTCGCGAATAACGAATGATAAGGGAGCAGCAGAGAAGAGAGAAGCGCGAGTGCTAACGCGAGGAAAGAGAGGGAGCGGATGGTAAGGTATTTAATACGGTGGTTGAAAGGCCTATTTATAGAGGGGCTAAACGGCGTTTGGGCTTTCGAGGTAACGGGTGTGCGGATAGCAGTCGCGCCTTCCCGACGCCTCGGAACCCGGGCCGACCCCTCTCGCCCATTAATGACAAATGCTCTGTGACTATTCGCTCATCGACTACGCGAAAGAGTTAAGAAAGCATTCGGCAATAGCAAAGCATTCGGCAAATACCCAAGCAAGATATAGGAAATAAGAGACAAGGAATAGAGCATTCGCAGAACACAGGGCATAAGATTATTACAAACAGAAATAAAAGTTCAGCATCCGCGGTACAGAAAACAGAAGAATTATAAGAAGGGCGGATGAGGACTAGCTCAATACTCCTCCCAGACCCACCGACCTCGCTTTCGCGACCCAGCTTCCAGGGGCATTCGCGGGCGGTAATATGCGAGTATGTTGGTGATCTCATGGGAAGCCAGTTGGAGTTGGTCCCGGGCTCGCGCGGCGTGTCTTTCGGGAGACAACTCCCCTCCTTCACCCCCCAGACGCTCCACCGTTGCGAGAATGCGCGAGTAGTCCCGCTGGAGGTCCTTTAACTCACGCGCGACTCTCAGCCGCACGTCGTCCACCTGGCCGGCGACGTTCCGCTGGATGTGGATGAGCTTCCCCAAGACCTCCGTGATCCGCTCCTTCAGGGTCGCGTGATCTGAGGAGTCGCCCAGAAAGTCAGCGAGATCCTCAGGGGAAGGGAGAGGCGAGAGCATCCCCTCTTCCCCCTCGTTGTAGGAATCAAAGGGGGAGGCTTCCTGATAGCCTGCGAAAGCACAACTAGGTCAGTAGCGGTAAAATATGCGAGTACGATAGGGGCAGGTGAGTGAACTGACCTGGGGTGGGGTCCTTATGACCTGAAGGACGAGACGAATGGGGGTGCGTTCCAAACAGCCAGGCGGGAGGTAAGACCTTTCCCTTTCCAGGACGGTAAGGTTGTGAGGTAGGAGCTGGAGCATCCGCAGGATCATCCGCGCGGCCCTGCTGACCGGATCCCTTCTGGGGAGATACCCTCGGCTCATCCGCAAGAACGGAGGGGTTCCGCAGCGGAAGGTTGGGGTCGAGGGCTGCAAAAAACAGTGGTCAGCAACGAGCAGCATGAAGGGTGAATTCAAAAGGATTTACAACTTACCGGACTGCAATGAGGTCTCGCCCGGAGGGGGTGGAGGAGCAAGGTCCAGATCTGGAGGCCCCTCGTCCGGGGGAGGTGGCACCACGACACTGCTCGAGACGACCCCGTGACCGGTCTCGGGCATCGAAATCCCCTGCGAATGGACAGAGCAAAGGCAGGGTAAGGGAAGGAACTAAACAGAGGAACGAGAGGAATCCTCATACCTGCATCCCAGGGTCCGGAGGATTCCTCGCCGGAAGAGTATCCGCCGGCGGAGTGTTCGCCGGTGGAGTACCCGCAGAAGATTCCGAGGCAGTCTTGCCTCTCTGACGGTTCAGTCGAATCGCCATGGCTCGACGCGAGACGTAGGGGGCACTCGGATCCCGCTTAGACAAAAGCCAGGGAGCAAATTTGGCTGCCTTGGGGGCAGTTACAGCTTGGGCCGCGGCCAGACGCTCGATCATCTCCCGCGAGAGGGGTCTCGCGGAAGGCTTGTGAGAAGACATTGATATCGGTGAAGGATTAAGGGAAGGAAGGAGCTCCGACTCAAGGGCTGACAGCGCTCCAGGAAAATCTGACATGAAGAGATATATATAGGGCAACGGTGGGACCCACATAATCTTGTAGGTCCAATCAGCAAGCACTCACCGAATACAGGGTTGGACTGTTCTTTCCGAGCGTAGTAACCACTCGCAAAGAGCGGGGATTGTGTACAACCCGTATACGCCGAGTGGGCCCCTCAAGCCAACTGGCGAGACCTGGGTCAGTCAGATCATTCGCCCCGGCTAAGAGGTGGAAGTACCCCCGGGCTGGTGGGGATAAGCTGCGGAAGAGAAGGACCCGGGCGAGTGGTGCCCTCACGAACCACTCGCCCGGAAGGGTGGGCATTCGCCCAGCTAAGCGGGTGCCCAGTGAGTGGTGCCCTCACGGACCACTCGCCCAAGATGAATTGAGGAGGAAATGACCACCATGCCCCTTGTGGGCTGCAAATAGCCCCTCGAAGCAGCGGAGTTAGGCTATTAGCATACCAATTTGGGGTGCGGTTAGTAAAATTAAAAGGCGGATTCATGCTATTTGCAGACCAGCCTAGAAAAATCTATAAATAGACCCTTAAGGGCACCTTGGAGGAGATCCGATTTTAGAGAATCCTCTCCTCTAGGCAAGTTTTGGTTGGCAGCCAGTGCCCTCCAAGGTGCCCGGTTGAGCTTTGGTTTGGGAGGGGAAGCTCTCTAAGATCTTCCGGGTGTGTGGCGGGACCTCCTCGCTTCAGCCTTGGGTCTATTCCTATTCTCACATCCACCATCAAGAGAGTCTAGTGAGGGAGAAATAAGCATCGGCTACACCCCCAGTGGGTCCGAACTCAAGAGGCCTGTTGCAGGTT
Source organism: Dactylorhiza incarnata (assembly GCA_033032865.1). Classification (NCBI taxonomy): domain Eukaryota; kingdom Viridiplantae; phylum Streptophyta; class Magnoliopsida; order Asparagales; family Orchidaceae; genus Dactylorhiza; species Dactylorhiza incarnata. The sequence continues at coordinate 880,281 of JAWHQI010000147.1, forward strand.
TCAACAAGACAGGCACTGAACTCGCCCACCATAAGGGGGGAGAAAGGTGTCTTCTACTTGGCACAAAAGTTTCAATCACAGATACACTGTCACGAATGTGTCACACTGAGGTTGCTCAACGCTAAAGTAATTGTCTCAAACAAAGCATTAGGCACATGGCCTTTATGCGGGGGAAAATGTCCGTGCGTGTAACGGAGCATAGATCACCGTGCGCGACGCCTTATCACATTGTTGTTTTCTGCAATCACGGCTTTTTACGCATGATACATCATATTTCAATACGATCATATAACACATTTATTTTCGAAATCAATCCACATCGTTAAATCACGGATCATACAACTATTTTTTTTATCCCGCACGATGATTTTTGATGAATACCTTGCATTACATCTACCTAAATATTTCTCGCTCATGTGAATAGAATCCTTAGATTCATTAGCGCATCCAACTCTTATTTCATCATCGGGTTAACAAGGGTATTTAGGGCTTTTACTAACCTCATTAATTATTATCAGAAACTCCTTTTTTGGCTTTTATTATTTTTATCTCTAACATGAATTCATTTCGTGCAGACACGAATCATCGGAGTCTCCGATCGCCGGCCGGCCGTTCATGGCCCCGCCTAAAGAGTACAGAGCAGTAGATACCCGCCAAATGCCCTCCCCACGGAGTTCTGATGCCAGATTCCGAAAGCTAAAATTTCAAAAAAAAAATTGTCCGATTCTCAGTGGACTTGGCCGGCGGAGCTACAAATCTCACGCGTCGCATTGAAATCATCTACTTCACCGTCTATTTCTTCATCTCCTTCATATCGCCCCCCTGCTCGTCTTCTCACCAGGCACTTCATTCCTGCTCGAAGCGGTGGCGATGAGTTCAGGCCGGCTGAGATTCTTCCCTCCGACCAGCGGGAAGAAGGAACGAGACGATGAACTCGCCCTCTTCCGCGAGCTCTTCAAGCGAGAGAGGGAGAAGAGCACGAATCTCCTCGACGCCGTATCCACCGAGTTGGAGCCCATCGACGGTGAGCAATCTTTCTTAGTTGTTGCAATTGATCAAAGTCGAGTAATTTCAGGAAGAAGAAGAAGAAGAACTGGAATTAAACAGTCAAATTTATGCGCTTTTGCTTTATGCGAATCTTCTTCAACTTATTTGCAGGAATTACAAAAAAAATAATCAACTATTAGGTAGTTCTATGCCCGATTAATTTGCAGATTTAGGGTACTAATATGTTGGGGATCATGAGGAAGGATTCAGAATCATAGAACGAAGAAATCAAAGAATATTTGGTCCCCTTTTCGAGCACATCTACCCATGAAAGTTAGAAAACAGCCAAATTTCTATGATTGGGAAGAAGAACTGCATTAGTTAACCAATTTAGATAATATGAGATTCTTATATTAACATACAGAAAGGTTTTGAAAACCATTCCTCAGTAAGTAATTGCTAGCTAAATAGCCGTTAGATTGCAACCATCATATCAGATGTTGGAACCGAGATTTTGGCTCGCCGGTAATTCGGACTGTGAGTTTGGACAAAAACGCCACCGTCATAGAATGTATGTTTGGCATGGCAACGGTTATGACCGCCACCAAGAAAAGAAAACTAGTTTTGAATATAAAAGTGGATGAAGTTCCTCAGGTGAGGTCGGGCGTTCGTTAACGACAATTCATAACCACCGTGTTCACGGCCGCCACCGCCACGCTAAACGGAGCCTTAATCGCGACCGACCACCACATGCAAGAGACAAAAAGAGATAAATGAGTACTTCGTTGCATAGTGAGGTGGTTCATGTTACAACATGACGTCCCGTCGCATACTCAAGAGTGCATATGACCCCCCCCCCCCCCCCCCCCCCCCCCCCCCCCCCCATACCACGTGATGTACGAGTACTGTTGGGAAGGACCCCCCCCCCCCCCCTGCCCCGCTCTCCGGAGGTCGTCCCCAATCTTTCGTTGAGATCGGTGAATGCTCGCAGAATGATCCTTACAGAGGTCTTCTAGAGCCGCCTGACGATTGCCCTTCAGAAATTGCCCCAGCGGTCCACGCGGATCTAGCGTGAGATCTTGTAAGGACTAGGCAAGGTCCTCCCACGAGGCCTGTTGATGCAGCACGCCCGGGGCCGCCCCTCCTCGGTGGCGTCACACCAGCCAGCGGACCACGAACAATCGTACCGGCACGCCTGCCGAGCTGCAGCTCAAGCACCCCAAACTATCTCCGCACCTGTTCTCAACGCGGCGGGTTGTTGAGGCTAAGGCTCGATCCCGAGACCTCCTTGATGAGAACCTCCCCTAACATGCCTCATCACCAACTTGTTGACGCTGCAACGCAGTTGGTGATGAGGCCTGTTAGGAGAGGTTCTCATCAAGGAGGTCTGGGGATCGAGCCCCCGTCTCAACAACCCGCCGCACTGAGAACAGGTGCGGAGACCGGTTGGGGTGCTTGAGCTGCAGCTCGGCAGGCATGCCGGTTCGTGGTCCGCTGGCTGGTGTGACGCCACCGGGGAGGGGCGGCCCCGGGCGTGCTGCATCACCTGTGTCGTTGCATCCTCGATGTCCCGATGCTCTCTACATGTCCTTTTTCTGACCTCGCCGAATACTTGATGTGCATCAGCTATGAATCTATTCTATGTGGCATAAGAGTTGATGGATAATTAAGTGAATTCAATCAATTAAGCACCTTGCTTCTTTTCAAATCCTTGTAGATCTTCCAAGAATGAAGTTCTTTTTTAGTTTTATCTAGCAAATCCAGTTGATCTACTACTGCACACTCAGCCCCCTTTCTCATTCACCTATTTATGTTAGACCCAAGAGATTTATTCAAATAATAACATTTTTCATACCAATTTTCTCCTGAATGATGTGCAATTTCTTTCAACAATCATCCAGTCACTCCATGCTTGTGTTGAAATGCAGGAAATTCGGTCTTATACAAAATTTCGTCGGCGAAAAAGGGCGACGCTCCTGCAAATGACAGCGAAAAAAATGATTATGATTGGTGAGAAAATATCTCTCATCAACTATGTTCAATCTATTTGCTTCAATGCTCTTCTGTGATGTCCTTGGGATCACTATTTGAGGAATTGTTTGATGCTTAGGCTCTGTTTGAGGGCACCGATGGGACTCCGTTCCTACGATAAATGGAGCCCTGTGGTAAATAGAGATCGTCCTCACCGGTGGGCAACAGAGACTCACCACAATTTTCTCTTTTCCCACCGAAGGCGGGAATGCCACCGGAGACTCGCATGTTGTTTGCTGCAAACACGCCCTTAATTATTATGTTTCTCGTGAAATAATTGATTTATATTGGCAGGCTAAAAACTCCACCGGCTACGCCGCTGTTCCAGTCGCTTGAGATGGATGTTGGGCAAATCATCCCCAACATGATTGTCCACAAGGAACTTACCATCATCTCTCCTCTTAAAACTTCAAGGGTAGCCGCTCTCTTTTCATTTACTTTAGACCTCCCCTCCAACTTTGCATAATTACATGGATTCTCCTTTCTTTCTTTCAAAATTATCAATATATTGTTGAGGTATATTTAAATATCGGGTTAACGGATACTTCGCGGTTGGTTAGGATCTAATAGGGATCCACTTACCCGCCGAGGATTTAGAGTTTGCCTATAAATACCCTGCTAGGGGCAGCGAGTAGACTGTTCCAAACTAGACAGTCACGCGGATGCTTGAAGCACCATTTTTAACATATATCCCATCTAAATTTACATTGTTAGCACTTGTGTACCAAAAAAAAACTCGAGGAGTTTTCCGGGGTTTTTTGTTGTTGTTTGTACAAGTATGTTAACAGCGTGAACTTAGATGCGGTGATTTTTGTAATTTTGAAAGATACCAGGGAGATTTATGTAATTATGCAAAGTTGGATAGGTAAGTTTTTTTGCTGCTGTAATTATTCCTAATGTATAGTAATAAATAAGACCCCATTTTGAGGTAACTATTTTGATTAAGATCGCTTCTCTTTTGACTTTGGGTCCGTTTGGCACTGTGGTGGTGGTCGTGATCATGGTGGTTACGAACTGTAATCCATCTGGCGGAGCGTTTTTGCTCCGTTGAGTTTGGAGAGAAACACCACAGTTATAACGTATGTGTTTGACATAACCGTCACGAAGAAGAAAAACTAGTTTTGAACATAAAAATTGATTGAGTTCCTTAGGTGAGGTCTGGCGTTCACGAACGACTACCGTCACCACCATTTGTTCTTTGACTTCTTTTTCATTTGAGCTCACTTCATAAGCAAACGTGGCAGTTCTCAGATAAAACGGAGTCAAAAACCAGTTCAAAGCCCCCAAGCTCACCTTCCTTATCCTCCTCGCACGTGCCAGCGTCGTCTTCCCGACCCGAGACTCCGGACCGGTATCCTCTATCACCTCCCAAACGACTCACCACGCCGATCACCACCCCAAGATTCAGCGGAACTCCAAGATTCCTCAAGGAGTCCAACGCGGAGGCATCCGTCAAGCCGCTGCAACCTGGAAGAGTATGCCCTCTATCCAACTTTTGTACATTGATTTAAACAAAATTGGAGCTGATTTGTATCACACAATGTGTAGTTCTTGAGAAGAAAGGAGGAGCCAAAAGCCAGACCCCAGTCCCCGGGCTCGGCGTCCGTCGGCTCCGCTTCCTCCCGCCCTGAAACTCCGAATACGAATCTTAAACCGCCGTCTGTTCGAAGGCCGGCGAACGCAGCTCGAACGAAAGAAGATCCGAAAGTGGCGGAGAGATCCGTGAAGAGATTCAGCAAGGAAGTGCCCACCAAGCAAATGCCTGATAAGAAGCTCCAAAGCAGACAAGTATGAAATGCTTCTTAATTTATAACAGTAATTCATATCTAACTCTTTTTATTGGATTTTTGGCACTAAACATCCTCTAATTAAGATGTTTTTGTAATTACACCGTAAATAGTAAATATTTGATTTTGGCACTTTGCACCTTTAAAGGCTTTAAAATTGGTATTTTGCACTCTCCTAATTGAATATTTAGAGTGCAAAATACCAATATTAAAGTCTTTGAGGAGGCATAGTGCCAAAATTAAATATTTATGATGCAATGTGCAAAAATCTTCTAATTAGAGGATGCTTAATGCCAAAGTCCCGTTCTTTATTCGTCTCGAATTATCAACCAATTATTGCAAATATTGCAGGTCGTCAGACCTTCGTCTCCGAGCTCAAGATCAGTGGCCTCGGTCGGGTCCTCTCGGCCCGAAACTCCGGTTTCCGAGCCCATTAAGAGCAAGGGCGCTCCAAAATCTTTGGAGAAAGCCGTTAAAAAGACCGTTAGGGAGGCACCTCCGAAGAAAAACCCGGAATTCAAACCGAACAGTCGAAACGCCTCCCCTGTGAATCGTTCCCGTTTCCCCGCAACTCATCCTGATTTCCCGGCCGAGGCGCCGCCGAACTTGATCACATCGGCGGTACCGGGTAGAGCCACATCGGCGACGAGGTCGAGGCCTGGGACGGCTTCGGCGGAGCGGAGGCGGACGCCGAGCGTGACCAAGGATCGAGGGGGGGTGGTGTCTGCGGAGGACGTGAAGGGGAAAGAGAAGATTGGCGGCGGCAACGGTGGGGGGGTGATTGGGAGCTCCATGGTGGAGAAGATGATGAACGCGAGGAGATCAACGGCGGCGACCGGCAAGGTCGACAGGGAGAATAAGGCTTTGAAGATGAGAGGCAAGTGAAACAAAACCTGTGGTCTTATGATTCTCCCAAGATCACTGCCTCCGTACCAAATAGGATTTTTTTTCAAGAGCCATATTTTTACAGCACCTGCGGCGCCACTTTAAGATCTCAGGCCGCCTATATTTAGCTGGTTTTGCTGCTAAAATTGAACTAAAAATTGAAAATTGTTGGAGTTCTCTTTTTATTGGCACAAAGAAAGTCGCTCGATTATTGAGCCGAATCGAAATCGATAACAATTGATTTGACTTAATTTGTGTTGATTCAATTTGATTTGAATCACATTTGGGTTGATTTTGAGTCAATTTTGAATCTATGAGGGTTTAGTGGCTTCCTGCCTCGTGATGGGGGGACCTGAGGTTTTGCGGCTGCTCCTTTATGCTTCCAGCAATTTGATGCTTGGGGGACCTATGGTTTGCTTGGTTGTTTGGTTTGCTTGGTTCTTTGGTTTGCTTGGTTGGCTTGGTTGGCTCGGTTTGCCCGATTGCCCCTTTTGGGTTTGGAGTTTTGTATTTTTTTTGTTGTCTTCCTTGGGACCCATGTTTGATGGTGGCAAGGTATCATGTATATTGGGAGCCTATTGGGTCCTCCTCGGCTCCATGTTAGCTTCGACTTGGATGCGTACTGAAATTTAACATCCTCCCTATAGTTTTCTCCTAGTTTAAATGCTTGATTTGTTTATGAAATTTTGCTCTTTATATGCTAGAAAATTTCTTAGTATATGCTTAGGTAAATTGCCCCGTTTATGATATCACCGGATTTAAACGCTAGAAATTCACCCCGGCATATGCTAAGTTAAATTTTCGGCGCTATAGGCTTGAGATTTCATTTCCTTGGGAAGGGGCGAGGCCGTCGGTTATGTTTGTTTTACGGGCTGGGGATGCCCTTGGGCTATATGTTATGGTAAAAAGTTTGTTGAACTCGTTTATTTAGTAAAGTATACATGATCTCACTCGGATAAATTTCCAATCCTGCATTTCTTTTCCTATTGTTGGCTAAGTTCCGAGGTTTTTGGCGGGCTAAAATTCTCTGGGAAATGTCGTATTTTAATCCCTATAGATTTGGGGGGAGGTAGAAGCTACAATACCTGGGAATTTTCCCTTGTTAATCCTCGAATACTTAGCGAGATTAGTAGTTGGCAAGCCAAAAAGTGGTGTAAATGTATTTTGGGGTCGAGCTTTACCCCTGTTCCAAGTTTGAGTAGCTTACTTCTTATAAGAAAGGGAGGGTGTCATATGCTCCTTATGGCCTTATACTTATGGCATAAATGATAATGCTCCTTCTTTCTTTTTTTTATATGCTAGAATTTCCTTGAGCGTCAAACCCCGTCGGCTGCCAACGAGTCTCGTAGGATCTGGTTTGAACTGGAGTGTGGGTGGACATAGGGGCCCCCAGCACGGTGGTTTTGGACTGGAGTGTGGGAGGACGCAGGGGCCCCCAACTCAGTGGTTTTGGACTGGAGTGTGGGAGGACGCAGGGGCCCCCAACTCAGTGGTTTTAGACTGGTGCGTGGGAGGACGTAGGGGCCCCCAGCACAGTAGTGTTGCTTGGAGTGTGGGTGGACATAGGGGCCCCCACCTCAGTTCCTTGACTTGTTGTGCAGCAGCTTGGTTTGACTCGTGCTTTCCTTATGCTTACTTTTCAGCTTCTCCTTTACTTCTGCTGTTTCCTTGCACCCTTTGGGCTGAGGCATTCTTTTCTTATGAATGCCTCAGGTTCAGGTTTGTAGCTGCCACCGGAGTTCCAGTGGGGCCATTCGGTTCGCTGTCGAGGCCTTCCCTCTCTAGTGGGTAAGGATGTTGTTGGTTCAGTTTCTGTTGTGTAGCTTTTCTTTTGGACTGTTGACCTGTCCCTGCGGGTTCGTGTCAGATGTTGACGCCTGTGCGATTTTGCTTAGCTTACTGGCTTACGCTGCTGCTAGTTCTTTTTACTGCTTAGTATTTTTGTACTCATTAACTCTAGGAAAAGCTTATTTTGGATGTATATTAGTGCAGTTCCTTAGCTTTATAAAAAGTTATTTCTATAGCCGTTTGTCACATTTACTATTAAATATCACTTAATTGCGAAACGTAAACCAAAGTAAAGAAAAAAAGGATATTTATTTATTATGTACTAAATTTAGACCGGCGATCGCCCTGGGGCGTCTCTAGTCCCCAGCGCCGTTAGGAATAAATTGAACCTACTTTCTTCCGTTGTATACGCATGTTTTTATAAATCGCGGCTTAGTAAACCGCAGGGCCGAGGGACACGGTCTCCTAATCCAAATTAAATAAACCTTAAAAGATAATCCTTTTATTAATTTGTACCTGTCTGTAAAAGAAAAAGCTTGTGTAAGTGCTCGCCTGAACGTCTGTAGTTGTCCCCTACAGGACGTGGCATCATGGCGCGTGTTTTCCCCTTCGCTCTGATAATATAAATTATTTCGGGAAAATACGGGTTGTGACAGAAATATGTTTCAAATCCGCTCGGATTGATTAAAAATATTATGTATTTATTAATATTTTTTTTTAAATTAAAAACACTAAAATTTAAGGGAGTTGTTAAAAGCACCGCAATTTTGGCTATGGGCACCGCAATTTGTACGAGTTATTACGCGCCTTTTGGAAATACGCTTTGTACATGTATTTTTAGGAAAAGTATTAAACACGAAAGTTGTAGATCTCGTCGAGATCTACAACTTTCGTGTTGAACATTTTTCCTAAAAATGCACGCACAAGACGTATTGCCGCCCTGATTGAAACATGAGCGTAACTATAGCGAATTTTTGGAAATACGCTTTGTGCGTGCCTTTTAAGGAAAAGTGTTGAACACTTTTCCTAAAAATGCATGTACAAGACGTATTTCCAAAAGACGCGTAAAAATGCGGCGCACATATCCAAAACTGCGGTGCTTTTAACAATTCCCAAATTTAAACATAAATAAAAAAGAGTAAAGTTTGCAAGTGTTTTATTTGATAAATTTAGAGGTTGCCCAGTTTATTTTCGAGCAGACAAGGAATAAAGAGATTTAATTTCGACCCGAGTTTGACTCAAAAATTTTGATTTCGAGCCGAGCCCAAATCGCTCAAACTTGACTCGATATCAGCACACAGCCGGCTAAACGCCTGACCGCATCCTTGGCACAAAGCAAACGGTCAACCAATGTGTGGCTGTTGCCGCCCTTGTGGTCGGCGTCCATTTTCGTGTTTCAATCGAGTGAGGTTTGCCAACCAAGCGGACATCAACCTAACGATTTCATGCTCAGATTGTTTATATTATTAAAAAAAAGGTAAAATCATATATATCTTGGTGTGCCAATTTCTCTAGATTGAGTACTCACTCACTTAAACAATGTTGTTTTTTTCCGCCACAAGAATGAGGTGTAGCTTTTCCATTTTTTAAAGGCGGTGTTATTTGTCTGTCTGTGGCTCGGCCATTTTTTGGGACTCATCCGGACCATTCATTCGGTTCCCGAACGCATCATGTACGTCCAAATCCAATGACTTTTTGCACACGCGGCCGCATGGCGGCGCATGATTGGCTGTGGTGCTACTCCGCGGCTCAGGCAGCACAACTCCGCCTAAAAGAGAGTGTTACATTACCCCCATCATAAAAAGGAGAGAAATGCGGAGTTCGTGCTTACTAGTGATTCACCTCACCTGAGAAATAAATGTGTTTAGGCAACCTCCTTTTTGGAGCTCAGGCGCGTTAAGAGAAACATAAACTCCATTTTGAGCTTCACTTTCCGCTAAAGTACGGGTGCTCCATTTCTCGCCAAAACTCCATTTTCATCCAGACACAACCTAACCCCGCACGATTCCTGAGAGCAAGCAGTGGTAGTAAATAGTAGGTCAATTTGGTTAATAGTATCTTCAACATCATATCACGCCGAAGGCGGGATTGTGAATTGATCAAATTCAATCTTTTTGATCGATCGACTCGCTCTCCTTCATCACAACATTCAAGCAACCGTTGCGCCGCCCTATTTAACTTCAAGTTTAGGTCAATCAAGCCGGGAGCAAGACGAACAAACAAGCCGACCATCATCGGTCAAATGACCCGAGTTGCCCCCCATCCATCATCAGTCGTTTGTGAACACCCGACCCGACCTCACCTAAAAAATTTCATCCACATTTATGTTTAAAACTAATTTTCAAAAACACTACGCCAAACGGGGCCTCTATTGGAAAAATGACTGCGCTCCAATCCTTCATCAAACGCTCGTGCTGCTAATAATGGCATTTTAGTGTATTCTCCTCCCATAGATGGGCAAAAAACACATATCAGGGGGAAGCTCCTCTTTTACACAACACAATCACACGCACGTGTCTCAATCCTTCATCACCAACACCCACGCTGCCTGCCTAACCTAAACAAACACAGAAAGCAAAAAAAATAACCACGATTAACCGGCGGCGACGGTGGGGGAGGCGGCCAATGGCTTTCCCCGACCCATTGTGAAACCCCTCGTGCCGTCGGGCATTCGGGGGCCCGGCGGCGTCTGCCTCGGAGCCCCGGGCTGCTCGTTCTGCGCGAGATTGCCGGATGACGGCGGCGTGCCGACCGCATGGCAGTTTCCGACCGCCGCTCCGCGGTGCTGATTGATGAGCTGACCCCGCGAACGTCCGCCTCTCCCTCGGCCCCGCCCTCGGGCACGCCTCCCCCCGCAGCCGTCCTTTTCGTTTGAGCCGTCTTCACCCTGCCCCGGTCACAGACCCTAAACAGTCAGGCGGTTGGAGAAGAAATGATCAAACTTTATGCAGCAGGATCCTAGGTGAGGGGGGCCCTACCACTAGTAGCTCAAAAGAAGCTTCCGGCGGCTGCGATTGATCCTCCGGCTGCTTCTCATTTGGTTGGTTGGCTGCCGAGATACCTTCCTCCTCGCCCGTTCCGTCGCCTTCGTGCCCGGCTTTTCTTCCGCGGCCCGTATTTTGTTTCGCCTGATTTGAATTGAGGACAGTTCAGGAAAATTAAAAAATTTAAGTTTGTATAACAGTAAGTCGCTATTAACTACCCAAACCTCCCTGTACAGGTTGCACATCTCCCCCTGAGAGTTAGCATAATTACACATTGCACCTCTCCATCTTTTAATATTACAAAAACCTGCCCTTTAAGTTTACATTTCATTACTACAAGGAGGTATTTTTTGTGCAAGCGTGTTATGAAATGTAAGCTTACAGGGGAGGTTTTTGTTATTTCAAAAGATAGAGGGGTCAACATGTAATTTTGCACAAATGACCCTCTTTTGAATTTACATTTCATAGCATGCAATGCACAAAAATACCCAACAAGTTTTCATCCAAGGGGTAATCTAGGGGATATTTTTGTGCTTACATGTTATGTAATATAAACTCAGAAAGCAGTTTTTTGTAATTTCAAAAGATAGAGGGGTGCTACTTGTAATTTTGCAAACTAACCATCGATGTCCCAGTAAACGACAAGTCAAGTAGCTGGTAATATGCATCCGACGGTTATGTAAACGACGCATCATGAATATATATTATGAAACGATACCATGCATTTATTCAGCAGCCGAAGCCGAAGGCCGCTCCTCCAGTTCCTTTCATCGTTAAGCTCGGAAACCTGATTTCACGCAGTAAATGAATGAAAACCTTCAGCAACCGCATTCTCTTACCGCAGGTGAAAAGGAGTAAATAATTTGAAGCTCGTGGCTTACAGCTTTCTCAGCATCCTCGAGAGTCTCATATTCCACAAATGCATGCAACTACAAGTTGTTGGAATGAAAAAATATTTATATCAATAGTTTGAATGAAACAATGTATAACAAATACAAAATTAGATCTTCAATGCACTACTTTATGCCTTTATACCATATAATAATAGACCCACACTATATAGATGTGGAGTATTACGAATCCTCATTAATTGGGTCGGCTGCGGCTTTATGACTCTTCATTTTCATTCATTAGCATAGAGTGATAAATCCAGCTTTAACATACGCCATATAAGTTCAAGGCATTAGACTAAGGGTCTGTTTGTTTGGGCAGTGGAAGCGGTGAGAATGGAACGGTGGGAAATGGAGGGAAGTAACTGCTGTCTCAAAAAAACTCAAAATGGAGGTTTTTGAGCGGTGACGGTTTTAAAGGAGCGGTAAGTGGCATCCATTTGCTCCTCTCCTCCAGGTAAGCGACTACTTAGGGGTATTTTCTGAACGGTTTGTAGCCCCGTAAACGGCCATGTCTATGTGTGCACAACCCAGCTACTCTTATTAGTGCTATGTAGCAAGTGCAGTAAGTTGAGGAGGATTTTGCTACTGGCCCAAAAACCAGCTCAACTCACCACCTCAAGCTGCCACTTAGTAGGCGACATGTCTGGACCTTGCACGATGAAGCTGCAGGCTACACTTAAAGGTTGCGAAGTGGTGGTTATGATTGACAGTAGCGCGAGCCATGCCTTCTCTCCCACGAGCTTGTTGACACATTACAGCTCGCGGTGAATTCAACACCTGAATTTTAGGTGTTCTTGGGCAATGCTAGCCGCACCTAGAGTTGTTCATAAACCAAATAGTTCGTGAATAATTCGGAAATCGATTTGTGAAAATTTGATTAAGATTCATTTTTTTCTGAATCCGAATTCAAATCCAAATTCGGATTCGAGTGGTATTCGAATACTAAACCGAATAATATTATCGTTATTGACAAAATTCGCGAATAATAACAATATATATTTAAATAAATTTTATATAATTAAATTCGATTTCGAATCCAAGCCCGAATCCAAATTTGAATTCACACTCGAGTCCACTATTTCGGGACGAATCCAAATCAAAATTCAAATATTCAATGAATTTGAATCTGAATTGAATCTCTGCATTCTATGACAAATTAGGATTTGATTGAAGAGATAATCAATTTGATTTGATTCGTGAACACCCCTAGCAGCACCCACATTGTGGGCCGTAGCGTGAGTCTTCCTCTGATGATTGAATCTTGGGCACAACAAATTTTTACTTCTTCGGCCTATGTGGCCTTCACGCTGTCCTTAGCGCGGCCTGGTTGCGGACTCTGGGCAATGTCAAGCACAACTGGGACCGGCTCGCCATGGCCTTCGAGATGTCGGGAGCCACCCACCTTCTTCAAGGGGCCCCCCTCTAGCAAAATCGGCACCGCCAAAGGCACTAGCACACCCGGATATTTAACACCTTTTGGACCGATATACTCGCATCTATGTGACTCCTCAAGGACTTCCACCTAGTCGGTCATCAGACCATCACATTGCCCATTAGCCCGGGGTGATGACAGCCTCAATCCGCTAGTACCTTTACGGCCACGCCCAGAAGGCAGTCATGGAGACAACGGTGGAGGAGATGCTACGTATGGGCATCATCCAACCGACCACGAGCCCGTTCTCCACCTCGTCCCTTCCGGTGCAAAGGAAGGACGGAGGTAGACGATTTTTGTGGACTACCGTGAGCTGAATAAACACACGATGTCAACTACCCCATCCCACATATCCAGAAACTCTTGGACAAACTATAACCATAGTTTTTTCTTTCTTGGACTTCGCTGGTAAAAACACATTATGTCCTTTTCTATTTTGCTTAACTTATTGTGCGTGAGATCAGAAAGAAGCTAAGGAAATCGAGATAAATTCTTAGTCAAAATGGCCTGATTTCCGGCATTCAACAAGGAAACGGGATTGTAATAAAAATGGAAAAAAAACCCACGATAATGAAATAATAATATAATGTATGAGCAGAAAGGATGTCTCCCAGGACCACTCCATTAGATGTTGAATCATCTATCTTAGGTGGTATGCTATTAAATTATAAATAGTATAATAATCGCACCAATATAAATGCATGAGGCAATTAACAAAATTAAAAAAAATGTATAGTTTTTATTAACAGTTTCTCAGAACAAGCAAAATTATCAAATTGTGTAACTGCCATGTAGGTTTTCACGAAAGAATTGAGTTACATTTTGAACAAGTCTATGGAAATTCTCTTGAAAGAAAATCAATATGGCTAAATTCACATGACAAACAAATCAAAACTATGGCATATTTAAATATTCAGTAACTGAAAAATCAAAACAGCCCAATAGAAATGAGCACATTATATTGTCTCAGTATGCCAATGGATATGTTAACTAACTTTGTAAAATGTGCGTCACAATTGAATATACATTTTTAATAGACTGTATAAACTTTCCCAGAATTTGTAAAACCAGAGTTTGTAAAATAGTGCGAAGGAATTATAGTAATTCTTCATAAACTACAAAATTCCTACCTAACCAGATGCGGATTCAAAGGGAAATAAGACCACAACACAAACACAGAGAGGGAGAATTTACCTTATTTGAGAAAAGCATATCAAGTTTGGATGATCTGTTCGTCGGATTAGTAGAACCATTTGGGGTTTGAGGATAGCAAGTGCGTATGGTCTTGACACTATAAAGTATAAAAGTGGCCAAATGAACAATTAGCTTTCCAAGACATTAAGAAAAGAAAAGAATCACAAAACTTCCCTACCTTCCAACACCAGCAAAAATCTTCATCAGGTTCTGGTAACAATGATCTTCAGGTAAATTTTCAGCCACGACAATGCGAGACTGAAGAGCAGGTACTCTTATATAAGCAACCATTCCGTATTAAAGAAAAAAAAATACTACCTTTAATAAAGAGTAAAAACATCCACCTGCAATTCATCAACATCTGCCTCAGTGAAGGGCTGTAGACGCCTAACTTTCTTCCCATCATCACTAACAACCTGAAGTTTAAATCTCCAAAATGAAGAAATTTTGCATGAGCAAAAGGAATAATAGATTTATGCAGAAATACAATTGATTAAGCAGTCCAGCATCGCATCTGATTTCACAAAAAGAACTGCAAAAAGAACTTACAAGCTTTGTGGACATTCGCAGAGCATTGGAAAGCAGCACATTGTTATGCACTAATGCCTTAATCTTCTTAAAAGAAGCAATGACAGATATTGGCACTACAACACAACCAACATTACATCAGAGCATAAAGTAAATTTCAGGTAACTGTATGTACACAAAAATGGTGATCAAATCTCCAACCCCGGGAAAACAAAAATAACCAAATAACAGGCCCACAAATCAATTGTTTCACCTCCTATCGAGCTAGATGAATTCTTGAAACTCTTAGGTATCAACTCTTTCAACTGCTCTTCATATTATAAGAGTCATAATTTTATAAGTAAATAAAAAAATAAGTAGAAGCAACCAAATTCATGCATGATTTCCGAAATTCATAGTAATTATTAAACTGATTTTGTTTAATGTAAATTGTAGAGTATCCATAAAAAGTGCGACTAACAAAAATGATGGAAAATGACAATGTGTTAATAAACAAAAATTTAATTTGTCTATTGATAGGACAGATTTATGTCTATATTATAGGTTAGGGGTATTCTATTGATGGGACAATGTGTTAATAAACAAAAAAGGTTAGGGGTATTCTAATTGGGGGGGGGGGGGGGATTTCAATGCACATGAAAATTCAAATCTAAAAGTATCAACAGTTAGCTCACCAAAGCCTTCTGCGTCTTTACTTATGAACCTCATCAAATGTTCTGTGGTGGCCAGGTTTACATCACTAAAATAGTATTCCACCTGTCATTTTGATAAAATTATAGATACAATGAAACGAAAGTATAAAAGACATGTCCAATTGAAAAAACTTACAATTATCAGCAAGCTAAGTTTAAGCAGTTTAATGACAAAAATTAATGGAACAAATTTGTTTTATATCTTTAGTAACAACTTTGCTCTTAAGTTCTTTAGTTGTCTTACAATTATCAGTAAGCTAAGTTTAATTAGCTTAATAACAAAAAATAATGGAACAAGTTTGTTATGAATCTTTAGTACCGAGTTATTTATTATGTTCTAGCACTCTATCTTCAGCAGCGCGCGACTGAGCTGTATCCACCTTACTACAATTTTTGCTCCCAGCAAGCCCCAGGGGCAGCTGCGCTGACATAAATAAATGCAGGAACAACTCAAAGGTGCCAAAAAGTAATGTTCAGCATCCGACATGAACCCCACACACGAACATACTGACATGGCATGGACATTCTATCGCCCCTTGGGCACAGAGAAGGCATAACCGACTAGTAAAATTGGCACCGATAAGGTCTACATCGATCACCTACTCCTCGATGCGTTTCTTCCATTGACCATAACCCCGTAACCATTAGTCCCCATTGTTGTCATTCAACATGCCCCTCTCCAGTCAATGATCACATTGCTACAGTTAGACTTCGAGACGCTAGACTCCACAAACATGTCGTTCAACCATGAAATCCTAGCATTCTCAGCCAGCAGGTCCCTCTTCAGTCACATGTTCCAAGCGCCCTACATGATGCGCATTCGGTCACGCTGCTTCCAATTGTTGATAACGTAAATCCACGTATTGCATTATCGACAACCACTTCCAATTACTTCCAGCTGATTAACGCTCATTGTCGCCACGAGTTGTCCCCAGTCTCGTCGATGCCCTCTCTACACAATTGTTGAGAAACTTACATAAAGCTATTCTGGCGAGAAATAAATGAACCAGGTGATCCAATAATCAGATTTTACCACTTCCTTGAGGTTAAGCTCGTATTGAAGAAGCTTGATAGAGTGTTATGCATCTGTGGTAACGAATCTGTTGTTCTTTACTAATGTCTTTATTATGAGCTGCGTCTATGTGTCCTTAGGTAATGGTTAATTATGAGTTTATTTTGTTGCATTTTTTATTATGTTTGGCATGTTTCTGTAATTTGTCCATTTGTCAGGAATAATGTACAAAAGTTGGTGTTTTATTATCTTAAAGGGGCCTTAGGGCATAAGAATGGGAAGCAAGAAGAAATTAGTCTCTCCTCTTCCTATAATAGTTCTCTTTAGCTAGGGTTAACCAGTTAAGGATTTTGTAGCTCTGCCTCGAGCTTCAAGACTCTAGCAGTCATGGAAAAGCTTGTTCGTATCATTATGATCTTTGAATCATATCAAATTCTGACTCCGTACAGTTGAGATAAGGTTAATAAAGGATCAAAAAATGGAATGATGATATCTAAGGAATAAAAAAGTTCAACACGGTGCTATCATTCATTATAAAGTTAAAAAAAGTACTTTGCATTCACAGATTAGAAAAATGATGCAACATGGTAATGTCACAATAAATAAGCATCGGAAAAGTGTTCTAAAGAAAATTGAACATGTCATAGGCTACACCAAGGTTATAAATATCGGATGTCGGACATATCATATTGAGTATCAAAATGTCAGATGTCGAATGTGGCAAAGATATTTTAAAATATTGGATTTTCATCATTAGAATTAATATTGGACATGCATATTGGATATCGGATGTGTTATATATATCTATATAGATATTAAATTAAATAATACATGCTCTATCTTTAAATATACTTATAAACTCTAGAAGTAACAATAACACATTGACAAGAAATGAATCATTAATATCCCAAAAGAAAGTCGAACATTATTCAAAATGAAATATTAGTGACACACTTCTACTAACAAGTATCTAAAAAAATACAAATAGATATTGTTGAGGAATCAAGAAGAAGTGTGAGTTATTATTAGAGAGTCATATATATATATACATAAAGAAGCGAAGGTACAAGAAGAGCCCATTGAAAATGTGGGACTAATCATGTTAATAAGTTTTAACACTCCTCAAGTTTGATCGTGCCAGCTTGGTACATATAAAGGGCAGGGCAGCCTGGTGCAGCTTGGTACATATATCAGAAAAAAAAAGTGGAGTGAGATTTAATGAAGATGTCAGTAAGTTCATTGTCTTGTCTGAAGTAATGAAGGAATGCATATTGATAACTTCTTTTCTAATAAAGTGACCGTCAACTTCTATATGTTTGGTTCTTTCATGGAACATTGGGATCTTTGAAACAATTATATATCTTACCTACAACCCTCATAATAGTTCCAATCCATTTTAGCTCAGATGTCATTTGTGTAATACCTAATACCACGATATTCTGTATTGACACTAGATCTAGAGACACTATTTGTTTCTTACATCGACATGTAACCAAGTTTCTTCTTAAGAAAGAATAGTATCTTGAAGTAGACTTCCTATCAATCTTGTTGTCTACATATTTAGCATCAAAATATATTTCAATACATAGGTGACCATTTCTTCTAAACCAGAGACCTTGTCATGAGAACCCTTGATGCATTTCATTATCTTCATGATTTTTATAAGACAACACTATATAGGAGTATACATAAACTGGTTGACTTTTCCAGTGCAAATGCAGCGTCAAGCCTTGTTACCGTGAGATAAATGAGTTTGTCAACAAGACGCCTGTAGTGAGTAATATCCTTCAGAAGAGACGATGTTTCATCCCGTAGACTGTCGATCCCCATAAGCATAAGAATACGAGTTGGCTTAGCCCCAAGTAAGCTAGTTTCCCTAAGAAGGTTTATATCATACTTCCTTTGTGGTAATGTAATGGCATTGTTGGCTTGGCCATTTCAATGACAAGAGAGTAAACTTTGATTTCTGTAGGTAAACTTTGATTTCTGTTAAGACACTAATATTTCCTGTAATAAGTATGTCATCCACATATACATCTAGTACCCTACGATCTATAGGTTTCTTTCATACAAATATTGAATGATCAACATGACTATGATGGAATTCAATGGTGTGAAAAACTTGGCTAAACTTGTCAAACCAGGCTTTTGCAGTTTATTTAAGGTCATAGAGAAGTTTGCATACCTGAGACTCCCATTGAGCAACGTACTATAGAGTTTGCTCCAAAGTACACAGTCTCTTTGAGATATCCACATAAGAAGGTATTTTTGACATCAAGTGGGAAGATATGTCCCTTGTTGACTATTACTGAAAATATGACTTGTATAGAGCTAATAAGAGCGAACGAGGAGAAACTGTCAAAGAAATCAACCTCGTACTTCTTAGTAAATCCGAGTCTCATTGTGCATCTTTCAACACGAACATCATATTGGGATTTGATGACAAAGACCAATCGGCAGCTAACAATATCACCTTCGATGGGTAGATGATGATTATTCCTCTCTGATGCAACGTTCTATTGTGATGTATGAACAAAATTGATATGATAAATAAGGACATGAGAGATACGAAAGAAGGAAAAATGATTACTTGTGTAGTCAAGAGAATTTGTGATTGGTGGAGGATCAGTGAGGTGATGACGCTCCCTTTGGGATCACAATAGGGCAAAAAAGGAGATGCTCCAATCAGCATAATTGGGATCGGTCAACTTGGATGTCATGTCAAGAATTCTTGATGCACATGAAAGGGTGTTGATGCATGCACGATGGTGGTAGAGGTAGGCTCACGAGAGTTTCTATTATAACACGAGCACTCCACACACCGAGGAAAATCACGACATCGAGCAGGTCGAAAATACGGTGGCATGAAGGAACTATCTCAACGGTCACATACCGCGAGAGAAATAACAAAAAATAGTCAATATTTTTAGGAGAACTCCGGTGCATGAATTTTGGATGAATTAATCCATGCCTAAAGGACACAAATAAGAGCTAGATGAGGAAGTTAGTCACTAAGGAGAACACGAGACAAATTTATTGGAGCGACTTATTAAGAGAGAGGAGCGGACTGTGCCCTCACATCAATTGACCAGGATTGATGTGTGCGAACTGATGCCCGTGAGATTATATGTGTGAGAGTTGTCCTGTCAACTGATTCAACGATAATTGCGAGAGTTCGTGTGCGATGACAACGAAAATTGCGAGAGATCATGTGCGACGACAGTGAGATCAAAGAGCGGAGTAGATGACAATCAGTGTGCACGTGTGCGAGCAACAGTTTCCGATCACTCACACGTTGAGTGCGAGTAGTTAGGTCCTCGATTGATCTCACGAGCAGACCATGCAAGCGAAGCAGAAGTATGACACAATACAGAGGGCATGAACAGTGTGCATCAATCACATGAGCATAGAGTGAGACGAGTATTGTATGCGTATGTCAGGAGTTTCAGAGTTTCGATAATTTTGTTTCAATATTTTGTGTTATCTGAAAGGAACTCCTGAACAAGGACTTCTCTATAAATCATCGTCACAATTGTCGCTCAGAGTCTTTGTTGATAGGGACTTTGCGGGTTCGATTGATGATCAAAGATCTACGAGCGGTTACATGATATATTTAGGGAATAATCCTGTAACTTGGCGTAATAAAAAACAAAAAGTTGTTGCTCGTTCCTCTACTGAGGATGAATATAGAGGCATGACACAAACCGTCTCTAAGCTGGTATGGCTCAACTCTCTCCTGAAGGAACTGAAAATTCAAACAAAACAAAATATCATCTACTGTGACAGCAAGGCTGCAATTCGCATTGTGGAAAACTCAATCTTTCATGAAAGGAATAAACATATTGAAATTGATTGTCAATTCATTAGAGACAAAGTAAAAGAAAAAAATGTGCTACTTCAACATGTACCGTCCACAAAACATATTGCAGACATCCTTACGAAGCCTCTCTCCCGAAGTCCCTTCATGTGTTTTACATCCAATCTCGGCATGATCAATATCTATGCTTCAGCTTGTGGGTGAGTGTTGAAGAATATTAAAGCCCGAGATGCATCTTGAAGGCCCACTTTTATTTTACCCTTGTATATATATATATGTATTAGTCCCACAGTACCTAGAATATTTATTATTCCCTCCTTGTACATATATATATATGTATTCTCTAGAATAAAGGAAATGAAATGATTATTTCTTCAATATTCAACTCCATTAAATTGTTGGTTAGCTTTACCCTTAAATTTGCAAGGGAATGATTCCATCACTCAAACCTAAGAGCTCCAAACACACTGGAGGCAGCTTAACCAAGTCTAACCTATCTCCTTAAGAAAACAAAAAGGGGGCATGTTTGTGTTTATGGCATATCTCACATATAATCTTACATAAACTGTCTTCATGATCTTAACATGGCAAGAACATGAATCTAAAGAAGGATAGAATATTAGTAAAGTGTGAATGTAGTCGGATTTTACTGTCATGAAACTTAAAATCTTAATAATACAAACAGTAATATATTTTACCCTAACAAGCAAGAGAACAAAATATGGAGCTGTAATAAAGCGGTATATAGGGAAGAACAGTAGCCATGTCAAAACACTGATAGAAAAATAGATCATGCCTTCAACCAAGCTGATCACTTGAAAACAAAACATTAAAAAAAATTAGTTCCGCAAGGCCAGGAAATCACCAACCTGCTTGGTGACCTTCTGCACGACATCATCTGACAATCCATCCCTAGACGAGGAAGCGGGTTCAGAATCGGCTGGCGACTGTACGAAATCATGCTCCACAAACCCTCCTGCTCCACCACCAACCGGCGCCCCATAATACTCAAACACCCCAATCGATGACCCGGGTGCAGCATACTGAGGGCTCGGGGGCTGCGGTTGGGGAGGAGGATGGAAGACATGGATCATTGGCGGCGGGGGAGACGGGTGATGGTGGATCTTCACAATCCGCTGATGACCCACTCCGTGGACTCCCGGCGCCGGCGGTGTTGGGGCCCGTGGGATGAACTCCCGAGCTCCTGCGTTGAGGCGGCTCGATGAGACGCTCCGGGAGAGATAGGGTTCGGCAGTGAGCTGTGTCGGCGATCGATCGCCAGAGGACGATGAGGGCGCGGAGTATGAGATCAGGTCCTCTTCGTGGACATCCGGTGCTCTATCATCGGCCTCTTGCGCCATGTGTGGGAAGCAGGAGCCTTCTGTATGGGTTGAGCAGGGGAAATTTCCCACTGTTTTCTTCTGATTTCAATTCTGCTGGAGGAGGAGACCGTTTAGGGCCGATAGCAGCGGGGAGAATATCTCACAAAGCTGATGATCCGGGTGAAGTGTACTTACTGACTGGCTCGACCGGCCGGCCCGGTTCGGAATTTGGTTGGAAGACCGAAAGCCCCGAAAAAAAAAATTCGGATTGGTACTCCACCGTCGCCAAACTGCCCCTGCAGTGTGGTAAAATAACTTGCCTGCCACTGTCAGAATTGATAGTGCTGGATTTAAATCCACCAGCCATAAGTTCATTCGTACTGAGGATAGCTAGATACATGAGCTTTATGCAGATTTTATGCGCCGGTGCGGTTAAATCCAGACACGTGTCAAAGGATAAACGGATCGAATTCCCTTCTGTAAACGTCATCCAACCATCAAACAGAAGACAATACTCCTATCACATGTCAGCTCTCATACAAAAATATGATTTTAGTCCTTAAACTCTTACACCTTTAAGAAATCAGTCCCTCAATTTTTAATTGTGAGATTTTAGTCCTTTAATTTTCTAATCCATGAGAAATCAGTCCCTTACCTTATAATTAAGACATTGCAGCAATTAAAAATGTAATTAAGCGGTAAACTGCCCTCTTTTGTCTTCTGCTTCTTCCTTCGTGTGAAAGGGGAGCGTTAATAGAATATTTCGCTCTCGCCGGCGTTGCGGCGGTGGAGAAAGTACCGTCGATTGCTGTCCGAGGAAAATTCCGATATATTATAAGCAATATCTGGTCCAATTCCACCGCACATAATCAAACATTTCCGAGGAAAATTCCTAGAAATTATAAGCAAAGTAAAACCATCAAGAAGTTCACAGTTAGCTAATGACATTCAACGGCGACTGCAGACTTGAAAACGCACGTCGAAACTCCCATGGACTATATCTAAGCCGACGACAGCAATCGGCGGCACTTTCTCCACTGCTACAACGCCGACGAGAGCGAAATGTTCTATTAACGCTCCCCTCTCACACGGAGGAAGAAGAAGCATAAGTCAAAAGATGTCAGTTTACCGCTTAAAGACATTTTTTAATTGCTGCAATGCCTTAGTTATAAGACAAGCGACTGATTTCTCATGGATTAGAAAATTAAAGGACTAAAATCTCAAAATTGAAAATTGAGTGACTGATTTCTTAAAGGAGTAAGAGTTTAGGGACAAAAATCATATTTTTGCCTTCTGCATTTAGTATGGTCCCCTTTTCTTGGGGGATTTGTTACTGCGCACTCTCTTATTAGTAGGTTTTTATATATTTTCTTCAAAATTTTAATATTTGTATTTTGCATCCCTCAAAAATTTTAATATTCATACTTTGCATCCTAAATATTCAGATATAAGGGTTCAAAATATTAATATTCAATTTTTTGGATGTGCAAAATATCAAAATTAAATATTTGTAATATAATATGCAAGACCAATGCTCTGGATGCTGAATGAAGGAAGCATGGTTATGTGCACATAAATCAAAATGGATTCTTGAGTCTGCCCTCTCTGATGTCTTTGGCTTTGATTTGAGGGCATGATTCCGCAGCAAACGTGACGGTATAGGGGGGCACTATTTCAGTGGTAATCTGTGAGCAACCACTTTGTGCATCTATTGTCAAAGGTTCGGTTTTTCTCCTCTGAGAGAAGCCACTTTGGGCATAGGGCCAAAGGTTAGGTCTGTTTCCAATCTTCCCCCGCCCATACCCCCAATGATTGGGGACTATATGAGTTCTGTTGTTGTTGTTGTTGTTGTAATAATATAATATGCAAAAATTTCATAATTGGAAAATGTTTAGTCCCAAAAATCCTCTTTTTTTTGCTTCAAGATATACTTTCAGCATTTATCTTAAAAATCTATATCCATATTTAATTCAAAACTGATACTTGTGTCTAATAATTTCTCATTGATCATATAGATTTATCCTTAATATTATTATAACATTTCTTTTAGTTACTTACCATTTTTTTTCTCTTGTAGGGCTCTTAATGGGGTTCCCCAAAAATTGTTTCGGATCAGGTCGACCTTGTCGAAATCAAGGCCCATATGAATTGATGAAATGAAACGCCTTGATCAAGTGAAAATGCTTGAGAGTCGAAAGCACTATAAATTCAAACCAGGTGTAACACACTATAACAAAATCGTTATGCAACGACAATTTTTATGTCTTTAGCGACGATTTCTAAGTGTCACGGTAGTTATTATGATGTTTATAAAAAACGTCACCAAATCATCGTGATTGCGGTCATCGTCGTAGTTCTTTGCGACACTTTAAAAAAAACGTCATGATTGGCGATTGCTCTATCATGACACTTTTCCAAAAAAAACTTCATGATAAATAATTGATCTATCGTGACACTTTCTAAAAAACGTCGAGAAAAATATTAATTCTACCACGAGATTTTTTGCACATTATCATTGTAGTTAAAACTTTACAATAACATTTTCTTGAAAAAAATTAACTGTGCATCTAAAATCTTAATTTAAAATATAAATATTTTTTTATAAATTAAATTTTGATAAATATTTCAAATATTTTTAAAACTTAAAATTAAGACAAGATAAGATAAGAAATTAATTGCAATTTATTGTTCCAAGTAATATAACTCTAATTATAGTAAAAATAATTATAATTCTCACATAATGCATCATCACTAGGATCGAAAAGTATAAACTTGCAAAAAATAACATTAATGATAAACAAACTTGTTTCAAGTAATATAAACTTGAAAAAACGTATAATCATTAATTCACTATATTGATTTAAATATTAAAAATTTGTAAATATCTCTTTAGCGCACAAAAGAACATCATCTTACCAATAACCTCATGAAACAAAACAAGCATCAAACAGTTTCAAGATTTCTTCTATAATCATTGGCTCCATTGACATTGTGTTGAAACATGCATGATAACATTCAACTTCGCCCATACATCACTTACTGCATCATCTTTTCAAAGTTCAAGCAACTACATGATACCTCCGAGAAAATAATAAAATAAACTATTTACAAAATTGAATACAAAATTCATATAAGGTAAAATATGTCAATCATATAAAATGACTAAATTCAAATGATTTAAAGGATACAAATATTAATATCAAACACCAAAAGAAAATTTATGAGATCTTTATTAAAAAATGGTCTAGTTTTTAGGGGAAATTTTTCTGTGCATAAATAATACAAATATCATCGTGCGTGCATAAATAACCCCCTCTCGTTGGACCCGCCTCCTTTTGCATTTCAAAATTCGAAAACTTACCCTAACGCTCGTTCCTGTGTGATGCAAAGGTGACTATCTAACCGCGAAAAAAATGTCGACGAAGGCAGAAGATCGATCAGAACGACAAGCTTGGTTGGCAGAATGCGGATGCAGAAGAAGCGGGCTTGCAAGAATGTGGATTTAGTATATGTGGGATTTGTTGTTGCCTTAAGTATAAGTGGAACGATGAACCAGAGCTTGTTGTTGCCTTTGATTTTGCACAGGAAGTTGTTGTTCATTTGCGGACAGCGATGTGTGACTTGCATGAAAGTAAATTTACCAGATCTTGTTGAAGGCAACTTTTGTTGGGTAAAAAAATTTCCTGTTAATTTTTCATTCAACATTCCTGTTTAAGGTTACTCTCTCATTTTTTCCTTGATTGTTGTGGTGTTTCATATTTGAACTTTTTGTTGGATTATCTGTTCTGGTTCGTCAGATTTCTGTAGTTTCTATGTCACTTTTTTATTAGTGGTAAGAAATACACATCAATGTTTTAGTTTTGTGTTACACTAAATGTTAGGGTGGAGATGTGCTCAAAGTATTCTACCATACACCATCAGATTTGGAATGGGGTATAAGTAGTACCTCCAGCATAGGACCGGGTCCTAGAGTGACACGAACCCGTTAAGCAAATCCGAGTCAGTCTTGACACGACAGGACATATAATAATACATTAACAATCTCCTCCTATGTCCGTCGTGAACCCATACTTCGGGTAGAGGGTGGTTTGTGTAATATTCAACCAGAAGTGAGGCATACACAACCGTGTCCAGCACCTGTTTAAGATAAAATCGGACTATAACACAAAATAGCATGCATGCATAAGTAAATAAAAAACTCAGCTGCAACACAAACGTCTCAGGTACAATCGAGACACAGGCCCTAAACACCTGGTGTCCCAAAATAAACAGAGATCTAAAGTCCAAACAAACAGTGCTATAAAATAAGAGCTAAACAATGCTCTGAACAGAAGTACAAGAACTAAACAAAATAACACTCAAAAGGCTAATAATCCAGACAACCAGTGCTCCTCCTATCCCAGGATCTCCTGCAATTCAACGGAGAATTTCATTTTAGAATGAATTCTATCCCTTGCAGATATCTAGTTTTAGCATAAAACTTAGTATTGATTATTATTATTGGCTGGGAGGACACGTTTACAGAGTATTATAGTTTAACCTCAGAATCTGTTATCTGTTTCCAAATGAAACGATTATCAGACTTCTGGACACCGCATCTATATCTGTAATCCTATATGGAATGTCATGGTTACTGCCCTTCTAAAGTCAATTGGAACTCATCAAGTTTGGAATAGAATCAATCTTCAGAAGAAGAGACAAACCAAGTCAGATTGTGTTATCAAGTTTGGAATAACACTCTCCTCCAAGGCAAAAGCCGAATCCGATGAAGCTGTTAACATCAAGTTTGGAATGAACAGCTTACCAGATCCGAACTCAGCAACCAAGAGCATCAGCGGACCACAACATGCTTGCATTGATAAAGGAAATATGGAATAATCAAAACGTCTGGACTAAGGCTGAACTGAATCGCCTGATACTGAACTAAGACCGAACTAAATCGCCTTTAGTCCCATTTCCCCCACTGTTGGACTTGCTATTCCCGACTTCTGAACACCACGAGGCATCAGAATGTCCTTCCACGGTAGGTGGGTAACCAGTGTAGCACAGAGCATGGTTAGCAGTACCTCGAAGGTATCTCAACAGCCTATCTAGGGCAATCCAATGCTCTTTGCCAGCGGTAATAAAGGCATTTGTCAGAGAGACTGGACTGGAATCCAATGCTCTTTACCACCTGATCAAACTTCATGTGCCACATCTTAGGTGCTTGTTTAAGACCATAGATTGGCTTATCGAGTTTGCACACTTTGTCTTTTTGATCTTTGAGTACATAACCTTCAGGTTGAGTCATGTAAATCTCTTCATTAAGCTCTCCATTTAAGAATGCAGTTTTAACGTCCATCTGATGAACTATAAAGTTCTCAATAGAGGCTAATGCAAGAAGAATCCTGATAGTCGATATATGACACACAGGTGTGTAGACGTCAAAGTAGTCAATTCCCCCTTGTTGCTTATAACCTTTAGCTACGAGGCGCGCTTTATACCTGGCTATAGATCCATTACTATGTAATTTCTTCTTTAAAACCCACTTGCATCCTAGGACTTTGGCACCTTTCGGTAAGTCAACTAGATGCCAGGTATTGTTATGTAACAGCGAGTCCATCTCATCATCAATGGCTTCTGCCCACATCAACGAATCTCTAGACCTCATTGCTTCCCGATAGGAGAATGGATCATCCTCTAAGTGATAGGTGATGAAGTTCTCACCAAAATCCTTAGGAACTCTCTCTCTGGTAGATGCTCTAAGTGGAATTGGTTCCACCTCTACAGGTTGGGGAGCGGTGCCAGAAGGGCCAGCTTCAGGTTCAACGATAGATTCTATAATCATATCATTGGACCCGGAGACAGATAATCCATGATCTCTGACGAACTTGTCTTCAAAAAATATGGCATCTCTAGACTCTATCACGGTATTCGTGGATAGATCGAGAAATCTGTCTGCTGCACTATCTTCTGCACTACTTAGATAGACGCATGTCGTCGTCTTAGGTCCCACCTTAGGCCTCTTAAGGTCTTGTATACGCACATAGGCAATACAGCCCCAAGTCTTTAGAGTATCGTACCTGCACGGATGACCGTGCCATAGCTCATACGGTGTAGAAGTGAGCTGAGAGTGAGGTACTCTATTTAGAATGTGATTTGCAGTGCGGACTGCTTCTCCCCAAAAAGAATTAGGCATGTCAGCTGTTAGGAGCATGGAATTCAACATTTCTGTTTAAAGTCCTATTCTTACGCTCGGCGACACCGTTAGACTGGGGTGAGTAAGGAGCTGTGGTTTCAAGAATTATTCCCTCAGAGGCACAGAATTCTTTGAATCCAGTAGCAGTATATTCTCCTCTCCGATCACTTCTAAATCTCTTAGTTTTCAGGTTTAACTGATTTTCAACACGAGACTTAAAAATCTTGAACGCCTCAAATGCTTCGTCTTTCGATTTCAACAGAGACACATGACAATATCTAGAAAAGTCGTCTATGAAAGTGATTAGATACTTCCGTCCCCCTCTGGTGGCATGACTGCGGAAATCACAGAGGTTTGAATGTATCAATTCAAGAAGTTTTGTGCTCCTAGAAACTGACCTGAAAGGCTTTCTAGTAATTTTGGTTTGAGCACACACCTCGCACTTGTCAAAACGAATCGACAGATCTAAGGGGATGTTTTGACTCTTAGCTAGATCTAGCATCTTCCTATAGTTCACATGTCCAATTCTGTTATGTAACAACTTAGGATCTATAAGGTTCGAACTTACTTGGTTGATGCTATCATTGTTTAAGCTAAGTCTACACATTCCGTTGATCAGATACGCACACCCAAAATAATGTGAATTTACCATAAGGGTTATTCTACCATTTTGAGTTGTGAAGGTCATCCCAGCCTTGTCTAATAGACTTATTGAAATCAGATTTTTAGTTAAAGATGTAACTACTTTAACATGCTTTAAAAATAAACTTTTACCTGAAGAGAGAACCAGCTCGGCTGTCCCAGCATGGGTCACCTGAGTCTCTCCTCCGTTGCAGTTCTCCACTCTCTCCTTGACCGCCTTCACCTCAGTCAGTAATCCTATGTCATTCGTTATATGACAGGTAGCACCGCTATCCAGCCACCGCTCAGCAGACGAACTGCGGTGACTGCTCCCGATCATAGCCACGAAGGACTTGGGATCTGAAGCATCTGCCAGCATGTTCGCCACATTTTGTGTGGCTTCCTCCTTGTTTTTCTTAGGGGCCTTACAATCAGCCGCCCAATGTCCCCACTTACCACAGTTGTGACACTTGCCCCTCTTCTTCTTTTTGAAAGAGGGCTTTTTAAGCTCTAACTGGGTAGAGGCATCACTTCTGGGCGCCGGTGGCTTCCTACGAGGCTTGCTGGGCCGAGACACAAAGTTGCCAGTCTGTGAGGACTGCCCACCTTGTTCTTGTCTCTTCCCTGCAATGTTTTGATCCTCGATATGGATGAACCTTTTAAGTTCATCGAGAGCGATCTTTTCCTTCAGCCTGTGCATTTCAGTCTTGAAGGTCGACCACTCAGGAGGTAGCTTGCTTAAAATAGAACACACAAAGAGATTATCAGATATACCAGACTTATCGTCCTCCAACTTCTGACGCAGGGCTTCCAGTTCAATTATTTGGGAGGTGATTGTCGAGTTTAGATTAAATTTCATATTAAAGAATCTCTCTCCGAGGAGAGTCCTCGACAATCTCTCTTCCTTCTGGAAGTTCGCATTTAAGCGGTCCCAAATCTCCTTTGCGGTTTTATAACCACTGTAGGTCAAGGCGAGTCTAGGGTTGAGTGAATTAAGGAGGTAGTCTCTACAGAAATCTTCATCTTTCCTCCATTGATAATCATCCACGTCCTCTTCGGTTGTGTCGAAATCACTCAGAACAGTGTAGAAAATCTCTCGTTCCTTCATTCCAAGCTGGACGTGTAGTCTCCAAGCATGGAAGTCGGAGAGATCGAACGACTGGAGCTTGACGATGTTGTAGGATGTAACCTTCGGCATCTCGCCAAAGCTATAAACCGAAAACTGAAAAGAAGTCACCTGAGCTGCGCAGAGATGAGTCGCTGTCTTCGGATCCAATCCCACAGAAAATTTGCTCCTCCTTTTCAAGCAAATCAACAGTAGCAGGAAACAATCACAGAGATCTAGCAGGAACCAAACACAGAGATCGGCCCTTAGGTCTCCTGCAATCTCCAATACTAGATGAAATTTGTAAGAAATCTTTAGTCAAAAAACTTGCTGAGCAAGGAGAACTCCACTTGCTGAACAATGAGATCCTCTCCCTGTTGATTTTTTCCAACAAAGATCCTGTAGAAATCAGTCTTTTGGGACCAAAAAAAAGATGCTCCCAGCTAGATCACGACAGGAAGGTTGAGCCAAAAAAATCGTTGAAGCTGTGGACCGTGGCCTGGAATGAAGAGATCCAAAACAGAAACGATCTCCAAAAGAAAACAGATGCTAGAGTTGAAATGTAGAGGCAGATCTGCGTCCAGAGGCAGATCTGCGTCCAGAGGCGTCACTGCACAGGAGATCTGTAGAACGGCGCAGCAGCGTGCTCCGACCGGCGCTGATGGCTCACATGAGATCTCTCAGGCGACAGGACTGGAGTGTGGGATTCACTTTCTTGATCGACAAGGAAGCAACTTAGAGATCGGCGGTGAGGCAGCGTCTCCTTCCTTCCAATGGGCAGCAGCACAAAGAACTCCTCCACGGACGAGCGCCGGCGAGAAAAAACGATAGAGGACCTCGCGACAACAACGCCTCTTCCTCTTTGAGTCGACCACGGCCTTGCTTCCTGGAAACGAGGGAGAAGACGAATTTAGAGGTAGAGATCGACAACCCCCTGCTTGCGATCGAGGGAGAAGAAGTCGAGAGGAGACGCGAGACGGAATCGATCGAGAGCGAGAGCGAGCAGTAATCGCGAGCGGCGAAATCGGGGAGAATACGAGAGCGGCGAATCGCAGAGAGCACACCCTAAACCGGATACTTTGAGAATGTTAGGGTGGAGATGTGCTCAAAGTATTCTACCATACACCATCAGATTTGGAATGGGTATAAGTAGTACCTCCAGCATAGGACCGGGTCCTAGAGTGACACGAACCCGTTAAGCAAATCCGAGTCAGTCTTGACACGACAGGACATATAATAATACATTAACACTAAACACACTAATTAATATTTAATTATTGTAGGTATAGTATGACTGTTTGAGCATACCAATGTCCAAGGAGTTGAAACCGGCAACCGATCTCTTAAGTTCGGACCCACTGGGGGTGTAGCTTACGCCTACTTGCCCCTCACGTACTTGCGCTCTTGACTGTGGATGAAGAATTAGGAAGACCCCAAAGCTGTAGCGAGGAGGTCCCACCACACACCCGGAAGATCTTAGAGAGTTTCCCCTCCTAAATCAATGCTCAGTCGGGCACCTTGGAGGGCACTATCAGCCAACCCCAAAACTAGCCTGGAGGAGAGAGCTCAACAGATCGGGCATCCTCCAAGGTGCCCTTAAGGGTCTATTTATAGATTTTCTAGTCTGGTCTGCAAATAGCATAAATCAGTCTTTTAATTTTACTAATCGCATCCCAAATTGGTCTGCTAACATCATAACTCCATTGTTCTGAAGGGATATTTGCAGCCCACAAGGGTATCTAGGTAATTTCCCCACTAGAGCCTTCTGGGCGAGTGGTCCGTGAAGGCACCACTCGTCAGGCCTCTTGCGCACTAGACTCCACTGGGTGAGTGGTCTGTGGGGGCACCACTCGTCTGATACCTGACTGATGGGCGAGTGGGGTTTCGCCCTCACTCGTCTGACCTTCAGCGCATTCGCACTCCTAAGTGAGTGAGTGCTTTGCGAAAGAGGCTCGCACTCGCCCCGAGGCTCCCCTGCCTATCCTGACCTAGGCGAGTGCCCTTCTTGACCAATCTTGCCTGCCTTTTGGACCTTTGAGACCCACTCGGCGAATACGGGGTTGTACACAAGATGTTGCGCATAACTTATCCAGACCCCGACTTTATCATTTTTCTCCTAATCTCAGTTACAATGTTAAGTTATGTTCATGTTTGCGTGCAAAGTTATCGATATATGTCAATGAGATCTCAACATATGTATGTCATTTTTCAATGCAAGTGGATGATTATGCTCCTCTACAAATTTTGATACCTTACCAATTTTCTCCTCTTTATCGACACTGAAGTTCTGTATGCATGCAAAACATTCGGTCCGAGTATCCATTTTGCATGTGATACTTTTTTTGCCTATCGGTCATCGAGTTTGAATTCTTTAGACCTTCTTAGCACATCAATAATTTCTCCATTTGGTATGCATGTAATAAAAAATATGTTGTTTTCGAACACTAAAACCAATTTTACGAGTATAAGCGTACTAGAATACATTGTTAAGTCTTTGCTTCCTCAGAATGCACAATAGAAAAAAAAACAACAGCCACCTTCTTGACATGAGAAAAATAATTTAGTTTCTTCTAATTACATGAATGATTAATTCTCAAAAATCCGATCGAGCGTTTAATGAAAAATCCGTCCGGTATTCAACCCTACAAACGGACAATGTGAACAAACAAAAATCATATTACAAAAATTGGAACACTCAATCTAATCTTTATGAAGCAATAAAATATCCTTTAAAAACAAATCTTACATCATCTATGTCGTCGGCAGTTTTTTCGGAGTTGAGCACGAGGTTCTTCGACGGGATTTCTACTTCGGAACAACCAGGTGATGCATCATCGAAGGTTAGACATGGATCTTCTACTTTCGTCCGAGGAATATTGCGTCGAGGATGACAAGATGAAGAGCTTCCGACCGAGAAATGTTGCAAGGATCATTAATTCGACTTCTAGCCGAGAAATGCCACGAGGAGTAGGTCATGCAGCGTCCGGTATTGTAGAGGAAGATCTTCTAATTCCAACTGAGTAATGCCTCGAGGAGTTGCCGAATGGGGAGAGCTTTGTTCGTTTTCTTCCTTCTCAACGGGAGATGAGATTTTCTTGGAGCGCTTTTCACTAGTAGATGTTTCGAAAGGTAAAAGGAGGTGGGTACCACGGGAGAGAGTTATTTATATATGCACGTACGGTGAGCGACGCACCAAATTTTTTTCCCAACTTTCAGGACATGAAGTAACATTTTTGACAACATTATTATTACATTGAAGCTCTAGTAGGTATAAAAGTTCTAGTAAAATTAATGAGGCTCCACTATTACATCATGTAGATAATTGGACAGCTATATTTGATTTCAGCGAGATCAGACGGTTTAGATTTAGGCGGTGGTTTAAATTATTATCTAAATTACTCTTCACTTAATTTCAAGGAAAAAGGCACGGTCGGTACATCCAATGTTCATAGCAAAGTTTTCCCTTATAAAATATATGGATATGTGGTACCTTTCCCTGAACCCTCGCTGCGCGGGGATGCTTTGTGCGCCGGGCTGATGCCCTTTTTTGTATGCAATGGTCGAGTATTATCGTGTCACAATCTGCGCAGACAACCACTAGTAATATTAATATAAATAGCTTCCAACTCTCTGTGTAATACTATTTTAAGTAAGACTGTGAATGAAATCTCCTCCTCCAATCCCTGGTATGCGTATGAATGGAGTTTCCATTTATAGCAACAAATTATTTCTCATTGTTTCTGGATCCGTGAAAATAGGAAATAGCGAAGAGGATGATTTCGTATCCCCCAATTATCCATAATTAACATTTTCCTTTTTCTCCGCCTAAACCCTATTTATTAATCGCCGAAATTAATTAAAACTATTTACATCTCTGAATTCCCCCCCTCCCACGCTCTCCGTCTCCTTCCGATTAATCGCCGCCGCCGCCGAGCCACGGCCATCATGACGTCCCCTTCGCCGCCGCTGCCGGTCCTTTTCGCGTCGAATTCTCCGTGCGCGGCCTGCAAATTCCTCCGGCGAAAATGCCAGGCCGACTGCATCTTCGCCCCTTACTTCAAACCGGATCAGTCGGAAAAGTTCGTCAGCGTCCACCGGATCTTCGGCGCGAGCAACGTCGGCAAGCTTCTGAACGAAATCCAGCCGAAATACAGGGAGGACGCCGTCAGCTCCCTCGTCTACGAGGCCGAAACGCGCATCCGCGACCCCGTTTACGGCTGCGTCGGCGTCATCTCCCGCATGCACCAAGAGCTGCGCCGCCTCCAGGTCGACCTCTCCCTCGCCCTCGCCGAGCTCTCTTGTTATCAGAACGCCGCCGCCGTGGAGGTTCACCAGACGAATTTGGCGGTGAATCAAGGCGGTTTTTTTGGGTCCGGGGGATATGACGCGGCGGAGATGGCGGGAGTGAGGCTCCTCGACAATTGTGCCGGCGGTGAATGCATCGGCGGCGGCTTGGCCGGAC
This sequence comes from Dactylorhiza incarnata, assembly GCA_033032865.1. Lineage (NCBI taxonomy): Eukaryota > Viridiplantae > Streptophyta > Magnoliopsida > Asparagales > Orchidaceae > Dactylorhiza > Dactylorhiza incarnata. The sequence goes on from JAWHQI010000147.1 coordinate 913,999, forward strand.
AACACCGGACTTTTTGAGAAGCTCGGGTCGCAGATGCAAGGTTCGGTGGTGATCATAATTAAGTTTCAAGAAAATTTATTATTATTATTATAATATTATTTTTTTATGTGAAATATTGTTGCAATTTATTTTTAAAAATCAATTGAGGACGATTTGTCATTTATTATTTTGGTTTTATTGTTTTTTTATTAGTTTAAAATAAGGCTGCACCTCTTGGTGTCTCTTATTAAGCACATAATTAATTGATGACTTTGGTTGAGAAACACTTATAAAGAAAATTAGTCCAAAAAGTTTGATCATATTTAATGCATTGAAAGTGATTATTTTGTGCTAACACTTATGTTTCTGTCTGCGGTTGAAATTATGTTTGACAGCTTATGTTTCTGTCTGCTATGCTAACACTATTGTTTCTGTCTGCGGTTGGAATTATGCTAACACTTCTGTTTCTGTCTGCCGTTGGAATTATGCTAACACTATTGTTTCTGTCTGCCGTTGAAATTATGCACAAAATGATGTGTTGTGGATTGATGGTTTCTAACAGAGGCTGTTCAAACTGTCAAAACAACGTTTAAATTTTCTGAAAAACAAAACAAAGAAAAAAAAAGACCTAAAAATGGAGTTTTACTCTTCATATTATTTGCTTTAGCTAGCACCAATGCTCGAACATTTTGACTTCATGATATAAACATATATTCAATATTAATGAGGAGCAATTCATGAAACTTCCCAAAATTTATATAGATGTGTAAAAGTAGCATAATCTACTTTATTTTGTGTATTTCTAAAAAGGGGCATTGGATTTTTTAGGCATTAGGAGGGTCATTCATCTCAATACAAACTACTATGATCTCCTTCCTTCGTGTATTGCATAACGCGTGCTTTGGTAGTCAATCCAAACATATACATGCTTTTTTTTATAAAAAATTGCGCGGGATTTTGTGAAGATGAAATGAAAGGATACATAATTACTAATACGCGAACACATACATAATAGTTACATGCATGAAACACATGAAATGTTACGAATATGCGTTTGTTGTTAATAAGTTTTAGGGTTTCCCAGATTTATAGAGAGGTTGAATTAGATCAACAAGACCGCAATTGTGACTGGCTCGACAGGACGATTCCAAAGGTCTCAATTTTGCATGATTCTGATCGTTCTTTTGACCTCTCAAAGGACCCATGTAGCGGTCTAAGGTAAAAAAGACCGGCGTCTGTCCAGTCTGATCTAGACCAGCTCAGTCCGGGTCGATCTCCTCCTTCCCCGTGCTAGCTGAGCCTCAGTCGCGGAGAAGGTCGTCTGAGGCCCCTTGAGGCCGTGGGCTCCTCCAAATCCCATATCCTTCTTCCTCCAAATTACCATTAATGTGGCTTGAGATGTGAAAATTTGGGAGGACTTATCTCCTCAACAGCTCAATGAATCTTCAAACCGAAAGCGACACCAGACTATAACTTTTGAAAAATTCCGCGAGATATATTGCCTATTCAATCAAAGATTTTAATGAAGTTTAGGCTAGGCAGTGAGCTTCCATGAAATTTTCATCAAGTTCCGACTGCTTTCATTTTTTCGACGTGACGACGGTCGTCGCTACTCCGGCAAAACCCGACTGAGGTGCCCGAATCCTTCCTAAATTGGCTGTTTCCATTCGTCCGTCAAATAATTAAGACGTGAAATTATTTGTGCATCTCTCTTGAATTCTATTAAATGGGGCTTACACCTTCATTTGAAGGGGTCAACAATTGGAGGAAGAGTATGTATTTTTGTGCTCTTGTGTTGCGATATCGAAGAACTTTTGACGAAAGCCCGCGAGCACCTTTGTGCGCGCGCTTACAAACATAACTCTCCAGTACACGTCTCTGTGTTCCGCTCTCCAGTTTGCTCGAGGGAACGCTCCTTTAATTTCTCCAGTGCATGCCCCCGCTCGCCAATTCATTCTAGTGAATGCTCTATTCTCCAGTGCGCACCCCCGCACCCCGCTTTCCAATTTACTCCAGTAAACGCTCCACACTTAAGCGCGCTCAATCTGCTCACATGTGCACACAATGTGCCCACGAGCACCTTTGACGCTCCTGAACGCGCTTTGCTCTGCAAGAAGCATGATGTTCTCCTGAACATGTCCCACCTTGTAGAAGGCGCTTCGTGCTCCGGAATGCACTTCTCTCTCCAGAAGGTGCTCTGCAGGACGCACCGTATGGGCCGGCCTTCGGAATGTGCTCCCACATGCAGCTCCCAAAACGGTGTCCTTGACACAAATAACAACATGAAGACTCTTTGTTAACAATGTAAAATAATCGGGTCTGTCACCCGCGCCCAAACAGTTGTATACTTTGACGATATTGTTAGTGATTTTTCTTAAAATGAAACAGACCCCGTGATTTTTTCCATTTATGGATTTTCTACATATTGATTTGTTGTTGTATGGATCCATATAGCCTACCCGACTATGGTGGGATAAAGGCTTGAGTGTAACGTTGTTGTTGCATGGATTTTCTACGTAAAACTTTGTTGACGGCAGTAATTTGAGCGCGCGCATACAATTGATTAACTCTCCAGCTATGACAAACATAATCTACCGAATCCAACGAATGTTGATTGATTTACCACAGTTAATATATATAAGTTTAATAGTATATACCGTTATTCACATAATTTTTGATAATTTATGATATGATGAGCGACGAGTTATGATTTAGACATGTAAATGAGTTTTTTTTTATGTTTTAATCCCAAGAGCGGCGGTGGTAAATTAAAAAAACTCTCAATCATTTTCTATAACAAAATTTTAAAAATATATTAACTGTAGACCCATAGCGGCTATGGGCAGACCACGTTAACGGCAAGAAAGAATGAATCTTTATAGGTAAATCAATTTTTTACTGGTTCACAAATCTCTATAATTTTTTATGTTGCAAGTATTATTGTTGTTGCGGGTCGCTTAGGGCTCTTGGTAGATCGGTCGAATTGAACTACCTTAGCTCGAGAGCGAACCAAGCGCGCAAACAGTCACAGAGAAATTCGTTGAGTACACTGTGACGTTTTAACGTGGAAAAACCCGGAAAGGGTAAAAAAATCACGCGGCCGGGGCTGTGCCGCCGCTCGTTACAATATTAGAGAGAGAGAGAGAACGTTCCGAGGGTGACAGACCACCTCTCGGAAAAAACTAAGTTTTTTCCTTCTGAGAACGGTAGAGAACGAAAGTGAGAATGACTTGTCCGCTTTCGTGAAGACGAAAGTGAGAGCGCTGAGTCGCCTTTCGGGACGAAGGAAAACTTCAAGTCCACGAAGGAGATCTTCAAGCGCCGAAGGAGAAATCCGTGGAAATCTTCAAGGAGCTCTCTCTGGTCATCCAGGCGGGGGCCCTCTCAAATGAAGCCTAGGGGGTCTTTTTATAGCTTTGGACGGGGGTAGCCCGGTAATTTTGCCGTTGTAACCACCATAACCACCTGGGAGGACGAATCATATTTTCCGGTTCAGAGCCCACGGATCACCATCTTTCGTAAATGACCATCCTGCCCTTCGAGGAAAGGCGACAAGCTGTTCCTAAAAAGTGAGAAACTGAAAAGACAAAAAGTGAGCGAGCCGAGTCAGAAAATTGAGCGAGTCGGACATGTGAGCGAGTCGGAAATGTGAGAATGCTCCGAGCGCGCTCAGAAACGTTCTGAGCGCGCGACGAACATGGAAGCGCTTTGAACGCGCTTAGAGGCGTTCTGAGCGCGCGTGAGCGCGGAGGCGTTCTAAGCGCGCTCAGGAGCGTTCTGACGAGGGCGCGAATATGGGAGGGCCCCTTGCAAGCCCCCCGGTGAGGAAAGGGGAAGGAGGAGGAGGCTCGGCCGTACCCCGCCTCGGGGAGGGGCGCGGCGTGGGCGCACCCCGCAAAAAAAAAGGGGGGTGCGGCTTGGCCGCACCCCAAAAAGGAGGGGGTGCGGTCCGGCCGGCCGCACTCCTTGCGGCGAGGCCGCACCCTGTGGGTGCGGATTGGCCGCACCCCATGTGGAGTGTGGTCGGACGCACCCCATTAGCGGTGCGGTTTGGCCGCACCCCATGGGGTGCGCGGTTTGACGCGGCCCGCTCACCGGGGGGGGGGGGGGGGGGGGGGGGGGGGCGGCGTCGCCGTGCGCGTTGCGGTTGACGTGCTTAGCGCGTATTTTCGGATTGACGGTTGGTGGCGGGAATGGCGGTTCCGGCTTTGATCTCCCACTCTCTCCCACTAAAGTAGTGGGAGGAGTGGTTTATGGGAGTAACCACCATCCAATTTTTCTCATAAATGAGAGCCCATGATGAATTCTCATCAATTGTATTTTGAAATTTTCATGGTCAAATTAATAAATAAAATGCGTTACATTTCAATAATTTGTCAGGAAATAATAACTAAAACAGCCGTGGAAGAAATGCCATATCTTGATCTAGAAATATTCGAATGAATTCAAAGGATTTTCTATCGGTGGCTACAGTTCGAAAACATCGGTGGGTATAACTTTTATATTGAAAAATAGTTAGGCTCCGTTCGTTTAGTACTTTTTGAGAGACATGAATTGCTTTTGGTCGAAAATCTATGACGCAGAAGTTTTGGAAATAGGCAAAAAAATAAATTCTTATGTTCGTTTGGAGAAGGTTTTGAGAGAAAAGAATTCTAAGTTGATGTCATCGCCCGATCTCAATAGGTAAAACTCCGCCAAAATGATGTTGAACAGTGTCAAAACTGTTCCCAAATCCATTTAAATAGATAAGTTTTGGGTACAGAAAGATTTTTCAAAGAGCAAAACTCATGAGTTTTGGGCAAAACCAATCCTCTCCTTTAAAATAAGCAAACAAACGCTTGAATTGGTTTTGGTCAAACACCTTCCTCCAAAACCCATAGGTTTTCTGTGAATGTCAATTTCTTCCTAAAAAACATCAAACGAACAAAAATTTCGGAATTGTAATGCACAATTCCAATTCCTTCCCTAAATCACTGCGAAACGAACGGAGCCTTATTTTTTAGTTCAAAATTATCCTCATATTGTGTTATCAATAAAGGGCAGCTCGGTGCACAAAACATCCCCGCGCAAGGAGGGTCCGGGGAAAAGTCCCACCACAAAGGATAAAATGTAGGCAAATTTTACCCTGCATTTTTACAAGAGGTTGCTTCGTGGACTCAAATCCGTGTTCTTCAGATCACTCGATAACACCTCAACCGACACGCCAAAGCTCCCCTTATGTATTGTGTTATCATTGATGACAAAAAACACCTATATAAAAATATTATACTATTTTTAAAAACATGAATAACTCCATCTATATTCAATGGTTATTGTCTTTTATATTGAGCTGGCATTCAAACTGTCATTTTTTATAGTTCAAAATTATGCTCATGTTGTATTCAATGGGGTTAGAAAAAGATCTTTACAAAATGTTTAGAATGTTTTTCTTAATTACGAGAAGATTTAAATGATTTAAGTGTTGAAATCGATTTCTCGGCCTCTGTGGAGTTCGGGCCCCCCAACAAGTTGAGGGGTGGCCAACTCTTACTCCCCTCAAGGGAGAGCTCTAGGTTGAAGGTGTTGAAACCGATTTCTCGGCCTCTAGTGGAGCTCGGGGCCCTCACCGAAATGAGGGGCAGCTAGCCCTTACTGATCCCTCGGAGAAGGTAGACTGAAGACAAGGAATATGACTAAGACCTCAGTCATAGCGAGGAGGTCCCTCCACTAACCCGGAAGATCGTTGAGCGCTTCCCCTCCCAAGCCAAAGCTGAGACTCGGGCACCTTGGAGAGCTCTGGAAATGCTAACCAAAGAAAGCCTGAGGAGAGAGAAGCCGAAGTGAAGTCCTCTCCAAAGGTGCCCTTGAGGTCCTATTTATAGGTTTTCTAGTCTGACCTGCAAATAGCAGGATTCCGCCTTTTGATTTTACTATCCGCACCCCAAATTGGTCTGCTGCAGCCGAACTCCGCTGTTTGGAGAGGCTAGAGGTAGACCATCAAGGGTAAAAGAGGTAATTTGGACCTATCAACCTATGAGCAAGGAACTGCGTGAACATGATTGCTGAAGCTCTCGTGGGCCCTCTCGCGAGTCCTGCACGCGATGCCTCTCCTAGGCGATCGCCCTGCGAGGACCTCGCCAGCCAGTTCTGACGGTATCTGCCGAGGTCCGATCTCGCGAGCCTTCCTGCGAGACCGCCTTTTGACTTCGTCGAGCTCAACACACCTTTCACCGAACGCAGGTCGCTTCGCCGATCACAGACGAGCTTGACGAAATACAGAACCTCAAGTTATTCGCTGACCGCTGAGACGGGCAGTTCGTCGACCGCCGCTATAGAACATATTTTGTTCGTCGGGCGCCGTCCGACGAATGCCGAGCTCCGTTCGACATTTGTCGAACGCAGAATTGAGCTCGCTGGACGTTGAGGCTTCTAAACTCGCGAGCCCTCCTGCGAGATCGCCTACTAACTTTGCCGCGCACTGAGCACGTTTCGCCGAACACCTCTTTTCTGAACAAAGGGTCTCTTCTGCCAGCGGCCTGCGAGGTATTGGCTTGCCCTCCCTCGCATGACCCAGTCCTTTGAAGATATCTGCCGAGGTCTGGATCTTGCGACTCCTCTTGCGAGACCGTCCCTTTGGCTTTAGTGAGCATAAAACATTTCGTCGACTGCTGATGATTTCGCCGAACAGGGGCGAACTTGACGACCATAGGTGGGCTCGACGAACTTGGGAGAGTTCGTCGAACGCAGTATACCTTTCGTCGAACTCAGGAAACTTCTTTAAATTGCCTGCGGGTGTTTATCTCGCCTACCCTTCTCGCTCGCCTTTCGCGAGGTCTTTGGCCCGAAGGCCTCCCTCTCTTATTACTTCCTTCATCCCGTTGCCTTCCCACACCGCGCTTCCTCGCCTGGCGAATATCGGGATTGTACACAATCCCCGCTCTTCGCGAGACTATTTAGGCTCGCGAAGAAACATCCAACCCCTGGTATTCGCCAGCCCCTTGATGATCTGTCAGGAATCTTCGGGTAGGGCCCACCCTGAGGGCTATAAATATCGTCCTGAGTCCTTAGTGGCGTGCGCCGCCACCTCCTTTTCTTTCCTTTTGTCCCGTACTGTAGCTGTTTGGAGATGCCGCTTTCCGAAGAAGCTGAGGCTCGCCTGAGGGCTGTGAGAGCCGGCGGGCTACCTTCTACGACCAAAGTCCCCGCCTGGATGAATCGGCCACCTCCCGCTCAGGCGCCGAAGACCAAGAAGGCGAAGGCGGCTTGCCGAACCGGGGACGACTCGGTACTGCTGGACTCCTCCCCGGATAGCCGTCCCCACGAGAAGGTATGAGTTACCCCTCTAGCTTGTCAATAAGTTTGTCCGTGATTCATGCCCATTTGCAGGATGCTTTGCCGAACGAGGACGCTGGCGAGCCTGCTGGGGGGTCTCGCAAAAGTCCGCCAGCGGACATGGATCTCGCTGGCAAGAATGCCGCGGGTATGCCCTTAATCTCACATATTGACCTCCTTTTGTCAACTATCTGACCTTCATTCTCTGCTTCTTACAGTTTCGCCCCGGAAGTCCCCGGCTCGCCAGGCATCGCGGCCTCCGTCTTCGCCTCCTCCCGACAAAACTATAGATAGGCCAGGGTTCCGACTTCTGACGAACGAGGAGACCGGCGGTCCAGTGCCGCCAAAGATCCCTCCTATCAACAACGCTACCTACCCTCCTGGTCGGGGTAAATCTCTCTACCACCACTACGGTAACCTCTTCCAGGGCCGCCCTGAGACTTCTCTCCCCCCTCTGGGTAAGCGTTCCGACGGCCCCTTGCTCTGCACGGACTCAAGCGCGCTATCTAACCTTTCCGTAATACTTCGCAGAGAATTCTGAAAATCCACCTACCGATTCCGAGTTGGGCGACGACGAGATGTCCCCCCTTCCTGACCAAGTGGAAGACTTCTTAGGTGATCTGCGAGATCCGGAGATGATGAAACAACGAGCCGCAGAGTTGCTGAGAAAACATGGTCGGATGTTGATGAACCTCAACATGCAGGCGAGACGGGACAGAGAAGCCGTCGAGGATAGGCATGCCGTATTGATGGAAGAATGTGCGAGGCTCCGGGCTGCGAGACAACGTGATCACGATGAGAATGTCATGACACCGGAGGTGCATATAGCGAGGATGAGGGATTACGCCTTCCTCATTGACCGGGAGGGCCGCGCGGCCGAGGATTATTATAATTCTAGGGTACCGCCGCGTTCCGGGTCACGAGGTGGGGGTAGGTGGAAATGGTTGCCCCACGATTCTCGCTAACTCTTACGCTGTCGCGAACTATTATTATTTGTTAATGAGCGCCTTCATTTTAGACGATCTCGCAATGGTCTGCAACTTATATACTAGTTTTATCTCGTCTGATAATAATTACTAGCTTTTTATTAGTTCTCGCTCGCTGCTAATATGTCCGTTTCATTTTCATGCTATGTTGTGTTTGCGGGGGTCTCCGATCTCGCTGAACATATCTCGTGGCGGCTCCCCCCTTCTTACGCTATTATGTTTGCTTGCGATGTTCTCGAAGAGATATTGCTTGTACTAACCTCGCAGGCCTTTCTCGCCCGCGGTCGTGATGTGATGTTTTTTGGCTAACCGCGCTCGCCGGCGCTTGGACTTCTTCCCGCCCTTTTATTTTTGCTATAAATAGGCTGTCCTAGCTGAGTCAACCACCGCATTTACTGTCACCCTTCTTCCTCCTCTGCTTCAGAGCTCTCACTCCTTCCCGTTCTCGCTCTACTTCCATTCTCGCAGGTTATTGAAATGGGCGGCGACGCTAATGAGTCGGAGGGTCGGTGAAAGATCGCTAAGGCTTTCGCCGAGCACAACTTCTTCCATTGCAATCTGACAGACGAGGAGTACTTCAGCGCGGTCGCGGACTACGTCACCCCTCCATTCGAGGCACGCCGTCCCAGCGAGAACGACGTGGTCAATGCCCCACTTGTCGACGAGCTGGCCATCCCCACCGCTCATTTCGCGGTCGGCTTGCGTCTCCCCCTGCGGCCGGAAGTTCGTCAGGTAATAATCGCTCTTGCTCGCTTCTTATTCTCTGCAGGTCAAGTCTCTCTCATTATGTGAACTAATCCTGGTCTTCTTGCTTCTCGCCAGGTGCTCAAGCACTATGGCGTTGTTCCGGGCCAGCTTACCCCTAACGTCATGGCGGTGATCACAACCTTCGCATGTTACCTTCGCGAGGAGCGCATCGAGTTCAGCCTCCCGGCCTTTCGGAAGCTGTTCTCGTTCCGCGCCTACAAGGACGGGACCGCCTACTTCGTGGGCTCGGGTCCTAAGGTTGACGAGACCGTCAACAAAGCCCACTTCTGGTCCCAGAAGTTCCTCTTCGTCAAGGGGAACTTCGGTAATATCCTGATCTCGCCAGTCCAGCATGGCGAGACCACCTACCGGCCCACTGCCCTCGGAGGACACGACGCCCTCCTCTATCAGTTCTTCTGTAAGAAGAATTTTGAGGTTGTTCATCTTCGCCGCAACCTCGACAAGCTGCTTCCAGTGCTCGCTGGGGAAGGTAAGGATCTCGTTCTATCACCAACTTTTTTTTTCCAGTAACCTTGTATTTATTGAAATTTCGACCCCTTTTTTAGGCGAGCGGGATCTTCCCATCCATCCCCCCTACGCGAGCAATCGGAAGACCGACGCTACCCTGGCTCTCGCGACCATGGGGGCGAATGCTTGCCGAGGCGCCGTCACACCAGGTGAGCCCTCCTCTCGCAAGAGACCGGGGGCTTCCAGTAGCCATGCCCTTCCCCCACAGTCCCCGCCGAAGAAAAAGAGTAAAAAGAGCAAGGTCTCGCTCGCCTCCTCGAAGGGGAAGGAGCCTCGCGAGGCCGCTTTCGATGAGTTCGACCTCACCGGCCTCTCCGCGGGAGGTGAGGACGACGAGCCCAACCAGGAGGCTGCCAGAACCTCTGCTCCGCCCATCCCCGTTAACCATTATAACTTCGGGCTCGGCCAGAGGCGCCGAGACGAGACCGGCGAGCTCTTGGTGAACTGGAAGCCGGAGACGAACCGGGCGAACATCTCCACCATCCTCCCTACCTGGGTGGAGAAGGAGACCGTCAGCGGCCACGCCTTCGATTTCTCGTTCGTCCTCTATGGACGCGAGGACGCGGGGGCTTATAAAGACGAGACGGCGAGGACCCTCGCTTTTGAGAGCACGAGGTCCCAGTTGCGCTCTGCCGAGCTCGCCCACATGACGGGGAGGCGCTGCCTGCAACTGGAGCTTCAGAACGTCGAGCTCGCGAGGGCCTATCAGGGGCTTCTTGCCGAGAATGCGCAGCTGAAGGAAAAGCTGCTCGCCGTGGACGGCTGTGTGGTGAGTTATCTAGACCTCGCCACCCTCCTTTCCTTCGGCCATTTCGTTCCCTAAATTTATCTTTCTTGCAGGATGTCGAGGCCGCCGGAAGAGCCGACGCTCGCATCCAGGAATTGGAGGGCGAGGTGGTCGGGCTAAAAGCCCGAAATTGTGAGCTCGCCCGTGCCATCGTTCCCCCTTCTCCTCGCCGTCTGAAGGAAGAGCGGCGAACTCGAGACGAGGAAATTCGCTTGGAGTCCACCGAGTCAGCTCGTTACATCTTCCAGACGATGAAGGCGGCCGACCTCCTAGCCGACGACGCGACCGACATGACCCTGGAAGACATCGTCCCAGAGTTCTTTATCCCGCTTCCTCCAGTGAAGAGCAGCGATGACGAGGAAGGGTTCGCGAGTGATTCCTGAAGCTCGCCTCCATTCCTGTTTTTGTAACTTTTGATCGGCGAGATCGCCGTGAATTGTAACCGAACTGTGGAATGTAAATGCAAATTGTGCTTTGTTCATTGTGCTTGCCTTTTCTGTTTTGTTATTTTCGTGTGTTGATATCCCATTTTCGCTTACCTCGATATTCGTCTTCGCGAAAGTTATTCTCGCGATGTTCGTTCTCGCATATTAGGTTATCGAAAAGATGAGCATAGGACGTTTCCGTCTGCTCCGGCCTTTCGCCGTTTGCCTTAGAATCATTACCCTTTAGGTATGCATCTTCCTTTAGGTTTCGCTAGATACTTTCCTTTTCGGCGAGAGCTCGCCTCCCACCCTGTGCCGGCGACCTCTCTGCCGAGCACCGGGTACCCCGGAGTGCTTAGGGTTGATTCTCGTCATTCGCATACTATTGTACAAAATCTTCCTTCTCGCCGAGTGAACAGGCTCGCCGAGCGAGAAGGCCCGGGTCAGCGTCGAAGGCTCGCCAACCTGAGGCATATCATCCTGACCTTATGAAGAACTCATCTCCTTGCCAACTTCCCTAGTGATCAACTTGCATCTCCCGTCTAGTGAGAGCCCGGGAGCGGAATGGACCTGATGCATTCCATCATCGATATTTGTTACTTTGCTAGCCTTTCCAGAGATCAACCTGAAACCCCCCGTCTAGTGAGAGCCCGGGAGCGGAATCGATCTGGGGCATTCCAGCATAAAAACTTGTCACCTTGCCAGCCTCTCCAGAGATCAACCTGAAACCCCCCGTCTAGTGAGAGCCCGGGAGCGGAATCAATCTGGGGCATTCCAGCATAAAGACTTGTCACCTTGCCAGCTTCTCCAGAGATCAACCTGAAACCCCCCGTCTAGTGAGAGCCCGGGAGCGGAATCGATCTGGGGCATTCCAGCATAAAGACTTGTCACCTTGCCAGCCTCTCCAGAGATCAACCTGAAACCCCCAGTCTAGTGAGAGCCTGGGAGCGGAATCGATCTGGGGCATTCCAGCATAAAAACTTCTCACCTTGCCAGCCTCTCCAGAGATCAACCTGAAACTCCCCGTCTAGTGAGAGCCCGGGAGCAGAATCGATCTGGGGCATTCCAGCATAAAAACTTGTCACCTTGCCAGCCTCTCCAGAGATCAACCTGAAACCCCCCGTCTAGTGAGAGCCCGGGAGCGGAATCGATCTGGGGCATTCCAGCATAAAAACTTGTCACCTTGCCAGCCTCTTCAGAGATCAACCTGAAACCCCCCGTCTAGTGAGAGCCCGAGAGCGGAATCGATCTGGGGCATTCCAGCATAAAAACTTGTCACCTTGCCAGCCTCTCCAGAGATCAACCTGAAACCCCCGTCTAGTGAGAGCCCAGGAGCGGAATCGATCTGGAGCATTCCAACATAAATACTTGTCACCTTGCCAGCCTCTCCAGAGATCAACCTGAAACTCCCCGTCTAGTGAGAGCCCGGGAGCGGAATCGATCTGGGGCATTCTAGCATAAAAACTTGTCGCCTTGCCTGCCTTTGCATAACAACTATAACTATCAAGTGAAGAAGTAAAGTATTCAACTAATATCATAATAAAACTTTCAAGGGTAGAATCGCTTCAAATCGTCTCCACTTCTGGTTCGGCCGAGAGGTACCCCTTCCACATCTCGGAGGTGTGATACGCCCCAAAATAGATTTACGTTTTAACGCAAGTGCACGTGTCGAATCAAGTAATATAAAGTGAGAAAAGATCGTTCCCTCGGAGAAGTGATTAATTTAGTGCTCGCAAGTACTAGCTCTACCTTTTCTTTAAATTCAAGTGGGATAATTAGATTGATTTTTTAGTAATGAAAATTTAACAATGACAAGAAAACTAAACACTTCTTACTTAAGATTACTCTATTCAACTTAATTAGAGAAATATCAGTTTGAGAAATAATCTTGTATATTGCTTTCCTTTGCTTATTGTGATGATTTCTTAAGATGATTCAATATGAATGTTGAAATGACTATCTTGCAATGATTTGAAAGTGGAAAACATGATCTCTCGGTCTATGAAATCTGTTTACCCCTTATTTCTCTAGTTATCTCTAACTTAGGTAACAATAAAGAATAACATCAAGTACACAAATCAATATTGCTAGCAAAAGATGAAATCTCTTTCTACCTTTATGCTATATTGAAATTCATGATATACTTTCACCGCTCCTCTCTCGAATCTCGCAGTGTAGTATAAAAATGAAATTTTGGTTACAGATTTACGCGACTCCTCTCTCGAATCTTGCCGCATAAAGTAAAGCAATCATCTAGCCCGACTCCTCTCTCGAATCTTGCCAAGCAAATTAAAGATGAACTTAAGCCAAACATTCCAAGAGTAAAATCATAAATTCAATAAAGATAATATTCCAAACATCCATAAGAAAATTAAAATCAAAACATCATAACAAACAAAGTACTAACAATACACATGATCTATGAGATTAGTTCATGATGGAGGGATGAAACCAAACAAAAAGATCTTACTAGACATGCTTAAGAGAGTCAAATGATGCAGGAAATTTCACTCAAGGATGTGCACAATCCGTTGAAGAATCAGTCCTATCTCCTTCTTCTCCACTAGGGTTTTTCGCCAACCCTAGTTCTCTCTTCGCCTCTTGCTCTCTTTCTCCTCTCCCTTTTTCGTCTCCAATTTCGTATATGTCATGTTGGAGGTTATTTCCTGCCTAAAAACCGAGCAGCCCAAGCCTAAGAGACGCAACCTTCCATAATTAAATTTGGAGCAAAATTCGGAATTCAATTTTTAAATCCGCCAGATTTGTTGTAACATCCAAAAATGGATGTTATAACAACTTGAACCGGCAAAATATCGAGCCATTCAACTTGATACCCCCCCCCCCCCCGACTTGAGCACTTCGCTTACAATGTATGGACCCTCCCAATTGGGGTTGAGCTTACCTACCGCGGACCCTCTTCCGGCCACGTCGACCTTTTTCAAGACCAGATCTCCTTTCTGAAAGTGCTTTACTCGGATGTGTGCTTGTCAAAATATCGGGCCATTCGTTGCTTGATTTCCTCCTGCCTGATGGTGGCCTGGTCCCGGAGTTCCTCCACCAGGTCCAAGGATAGCCTTTGTTCCTCGTCATTGGCCACTAGCCATTCTTCATCGCCTTCACCTGTGGAGATCACCCTGGGGGTATTTACTTCGAACTCTATGGGAAGGACTGCTTCGGACCCATGAGAAAGTTTGAACGGGGTCTCTCCGGTGGCGGTGTTAGGGGTAGTCCTCAGGGCCCAGAGAACGGATGGTAGCTGCTCTACCCAGTTTCCCTGGAGGTTCTCCACCTTCTTCTTTAGCAGGTTAACGATTATTTTGTTTGCCGCCTCCACTTGGCCGTTGCTTCTCGGGTGGTGAACCGATGCGAACCTGAGGTCGATGCCAAGCTGGGTGCAGAAGCTAACAAACTCTTCGCTAGCAAACTGTGACCCATTGTCCGTCACTATGGCTAGAGGGAGTCCGTGCCTGCAAATTATCTCTCCCCACACAAAATTCCTTACAACTTGAGATGTTACCTTGGCGAGCGCCTTCACTTCTACCCATTTGGAGAAGTAATCGATCATGACCAGTAAGAACCTTCTTTGGCCACTAGCTTGAGGTAAAGGGCCAACTAGGTCCAACCCCCATATGGCAAAGGGACAGGGAGCTGTGATGGTCCGAAGTCTCTGGGCTGGGAGTTGGAGTGGAGCGTAGAGTTGGCACTTTGAACACCTCCTCGCGAACTTGGCCGCATCTTTGCTGAGGGTGGGCCAGAAATAGCCCTGCCTCAACACCCTCCCCTCCAGGGTTCGGCTCCCGGAATGACTGCCACACTCCCCGGAGTAAATTTCCTCCAGGACTTTTGGGACCTCCTCCTCGGAAACACAACGGGCCAGGAGTCCCGAGAGAGTTTTCCTATATAGCCCCCCTGCATGCAAGGAATAAAAAGCTGACTTATACCTGAAACGTCGCCTGTCTATGTCTCCTTCAGGGAACTTCCCCGATGATAGGAAGGTGATGAAAGGATCCATCCACGAGGTCCGCTGATCTATCTCCATCAGTTCTCCTTCATCGATGGTGGGTCTGAAGAGTTCCGAAACTGTTCCGCCTGCTCGGGGACCGAACTTGGCTAGAAGGTCCGAGGGGGTGCTCTCCTCCCTCGGCACGTGTCTGATGGAGAAAGTGCGAAATCGCCCGATGACTCCCCTGACCTTCTCCAGGTACCGCTGGAGAGTCGGATCCTTCGCTTCAAACTCTCCCCGGACTTGGCATGCCACCACCATGGAGTCCGTCGAGACCTCCACATCCTGCACTCCCAGTTCCTGGGCTAGCCGGAGGCCTACTATCACCGCCTCGTACTCAGCTTGGTTATTGGTAATCGGGAAGTTGATGTTCAGAGCTTGTTCGATCTTTGTACCTTGAGGGCTTACCAGGATGATTCCCCCTCCATAGGAGTGCCTTCCTGACGCACCATCCACCAACATCCTCCACGCCACTGGGGGAGGCGGTTCATCTTCCCCCACTTCGGATGTATAGGCAGCCATGAAGTCTGCCACTGCTTGGGCCTTGATTGACGCCCTAGGGACGAACGTAATGTTGAACTCACTCAGCTCCACTGACCACTTTGCCAATCTTCCCGAGTGTTCCACCCCTTCCATGACTTTGCGAAGCGGGTGTTCTGTTACCACTTTGATTGAATGTGCCTGAAAGTAGGGCCGGAGCCTCCGAGCCGCCACCACCAATGTGAAAGCCAACTTCTCCAAAATTGGGTACCGGAGCTCCACCTTCTTCAGTACTCGGCTGACATAGTAGATAGGGAATTGCTTTCTTCCCTCCTCCCGGATCAGTACTGAACTTACTGCCTCAGATCCTACTCCCAGGTACAGGGATAGGTCTTCTCCCGGTCTCGGCCCTTGAAGTAGGGGGGTTTGGGTGAGTTGCCCTTCAAAGCCTGAAAAGCTTCCTCACACTCTGGGGTCCATTCGAATTTTTTATTGCCCCTCAATACCTTGAAGAAAGGTGTACACTTCTCACCCGCCTTGGAGAGGAACCTGCTAAGTCCGGCCAGCTTCCCCGTGAAGCTCTGAACCTCCTTCGGGTTTCTTGGCGACCCAAACTCTATTATCGCCTTGACCTTATCTGGGTTAGGCTCCACCCCTGCCGGGGTGAGCAAGTGACCCAGGAATTTCCCTCAGCTAGCCCCGAAGACACACTTCAAAGGGTTGAGTTTCATCTTATACTTTCGCAGGGTCTCAAACGTCTCCTCAAGGTCTCAGAGGTGAGACCCAAGGTCCCGACTTTTTACCATGAGATCATCAACATAGACCTCTAAGTTTCTTCCTTTCTGCTCGCGAAAGACCCGATCCATCATCCTTTGATATGTGGCACCTGCATTCTTGAGCCCGAAGGGCATCATCTTATAACAGTAGCATCCGTCCCCCGTGATGAAGGAGACATCTTTGATGTCCGGGGGGTGCATGCGGATTTGATGATAACCTGAAAAAGCATCTAAGAAAGACATTACAGGGAAACCGATGGCTGAGTCAACCAGCGCGTCGATTCTAGGCAGGGGGTAGCAATCTTTCGGGCATGATTTATTAAGTAGTGAAAAATCGATACACATGCGCCACTTACCTCCCCCCTTCTTTACCATGACTACATTGGAGACCCAGCCTGGATACTGGATCTCCGACACAAAACCTGCTTGTAGGAGCTTTTTCACCTCCTCGCGGATCGGTCCCTCCAGCTTGTCCGTTGTGGCCCTCTTCTTTTGGTGGATGGGGCGGGTGCCAGGGTCGAGGTTGAGGCGGTGGCAAGCCACGTCCGCGTCGATCTCGGGCATCTCCGCGGCGCTCCAGGCGAAGACATCCACATTCTTTTGCACGCAGGCTAGGATCTCGGCCTGCTCCTCCGAGCTAAGCTCTCTGCTGATCCGGACTTTCTCCACCACCCCAAGCCGAGTGGTGACCTCAAGCTCCACAACCTCCTCCACGGCCTCTAGCCTAGATTGCTCTCCCCAAGCATTTTCCTTCTCTCCGCCGCAAGCGAGCGCTTGGACTCTCTCCTCCGTTTCTTCCTCCCTACCATCATCGACTCCTTCACCCCTCCTTCCTGGGCACCCTCTTCTTTCTCCTCTTCTCCTCCTCCCTCCGCCCTGGGTCCTTCAGCGACCCCTTCCTGGGCGTGAATTCCCTCTTCCTCCATCCTCTCCTCTTCTTCTTCCTCGCCTATGGCCTCTGCCGCTTCCTCCATCACTTTGTCCCACTCCTCCGCTTCTCCCATCCAGGCTATGGTGTTGACAGCCGTCACATAGCACTGTCTCGCAACTTTGGGGTCTCCCCGGACCCGGACCTGGATTCCACCCGTGTTGAACTTGAGGCACTGGTGGAAGGTGGAAGGGACGCATCGAAATGCGCTGATGAGAGGCCGTCAGAAGATGGCGATGTAGCTGCTTGGGGGCATCCACTATCACGAAGCGGCAGTTCGTGGACTGTCCTCTGAGAGTCACATGGAGCCCCACTCCACCCTATACCTCCTTCCTTTCTCCCGAAAAACCAAATAGGGGACCATCCGAGGCCAACACCCTCCGGGCCTCCACCTTCATCTCGTCAAACGCCTTCTTGAAGACGACGTTGACCGAACTCCCGTTATTGACTAGAATCCGCGAGACGGTGAAGTTCTCGATGGCGGTCTGGATGACCAGCGCATCGCAGAACGGATCTTCATGTCCTGGCATGTACTTCTGGGAGAAAGTTATTTTCTCCGCTGGGGGTGGAGCCATGGATGTTGAGGCCACGCTCCGCCGATAGATGGTATGGAGGCTAGCCTTGTGGGTTGCCTCCACCCCTACCCCCCCCATGGATCACCCTGATCCCTCCTCTACTCCCCATATCAACTCTGTCTTCACACCTTTCTTCCTCCTCCCCTCGAGGCTCGACCTCCTCGATTCTCACCTGTTGTTGTTGCCTCGGCGCGGGCACTCGACCCCTTTTTGTTTCCAGGAACTCTGGGCAGGTGGCCGTCGCATGACCTTCCTCGTCGTGGAAGTCACAATACGGCAGCGTCACCTCTCCCGCTTCGCCCTCCGACATCCTATTCCTTCTCCTTCTCCCCCTGCTTCTTCCCTAGCCTCTTCTCTTCTTCCTCTTCCTCCTCTACCCCGCCTGATCGCCATGGCTTGCTGAGGTGGGGGAGGCAATTGCCTCGGACCCTGCCTCCACCCTAACTGGTGGGGTCTTCCTTGACCTCCATAGAAGTTACCCCTTCCCGGGCCGTAACCCCTTCCCTGACCTTGCATTCCTTCGGCACGCTGCCTCCACTCCCCCTCCGGGGCCCTGGGATCTTCCCTTCTCCTCACTTCCTGCTGCCTGACCTCTGGCTCACTGAGCTTTGCTAGCCTCTTGGCGAGTTCTGGGTTGGCCTCTTCACTCTCGATTTCCTCCGCCACCCTCTCCATTAACTCCTCGTAGGAGACGGGGGCCTTCCTCTTTAGAGCCATTTTGAAGAAACTTTCCCTCAGCCCGACCGTGAAGGCGAGCTGGAGTGCAAACTCAGGCATCTCCTGAGTGAGCAGCACTTCTTCTTGGAACCGGTCCGCATAGGGAGCCAACGACTCCTTCGGCTCCTGCTTCACTTTGAAGAGAGACTCGGCGTCTTTCTTTCTCTTCTTTGAAGTTGAGAATCGCAACAGAAAACTTCGGCGCAAATCTTCAAAGGCGTAGATTGGCCCAACAGGGAGTTGGTGGAACCAATCCCTGGCCTTCTCTTTGAGGGTGACGGCGAAGAGCCGACACTTGAAAACATCTGACATAGGCCTGATAGAGACCGAGTCCTCAAAGGACTGGAGATGTTGGACAGGGTCATCCCTGCCGTTGTAGTACACCCTGTCCCACTCTCCGAACCCTGCCGGGACAGGTGCAGAAAGTACCAACTCGCAGAAGGGACTTCCCCCTTCTGCCCCCCTTTCTCGCTCTACACGCCCCCGAGCTCTCTCGCCAGACTCGGGCTCGCGGGGACTGCGCTCGCGAGAACGGTGTTCGCCTGGACCACTCCCACAATCGCCACATCCTCCGGGCGCGCGCTCGCCTGCGCTGCACTCGCCGACAAAGAGACCGCCGACACGAAGCTCGCCGGGCTGGCGAACAGCACTCGCCCCTCCAAGTCTTGAACTGAACTCCCGACGATTTCCATTCCGGCCCTCCTCCCCGGGGCGTTCTCGCCAACCGCAGCTGGGTCAAGGGTCGCCTGAGGTGCCGGGGTCGCGAACTCACTCCGCAGCGCCGCGACCGTCAGCCCGAAAGTGTCAAGCACCTCCCTCCTGAAATCCGTGAACATTCTCGGCGTCACCACCTGCGGTGACTCGCTGAACTCCTCGCCTTGATCCTCGCCTTCTGTCATATCCGCTCCTTGGAACTTTCTTGGACCAGCCACGCTCCACGCTCACCGCACCAAAATGTTGAAACCGATTTCTCGGCCTCTAGTGGAGCTCGGGGCCCTCACCGAAATGAGGGGCAGCTAGCCCTTACTGAGCCCTCGGAGAAGGTAGACTGAAGACAAGGAATATGGCTAAGACCTCAGTCACAGCAAGGAGGTCCCTCCACTTACCCGGAAGATCGTTGAGCGCTTCCCCTCCCAAGCCAAAGCTGAGACTCGGGCACCTTGGAGAGCTCTGGAAATGCTAACCAAAGAAAGCCTGAGGAGAGAGATGCCAAAGTGAAGTCCTCTCCAAAGGTGCCCTTGAGGTCCTATTTATAGGTTTTCTGGTCTGGCCTGCAGATAGCAGGATTCCGCCTTTTGATTTTACTATCCACACCCCAAATTGGTCTGCTAACAGCCGAACTCCGCTGTTTGGAGAGGCTAGAGGCAGACCATCAAGGGTAAAAGAGGTAATTTGGCCCTATCAACCTATGGGCAAGGAACTGCGAGAACATGACTGCTGAAGCTCTTGTGGGCCCTCTCGCGAGTCCTGCTCGCGATGCCTCTCCTAGGTGATCGCCCAGCGAGGACCTCGCCGGCCAGTTCTGGCGGTATCTGCCGAGGTCCGGTCTCGCGAGCCTTCCTGCGAGACCGCCTCTTGACTTCGTCGAGATCAACACACCTTTCACCGATCGCAGGTCGCTTCGCCGATCACAGACGAGCTTGACGAAATACAGAACGTCAAGTTATTCGCTGACCACTGAGACGGGCAGTTCGTCGACTGCCGCTATAGAACATATTTTGTTCGTCGGGCGCCGTCCGACGAATGCCGAGCTACGTTCGACATTTGTCGAACGCAGAATTGAGCTCGCTGGACGTTGAGGCTTCTAAACTCGCGATCCCTCCTGCGAGATCGCCTGCTAACTTTGCCGCGCACTGAACACGTTTCGCCGAACACCTCTTTACTGAACAAAGGGTCTCTTCTGCCAGCGGCCTGCGAGGTATTGGCTTGCCCGCCCTCGCTTGTCCCAGTCCTTTGAAGATATCTGCCGAGGTCTGGATCTCGTGACTACTCTTACGAGACCGTCCCTTTGGCTTTAGTGAGCATAGAACATTTCGTCGAATGCTGATGATTTCGCCGAACAGGGGCGAGCTCGACGATCATAGGTGGGCTCGACGAACTCGGGAGAGTTCGTCGAACGCAGTATCCCTTCCGTCGAACTCAGGAAACTTCTTTAAATTGCCTGCGGGTGTTTATCTCGCCTACCCTTCTCGCTCGCCTTTCGCGAGGTCTTTGGCCCGAAGGCCTCCCTCTCTTATTACTTCCTTCATCCCGTTGCCTTCCCACACCGCGCTTCCTTGCCTGGCGAATATCGGGGTTATACAGAAGGTGTTGGGACTATAAACTGGACTAAGGGCTCGGCGAGGAGGTCTCACCACATACCCGGAAGATCTTTAGAGCGCTTCCCCTCCCAAGCCAACGTCGGGCTTGGGCACCACTGGAGGCTCTCCTCACCCCACTAGAGAGATTTGGGGAGGGAGAGGGAGAGAGAGAGAGAGAGCTAGCCTAGAACAAGCTTGCCTCCAAATGGTGCCCCTTGTCCTATTTATAGAATTCCTAGACTTGGGCTGCAAATAGCCAAGAACTGGTCCCTGAAATTACCAAAATACCCTCGGAAATGGCTGCGGATAGCCAAATCCCGCTGTTCTGAGGCGCTAAACGCAGACCGATCCCTCCCCCCGGAACTGGGCGAGAGGGAGGACCTCCCACGGGGGCTGGGCGAGCCCCCTAACTGGGGCGGGCGAGACCCAGGGGCCGGCCCCTGCCGGTCTCGCCCCCCTTACTGCTGGGGCGGGGGTGAGGGGGGGCTGAAGGCCTCCTCCCCTCACCCCCCTGCTGGGGCGGGCGAGATCCGGGGGTCGGCTCCCCTGCCGGTCTCGCGCCCTTTCTGCTGGGGCGGGGGCGAGACGGAGGGCTCGCCCTCGCACCTCTCGACCCCCTCCGCTGGGGGCGGGGGCGAGAGGGAGGGCTCGCCCCTCCACCTCTCGCTCCCTCCGCTGGGGGAGGGGGCGAGAGGGAGGGCTCGCCCCTCCAGCTCTCGCCCCCCCCCCCCCCCCCCTCCGCTGGGCGCAGGGGCGAGAGGGAGGGCTCGCCCCTCCACCTCTCTCCCCCCTCCGCTGGGGGCGGGGGCGAGAGTGAGGGCTCGCCCCTCCACCTCTCGCCCCCTCTGCCGGGGGTGGGGGAGAGAGGGAGGGCTCGCCCCTCCACCTCTCGCCCCCCTCTGCTGGGGGAGGGGGCGAGAGGGAGGGCTCGCCCCTCCACCTCTCGCACCCCTCTGTCGGGGGCGGGGGCGAGAGGGAGGGCTCGCCCCTCCACCTCTCGCCCCCCTCCGCATGAGCTGGGCGAGCGGGAAGCCTCCGCCTCCACCGCTCTAGGAGCCAGGCTCAACTAGAGGTGGATACAAGGTCGACACACTCTAGGAGCCAGGCTCAACTAGAGGTGGATACAAGGTCGACACACTCTAGGATTCAGGCTCAACTAGAGGTGGAATATTTTTCCTTCCTGCCCCGAGCGGTTCCCGACCCTGCCAGCTAGGTGGGAGCCTGGTCAGCGGGCCAGTATCGGGGCTAACCTTGAGAATTTCCTGCCCCCGAGCGGTTCCCGGCCCTGCCAGCTAGGTGGGAGCCTGGTCAGCGGGCCAGCATCGGGGCTAAGTATTTTTTGAAAAACTTTCATTATATTAATCGTCCTAATACATGTGAGGAAACTAGGCATGGAAACGAAACATCACATTACATGAACTTAGGGATTGAAAAGAAAACTAAGCATGGAAACCGAACTGAGTCTCCCACTCCCAGGCCCGGTCTTCCTCGACTTCTTCTGGTAGTTGATGTTGTTGCCTTGGACCCCTCACATCATTCATTTCCAATAACTCAGGGCAGACGGACGTCGCGTGACCCTCCTCATCGTGGAAGTCACAGTAAGGTAACTCAACCATATCCCTTCTTTTTTCTCTTCTTTCTGCTTTCCTGACTCTCCTCCTTCTCCCCCAACCAATTGTCATGTTTTGCTGAGGTGGTGGAGAGGGTGTGTTCGATCCCTGCCTCCACCTCGATCGGTTGGCTCTTTTCCTTTGAGAACCCTTCCTTCCTTGCTCTCGCGGAGTCGAATTACTGACCTCTGCGCTCGCCGGGCTATTGGGTAGCCGCCACCCGGGGTGGTCTCGCCCACCAACATTCACTCGACTCCTTTTAGAGCGGGGCGAGTGGAGGACGGATGCTTCCCCGTTCGCCCCCCTTTGGGGCTGGGATAGAAGGGGCGGGGCGAGCTGGGAGGGCGCCTCCCTCCTGAGCTCGCCCCCTTGAAGGGGCGGGGCGAGCTGGGAGGGCACCTCCCTCCTGAGCTCGCCACCTTGGAAGGGCGGGGCGAGCTGGGAGGGCGCCTCCCTCCTGAGCTCGCCCCCTTTGGGATGGGCGAGTGAGGGTATGGCACCTCCCCACTCCCCCTACCGGTACCTCTTTCCTGGACTGTCGGCCGAGAGCTCCCTCATCCACCTGCCAGGGCGGGGCCTCCGGACCATCTCCTCTTCTGCCTCCGACTATCATGGCGAAAGCAACCTGGAAAGTCTGTGAGACCTCTTGCTTGAAACTTTCTAACATCTCCAACGTCACCCCAGCCACCGGGGGCTGCGAGTGACCCTGGTCGAATCTTCCTCCACCTCTGTCCATGGAGCTTATCTCGAGAGTTTCTTGAGTTAGTCACACTCCACACTCACCGCACCAAAATGTTGAAACCGATTTCTCGGCCTCTGTGGAGTTCGGGGCCCCCAACAAGTTGAGGGGTGGCCAACTCTTACTCCCCTTAAGGGAGAGCTCTAGGTTGAAGGTGTTGGGACTATAAACTGGACTAAGGGCTCGACGAGGAGGTCCCACCACATACCTGGAAGATAGAGCGCTTCCCCTCCCAAGCCAACGTCGGGCTTGGGCACCACTGGAGGCTCTCCTCACCCCACTAGAGAGATTTGGGGAGGGAGAGGGAGAGAGAGAGAGAGCTAGCCTAGAACAAGCTTGCCTCCAAATGGTGCCCCATTGTCCTATTTATAGGACTCCTGGACTTGGGCTGCAAATAGCCAAGAACTGGTCCCTGAAATTACCAAAATACCCTCGGAAATGGCTGCGGATAGCCAAATCCCGTTGTTCTGAGGCACTAAACGCAGACCGATCCCTCCCCCCAGAACTGGGCGAGAGGGAGGACCTCCCGCAGGGGCTGGGCGAGCCCCCTAACTGGGGCGGGCGAGACCCAGGGGCCGGCCCCTGCCGGTCTCGCCCCCCTTACTGCTGGGGCGGGGGCGAGGGGGGGACGAAGGCCTCCTCCCCTCGCCCCCCTGCTGGGCGAGCGAGATCCGGGGGTCGGCTCCCCTGCCGGTCTCGCCCTCCACCTCTCGCCCCCCTCTGATGGGGGCGGGGGCGAGAGGGAGGGCTCGCCCCTCCACCTCTCGCCCCCTCCGCTGGGGGCGGGGGCGAGAGGGAGGGCTCGCCCCTCCACCTCTCTCCCCCTCCGTCGGGGGCGGGGGCGATAGGGAGGGCCCGCCCCTCCACCTCTCGCCCCCCTCTGTCGGGGGCGGGGGCGAGAGGGAGGGCCCGCCCCTCCACCTCTCGCCCCCCCCTCCACCTCTCGCCCCCCTCTGTCGGGGGCGGGGGCGAGAGGGAGGGCCCGCCCCTCCACCTCTCGCCCCCTCTGCCGGGGGCGGGGGCGAGAGGGAGGGCTCGCCCCTCCACCTCTCGCCCCCCTCTGTCGGGGCAGGGGCGAGAGGGAGGGCTCCCCCCTCCACCTCTCGCCCGCCTCCGCATGAGCTGGGCGAGCGGGAAGCCTCCGCCTCCACCGCTCGCCCCCTTTGCCCCCACTCTTCCTGTCTGGGACTATGCTACCACACAATGTTCTAGAGGATCCCTGGTTCTCGGAAAAACACTCGGCGAATACGGGGTTGTACATTAAGAGTGAGAATAGTTGGTGATATATTTGATATATAACAGATCGGAGGCTTAACGGGTTCTGTACGGATACCGGGATATCCGTTACCCGTTCTAAACCTAGGATTTGCCTATAAAACACAAGCTAGTGGCAACGGGTAGGTAGTTCCACTTTGACCACCACCCGGGATGCTTCGAGCAACCGTAACAAGAATAAGCTTATTATGTTCTTCAGTTCATGTTAAATGCCTAATATATGAACGGAGGAGATTGAGGGTCCGTTTGACATTATGTTTTTGCTATTGAGTTTGGACAAAAACTTCATCGTCATTAAATATCTATTTGACATGATACTTGTAACATCCCCAGTCCTTCTAAACCCCTAGTTGGTATTAGGGCATGGGTGGTGTGCAGAGTGGCCACTAGGGCCCTTGGGCCAAGTGGAGTGTGTTAAGTGCACACCAAGGGCACAAAATCAACTTGGTCTAATATCACTCCCTTAGGCCAATTGATCCTCAATTCACCAAATTGACCTCCCCCATACCACCCTAACCACTAAGGAAGACCATTACCATGGAAATTGCACTTGGGTGGTGTACAACCCTCATATTTTCCGAGTCGGTGTGACCCGACCCGGGTGAGGCCGAGACAGTGAAGGTGGCCGAAACAGGCAAAACGACAGCGCGAAAACGGTCGAAACCGATCGAGGCCAAAAGAGGCAGCGGGAGAAGCGGGGGGAGCATCCGCTCCCCCGACTCCCTTCGGGCGAGCGGGAGGAACCCTCCCTCTCGCCCGGCACTCTTTGGGCGAGTGGGAGGAACCTCCCACTCGCCAACCACCTTTGGGCGAGTGGGAGGGGCCCTCCCACTCGCCGGCCCTTTGTGGGGGGAGTGGGAGGAGCTCTCCCACTCACCCGGGTGAGTGGGAGGGGCCCTCCCAATCGCCGGGCGAGTGGGAGAGGCACTCCCACTCGCCGCCCCCTTTGGGCGAGTGGGAGGGACTCTCACACTCGCCGCCCCCTTTGGGCGAGTGGGAGGGACCCTCCCACTCGCCCGACATCCTTGGGGAGGAAGGTAGGACCTCCCGTGAGGGGGGGGGGGGGGAGTGGGCGCCTCGAGCCCCACTCGCCCCCCCCCCCCCCCCATGCGTTGATCATTCATGGTCATGATCGAGCTGCGGATAGAGAAATTTCGGCTATCCGCAGCCCAATCTTGGGAAATCTATAAATAGACCCCCATGGGCACCTTGGAAAGGGTTGGTCTCTACCCCCCCCCCCCCCCCCCCTCACGCGTGAGCAAGCACTACTCCTCCCCCTCCCCTTGTCGTTGAAGGTGGTCGGTGAGGTGATCCTTAGTGCCCTCCAAGGTGCCCAAGCTCAGCATTGGCTTAGGAGGGGAAGTTCTGAGTGAGCTTCCGGGTATGTGGTGGGACCTCCACGCTGCAGCTTCAGGGGTTTGTTTTTGAGTTCCAGCAATCGTCAAGGTCAAGTCTCTCAGTTCCTAGTGATCGGTCAAGGGTCTTAGCTTGGGTCAAGTAAGGGTCAGCCGCATCCCCCTTCGAACGCTGAAACCGGGTTACTGGTTTCAACATTCTGGTGCGGTGAGCGTGGAAGCGGTTAGTTCGAAAAGCCCTGAGCCGAGCCCCATGGCAGGAAGCAAAGAGCCGGGGAACTCGCCTCCTCCCAGCGAGGCGTGGTCGCTGATAGGGGAAGAGAATGCAGAAGAGGCAGATCAGGTGTTCAGTGATCCGAACAAGTTGGAGGTGGCAGAGGAAGTGAGGGAGAGAGAGAGGTCATCGGTGGCAGTGGAAGGCCGGAGAAGATACGAATTAGCGGGAGGTTGAGCGGGCATGATCAAGAGAAGATCCGAAGATGTGTCCAACAGAATGTAGACGTCTTAGCGTGGAGCGCTGCGGAGATGTCAGGCATTGATGCAAGTGTGGCATGTCATCGCCTCAACCTCGACCCAAACGTCGGCCCTATTCGCCGGAAAAAGAGGAACGTGTCACCCACCCTCGCTGGGCCGATCAGAGAGGAAGTGGGAAAACTGCTAGAGGCAGGCTTCGTGGAGGAAATCTAATACCCAGGGTGGGTTTCTAACGTGGTAATGGTGAAGAAGGGGGCGGGAGGTGGAGGATGTGCGTAGACTTCACTCTGTTGAACAAAGCATGCCCCAAAGACTGTTACCCGTTGCCCCAGATCGTTGCGTTGGTGGACTCAGCTGTCGGCTTCCCGGTGATGAGCTTCTTGGATGCGTTCTCCGACTATCATCAAATCGGAATGCATCCGCCCGACGTCAAGGAAGTTTCATTCATCACGGACGATGGGTGCTACTATTACAAGATGATGCCTTTCAGATTGAGAAATGCAGGAGCGACCTACCAAAGAATGATGGACCAAGTCTTCAAGGATCAGAAGGGGCGCAACTTAGATGTCTATGTGGATGACCTGATGGTTAAAAGCAAGAATGTGGAGTCCCACCTGGAGGATCTAATGGAGACCTTCGCTACCCTTCGGAGGTTCAAAATGAGGCTCAACCCTTCTAAATGCGTTTTCGGGGCGAGCCGTGGGAAGTTCCTGGGTCACCTACTCACCCCGGAGGGGGTCGAACCCAATCTAGACAAGGTCAAAGCCATCTTGGATTTGAAGTCACCGAGGAGCGCGAAGGAAATTCAGAGGTTGACTGGGAAGTTAGCAGGGCTGAGCCGGTTCCTCTCCAGAGCGGGAGAGAAGTGCTCCCCTTTCTTCAAAGCCCTGCGCAAGGTCAAAAGTTCGAATGGACGCCGAAGTGCGAGAAGGCGTTTCAAGCGTTGAAGGAACAACTGACGCGAGCCGCTTTGCTCCAAGGGCCGAGGGAAGGGGAAGACTTTTTTCTCTACCTAGGGGTAGGGGTCGAGGCGGTGAGTTCGGTCCTGGTCCGAGAGGAAGGGAAGAGACAGCTGCCGATTTACTACGTTAGCCGAGTCCTGAAGAAGGCAGAGCTCAAATACCCTGCCCTGGAGAAGCTGGCATTCGCTCTGATCGTCTCGGCCCGAAAACTCCGCCCCTATTTCCAGGCTCATTCAATCAGGGTGGTAACCGACCATCCCCTTCGCAACGTTATGGAGGGAGTAGAGCATTCGGGCAGGTTGGCGAAGTGGTCGGTCGAGCTCAGCGAGGTTGACGTCACCTTCGTCCCTCGGCTGGCAATGAAAGCACAGGCAGTGGCAAACTTCCTGGCAGAGTATGTCAAGGAGATGGAAGGGCAAAAGCCGACCGGGTCAGTAGCATGGGACCTGTTCGCAGATGGTGCGTCAGGAAGAAATTCCCTCGGCGGAGGGGTGGTCCTGGTCAGCCCACACGGGACCAGGATCGAGCAAGCGATCCACATTCGGTTCCATGTGACCAACAATCAGGCCGAGTATGAGGCAGTGGTGGCAGGGCTCCGTCTCACAAGAGAGCTGGAGATCTGGGACGTGAAGGTTCTCACAGATTCAATGGTGGTGGCCTCACAAGTTCGAGGGGAGTTCGAGGCGAAGGAACCAACCCTCCAGAGGTATCTGGCAAAAGTTAGAGACCTCGTCGAGTGGTTCCACACTTTCTCCATCCAACACATTCCGAGAAAGGAGAATGCCCGGGCGGATCGGCTAGCAAAGCACGGCCCTCGCGCGGGAGCAACGGTGGCCGAGCTTTTCCGCCCATCCATCGAGGAGGGCGAGCTGATGGAGATCGATCAGAAGGCCTCATGGATATACCCGATCCTCACCTTCCTGACCTCAGGCGAGTTCCCGGAGGGGGACCTGGATAAGAGGAGGTTTAGATACAAGTCAGCATACTACATGATGCGGGAAGGAAGTTTGTATAGGAAGACCTTGGCCGGGCTCCTAGCAAGGTGCGTGACGGAGGATGAAGTTCCAAGGGTTTTGGAAGAAATCCACTCTGGGGAATGCGGGAGCCATTCGGAGAGTCAGACCCTAGAAAAGAGGGTGTTGAGGCAGGGGTACTTCTGGCCAACCCTTCGGAAGGATGCAACAGAATTTGCGAAGAAGTGTCAGAAGTGCCAGCTCTTCGCGCCACTCCAACTTCAACCCGCACAAAGGCTCAGAACGATCACTGCGCCTTGGCCCTTCGCCATCTGGGGGATGGACTTGGTCGGCTCGTTCCCTCGGGCTAGCGGTCAGAGGAGATTCCTGTTAGTCATGATCGACTATTTCTCCAAATGGGTGGAAGTTAAGGCCTTGGCAAAGACGACCTCGCAGGTGGTGAAAAATTTCATCTGGGGTGAAATAATTTGCAGGCACGGGCTCCCCCTCGCCATAGTGACAGACAACGGACCACAGTTCGCTAGCGATGAACTCGTTAACTTCTGCGGTCAAGTGGGCATCGACCTCCGTTTTGCCTCTGTCCACCACCCTCGAAGCAATAGGCAGGTAGAAGCCGCAAACAAGGTCATAGTCAACCTGCTGAAGAAGAAGGTGGAAAACCTGAAAGGGAGCTGGGTGGAGCAACTTCCCTCGGTCTTATGGGCCTTGAGAACAACGCCCAATACGGCAACGGGAGAAACGCCATTCAAACTCTCACATGGGTCGGAAGCCGTGCTCCCAGTAGAATTCGAGGTCAGATCCCCCCGGGTCGTAACCGCCGAGGAGGGAGACGAAGACTGGAGACTTGACAATGAAGAGGAGCAACGACTCTCGCTGGACATGGTCGAGGAGCTCCGAGACCTTGCCACGGTTCGACAGGAGGAGGTGAAGCGCCGGATGGCCAGGTACTTCGATAAGAACATCAGGATCAAGCAATTCGCCCCAGGGGACCTAGTCCTCAAAAAGGTCGACGCCGTGAGAAGGTCGGCGAACGTAGGAAAGCTCCAGCCCAATTGGGAGGGGCCCTATGTAATCTTGGAAGCTTTGAAGTCCGGGGGATATCGCCTTCAAAACGTTGAGGGGACCCCCCTCGGTAATACTTGGAGTGGCGATGATCTTAAACGTTTTTATCCATAATAAATATGTTGATTTTCTCTTTAGCCAGATTTCTTACTCCAACTTATGATAATTACTGTAGCCGACAGGAGTATAGGTTGGCAGGACTCGAAGAAGAAGAGTAAGCAATCCACCTAGGACGCGGGTGGGTACTTCCGCCTCCAATTGGATTGGGAGGGCGTTGAGTTCCCCCGTCTCCAGGTAAGCAAGCCACCTAGGACGCGGGTGGGTACTTCCGCCTCCAATTGGATTGGGAGGGCGTTGACTTCCCCCATCTCCAGGTAAGCAAGCCACCTAGGACGCGGGTGGGTACTTCCGCCTCCAATTGTATTGGGAGGGCGTTGAGTTCCCCCGTCTCCAGGTAAGCAAGCCATCTAGGACACGGGTGGGTACTTCCGCCTCCAATTTGATTGGGAGGGCGTTGAGTTCCCCCGTCTCCAGATAAGCAAGGCATCCAGGACGCGGGTGGGTACTTCCGCCTCCAATTGGATTGGGAGGGCGTTGAGTTCCACCGTCTCCAGGTAAGCAAGCCAGCCAGGACGCGGGTTGGTACTTCCGCCTCTAATTGGATTGGGAGGGCGTTGAGTTCCCCCGCCTCCAGATAAGCAAGGCACCTAGGACGCGGAGGGGTGTTCTGCCTCGAATATCTAAGGTCCTTGACTAGGGATCATTCGCCGGGCTCAGTCGTGCCGGCAGGCGGTGAGGCTGGTCAGACCGACTAGTTATTCGGTAATTGGTGCAACAAGACATCAAATCCCCAAACAGTAAGGAAAGAGAAGGACAAGCTAAGAGATTCACTAGAACAATATCTGGTTCGGTAGCAACGCATATTACATAAACCATCACTTCACCCGTACTGATATATGCAGGAAGAAAAGAAGAATACATTCAAGAGGTACATGGTTCATATAAGAAACATCAAGAGAGGAGGGGCCCCTGACAGCCACGACATTCAAGGGGAATACCCATCGCAGCCAAAAGACAGGTCAAGGTCGTTCAGGAGAAGGGGGGAACTTGTGCAGGACGTCGTCGGCAGAGACCCCCCTCCAGCCGTCCCGGAGAGCACCCGCCCCATGAAGGCGGTTCACTAGGGTCTGGGCCGTTGACGTCACGATCCTCCTCCGAGCACTCTCTGCTTCAGCCGGGCAAGGTGGGGGGGGGGGGGGGGGGGGACGTCGGTGATTTCAGAGGTTCATCTCTTTCTCTCCCTACCTCCTTTAGCTATCTTCGAGCCTCGGCAAGCTGAGCCATTAAGTCGTGCACCTCCTTGTCCGACTCCTCGCACCGTCTCCTAAGCGATTTGGCAGTGTCGGGTTCCTGCAGGTCGGCAAAACAGTAGGGTTAAAACCCGCGCAGGTAGAGGGGTCGAGAAAAGAAAAGCCACCAACATAAACACGAACCAAAGCTCCAAACTCTATTGGGTCAGTTTGGCCTTTCTCGAAGAGAGCCTTAAAGCGAGCCCTGAAGTCTCGAGGTGGATCCAACTAGTTTGAGAAGGGGGGGGGGGGGGAATAGGAGGAGCCCTCAGGAATGGTGCTCTCCTTGCCTCCCTCTTCGAGGGGTTTTATAGCCATCGGGCGGAGCCCTCCAAAGATTCCCTCCGGGTCCCACCTACTCGTCCAATAGGTGGGTTGGACTTTCTTTCCGAGCTTGGGACAAGCTCACAAAGTGCGGGGATTGTGTACAACCCTCATATTTTCCGAGTCGGTGTGACCCGGCCCGGGTGAGGCCGAGACAGTGAAGGTGGCCGAAATGGGCAAAACGACCGCGCGGAAACGGTCGAAACCGATCGAGGCCAAAAGAGGCAGCGGGAGAAGCGGGGGGAGCATCCGCTCCCCCGACTCCCTTCGGGCGAGCGGGAGGAACCCTCCCTCTTGCCCGACACTCTTTGGGCGAGTGGGAGGAACCTCCCACTCGCCAACCACCTTTGGGCGAGTGGGAGGGGCCCTCCCACTCGTCGGCCCTTTGTGGGGGGAGTGGGAGGAGTTCTCCCACTCACCCGAGTGAGTGGGAGGGGCCCTCCCACTCGCCGGGCGAGTGGGAGAGGCACTCCCACTCGCCCAAAGAGTTGGGCGAGTGGGAGGGACTCTCCCACTCGCCGCCCCCTTTGGGTGAGTGGGAGGGACCCTCCCACTCGCCCGACATCCTTGGGGAGGAAGGTAGGACCTCCCGTGAGGGGGGGGGGGGGAGTGGGCGCCTCGAGCCCCACTCGCCCCCCCCCCCTGCGTTGATCATTCATGGTCATGATCGAGCTGCGGATAGAGAAATTTTGGCTATCCGCAGCCCAATCTTGAGAAATCTATAAATAGACCCCCATGGGCACCTTGGGAAGGGTTGGTCTCTACCCCCCCCCCCCCCCCCCCCCACCCACGCGTGAGCAAGCACTACTCCTCCCCCTCCCCTTGTCATTGAAGGTGGTCGGTGAGGTGATCCTTAGTGCCCTCCAAGGTGCCCAAGCTCAGCATTGGCTTGGGAGGGAAAGTTCTGAGTGAGCTTCCGGGTATGTGGTGGGACCTCCACGTTGCAGCTTCAGGGGTTTGTTTTTGAGTTCCAGCAATCGTCAAGGGCAAGTCTCTCAGTTTCTAGTGACCGGTCAAGGGTTTTAGCTTGGGTCTAGTAAGGGTCAGCCGCATCCCCCTTCGAACGCTGAAACTTGGTTATCTGTCATTTTATGTTATGGTAATTTTATTATGATTTGTTGAAGGGTTATTCCTTGTGGAGGAATTTTTAAATGCTTACTAGTTTGGAGGAATTTAATTATGAAAAATGTCAAATCACTGAGCAAAAATTATGAAACTTGGTTATCTGTCATTTTATGTTGATATATGCTCATGATAAATATTTGGAAGCCTGTGGATTTGTATTTCCTATACATCATGTAGAAATTAGTATTTACTACACTTGGATGTTAAATCATTTTAATTAGTCAAATCATATGGTAATGATATAAATATTTGGCAGAGGACTCTAAACTCCCCATTTGAACTCTTGGTAATTTTTATAGAATTTTCAGATCTGAAATACTATTTTTCCTAATTATAGTGACATTTTGGTAATTATACAGCTATGATGATTTAGTAGGCCACATGACATCCTAGGGTCATGAAACTCAGTAAACCACCTTGTTATGGAATATTACCTTACTTATAATTTTAAGGTAGCATGTAGTAGCATTTTGAGGATAGATCATGTGTAATTTGACTTAAGGCCTTAACTACTTTAAATAATAATAAATACCAAATTAATATGGAAAATTATGGAAATTAGAACATAACTTATTAAGGTCAGTGGGAGCCTAGTATAATTATACCAGACCCTGGTGATGAGTTTTTAGAAGGATCCCCTTATGGGGTTTGAGGATAGTTCAACTTAGTGGTCTGCGTTTAGTAAAAACAGAATTTTGATTTTTAGACAATTCAGACCCCTGAGTAGTGTTTAGAAGTTATGTCCATTCAGTAATTGAGTTATAGCTCACAATGATTCAAGGAGGGTCAAACCTAGGGTTAACAGTGAGATTGTGTTAGGGTTAGTGTATGAGGTGTGGAGGTACGTCCAACCCAATTGGGTGGGACGGGTGTTGAGCTAAGTTGCTTTAATTATATGAAATAATGAGGGGTGAACTAAATGTTAATCACCAACTAAAGTAATTGTCTTGAGAAAGAGGATGGTGGGGTTGAGCCCATTGAATCCTTAGTACCGTTGGGGGCCCCTTTACGGGGTATACCGCGGGAAGTCCGAGATTCACCCTAAATATAATACTAACTAAATTGTAGGCAAGAGTAGCCTAATTAGGTCAGCGAACTAGTGTGGATCTCCTTCGGGGAGGAAATGGGTTGGATCAACTTGTGTGTCAGTCCCTGAGCCGGAGGCTCGTGTGGACTTAATAACACCTATTACTTATGCAATTAGTGGTGAGTCTTCGGTACTAGGCTGGTCGTGTCACCGACGATAGTACGTTGACTCAGGTGAGGGTGAGGTTTAGAGGGCCGGTAAGTTTGAGTACCGCGGTCTGGAGGACAATCCCTAGTAACCCACCCGACCTTAAGTCTGGTGGATTCCAACAAGAGTACGCAGGAGCTCCGCTGTTGTGTTCTTAGCGTTGAGGTGTACGTGAGGTCTAGGCTTGGTAGTGAGCATACCCGCCTAGGATGTGGAGTGCCCGATCCACTGCCACCGTGAGCCACGACGGTCGGTACCCGAAAGGTTGGCTTCCTTTCTAACAAAATGGGAACTATAAAGGTCTGTGCGCATAGAGTCGTGTGTGTGGGTTGCATTGCATGAATGCATAATACACATCATGAACATAACATAGCATAACACACATCTGCATACCCCATCATATAAATTAGTATGAGCTCTTTTATATGATGGGTTACCTGGACATCTTAACTTATATGTCGTATGGGCGTTCATATAAGTTAAGGTACGAATCTGTGATGGTAGATAGTTTACGTTACTGCACTGCCTTTACTTACTTATTGTTTACTATATTGCCTCTACCTGTTTACTATTTACCGCACTTACTTACATGCTCTTTACTTATACCTTGTTACTGTTAGCTCTATTGTTTATATTTATATACAGCTAGTTAGTGTCACGTCACCCTTCTTGTTTAC
Source organism: Dactylorhiza incarnata (assembly GCA_033032865.1). Classification (NCBI taxonomy): domain Eukaryota; kingdom Viridiplantae; phylum Streptophyta; class Magnoliopsida; order Asparagales; family Orchidaceae; genus Dactylorhiza; species Dactylorhiza incarnata. Next base: position 947,701 of record JAWHQI010000147.1, read on the forward strand.
CCCTTGTTTGTCCTCCGCTTCTTCCTCTCACTCGGTGCCTAGGAGTCGTGGGGGGAGGCTGTCACAACCCGCATTTTCCCACGAATTTAATAAATATTATCAGAGTAAAGGGAAAATACGCGCTATGATGCCACGTCAAGCAGGGGACAACTACCGACGCTCAGGCAGACACTCCTTACGATTATTTTATAAAAGACATAAATGTGCTTGGATTAAAAGAGAATTTTACATTTTAGCTTAAGACCGTGTCCCTCAGTCCGGTGGATCATCTAGTCTACAAGTAGAAAACTATACATACGCAGCGGAAAATAGGTTCATTTTAGCCTACATGAGCATGAAGATCAGCATCCAAGAAATGATATGCATAAATCTATGTTTAGTACAGTAAGAAAGGAATTTCTACGATTTTCAAAGTATGTGACATTTATTTAAAATCATGATATGCAAGAATGACATTTTTATACCAATAAAGTAACTAATGCATCCTAGCATAAAGCTTCTCAGAGAGCAAGTATGTAAACAACCCGAAAGTAACATCAAAACTACTAGCAAGTAAATTAAGCATAAAAGCCAAACGGGCGCCAACAACTGACACGAACCCGTAGGAAAGAAGGAAAACATCCAAAAGAAGGCAGCAACTAAAGAACTACCCCTTACCTAGAAGAGAGGAAGGGCCTCTACAGGAAAACTGAACGACACCGCTCTAACTCCTGCAGCAGTTAAAGACCTGAACCTGAGACATTCATAAGAAAAGAATGCCTCAGCCCAAAGGGTGCAAGAAAACCAAGATTAGCAGCAATCAGAAATAAAAGATTGCAGAAAGGAAACTAAGCAGATAAACATCAACAATCTTACAACAACTCGAGCCAGCTCAAACGAGTGCACTCGGTAAGAGGAAAAGCCTGCACCAGACGATAATAGCCAAAACAATCAAAGCCCACCACGTGTCCGCCATTGCGGCTCAGAGGTGATGGTCATACATATAATATCATAATACACATATATAAGCATATATGTTTAAGAACTTGAGACTGATCAGCTCGAGGGAAAAGCGTCCCCCAAAAGAAGGCACTGCGACGGTGGTATCTTCCACTAACGCCCGCAGCCCAAAACCGGGTGGTGGTCCTTTATCCACTGCCACCCAAAAACCAAATCCCGGTGGTGGTACTTTATCCACTGCCACCCAAAACTACCCACCGTGCAAGGCTTAAGACAAAGGTTCTAAATAATCAAATTAAGTTTCAATTAAGACACGGGACGTAACCCGAGATATCAACACCATAACACCCTAAGGATAGGGTCACAAAGAAATAAACACTACTCAACGATTCATTTGAAAACACTTGGTGAGTCCAAACTTGACTCCCAACGAACTTCCCGTAACAGCACGATGAATAAGACACGACAAGACACCATAAAAGATCGCTAACCAGATGCAGGACAACTCAAAGAATAGAGCATAGCTTTATCAAAAGTCTCAGCCAAAGGGACTTAAAAGGTTTGATAACATCGCTTAAGATGCTCGGGCACACCCGGCAAAAGAACATATAATATATGAGGAAACAATTCAGAATAAGCGAAGAAATCGACGAGAAGGACTTATATCAAAGTCGACGAGAAAGACTTATATCAAAGTCGACGGGAAAGACTTATATCAAAGTCGACGAGAAAGACTCATATCAAAGTCGACGGGAAACTTCATAAAAGATGAAGAAGAAGTAATTGCACGACCTTAGGGCGAGCAAACTTTTCTAAACCTAGGGAAGTCTTATCAGACTACCTGGTAGCCTAACTAAACAGGTATAGAAGCTATCCAGATTCCAAGGGGATGACAGCAGGAATCAAGAACCCAGGACACCAATCAAGACCCAAAAAGGGAAACACAACATCCACTAACCTATAATCAAAAGGTTAGGCAGACAAGGAAGAAGAAAGAACTGAAATGAAGGACTTTCAATCACCAGCAAAATCAAGTCAAGGGGACTACTACTACTTGAAGGACACAACCAACAAGAGAGCCTAGTATAACTAAGCTTCAAGAGACAAAGTCATTAAGGAGAAGGACTGCTATTCGCAGCCCACAACCACTAAAAAGAAAACTTTACATTCAACCCAATTGCTAAGGCAGTGAGGAGGAAGCATTATCCTTCACTGAGAAAGTTAACACAAACATTACATGGAAGATGAGTCGGAAAGGGTTTAAAATACCCAGAACAAATGGCAGATTACACAGAAAACCAGGGAGTTCTGGACAGAAATTCTGGACAAAAAGGCTAAAAAATTCCGGGACTACACAGAGAGAACTTCTAAACAAGTCTATTGTATAAACAGGAATCAAAATGCACGAGGAGAAACTTGATTTCCGAGAATACACAGAAAACGACTTTTCCGAGAGAATCTATCAGAACAACAAAGAAGGCCACAAAAAGTACTTGTAACATCCCCATATGTTCGGGAGCATATTACAGAGGGTCCGGCCGGGGCCCCACGCCATATACTACAAAACAAACGGGAACGTCACTTAATTAAAATATCGAACGACTCTAAACAACGAACCTAACTCAGAGCATTCTAAGCGGAAGCAAAAGGGAGAGACAAGATATATAAACCACAAAACTCGAACTCGGGTATGCCCACTTCTATTACTTGGAATGAAATATTTTATACAACAAAATTTAGGCACAACGACCTTACAAATTACCAACATCGGCGCGCAGGCCGGCCATACATGAAAACAAGAGAACATTAAAAAGGCCTTCAAGGGCCGCATCAGCGCAGAGGCTTCAGCCCGCTATGAGCCAGCTATGTTCCCGCTCGGTCCAGCACCTGTACAACAAGCCCACCAAAAATGGTGGAAAAATAGGGCAACGGTCAGCAACGGCTGACCAAATTATAACGACCCCACCTCTTCGAGGGGGTGGCAGTTTCCCGTCCCTGCAAGAGCATCACAGCATATATATATATATATAACAGAATGAAGCGGCTGACACGGCCCACAACAACTCATACATATGCATCAATCACAAACGTGAGAATGGCCTCCACGTCTCGTGCTCTCAGGCACTCTTTGGTGTACTCCGCCTTCCACCACCATCCACTCTTGATGGCTTTGCCCTTCGAGGCCAAAGTCGGTGACCCGAATAACAGGGCTCTCTCGTGCTTTAATTGTGAACATCCCGTAGTCCGAAGACTCTTTCCCATTGCTTCCCGACATGCTGTACGAGACTTACTAATCAGGTGCTGCAATGGTGCGGTTTCAGGTTCGCCAAATGCCCGTTGTTCACAGCTCTCGTTGTACAACACGAAAAGCGGGTATGGCGTGTAACGGTACTGGCCAGGACTGTCAACACATGACCTACAAGCCCAGTACCGCCGGCACCGACGGCCCAGGACCGTCAACAGACCTACTGGCACCGTCGGTTCAGCCTCACCCAAACGGGTTAACCACAAGCCTGCAGGTCGTGCACCCCAACCCCTCTCTGGCCCACCACAGGGCCCAGCGAGTTGTTGGAGACATACAGTCTCCCTTCGGTGAGAAGTGAGCCAGTTAAGCGGCGGCACGTGGACTTCCCAGGAGGTCACCCATCCCGTGACTACTCCAGCCCGAGCACGCTTAACTACGGAATACTTTCACTTCTCATCACCAACTGAGATGCAGCTCAGTTGGTGATGAGAAGTGAAAGTATTACGTAGTTAAGCGTGCTCGGGCTGGAGTAGTCACGGGATGGGTGACCTCCTGGGAAGTCCATGTGCCGCCGCTTAACTGGCTCACTTCTCACCGAAGGGAGACTGTATGTCTCCAACAACCCGCTGGGCCCTGTGGTGGGCCAGAGAGGGGTTGGGGTGCACGGCCTGCAGGCTTGTGGTTAACCCGTTTGGATGAGGCTGAACCTTTTGTAACGATACTGGCCAGGACCGTCAACACATGACCTACAAGCCCAGTACCGCCGGCACCGACGGCCCAGGACAGTCAACAGACCTACTGGCACTGCCGGTTCAGCCTCACCCAAACGGGTTAACCACAAGCCTGCAGGCCGTACACCCCAACGCCTCTCTGGCCCTGTTTCTCAGGCGCAGCGCGTTGTTGGAGGGGGGTCTCGAACCCACAACCTCCCTTGATAGGAAACCTTCAACAGTTCATATCAAGGGAGGTTGGGGTGTACGTCACAGTTGGTGATAGGAACTGTTGAAGGTTTCCTATCAAGGGAGGTTGTGGGTTCGAGACCCCCCTCCAACAACGCGCTGCGCCTGAGAAACAGGGCCAGAGAGGCGTTGGGGTGTACGGCCTGCAGGCTTGTGGTTAACCCGTTTGGGTGAGGCTGAACCGGCGGTGCCAGTAGGTCTGTACTGGCCAGGACCGTCAACACATGACCTACAAGCCCAGTACCGTCGGCACCGACGGCCCAGGACCATCAACAGACCTACTGGCACCGCCGGTTCAGCCTCACCCAAACAGGTTAACCACAAGCCTGCAGGCCGTGCACCCCAACCCCTCTCTGGCCCACCACAGGGCCCAGCGGGTTGTTGGAGACATACAGTCTCCCTTCGGTGAGAAGTGAGCCAGTTAAGCGGCGACACGTGGACTTCCCAGGAGGTCACCCATCCCGTGACTACTCCAGCCCGAGCACGCTTAACTACGGAGTTCTTTCGATTCTCATCACCAACTGAGCTGCAGCTCAGTTGGTGCCAACTGAGCTGCAGCTCAGTTGGTGATGAGAATCGAAAGAACTCCGTAGTTAAGCGTGCTCGGGCTGGAGTAGTCACGGGATGGGTGACCTCCTGGGAAGTCCACGCGCTGCCGCTTAACTGGCTCAATTCTCATCAAAGGGAGGGTGTGGGTTCGTGCCCCCCTCCAACAACCCGCTGTGCCCTGTGGCAGGACAGAGAGGGGTTGGGGTGTACGGCCTGCAGGCTTGTGGTTAACCCGTTTGGGTGAGGCTGAACCGGCGGTGCCAGTAGGTCTGTTGACGGTCCTGGGCCGTCGGTGCCGGCGGTACTGGGCTTGTAGGTCATGTGTTGACGGTCCTGGCCAGTATCGTTACAAAAAGTGCAGGACCGTCAACACATGACCTACAAGCCCAGTACCGCCGGCACCGACGGCCCAGGACCATCAACAGACCTACTGGCACCGCCGGTTCAGCCTCACCCAAACGGGTTAACCACAATCCTGCAGGACGTACACCCCAACGCCTCTCTGGCCCTATTTCTCAGGTGCAGCTCAGTTGGTGATAGGAACTGTTGAAGGTTTCCTATCAAGGGAGGTTGTGGGTTCGAGACCCCCCTCCAACAACGCGCTGCGCCTGAGAAATAGGGCCAGAGAGGTGTTGGGGTGTACGGCCTGCAGGCTTGTGGTTAACCCGTTTGGGTGAGGCTGAACCGGCGGTGCCAGTAGGTCTGTTGACGGTCCTGGGCCGTCGGTGCCGGCGGTACTGGGCTTGTAGGTCATGTGTTGACGATCCTGGCCAGTATCGTTACATGGCGTCCCCTCAGCCCAGGTATTCTCAATTAGCCGGCTCTACGGGCAGCTAAGTCATCCACCAGGACACCCTCATAGGTCGGGCACACAGGCCTCAGGTCCTCTCAACAGGTGGGCACAACAACATCACCAGAACTCAGTCTGGGAGCTGTCGCCAGCGTTAACGCTATCACCTTGCGATAGTGCACAGAACCCTATTTTGGCTTCTAGCTGTGGGTGCTTCCCGGGGCACACCCCCAGGCATTGCTGCACTTGCAGTAGCACTCCCACTGCCTCAGAACGCACAAAATCACCAGAACAAAGTATGGGAGCTACCGCCCGGCTATAACGCTAACGCCAGCGGTAGTGAACAGAAACTCCATTTCTGCTTCTAACTTCGGGTGCTTCCCGGGGCACACCCCCAGGCGTTGCTGCGCATGCAGTAGCACCCTCTAGTCCTACGAAGCAGGATATCAACACAGAGTTTTCCCCGGCACGCATAATATCAAAAAGCATCACCAATCCGGACGAACCGTCTCGAATGGGCTTCACACAGCGCGCCTACGTCCATTTCACGCATGGACTCTACATGTATGCAAGATCTGACGGGGATAACACGAATCCACACGTCGGAGGTCACGACCTCACCCTTTTGGGTAGGGACCTCAAAGATGCACGGAAATGGACTAACACATGTCCAAAAGAGGGTAGAAAGGATCGTTACCCTTAGACGTCGCTTCGAGGCCATAGCTTGATTTTTGGCACGGTTAGAAAGGAGCGTCTAGCCCTCCTCTACGCGTAGACACCAACGTTGAGGGATTCCGATGAGTGTAGCTCCACCAAATCCAAGCCCTAGGGTTTAGAAACCCTATTCATCATCACTTTGGAGCTCTCCCTCTCTCACAAATCAAAACCCTTAGGGGAATAAAGAAATCAAGAGGGTTTTAGCCACCCTATGCCAGCTCCCGAGCCAAGTCCGTCCAAAACCGACCCAAAAGTCAATTGGCCATCAATGCCCACGTTTTCGGTCGCCAAGTACAAATTGCCGCTATCGCCCGGCGACAGCGATATCGCCTGGCGATAGCGGTAATGAACTGACTCCGACTGGTCAACGTCACCGCTTTGATCAGTGACTGCCACGCGTCACGCTGTCGTCGGCGTTAGCACTGACGTCGCGTGATAGTCTATAAACAGAAGCCTTCTCAACAGAACGCTATCGCCGGGCGATAGTCACTATCGCCAGCGATAGCGCCTGCTCAAGAATTCTGAGCCCACTGGTCGACCAACCACCTGGGCCAACACCTAACTCTTGGTGTCGACAACTCACTATCGCCGGGCGGTGACACTACCGCCAGCGATAGTGCTGGATTCCAAAAATCGAACTTTTCTGATTTGAGGTCTTACAACCCTCCCCTCCTTATAAAAATTTCGTCCCGAAATTTGTAAAAAGAGGCATATATATATATCCAAAAAGGGGGAAAAAGAGAGATAAACGTCACCGAAACAGCTCGGGGAACTCCTCCATCATGGTCTGCTCACGCTCCCATGAGAGTTCCTCGCGACCGCAGTTGTCCCAATGGACCTTTACCATTCGGATCGCCCTGTTCCGCAACTGACGCACCTCAGCATCCTCGATGCTAACGGGCCCGACCGCCGTCTTAAGCCCACTATCCACGGGCACCTAATCTGCCGCGACCACATGCGTAGGCTCTTGCACTGCCTTCCACAACACGGAGATGTGGAATACATCGTGTAGCCCGCTCAGTTCCGCCGATAGTGCAAGCCTATAAGCCGCCTCGCCGACGCGCTCGATGATCTCAAACGGTCCAAGGTATCTCGGACTCAGCTTTTTCAAGCGTCGAATCCCGGATACACCCTTGAACGGCCTGATCTTCAAGTAAACCCAATCGCCAACGGCGAACTGGACGTCGCGGTGCTTCGCATTATAGTACTTCGCCTGCCTATCCTGCGCAACCAAAAGCCTCTCCCGGATCATACGTACCGTCGAAGTCGCCTCTTCGACGTCTTTCCTCTTGAAGAGCTTCGTCTCGCCCGTTTCTGCCCAAGCTAAGGGAGTGCGGCACTTCCTGCCATAGAGGGCCTCGAAAGGCGACATCTGAATACTCGCCTGGTGGCTGTTGTTGTACGCGAACTCAACAAGAAAGAGGTGATCTTCCCACCCCTTGCCGAAATCCAGGACGCACATCCGGAGCATGTCCTCCATCGTCCTATTGGTACGCTCAGTTTGGCCATCCGTCTGAGGATGAAAGGTCGTGCTAAACTGCAGCTTCGTACCCAATAGACGGTTGACTAGCCTCCAGTCGCTCGAAGTAAAGCGTCCATCTCGATCACTGACGATGCTACGGGGCACACCGTGCAATCGTACTATTGTATCAACATACAGCTTCGCCAACTTCTCCACCGAGTTATCCCTCCGGTTGGGGATAAAGTGCGCCACCTTCATCAGCCGGTCTACGACTACCCAGATGGCATCGTTCCCGCGCTGCGATCTCGGCAGCCCATGCACGAAATCCATGGAAACGTCATCGAATTTCCACTCTCGAACCGGTAATGACTTCAAAAGGCCACCGGGCTTCTGACATTCTGCTTTCACTAGCGCACAATGTGGCACTTGGCCACGTAGTGAGCGATGTCCCTCTTCATACCCGGCCACCAGAAAAGGACCTTCATGTCCTTGTACATCTTCGTGCTCCCCGGATGAACTGAATACCTGGTACGATGCGCCTCGTACATCAACTCATCGCGCAGCTCACCCACCTTGGGGACGCACAAACGGTCGCCTCTCCACAGCAACCCGTCACGCACCTGAAACTGGGCATCCGGCCCACCACCAGCCTCCTCCGCGTAGCGCTTTAAACTCGGATCGAGTTCCAAAGCCTGACGGATTCTATCTGCGAGGTCGTACTGCACCTCAGTCCAACTCAAACAGGCACCGACACTGCTCCTCTTCTCCACGCAAGAAATATCCAAGGCCACCAGGTCACGCATCAGGTGCGCATCATGCATCTGAATCCAGTTGGCCTGCGTTGGAGCCCTGCGACTAAGCGCGTCCGCGACAACATTCCCCTTCCCAGGAGTGTAATGAATCTCGAAGGTGTAGTCCCCAAGGAACTCCATCCACCTCTGTTGTCGCATATTCAGCCCCTTCTGCGTCAGAAGGTACTTCAGGCTTTTATGATCCGTGAAGATGTCGATCTTCACGCCATACACATAATGCCGCCAAAGCTTCAGGAAAAATATCACGGCCGCCAACTCTAAGTCGTGGACCGGATAGTTCCACTCGTGCACCTTCATCTGGCGAGAGCCGTACGCTACTACCTTGCCATGCTGCTGCAGAACACAGCCAAGGCCGCTCCCAGAAGCGTCGGTGTAGATCTCGTAGCCCTCTGTGCCGCAAGGCAAACATAAGATCGGAGCCGTGGTAAGCCGCCACTTCAACTCCTCGAAAGCCTGCGCACACGCGGGTGTCCAAATAAACTCCTGCATCTTCCGTGTCAGCGTCGTAAGAGGCAGCGCGATCCGTGAGAAGTTCTCCACAAAGCGCCTGTAATAGCCGGCCAGCCCGAGAAAGCTACGGACCTCCGCTACAGTAGAAAGAACAGGCCACTCCCTGATGGCCGCAACCTTCACCGGATCTACCGCCACACCCGTTCCACTAACCACATGGCCTAAGAACGCCACAGAAGGTAGCCAGAACTCGCACTTCGAGAACTTGGCATACAGCTGGTTCCTCCTCAGAACCTCCAAGACTACTCGCAGGTGATCACCGTGCTCCTCCTCAGACTGAGAGTAGACCAGTATGTCGTCAAGGAAGACGATCACAAACCGGTCGAGGTACTCTCGGAAAGTCCGGTGCATCAAGTCCATAAACACCGAAGGCGCATTAGACAGCCCAAACGGGATCAAGGTGAACTCATACTGCCCGTACCTTGTACTGAAGGCAGTCTTCAGGATGTCGCTCTCCCTGATCCGCACCTGATAATAGCCGGACTTCAAGTCCAGCTTCGAGTATACTGTCGAACCAACGAGCTGGTCGAACAAGTCGTCTATCCTCGGAAGGGGATACTTGTTCTTCTCGGTCAGCTTGTTCAGCTCCCGATAATCGATGCAAAGCCGCAGGCTACCGTCCTTCTTTTTGACAAAGAGGATCGGTGCACTCCAAGGTGAGGAACTCGGACGCACGTAGCCCTGCTCAAGCAGCTCCTGCAACTGCAGCTTCAACTCCGCCAACTCCTTCGGAGCGATACGATACGGCGAGCGGGCCACAGGCTTAGCGCCTGGCACCAACACAATCGTGAAATCTATCTCCCGCTGCGGTGGAGCACCGGGGAGATCGCTCGGGAACACATCGGGGAACTCTGAAACTACCGGAACATCCACTAGGCTGGGCCTCGACGTTGAAGCCTCCACTAAAGCAAAGAATAACTCTGCTCCCTGTCACACTGCCTTGGACACCTGGAGAGCAGACATCAGCATCTTGCTCGATCCACGCATGTAACACCCCAAAGATCGTGATTCAGCGAGGTAGGCGAAATGGTAGTGTTGCGCTCGGGATAGGCTCAAGATTCCAGATCAGGTCAATGCGCACGACCATTGTCCTCTTCGCGCACGACCAGTGATCGTGCGCCAACGATCGTGCGCAACCCGCAAAGAATCGGAGTTCTGTCTCGGCTTATGCGCACGACCATTGTCCTCTTCGCGCACGACCAGTGATCGTGCGCCAGCGATCGTGCGCCCTGTTTATTCTGTTCCGCGATTTTGAGCGGAGAAGAAGATCGGACCGTCCAAATCTTTTGGGATTTGATCCAACGGCTAGGTTTAGTTGCGGGAGACCTTTAAGGCTGATGAGAGGGGGTTAAACCTCATATTCTCTAAGCCATTCTCTCTCCAAACCCTAGAGAAAGGAGAAGGAGCCAAGGAAGAAGAAGGGAGATTCCGCCATTGACGGAGCTCCGGAGCTCCGTTTCGCGAACCGTTTCCAGATCTGGAGAGTGCAGCCCGGTGCGGTCATTTCCCTCCGTCTAGAATCTCGGATCCATGGCGAAAAAGAACGCTCCTAGGGTAACGATTTCTTCTCCCGTTGTTTGGACTTGTCTTTTGTCCCCTCCTTCATTTCTCTATGCTTGCATGAGGAATCCCTTTCACCAAATGGGTGAAGTGTAGGATTTCCTCAAGTTCTTCGGAACTCCGGGTCGATTGTGTCCGTCCCCGGCATATTGCATGTAGAAAATCCGGTAGTCGTGCGGATTTAGGCATTGTGTGTGAAGCCTATTCGTGGCCGTGAGCCCGAATCGGTGATGCTTGTTTTGCGACGTTGCATTTAGGTTAAGCCTAGAATGCGTGCCGGAGAATGACTCTGTGATATATGCGATAGTATTGCGGGATTTAAGCGTAGGCATCTTGTGAAGATCCTAACGGAAGCCCCATGCTTTGCGAGTGGTTGAATGCAAACCTTCACCACTAGAATTGTTGAGGGGTGGTCTTGTACCTCCTTTTTGGTTACGTATAAAGCCCTAACGATCCCTCATGCCCTCCGGCCGAAAGGTGGAGTCGGGTCTTGAGTCGTTACAAAGTAAACTTTTAAGGCTTGGGTGTTGTAACTTATGTTTTGTGTAGCACTAGCGAGTGCTAAACTCTTACGGGCCGAGGTGATGTCATACCCGCATCGTGTGTTCAATCGATGACAAGAGCACGGGAATTGGCTGAACTGAACCCGTTTCCAGGCGTGGCGGTAGGGGGATTTATCTCTTGTAAACCCGAACGACCTTGGGAGAGGTTGGGAAGGGCGTCTTGCCTAGACCGACCAAAAGCTCTTTTCTATCTAGAGTTTCTGGACTCATGATGGTTTTGGTGCTCGAGAAGAAGTACCTTTGGTGCATGCCTTGTGAGCATGGAGCGTGCGGTTGTGTGTACCCACGTTTGTGATGAATTGATGTTGTTAGCCTCATGCGGTTGTTTAGGCGGTTGTGGGAACCTTCGGGTGAACCCAACCAACATCATGTGCATACCTAGGTTCCTTTCTTTTGATGCTCAACCTAGAAGATTGATTGTGCTTGAAACCTCACCTTGTGTAGTTGCACTTTCTTTATATTAGTACTTGTGCTAGTATGGCTTGCTTGCAGGGTAGAATCTCCGCCACCCCGGGAAAGGGGTGGGGTCGTTATAATTTGGTCAGCTTTGCTGACCGTTACCTTATTTGCCACCGCTTGGTGGAATGTTCTTATGCAGGTGCCGGTGAGCCTAGCGGAAAATAGCGGGCGGTGGCCCTTATGCTGAGTTGGCCCTCGAAGGCCAGCCTCTTTTCTGTTTCCCTTGTATTGCCGGCCTGCGTGCCGATGTATGTTTGGAGTTTTATCACATTTGGTAAATGTAAGGCCTTAAGGCCGTAACTCTATATTTTGGTTTCATTCCTATGATAGTGGACAGTTCTAATTGAAATGGTTTAATTAATGCTTCCGCTTATGTTTTGTACTCTCGTTTAGTTGTTACTTTTCTGTTTATCACCTTTTAACTCCTAGCTAGTGTGGTTTGTATGGCGTGGGGTCCCGGCCGGACCTGCTGTTATACTCTTCGTACTGGCAGGGTGTTACAATTTGGTATCGGACTTAAGGCGTCGATCCGTAGTTTAGCGAATTCGGGACGAATTCCTTTTAAGGGGTGGTGTGCACGGGATGTGCATTCACCTAAAATGACAAAAACTAATAAGAATGTCCACTTAGGAATGGAAAAACATACTTGTTTGCGGAACCTGAGCGTTCCATGATTGTTGTTTTGCTATGCTTTCAATCACTAAATTGTCTCTGGCACGATTATAGGTGACTAGGGGTGGTGCGGGGCCGTCTCAACCTCGTAACACTGCTGAAAGTAGTGGGTCGTCTGAGGTGACAGCGACCACTCCTTCGGCTGAGATGATCAAGTTAGTCGCTGAAGCGGTCTTCGCGATGATCAACACTCAGTCTGGGCAGCTTGCACAGCCTACTACTCCGACTCTGGATGTGGCCCCTGTAACTGTTGCTGTAGTGGAACCTGCGGTAGAACTGAGGGTGGAACGTCGAGTTGCGCAGGTAGTAGTGGGGCGAGCGCGTGACCAGCAATTAAAGTACTTTCTGAGCCTCAACCCTCCAACCTTCGAGGGGACGGAATCCCCTGGGAGAGCTGCTGAGTGGTTGTCAGAAATAAAGAGGACTTTAATGTCAATGCTTATAAGCAAAGATATGTTGGTAACCTTAACCACCTTCCTACTTATAAGAGAAGCAAGACTTTGGTGGGAAGGAGAGTTGTTGCACAAGTTTGGTGGGAGACAACTTTCCGAAATCTCTTGGGAAAGCTTCCATGAGTCATTCCTTCTAAAGTTTCTACCCCTAACTGAGATTCCTGAACTACAAGATCAGTGTTCACACCTAGAGCAGGGAGAACACTCAGTGGATGAGTACCTGATTGAGTTCATCAGTCGGAATCGTTATGAGAGGTCTATGTGGGAAGATGAGGAAACCAAGGTCAACAAGTTCTACAATGGTCTGCGAGATGACCTAAGACTAATGCTTGTGGGTCCAAAGTTACTCGGCTTCAACGTCTTAGTGAAATCAGCTAAATCTCTGGAAACGGATATGAAGAGTATGCAGCGCGCGAAAGACTTCAATGTAAAGAAGTCAGAGTTTCATGCGCCAGTCTCTCAGTCCAAGTCCGAGTTCAGAAGAAACAAGAGAAAGTTCAACTCTGTGGAAGTTAAGACTGCACGGTGTTCCTTAATTTGTTTCACTTGCGGAAAGGTGGGACACAAAGCCCGAGTGTGTCGAAGTGGTCCCCCAAAAGCAAAAAGCGGAGAAGTGGACTATGCTCGTGTGATGGGTTCGGCTTCTATGGAGAAAGGCAAGGCGGTGGAGTCTTCGATTCCCCAATATTCTCTAACCCAACCGAGAGTCTACTCTTATGGACAGCAAGAGGTCATCCAGCATTGCGATGTTGCCACAGGTATGGATGATCATCTCCTAATATGATGTCTACCCCGTGTGCGGATAGAGATAGAAATATGTCCACCGTATCTGTTGACAACAAAATTTTATGCCTTGTATTTGTGTGCAATTAGGCCTTGTCCTAATGATCGACTATTCGACGAGAGCTCTGTTGGTGTGGGAGCATCGCTCTCCTATTTGTCTAAGGACTTCGTGTTATGAATCGAATTGTCATTTACCTTAGTCAAGGATAGATTGGAGGTAATGCTGCCTAATAGATCTCGAGTGAGCGCGAATAGGAGAAGCCGTGAAAAGGCGCGAAGACGTTCTTCACCTTGTTGAAGGATTCGGGGCCTAAGACCAGTTTTGTGTTGTCCTAGTAGTAGCGGACAAGCTGACCGAGAGGAACCGTTATCCGATTCCGAGAATCGACGATTTACTTGACCAACAGGTTGGGTCGACGGTATACTCTATGCTTGACTTAAGGTCCGGCTACTATCAGCTTAGTAGTAGGGAATGTGATATTCCAAAGTCAGCGTTCAGTACCCGCTTTGGGCACTATGAGTTCACGGTGATGCCGTTCGGTCTGTCTAATGCACCGTCGGTATTCATGGACTTTTTGAATAGGACATTCCGTGAGTATTTGAATCAATTTGTGATCGTCTTCATCGACGACATTTTGGTATACTCTCAATCGGAAGAGGAGCATGTAGGGCATCTGCACGCCGTTCTGAGCACCTTGAGGAAGAATCAGCTATATGCCAAGTTCTCCAAGTGCGAGTTTTGGCTACCGTCAGTAGCATTCCTTGGTCACGTCGTTAGTGGAGATGGAATGGCGGTTGATCCGTCGAAGATAGAAGCGATCCGAGCCTGGCCTTTGTTGAAAAACGTAGCGGAAGTCCAAAGTTTCTTAGGACTTGCCGGCTACTATAGGCGCTTTGTGGAAAACTTCTCGAGGATTGCACTTCCTCTCACTAAGTTGACTAGGAAAGATCATAAGTTCGTTTGGTCGCCCGAGTGCGTACGAGCTTTTGAAGAACTGAAGAGCCGTCTGACCACGGCGCCCATTCTATGCTCGCCATGTGGTACGGAAGGCTACGAAATCTATAGCGACGCCTCGGGGAGTGGGTTGGGTTGTGTCCTAGTGCAGTTCGGTAAGGTAATTGCCTACGGCTCCCGGCAGTTGAAGGTTCATGAGAGGAATTACCCGGTCCATGATTTGGAGCTAGCGGCCGTGGTATTTGCTCTTAAGCTTTGGAGGCATTATTTGTATGGCGTGAAGATCGACGTCTTTACCGACCACAAGAGCCTCAAGTACTTGCTAGATCAAAGGGAGTTGAATATGCGACAGAGGAGGTGGTTGGAGTTCCTTGGGGACTACACCTTCGACATCAAATATACTCCTGGAAAGGGAAATGTAGTTGCGGACGCGTTGAGTCGTCGGGCTCCCGCTCAAGCAAATTGGATTTTGATGCACGATGAGCGTCTAATCCGTGAGCTGGAAGAAATGGAGATCATTTGCGTTGATCGAAGAGCGTCTACTTCAGCATGCTTGAATTGGACGGAGGTTCAATACCACCTTGCCGACCGAGTTCGACAGGCATTGGAGCTGGATGAGAGCATGAAACGCTACAAAGCGGAAACCGTTGACGGGTTGAACGCTGATTTCTCTTTCGAAGATGGCCTTATGTGGAAGAATGACAGATTGTGCGTCCCAAACGTTGGTACTCTACGGGAGGAATTGATGTACGAGGCTCATCATACCAAGTACTCTATCCACCCGGGGAGCACGAAAATGTACATGGTCATGAAGAAACTTTTCTGGTGGCCGGGTATGAAGAAGGACATTGCCCTCTACGTGGCCAAGTGCAACACCTGCGCGTTGGTGAAGGTGGGATGTCAACGTCCCGGTGGTTTTTTTGAAGTCCTTGCCGATTCCGGAATGGAAGTTTGACGATATTTCGATGGATTTCGTGCACGGATTGCCGAGATCGCAGCATGAAACGACGCCATCTGGGTGATCGTGGACAGACTGACAAAAGTATCGCACTTTATTCCGAACCGGAAGGATGATTCTGTAGAAAAGCTAGCGAAGCTCTGTGTCGATAGTATTGTGCGGCTGCACGGTGTCCCTCGTAGCATCGTCAGCGATCGTGACGGGCGTTTCACATCGAAAGTTTGGAGGCTTATCCATGAACTGTTGGGCACTAAATTAAAATTCAGCACGGCCTTCCACCCGCAAACGGATGGACAGACCGAGAGGACCAACAGGACTATGGAGGATATGCTCCGAATGTGCGCTCTAGATTTTGGAAAGAAGTGGGAAGATCATCTCTATATGATCGAATTCGCCTACAGTAATAGCTACCAAGCCAGTATAAAGATGGCTCCTTTCGAGGCCCTCTATGGTAAGAAGTGTCGTACGCCGTTGTCTTGGGCAGAAACGGGCGATACTAAGCTATTAAAGCGAAAGGATGTTGAGGAAGCAACTTCGACGATCC
Organism: Dactylorhiza incarnata; assembly: GCA_033032865.1. Taxonomy (NCBI): domain Eukaryota; kingdom Viridiplantae; phylum Streptophyta; class Magnoliopsida; order Asparagales; family Orchidaceae; genus Dactylorhiza; species Dactylorhiza incarnata. The sequence continues at coordinate 963,630 of JAWHQI010000147.1, forward strand.
GAACTATTCGAGAAAGGCTATTGATTGCCCAGGATAGGCAAGCAAAATATTACAACGCCAAGCTTAGGAACCTAGAGTTCGCCGTCGGTGACCGGGTTTACTTGAAGATCAAACCGTTCAAAGGGGTATCAAGGATCCGATGCTTGAAAAAGCTCAGTCCAAGGTACTTAGGACCGTTTGAGATTGTGGAACGTGTTGGTGATGCGGCTTATCAGCTTGCACGATCTGCAGAGCTGAGCGGTCTGCACGACGTGTTTCACATTTCAGTTCTGAGGAAGGCAGTGCAAGAGCCTACTCATATCGTTGCGGTCGGCAAAGTGTCGGTGGATAGTGGGTTGTCGACGAAAGTCAGACCCTTACGCATCGAGGATACCGAGGTAAAGCAGTTGCGGAGCAAAGTCCATTCAGATGGTAAAGGTCCGGTGGGATAATTGCGGCCGAGAGGAGCTAACTTGGGAGAGAGAGCAAGCGATGCTTGCGGAGTACCCCGAGCTATCTCCCTCAGGTAAATTTTCTTTAAAAACTGTAACTTCCTGCTATTACTGTTTTCGAAATTTCGGGACGAAATTCTTTTAAGGGGGGTGGAGTTGTAACACCCCAAAGATCGTGATTCAGCGAGGTAGGCGAAATGGTAGTGTTGCGCTCGGGATAGGCTCAAGATTCCAGATCAGGTCAATGCGCACGACCATTGTCCTCTTCGCGCACGACCAGTGATCGTGCGCCAACGATCGTGCGCAACCCGCAAAGAATCGGAGTTCTGTCTCGGCTTATGCGCACGACCATTGTCCTCTTCGCGCACGACCAGTGATCGTGCGCCAGCGATCGTGCGCCCTGTTTATTCTGTTCCGCGATTTTGAGCGGAGAAGAAGATCGGACCGTCCAAATCTTTTGGGATTTGATCCAACGGCTAGGTTTAGTTGCGGGAGACCTTTAAGGCTGATGAGAGGGGGTTAAACCTCATATTCTCTAAGCCATTCTCTCTCCAAACCCTAGAGAAAGGAGAAGGAGCCAAGGAAGAAGAAGGGAGATTCCGCCATTGACGGAGCTCCGGAGCTCCGTTTCGCGAACCGTTTCCAGATCTGGAGAGTGCAGCCCGGTGCGGTCATTTCCCTCCGTCTAGAATCTCGGATCCATGGCGAAAAAGAACGCTCCTAGGGTAACGATTTCTTCTCCCGTTGTTTGGACTTGTCTTTTGTCCCCTCCTTCATTTCTCTATGCTTGCATGAGGAATCCCTTTCACCAAATGGGTGAAGTGTAGGATTTCCTCAAGTTCTTCGGAACTCCGGGTCGATTGTGTCCGTCCCCGGCATATTGCATGTAGAAAATCCGGTAGTCGTGCGGATTTAGGCATTGTGTGTGAAGCCTATTCGTGGCCGTGAGCCCGAATCGGTGATGCTTGTTTTGCGACGTTGCATTTAGGTTAAGCCTAGAATGCGTGCCGGAGAATGACTCTGTGATATATGCGATAGTATTGCGGGATTTAAGCGTAGGCATCTTGTGAAGATCCTAACGGAAGCCCCATGCTTTGCGAGTGGTTGAATGCAAACCTTCACCACTAGAATTGTTGAGGGGTGGTCTTGTACCTCCTTTTTGGTTACGTATAAAGCCCTAACGATCCCTCATGCCCTCCGGCCGAAAGGTGGAGTCGGGTCTTGAGTCGTTACAAAGTAAACTTTTAAGGCTTGGGTGTTGTAACTTATGTTTTGTGTAGCACTAGCGAGTGCTAAACTCTTACGGGCCGAGGTGATGTCATACCCGCATCGTGTGTTCAATCGATGACAAGAGCACGGGAATTGGCTGAACTGAACCCGTTTCCAGGCGTGGCGGTAGGGGGATTTATCTCTTGTAAACCCGAACGACCTTGGGAGAGGTTGGGAAGGGCGTCTTGCCTAGACCGACCAAAAGCTCTTTTCTATCTAGAGTTTCTGGACTCATGATGGTTTTGGTGCTCGAGAAGAAGTACCTTTGGTGCATGCCTTGTGAGCATGGAGCGTGCGGTTGTGTGTACCCACGTTTGTGATGAATTGATGTTGTTAGCCTCATGCGGTTGTTTAGGCGGTTGTGGGAACCTTCGGGTGAACCCAACCAACATCATGTGCATACCTAGGTTCCTTTCTTTTGATGCTCAACCTAGAAGATTGATTGTGCTTGAAACCTCACCTTGTGTAGTTGCACTTTCTTTATATTAGTACTTGTGCTAGTATGGCTTGCTTGCAGGGTAGAATCTCCGCCACCCCGGGAAAGGGGTGGGGTCGTTATAATTTGGTCAGCTTTGCTGACCGTTACCTTATTTGCCACCGCTTGGTGGAATGTTCTTATGCAGGTGCCGGTGAGCCTAGCGGAAAATAGCGGGCGGTGGCCCTTATGCTGAGTTGGCCCTCGAAGGCCAGCCTCTTTTCTGTTTCCCTTGTATTGCCGGCCTGCGTGCCGATGTATGTTTGGAGTTTTATCACATTTGGTAAATGTAAGGCCTTAAGGCCGTAACTCTATATTTTGGTTTCATTCCTATGATAGTGGACAGTTCTAATTGAAATGGTTTAATTAATGCTTCCGCTTACGTTTTGTACTCTCGTTTAGTTGTTACTTTTCTGTTTATCACCTTTTAACTCCTAGCTAGTGTGGTTTGTATGGCGTGGGGTCCCGGCCGGACCTGCTGTTATACTCTTCGTACTGGCAGGGTGTTACAACGCATGCCCGCAAAGACCGTCTCACGATCGGCACACTGCCCAAACCTCACCTCCTTGGTGGTGCCATCGATGCACGCACGCTGTTCCGACAGCCAGTCCATGCCGAAGATTACATCGAACTCAACCAGGGGGAGTAACGATGCTTTCAGGTCATACTCCTGGCTTCCAACTAGAACCTTCACGCAGCAACTCCTCTCCACACGCATTGAATATCCATTCGGCAGTAAGACCTCCAGTCCATCTGCAGAAGCAATCGACGGTGCACCAATACGTTGGACAAAGTCCGACGATAAGAAGGAGTGTGAAGCTCCAGTATCGAAAAGCGCTCTCGCAGGAACGCCTAAAACATTTACAAAGCCTACGCCGCCAAACAAGGTTAGCATGAACACTAAAACAGGTATATAAAACAGTAAGGACTGTATCTTAAATTATACCTGTCACGACGTCCTTGGCTTTGATAGCCTCCTGCTGACCAAGACTGAAGACTCTGGGCTGCGGGGGAGCCATACGGGAGGCAGTGGACTCAACCGTCTTCCCCTTCTCAGAATAAGATGGCCCAGTCTTCTTCTCTGACCTTGGAAGCCCACTGCGGCAATCCCGAGAGAAATGTCCAGGCTTTCCACAAGTAAAACAAATAAGAGGGCCACGTCCAGACGACGCGCCCGAAGCAGAGGGAGCTGGCCCAGATAATCGAGCCTTCTTCCAACGATTCAACCTCCGCAACTTCGCCGCACTCGGCGCCTTGCCCTCCGGCACTGCCTCGACCACAACCACCTTGCCCTTCTCCCTGAGCATGTCCTGCTCAAGCGCTCGGGCTGAACTAACGAGGGTCGTGAAACCCTGCGTCAACGGCCTTGTCAGAAGGTACCGCAACTCACTACGCAAGCCTCCGTAGAACCTATTCACCCTTCTCCCCTCGTCATCGAAAGAAGTTCCGGTGTAACGCCCGAGACGGGTGAACTCATACAGGTAGTCATCAACCAGTCTATCACCCTGCGTCAGAGCCAGGAACTGGTTCTCCATCGCGATCTGCTGCGACGGAGGCACATACCTTGCCAGGAAGATTCTCGAGAACTCTTCCATCGGCACATCAACCAGTCGCCTTCCCGCAAACTGGCGCCTCTCTACCTCATCCCACCACCGCCTGGCTTCCTTTTCAAACAAGAAAGTAGCGAAGGTCACTTTCTGCGCTTCATCCGACTGTGTCGCTGTCAGAATTCGCTCCATATGCGACAGCCAGTCCTCGGCCTCAGCTGGGGATTCAACCCCGGTAAACGGAGGAGGTCGAAATCCCAGGAAGTGCTTCAGCTGTTGCTCAGCAGCACGCCTCACGGGGACTTGCTCCACTCTTAGTGGCTCTGGGGCCACTTCCTGCACCGGCGGTTGACCTTGCCTTCCAGGCTGGCCATTCAACGCAGCTAGAACGGCTTCTGTTACTTGCCGAACCATCTCAGCAGACGGAGGTGTAGGAGCCTCAGCAGACCCGCTACTCTCAACTACGTCATGGGGACGCGACGGTCCCGCTGCACTTCGAGTGCCCTACACGAGTGCATCACACAGTTAGGCGACAGCACAGTCGCAACTAACAAGAAAAGGAATACCCAGGTTCCAAAATCATGCAATAATTGTTGGTTTGTTGTTACATTTTATTCCTAAGTGGACATTTTTGAGTTTATTTTACGTCTCGACGGTAGCGCACACACGTGCTCACCACCCCTTAAAAGAATTCGTCCACGAATTCCTTAGAAGGACACGGAACCCTAGAAGCTGATACCAATTTGTAACATCCCCATCCGTTCGGGAGCATATAACAGAGGGTCCGGCCGGGGCCCCACGCCATATACTACAAAACAAACGGGAACGTCACTTAATTGAAATATCGAACGACTCTAAACAACGAACCTAACTCAAAGCATTTTATGCGGAAGCAAAAGGGAGAGACAAGATATATAAACCACAAAACCCGAACCCGGGTATGTCCACTTCTATTACTTGGAATGAAATGTTTTATACAACAAAATTTAGGCACAACGACCTTAGAAATTACCAACATCGGCGCGCAGACCGGCCATACATGAAAACAAGATAACATTAAAAAGGCCTTCAAGGGCCGCAACAACGCAGAGGCTTCAACCCGCTATGAGCCCGCTATGTTCCCGCTCGGTCCAGCACCTGTACAACAAGCCCACCAAAAACGGTGGCAAAATAGGGCAACGGTCAGCAACGGCTGACCAAATTATAACGACCCCAGCCCTTCGAGGGGGTGGCAGTTTCCCATCCCTGCAAGAGCATCACATCATATATATATAAAAGAATGAAGCGACTGACACGGCCCACAACAACTCATACATATGCATCAATCACAAACGTGGGAATGGCCTCCACGTCTCGTGCTCTCAGGCACTCTTTGGTGTAGTCCGCCTTCCACCACCATCCACTCTTGATGGCTTTGCCCTTCGAGGCCAAAGTCGGTGGCCCGAATACCAGGGCTCTCCCGTGCTTTAATTGTGAACATCTCGTAGTCCGAAGACTCTTTCCCATTGCTTCCCGACATGCTGTACGAGACTTACTAATCAGGTGCTGCAATGGTGCGGTTTCAGGTTCGCCAAATGCCCGTTGTTCACAGCTCTCGTTGTACAACATAAAAAGCGGGTATGGCGTCCCCTCAGCCCAGGTATTCTCAATTAGCCGGCTCTACGGGCCGCTAAGTCATCCACCAGGACACCCTCACAGATCGGGCACACAGGCCTCAGGTCCTCTCAACAGGTGGGCACAACAACATCACCAGAACTCAGTCTGGGAGCTGTCGCCAGCGTTAACGCTATCGCCTGACGATAGTGCACAGAAACCCCATTTTGGCTTCTAGCTGTGGGTGCTTCCCGGGGCACACCCCCAGGCATTGCTGCACATGCAGTAGCACTCCCACTGCCTCAGAACGCACAAAATCACCAGAACCAAGTCTGGGAGCTACCGCCCGACGATAACGCTAACGCCAGCGGTAGTGAACAGAAACTCCATTTCTGCTTCTAACTTCGGGTGCTTCCCGGGGCACACCCCCAGGCGGTGCTGCGCATGCAGTAGCACCTTCTAGTCCTACGAAGCAGGATATCGACACGGAGTTTTCCCCGACACGCATAATATCAAAAAGCATCACCAATCCGGACGAACCGCCTCGGATGGGCTTCACACAGCGCGCCTACGTCCATTTCACGCATGGACTCTACATGTATGCAAGATCTGACGGGGATAACACGAATCCACCTGTCGGAGGTCACGACCTCACCCTTTTGGGTAGGGACCTCAAAGATGCATGGAAATGGACTAACACATGTCCAAAAGAGGGTAGAAAGGATCGTTACCCTTAGACGTCGCTTCGAGGCCATAGCTTGATTTTTGGCACGGTTAGAAAGGAGCGTCTAGCCCTCCTCTACGCGTAGCCACCAACGTTGAGGGATTCCGATGAGTGTAGCTCCACCAAATCCAAGCCCTAGGGTTTAGAAACCCTATTCATCAGCACTTTGGAGCTCTCCCTCTCTCACAAATCAAAACCCTTAAGGGAATAAAGAAATCAAGAGGGTTTCAGCCGCCCTATGCCAGCTCCCGAGCCAAGTCCGTCCAAAACCGACCCAAAAGTCAATTGGCCATCAATGCCCACGTTTTCGGCCGCCAAGTACAAATTGCCGCTATCGCCGGCTCGCCTGGCGATAGCAGTAATGAACCGACTCCGACTGGTCAACGCCACCGCTTTGATCAGTGACTGCCACACGTCACGCTGTCGTCGGCGTTAGCACTAACGCCGCGCGATAGCCTCTAGACAGAAACCTTCTCAACAGAACGCTATCGCCGGGCGATAGTCGCTATCGCCAGCGATAGCGCCTGCTCAAGAATTCCGAGCCCACTGGTTGACCAACCACCTGGGCCGACACCTAACCCTTGGTGTCGACAACTCACTATCGTCGGGCGGTAACACTACCGCCAGCGATAGTGCTGGATTCCAGAAATCCAACCTTTCTGATTTGAGGTCTTACAGTACTTCACTTGCAAACAAGGGGGAGAAACAATCAAAAGATATATATAAAGAAAATTTAGAGTTCTGAAGAAACATACAAGCCCAGGGAATTTAGGATTTGGTTGCAGCGCAGTTGGTGATGAGGACTGTTGAAGGTGCCTTATCAAGGGTGGCGGGGGATCGAGACCCGCCATCAACATCCCACTGTAGCTGAGAAACAGGCTCAGCCATGGGTAGGGTGCACCGGACTGCAGTCCTTGTCCGACCACGTTTAGTCGGCCCACCAGGGATGGGGCTTGGCCGTAGGCCTCTGGTGTGGTGGTCGGGGCGGGTCGTTACACAGGCGAGGACAAAACGGCTTAGTCTTTATGACTAACGGTCGGATGTGGCCGTACAGGAGTCCGAGGAGACGGAGCTACCCCGTGTGCAGCAGGACGAGAGAGATGGACTTGACCCGCAGTTGCAGCATACTACCACCAGACAGGTTGATAGTTAGTTTGTAGTTTCCGCATGATTTGTAGTGAGAGAGAGAGTACTTTCTTTTGTAAATGTATTCGGGCATCCACCCTTACTTCTTGTACTTTTCCTTTGTGGACATTTTCTGTTTCATTATATAGTTATATGATGTTGTGACATGTGGACATGTCCTTACTTTTGGCATTTACTTATGATTGTATAGCCGACAGAGTCGGTGCTGAGCGGTGTTGGCTAACCCGAGTGTTGGTGACACCGCAATGCAGCGATTCTGGGCGAAGATCCACCTTGACCGTGCGATACGGGAGATGTTCGAGTTTTCAAGTACCCGAACGTGTTTTGAGAAAAGAGATCTTAAAATACTGATTGTGACCGTCACCCAAGGGAAAAAATTTTTTTTGAACATAAAAGTGAAAAGAGTCCCCCAGGTGAGGTCGAGCTAGTGTTCATGAACGACATTTCATAACAAGTGCGTTCATGACCATCACCACCGTGCCAAATGGACCCTAAATCATTTTTCAAAAATATGAACAATGAATTAAGGTAGAATGACCCAGTAAATGCGCGCTAGCAATTATCATTTTAAGAAATGAACGTAGCAAGATTACACATGTGCGGTATTCATAGTTAGCACTCATCAACGAGAACATTTATATTATATGATAAAATTTACAAGCCGATATTTTCTTTTCATAGAGAATGTGCGAGATTTATAAGAAATCACGAAGCTGAAAGATGTATACCATCATATAAATTTAGGGTTGAATTCGTTAAAGAGTCGTTCAACGAGTTGAATTCGTTAAAGAAGTGTAGAAATCCACTTCAATTGAGTACATTTTGTATGTCAAATTGTGCGTCCGCAACAAGCAAACACAAATCATACATAAATTTTATATGAAAAACATAAATTTTGATGAAAAATATGAGACGATCAATATTCAAGAGCATATATAAGAAAATGTCTTCAATGCGACCAATAAATATTAAAGTTTCTACCTTGTATATTACATGTAATAAATAGTATTACATTGCTTTTAACTTTGAAAAATATATTACATATTATATATTTTACTCGTATATTTATAAATATTGAAGTCATAATTTAATTAGTTAAACTGTAATTAATATCATCTCCTCGGGGCAATATCGGTGTTCAATGATAGTATAATTTTGAAATATATTACAGAATGTCAAGCGGTTCATTCCTCCTCTATATAAGAGACATTTCCAAGGGTTTATGTGCTACGCAAATTGAGTAAGTTTCCCTCCCGAAGCAGCCAATCGGAGGAGAATCGCACTGTTCCATTTCCCGCCATTATTGCCGTCGATGCGAATCTCCGAGCTATCGCCGGAGCTTCGGCGTCCGTCTGCAGTCAGTGACCCGGAGCCCTCCTCACTGGTCTTCCTCGGCGAACTCGAGTCGTCCGTCAGAGAAGCCGAATCCATCTCCTCAGAAGACATATCATCGCTCGAGAAACTTGCCGTCCGCCTCCGCAAATCGCTATCCCGTCTCTCCTCGGTACTACCCCTCTCCGATTCATCGAAACTTCAAGTATGGAAGCTCAGCTACTGCCTATGGAATGCCTGTGTGGATCTCACCAATGCCGCCGCCGTCCTCCCCACGGCTAACGCATTTGATAGTCAGCAGCGTGGCCTCACGGCGCAGGCTGAGCTCCGCCAGATTTCTTGCGATCTCCTCCTCCTTGCCGATAGCCCCAAGGGTATCCCCTCTCCTGTTTTTAAATCTGCTTCCTTCTTCTACAAGACAGGCCTCATCTGGCAGGACCTAGATCAGCTCGATCGTGCCGCAGCGGACTTCGAGCTCGCAACCAACCTCACTTCCTCGTCTCGAGCCGACGGTGAGGAAGAGAAGCGTCTGCTGCTCGACCTCAACCTCGCCAGGGCGCGGATGGCGTGGGAGGCCAATGACCGGAGCCTCTCGATTGCGCTGCTTGGCCGCTCCAAGAACATCTTATTCGGATCTCCGTCGGGTTTTCAAGCTCTGGCAGAGCAATACCTCCAGTTCGGGAAACTCTGCCTCAAGAGCTCTTCCGAAGGGTTAATCGTCGCATCCAAGCTGTTAAACGAAGCACTCGATATGTGCGAGAAAGGTATAGCGATCTCGACGGGAGAAACCTTAGATCTGGAGCGTCTGAAGGAGCGGTGCCTTCGGTTCATGGCGGCGGAGCGGTTGCAGGCGGAAGACTTCGAAGGAGTATTGAGATGCGTTAGGGTTTTGAGAGGAGTTGAGGGGAGGGCGGATCATCCGAGCGTAGCGTACGTTGCGATGAAGGCGTGCATTGGGGCTGGAAAGGCAGCGGAGGCTGAAAAGGAGTTGAGAAGGATGATGGCCAACAAGGAGGTTCCGGAAACGGCCTGCGTTTCGGCCGCGGAAGCGTTTTTAGCGGCGACAGGGGCTGAATCGGCGATGGGGGTAATGATGATGCTCCTCGGGCGTTGCAGGGGAGGTGCCAGTGCGGCTCTAAGGGTCGTGAGGAAGGTGGGGGACAGCGTCGGCGGTGGTGCTGTGCGTGCTGTGGCGGCCGAACTGGCGTCGGACGAGAGAGTGGTGGCTTTATTCGTCGGCAGCACGGCGGCGAAAGAGAGGAATGCGATGCACGCGTTGCTCTGGAACTGGTTTGTTCTCCGAAACATCGTGTTAACTTTCTACTCATGGATTGCACTCCCATGACTTTAAATCCTATCACCTCAACGCAAACCAGGGGAGCGGAGCATTTCCGATCGAAGGAATACGATATTAGCGCGGAATTGTTCGAGAAATCGATGCTTTACGTACCGCGGGAGGAGGAGGACAGATCTCGGCGCTCAAATTGTTTCAGGGTTCTCAGTCTCTGCCACCTCGCTCTTGGTCATCTTGATCGCGCTCAGGAGTTCATCGACCAAGCTGAGAAGGTACATAACTCACCCGGACACCAGATTAAACTTGCAAAATCCATTGATGGACTAATACTGATCTTCTGCCATGCCTCCAGCTCGATCCTAACATCAAATGCTCCTTCCTCAAGGTATGGAAGTATTCCCTTCGTCTCTGATTTCAACCTAAATGATTATACTATCCCGCTGTTTTCATCACAACACGAGCAGTTTAAGATCCAACTGCAAAAGGAGGACGGAGAGGCGGCCATGAATCAGATACAAGCCATGGTTGGCTGCGCTGACTTCAGTCCCGAGTTCCTCACACTCTGCACCCACGAGGCTATCGCATGCCAGGCCTTCCCAGTCGCCGTGACATCTCTCTCCATTCTTCTCAGCCTCTACTCTCCCGGAAAACAGATGCATATAACCGAAGTCGCAGTTCTTCGTAATCTCATCACGCTTCTCCACCGCGACTCAGAAAACGAGGTGGAGATTTTGAAGTATACGAGGCGAGCTCGGGCGAGAATGAATGAGGTAGGGAGAGAGAGTTTCTTCGGCGAAGGATCCGTCGGATCTCGTGAGCTGATCTGGTTTGCAGGCAGTAGCTGGAATATGGGGTTGAAGATCGGGAAGGAGAAGAAGTATGAGAGTTGTGCGGAGTTCTTTGAGCTGGCTGCAGATTTCTATGGGGAATGCGGCGATCAGGATGAAGGGAACCAGGCCATGGTCTGCAAGTCTCTGATTCTTAGCGCGGGGGCCATGATCAATGCGGAGGAGGAAAATAAGGTTTCTATGGCTGATTCTGACGTCAAGAAAGCGATAGGCTTGCTCCACAAAGCTGAAAAGGTACCGCGTGAGATTATGGTAGAAGATTTTTTTGATCGTGCACAAACTTTTTTGATCGCGCGTACGATTTTTCTGCTCAATTTTTATCTTATATATGATCATATGATTCCATAAGGCCACTTTTTAATCCTATGAGATTATGACCGGCTGCTGAGGATGGACGCATTTTTAGGCCCATAGTAAAATTAAGGTCCTAGTGATTGCATGAAGGCTAAAAAATTATTCTTTTGTATCTGTAGATAAATGGTATAAACCTTGCATATATATTGATCAATATTATTACAAGTATGAATACACATATATATAGGAGGAGAAGGAGGCTAGCCACTCTAATCTCAAGGTGTGAGACTAAACAAGAGTAAGAAGGAACTCCTTAAATGGGCCTCATAAATGGGCCTTTTTTACATCATTTTCTCTAACACTCCCCCGCAAGATGGAGCGTACAAGTCGTAGGCACCCAGCTTGGATAAGAACTGAAGATATAGTGGCCGAGGAAGAGCTTTTGTTAGGATGTCAGCAATTTGTCTTGCAGCAGGAACATGCTCCAATTCTATCTTCTTTGCTTGAACCTTTTCTCTGATGAAGTGACAGTCAACCTCGATATGCTTTGTTCGCTCATGGAAAACTGGATTGTTGGCTATATGAATTGCAGCCTGACTGTCGCACCGAAGTGTTGTCGGAGAGGAAAGTCTAACACCCAAGTCACCAAAAAGGCTTTCAAGCCATGTTAATTCTGACACAACAACAGCCATAGCCCTGTATTCGGACTCAGCCGAGGAGCGGGCGACCACAGTCTGTTTCTTGCTTCGCCATGTTATGAGGTGTCCACCAAAATAAGTGCAAAACCAAGTCGTGGAACGCCTATCATCAGGGGACCCGGCATAGTCAGCATCCGAGTAAGCAAGAAGAGATGGTGAGTTGGATTGTTTGTAGACAAGGCCTTGCCCCGGAGCGGTCTTTAGATATCTGAGAATATGCTAAACAGCTTGGAGGTGAGAAGTGCGTGGAGTATGCATGAAGCGACTCACAACACCAACAGCGAACGAGATATCCGGTCGAGTAACCGTTAGGTAGATCAGTTTCCCAACCAATCGTCGGTAATATTCTGGATTTTCAAGCAGCTGGTCAGAGTCAGACCCAGCAACACACAATTTCTGATTAGCATTCATAGGAGTATCCGCAGGTTTGCACCCGGAGTATCCTGCTTCTTGAAGTAAGTCGATGCAGTACTTCCGTTGGGACATAACCAACCCATCGGGTCGTCGGGCGACTTCAATCCCAAGGAAGTATCTAAGATTCCCAAGATCCTTGGTCTGGAAGGCCGAATTCAGATGTTTCTTGAGCTGTTGTATCCCAGAGAGGTCATCGCCGGTAATCAGGATATCATCAACATAGACAAGAAGGATCACAGTGCCAGTTGGTCTATGCTTGGTGAATAGAGAGAAGTCGGCGGAGCTCCGAGTAAACCCAAGTGCTAAGAGAACCTTGCAGAACTTATCAAACCAAGCTCGTGGTGACTGTTTGAGACCATAAAGAGCTTTTAGAAGGCGACAAACGCGAACTCCACGAGACTCCCCCGTGGTCTCAAACCCGAGAGGTTGGCTCATAAAGACACTTTCCTTCAGGTCACCGTTAAGGAATGCATTCTTAATATCGAGCTGAAGAAGGGGCCATTGCCGGTGCACAGCAACAGAGATAAGGACACGAACAGTGTTGAGTTTGGCTACTGGAGAAAATGTTTCCTCATAATCCAAGCCTTGTTGTTGAGTGAAGCCCCGGGCCACGAGACGAGCTTTTAAGCAATCAACAGTCCCATCTGCATTCTGTTTGACCGCAAAGACCCATTTGCAACTCACACAGTGTTGTCCTGGAGGAAGGGGAACCAGGTCCCAGGTGTGATTAGCCCAGAGGGCATTCATCTCCTCTTCCATAGCTGCCCGCCACCCCGGATGCTGAAGCGCCTCCTGCACAGAGTTAGGAATAGAGATGGAGGAAAGAGAAGTAGCAAACTGATGGAGAGGTGGAGAAAGCCGGTGTAGAGACACATAGTTAGCCAGAGGATGAGCCGTAGAAGAAGATGCTGGATCGACCGCGGGCGGTGTGTCATTTGTAGCAGACGGCTCCGGCAGAGAAATATCCTTGGATTTACGGCGAGAATAGACATAGCGAATGGGCGGATGGATCAAGGGCAGGGATGGAGGTGACGATGGAGAAGAAGGCGTGACTGGAACAATAAGACGAGTAGTAGGAGAAGGTATGGATTGGGAAGAGGGGGGTAGGTAGAATGGCTGATTTTCACAGAAAGTGACATCGGCCGAGACAGTCACTTTGCCTGTTGTAGGAGAGTAGCATATATAGCCCTTCTGAGTTCGAGTGTAGCCAACAAACATCTGTCGGGTAGCACGAGCAGCAAGTTTGTCTGCTGGCGGACCGAGGTTGTGAACATAACAAACACACCCAAACACTCGAGGTGTGAGGGGGAAAGGAGTAGTAGATGGAAGAAGAAGGCTTAGTGGAGTGGCAAAACGGAGAACAGATGAGGGCATGCGATTGATGAGGTGACACGCAGTGGCAATAGCAAAATGCCAGAACTCTGTTGGGACGTGCATCTGGAACATGAGGGACTGAGCGGTATCGAGAAGATGACGATTTTTCCGTTCGGCCACGCCATTTTGTTGAGGTGTGTAGGCACAGGAGGTTTGGTGAATAATACCGAACTCGGAGCACAGAGCGGAGAAAGACCGACTCGTGTATTCGCGGGCATTATCGGTGCGAAGTATTTTAAGGGGCGTCGAGAACTGCGTACGTATTTCAGATAAAAAAACACGGAACACAGAAGTAATCTCAGTGCGATCATGAAGAAAATAAAGCCAGGTAACACGCGAGTAGTCATCAATAAAAGTGATAAAATAGCGATATCCAAATACACTAGGGATCCGATACGGACCCCATACATCAGAATGAACTAAAGATAACGGAGTATCACTCCGGGTACAGGAAGGGGAGAAAGAAACACGATGTTGCTTGCCGAAAATACAAGATTCACAAGTGAACTCTCGGAGTAAAACACCAGGCAGAGCTTTCTTGAGAACCGGAAGGGGGGCATGCCCAAGACGACGATGCCAATCTGAAGTGGAGATGGAAGAAAGACTGATAGGTGGGAGATCCAAGAGATATAGCTCATTCGTCAGCCGACCGCTACCAATGGTACTCCGTGTACGGCGATCCTGCAAAACAAAAGATGAAGGGGAGAAAGTTATGCAACAGTTAAGATCCCGTGTTAACTGACTAACAGAAAGCAAGTTAAACGGGGAGCCCGGAACATGAAGAACTGAGGAGAGTAGTAAGGTAGGCGTGAGGTGGAGATCAGCAGTACCATAGACCGGGGTAGTGTCGCCATTGGCAACAATAATAGATGGCGGGTGAGAGGTTGTCGAATACCGAGGCGGTTTCTGAGATGTTATATGATGAGTTGCTCCAGAGTCAACGATCCAGTGAGAGCTGTAAGAAAGGCAGGATATACCTTGAGTAGAGAAAGAGGCAACCGAGCCAGATGGCCTATTAATACTGCCCTGGAGCTGCTGGAACTGAGTGCGAAGGTCTTCATATTCCTAGCGAGTAGGTGCCCCAAGGTTGGAAGTGTCAGGGGCATCAGAAGGAGCTGGAGTAGCGGAGGTGGCCAGATGCGGAGGTAGGCCATGCTTGCGGTAGCATGTAGCTTCGAGATGACCCTCACGAGAGCAGTAAGTACACTTTAAAGAAGAGCGACCACCACGTCCTCGTCCCCGAGACGGGTGGCGTCCTCCCCTGGGGGAAGAGCCACGACCAGGAGGAGGAGTTGGCAGGAGAGGTTGCTGAAGAAGAACGGGAGGAAAATTTGTTGAAGCCTCGGATGGTGGTGTGACCTTGATCAGCATGGAGCAAACATCAGATAGGGATGGTGTGGTAGGAGACGAGAGGATCTGAGCCCGAACACTATGCAAGTGTGGTGGAACATGGGACAACAACATGGAGATTGTTACAGCCTCTTTCTGGGCTTTCTGAGTAACAAGGTCGGCAGTCGGAGGCTGATGTTGAATCCAAGCCTCATGCAGAGTTTTCACCTGAGCAACATGGGAGATCATCTGGTCTGGAGCACCAGGCCGAAGGGTTTGGAGTTCCAAGATGATATCAAAGAGATGATGGAGGCTGTTCTGGCCAGAGTAGAAAGCGTGAAGTTCATCCCAGATGGCCTTGGCGGTTTCATGATACATAGAGATCCGATAAGGCTCCTTGTCCATTGAGTTGAGGAGCCAGGTTTGCACTCGACCATTATCCCGAAGCCAGTCATTGGAGGGGTTAAGTGGAACAACCTGGGTTACGTGATGAACAAGCCCTTTTGTCTGTAAGACCCGACGAACGGAGTGAACCCATTCCACAAAGTTGGACTTCCCGGAGAGGGAGATAGTTGTAATCCGAAGTTCATCGCGAACATCAGGAGCAGGAGCGGTCACTGTGGCTGGGGGAATATTGGTAGTATGAGATTCCTCCGATACTGGATCCACCATTGAGAAGACGATTTCGAGCGGTCTGCAAAGAGTAGCCGGGCGGATTGAGGCAGAGGGAGGTCGCAGCGGGAGCCCGGTCTGAGACAGGTCGCAGCGGGTTGGGAATCACAGGAGATGGCAGCGGCTAGAGAGGACAGCTGCAAGCGCAGATCGCGCGAGAAGGGGAGGAGGTCGCACGGTCTTGTCCTGCGAGTAGAGTTCCCTACACCGCTGGGAGATCGCGGGATAGACGACTGCAGGGATTGGTGGTAAGAGGGAGACCGCTGGAGAAAGAGGCCGCTGAGAGCTGCGGTTAGGAGAAGCTCGCGCGAGCAGGAAGAGCAGGGGCTGCGGATAGACGACGCTAGCAAAGCAAGACTGCTAAGAGGAGACCGCAGTAGAGCAGAGGAACACCGCACGAGCTGCGAGTAGCGAGCAGGAGGAGCAGAGCGGCGGATAGACAGCGCGAGTAGGAGACCGCGCAGAGTAGGAGGAAACCACGCGAGCTGCGGTTAGACGGAGCGAGCAAAACAAGACCGCTGATAGGAAGAGATCGCAGCAGGGCAGAGGAAGATGGCGCGAGCTGTGAGCAGCGAGAGGGAGGAGAGCGGGTGGTCCCACGTGTCAGAAGGTGTCTATAAGAACTGAGGAGAGGAGGACATGCAAGGAATTGGCTGCGGAGAAGGGATCACAAGGGAGGGGTGCGGTTAGAACCAGGAGACCCCAAACAAGGGAGGGGTGCGGTTAGAACAGGTGGACCGTAAGCAAGGGAGGGTGGGGTG
Source organism: Dactylorhiza incarnata (assembly GCA_033032865.1). Lineage (NCBI taxonomy): Eukaryota > Viridiplantae > Streptophyta > Magnoliopsida > Asparagales > Orchidaceae > Dactylorhiza > Dactylorhiza incarnata. The sequence goes on from JAWHQI010000147.1 coordinate 979,831, forward strand.
CGGTTAGAACCAGAAACCTCCCTCTGATACCATGTAGACAAATGGTATAAACCTTGCATATATATTGATCAATATTATTACAAGTATGAATACACATATATATAGGAGGAGAAGGAGGCTAGCCACTCCAATCTCAAGGTGTGGGACTAAACAAGAGTAAGAAGGAACTCCTTAAATGGGCCTCATAAATGGGCTTTTTTTACATCATTTTCTCTAACAGTATCAAACATGGTCATATACCATCCTAAAGTGATTTTATAAGATAAAAACAGAGCAATGTTATAAATAGTTTTTATTAGGCTATTCACAGTGACACAGTCCATTGATATAACAATTCAAAAAATTATTCAGTCCATTTTTTTTCCAAAGTCCAGAAACACTGGCCGATTTTTCTTGATTCTTACATTTTTCGCCCCTTCACCATCTGCACCGTCTTGCGCAAGGTGCTCTGATTCCAACTTCACCACCGAAGAAATCAATGCCACCTCGGTCCCAGTTATTGCGTTGGAGGCGAAGCATAACAACTTCTTCACGATCTCGTCGATGAAATCGATCAACTTTCATGTCGATGAGGAAGTTGATAGTGTAGATCTGGAGCTTGGAGGCGGCGGCGACATTCTTGATGACTTCGAGCGTCTTCTCATCGGAAATGGTTGGGTTATTAAAAAACTGGACAAAGAAGTTGGAGAAGAACGTTCAGATCTGATCAAATGTTCCTTCCAGCTCAATGTTCCTCAGATCACAAGTATCCAAGTATCCATGCGACCAATCCCGACTTCCTCCCATTCAACCACTACCTCATTCCTACTTTGTCAAATCAATAAAGTAACAATCCTACAACCTCTCAATCATCAGATCAGACGTAAAAAATTTATGTGCCCAAGAACACTTCACCACTCGCACAATATCCGTTCTCAATCGCAATGAAATCTAACAATGATAAACCAAACCGGGATAAACTCCACGCAAATCAAATTTAAAAAACAAGGTTTAAAGTTTGCTTACAACCGGAGAGAAACAACAACAAAAACTGAGAGAGAAATAATCACGCGCCGTGTTTCACCATAGCGAGACATGCTTTGTTCTTCACGGACAACAAACAAAATGATGACTGCACTTTCACCGCCAAACCGTGAAGAAGACAATTTTTTTCTGGACACTTTAATGTTTGCAGCACACTATCACCAACAAGGAAAAGAAACTTTTCTTTCTTTTGGACACCTTTTTTGATCGCAACCCCTTCTATCACCAAAACAACAAACAAGCAAGAAGAAAACTGCAGCCCTCTTTTTACGAACCAGAAAGGAAGAAGAAACTCACTTACGCCAGTTACGAAACACGTGGAGGAGGAGACTAAACCACACGCCGGTTCTTTTTTTTTTTTAATTTTGGACAGCAGTTATAATATTTAATAGGAGAAAATACACACTTTCCAAAAAACCGCCGTCCGCTTTAAATAAAAACTGCAAGTTTTTTTCTTTTCGTTTTCCCTTTAAAGAAACAGCACAAAAGAAGTCACAACCTATTTTTAAGAGGTTGCAACATTTTTTTCTGCACTACCTCATCTTGATTATTTTAATACTCCCCCTCAAGATGAGCTCCCGATACCATTTCGAGCAAACCACGAAGACGCTCGAATGATCCTTTTGGTAAAGGCTTAGTGAGAATATCCGCCACATTATCATGGCTACGAACAAAGTCCACCACGATAGCACCGTCAAGCACTTTCTCCCGAATGAAATGGTGCTCAATTTCTATGTGTTTCGTCCGAGCATGAAACACCGAATTTGACACGAGCTTCAAAGCACTCTCGGTGTTGCCACGAAGCACTGTAGCCTTTCCAATTTTCACAAACACATTCTCCACTAATCTACGATGTCATATACACTCCTGAGCCGCCAAAGATGACGCTTTATACTCTGCTTCGGTAGTGGAAAGGGACACCGAGTTCTGCTTCTTACTACACCATGACACTGATGTTGAACCACACATGAAAACATACCCCGACGTCGACCTTTGATCATCGGAGTCTCCACCATAATCAGCATCTGTGAATCTGTGTAGATTGAAGATTATGTTCCGTTCATACAACAACCCCATGTCCAAGGTCGCTCGAACATATTTTAGAATTCCCTTCGCCGCCTCCAGATGAGGCTTCCTCGGCTCCTGTATATAACGACTTACTCGGCCAACTGCGAACGAGATATCTAGCCTTGTAATCGTCAAATATATCAAACTTCCCACCAGAGCCCGGAAAAGCTTAGAATCCGGGAGGACCCTACTGTTGGAACCCGGATACCGGTCCAACTGTTCGAGACTTAGGGGTGACCAAAGGCTACTCGTTTAGTGATCGATCCACGTGAGACAAGGTGATAAGAAGCTAGAGAGCATACAAAACCACTCCAACCTGCCTATAAACAAGACCCGCGTGCTGCAGCGAGGAGGTCCCGCCACATACCCGGAAGTCCATAGGAACTTCCCCTCCTAAAGCCAATGCTGAGCTTGGCAAGAGAGGCAGGCAAGGTACTCGCCCACCATAGGGGGGGGGGGGGTGAAGGTGCCTTCTACTTGTGCCTTGGGGTCCTATTTATAGGCAAATCCAAATGGACTGCGAATAGCTGCTCCCGCCTTCTAAAGTGGACTGCTGATAGCGGCTCCTGCCCTCTAAAATGGACTGCAGATAGCCGCTCCCGCCTTTTGACGGGGTGAAAGTCTTCTGTACTCGCCCAGGTGGGGGATGTCTTCTGTATTCGCCTAGGTGGGGGAGGTCTTCTGTACTCGCCCAGGTGGGGGAGGTCTTCTGTACTCGCCCAGGTGGGGGAGGTCTTCTGTACTCGCCCAGGTGGGGGAGGTCTTCTGCACTCGCTCAGGTGAGGGAGATCTTCTGGACTCGCCCAGGTGGGGGAGGTCTTCTGTACTCGCCCAGGTGGGAAAGGTCTTCTGTACTCGCCCAGGTGGGGGAGATCTTCTGTACTCGCCCAGGTGGGGGAGGTCTTCTGTACTCGCCCAGGTGGGGGAAATCTTCTGTACTCGCCCAGGTGGGAAAGATCTTCTGTATTTGCCCAGGTGGGGGAGGTCTTCTGTACTCGCCCAGGTGGGGGAGGTCTTCTGTACTTGCCCAGGTGGGGGAGGTCTTCTGTACTCGCCCAGGTGGGGGAGGTCTTCTTCGTTGTCCTCATACATTTCTGATCTCGACGAATTACGGGTTATACACCTACCTTCATCTCGACGAAGCTTCAACCCAACTTCTAGTGGAGTAGAACTGCTCTTCCCTTCTTTCATGCCGAATCTATCAACGATTTGCTCCGTATAGGCCTTCTGGGACACAAGCAACCCGTTCTTCTTCCTCCACCTCCAAACCAAGGAAATGGTGTAATTCTCCCAAATCTTTCATCTCGAAACGAATAGATAGCTCCGCTCTAAGCATTGCCACCTCTTCGTTATCCGTTCCTGTCACAATCATATCATCGACCTACAACAATACGAGGAAATTTAGACTACCCTTCTTCTTCACAAATAAACTCGAGTCCGAGTCGGATGCATAGTACCCACAAAATTGTAAATACTCCGCAATCTTTTCATACCAAGCCCGAGGTGCTTGCTTCAAGCCATACAATGCCATTTTTAATTTGCAAACATAATCAGGATGAGATTCAGATACGTACCTCGGTGGTTGCACCATAAAGATGTCCTTGTCAATCTCGCCATAAAGAAAAACGTTTTTCATGTCGAGCTGCCACAACCTCCAACCTTGGCAAGCCGCTAATGCAATCACCATCCGTACTGAAGTCATTTTCGCCACGGGACTGAACGTCTCATCGTAGTCCGCCCCGTACTGCTGTGAGAAATCTCGAGCTACAAGACGAGCCTTGTACCACTCCACACTGCCATCTGTTTTCTTCTTGATTTTGTAAACCCACTTGCATGTGACTGGAGTAACACCATCCACATTGGGTACAAGATCCCAAGTCTCGTTCTTTTTGAGGGCACTCATCTCCTCATCCATGACATTTTCCCACTCCTTCACGCCTGCGGCGTCCTCATAGCACGACGGCTCCCGCTCATCAAGTGGACCTGCAAAGTAACATGAAACCGTGGTTACCATATTACCTTCCTTATAACGAGTCGGTGGCACGATGGTCCTCTTCGATCTTCTAAGAGAAGAACCGTTCTCCACCTCTTTGACCCTTGCCCCCGCACATGCTCCCCCGTCACCATGACTTGAATCACTGCTCCCCATTGTTCGTGACTCCGTCTCCTCCGACGTCGAACCCGAAGAGCATGGAGCTCCTGGAGATATAGGTAATTCAACTGATCTTTCATCAGTTTCTTCTTCATGGTTTGCTACTCCCACGTTCTCTTCCAATACTGTGCTAGGACCTCCACCATAAGATGTCAACTCGTCAAACACAACATCGCGAGAAACGATGAACCTTCGAGTGTGAGGGTCCGTACACTTCCAACCCTTCTTGCGCTCATCATAGCCTATGAAGACACACTTCATAGCTTTGGCATCAAGCTTCGTCCTCCGTGCATCTGGAACATGAACATAGCAAACCGCTCCAAACACTCTCAAATGCTTCACACTCGGTACCTCTCCAAACATGAGTTCATATGGAGACTTTTGGTTGTTCGGGCTCCATGGCAACCTGTTGATCACATAAGTTGCACACATCATTCCCTCCGCCCATAAGGCCTTAGGAATACTCTTAGCATGCACCAACACCTGCAAGTCTCAGAAATATGTCGGATCTTCCTCTCGGCAACTCCATTCTACTGCGGTGTATAAGCACATGATAACTCTCTCCTGATCCCATTCTTTCTGCAGAAAGAAGAGAACTCCGTGGAAGTAAATTCCCCTCCATTGTCTGTCCTCAACTTTTTGATCCGCAGATTCAACACTCCTTCAACTCGCTCCTTGAACTCCAGGAACTTGCCAAACACCTCTAACTTCTCCTTCAAAAAATACACCCAAGTGTAGCGTGAGAAGTCATCCACGAACATGTACCTATTTCCTGAAAAACTTGGGGTAGCAGTCGGCCCCATCACATCGCTATAAATGCACTCCAGTGGTCTCGTGCATCTCGCGAGAGACGTGTCAAATGGAAGGCGATGTGCCTTTCCTGTACTACCCGTAATTCGTCGAGATTAGAAAGGCCTAAGGAGACGCCTATTCGCAGACCTCGCTGGGCGACCAAGGCGCGAGCTGGGCGAGCAAGGGGCGAGCTGGGCGAGCAAGGGGCGAGCTGGGCGAGCAAGGGGCGAGCTGGGCGAGCAAGGCGCATGCTTGGCGAGCAAGGGGCGAGCTGGGCGAGCAAGGCGCGAGCTGGGCGAGCAAGGGGCGAGCTTGGCGAGCAAGGCGCGAGCTTGGCGAGCAAGGCGCGAGCTGGGCGAGCAAGACGCGAGCTGGGCGAGCAAGACGCGAGCTGGGCGAGCAAGGCGCGAGCTGGGCGAGCAAGACGCGAGCTGGGCGAGCAAGGCGCGAGCTGGGCGAGCAAGGCGCGAGCTGGGCGAGCAAGGGGCGAGTAGAGGGCGAGTTGGGCGAGCAGAGGGCGAGTTGGGCGAGCAGAGGCGAGTATGGGCGAGTATGGCCAGGTAACTACCCCCCCCCCCCCCCCCCCCCTAGGATTTGTCTATAAATAGACCCTCAGGGGTACAAGAAAGAGGACCTTTTGGACTAGGTTGACCCCCTCAGGCGAGATACTCGTCAGGTCCCTGCCTTCCTTGTACCAAGCTCGGCCATTTTTGGTTTTGGAGGGGAAGACTCCCTTGAGCTTCCGGGTACGTGGTGGGACCTCCCTGCCGCAGCACCTGGGGTCCTGTTTGTTGCTCTTCTAGCTTCTTCGTCGTTGCCAGCCAAGTCATCTCGTTGGACTGCTGGGCGAGTAGCCTCCGGCTGCATTGGTCCGAATTTTGGAGTCGGGATTTTCCTGGCTTCAACATTTCCAAACTGACATCCCTCACATACATGTCCATCACCAAAAGAAGATAAGCGAGTTAAATCTTTAACAAGACTCTTCGCCACCATCGCTCCCAGCTTCTCCTTGCTGACATGCCCCAACCTTTCATGCCAAATCACAGCACTATCGTTGGCCTTCATCTTGTCCACATAAGATGTTGTGGAGAGAACATACAGATCACGAACCCGCCTTCCAATGTGAGTCACCTCCGCCTTCACCGGATCAAAGTTCCGTAGGAACTTCACCTCCTTCGGTCCAAATAACACGTGGTACCCAACATCAACTGCATTCGTCACTGAAAATAAGTTCTTCTTCATACCCGGCACATGATACACACTTTTCAATGTAAGTGACTCCTATCACTGCCAACTGTCACAGTCCCCTCTTGCTCCACCAGATGAACTGTGTTATCCGCCGTCACGAAAGCATCACATCCATCATACTTCCGCAGAGATGAGAACTTGGACCCGTCACCGGTAAGGTGATGTCCACATCCGGAATCGACGATCCAATCGTCTTCGAAGTTCACCGAGGCCAAGGCGTCCACATTGGAGACTTTCTCCGCAAGACAACACCTCCCCCAACCTTCGTCTTCCTTTGTACCTTTCTCTTTCTCTGATGCATGACTCGGTGTAAGGTTGACTCTACAATCACGTTTGTAGTGTCCAACCTTGTTGCATCTGAAGCACCTGACATTCTTCTTTCCTCCATCATTCCTGGGAGGGAATCGAGCACCACCCTCCTTAGATGAGGTAGAAGAACCTTCTCCGTCATTCTGCTTCTTCTTCTTATCCCAGTGTTTCTTCTTCCCGGTGTACAAAACATCGCTCCCTTCACTAGAGATAGACAGCCCTACCATCTGTCTAGCCAAACTCTCCTGAGACGCCAAGAGATTCTCCAACTCCATCAAAGACGGTTGAGTAGCCCATCCTTGCACTGCTGTGACAAAGGACAAATACTCCTTCTACAATCCCCTGATAATGTGCCTCTTCAACTTCGCCTCAGAAATTGGCTCTTCCGGATCCAATGCGGTAATCTCTGCACACAGATTCTTCATCTTCAGGAAATAAACCGAGATGGAAAACTCTCCCTGATTTGCTTTCGCCAACTCGTTTTCCAAAAACTGCAGTATTGCCACATTCTTCTTGTTGAACAAACCATCAAGGGCCGCCCAAATCTCCGACGCCGATTTGCACCCTACGATGTGATCAAACAAGTCCGGTGAGATAGCTCTTTTCAGGGTGAACTCTGCTTTCGCGTTCATCTTCTTCCAGGCCCTGACTTCACGAGCATTCGTCGCAGTCGCCACTACCTCTGTCTGTGTGTCTCCACCAACAACGTCCCATAAATCTTCTCCCAACATGTAACTCTCCAAGCATGACTTCCACTTCTTAATATTTGTATGCGTGAGTATATCGATCCCCAAACCTCGGGAACTACCACTGCCTTCCATTGATGAGAAACTCGGATATTTGCAACACTAAAGAACTTAGCCCCGCTAAAACTTCCGTAGCTTTGATACCATGTAAAAAATTTATGTGCCCAAGAACACTTCACCACTCGCACAATATCCGTTCTCAATTGCAATGAAATCCAACAATGATAAACCCAACCGGGATAAACTCCACGCAAATCAAATTTAAAAAACAAGGTTTAAAGTTTGCTTACAACCGGAGAGAAACAACAACAAAAACTGAGAGAGAAATAATCACGCGCCGTGTTTCACCATATAGCGAGACATGCTTCGTTCTTCACGGACAACAAACAAAATGATGACTGCACTTTCACCGCCAAACCGTGGAGAAGACAATTTTTTTCTGGACACTTTAATGTTGGCAGCACACTATCACCAACAAGGAAAAGAAACTTTTCTTTCTTTTGGACACCTTTTTTGATGGCAGCCCCTTCTATCACCAAAACAGCAAACAAGCAAGAAGAAAACTGCAGCCCTCTTTTTACGAACCAGGAAGGAAGAAGAAACTCACTTACGCCAGTTACGAAACACGGGGAGGAGGAGACTAAACCACGCGCCGGTTCTTTTTTTAATTTTGGACAGCAGTTATAATATTTAATGGAGGAGAAAATACACACTTTCCAAAAAATTGCCGTCCGCTTTAAATAAAAACTGCAAGTTTTTTCTTTTCGTTTTCCCTTTAAAGAAACAGCACAAAAGAAGTCACAACCTATTTTTAAGAGGTTGCAACATTTTTTCTGCACTACCTCATCTTGATTATTTTAATAGTCGTACCCTTTAGTCCCCGGAGGCCGAAGCCCCCTCTCAGGCGACATATCTGCTTTGTGTTCATTTTCGGAGGCCATTAATGAAATGTATATCAGATGTGGGGCAAATGAGAATTTCTTGAAACTGATCAAGAAAATTCATCTTAATTACAACGTCATAGTGTCCAAAGGGAATAACTTCGATAGGCACCTTACCCTTCAATCTCCCAAGACGAACGTCCACGTTTGGAGCAAGGCCTATACTGTACTTTCTGAGAATTAGCAAATTTAAGCCGCTTTGGTCCAAATTTGATGGGCAGTCCAATTCTCTCAGCGGCTATCTTGGACAAGAAGTCAGTAGCGTCGTTGTCCACCAAAGCTCTCATTTTTGTTCCCTTGATCTCCACATCCACCATTATTTGACTTTTATTTATCATTCTTCTTCTAGTATGAGTTTGGTTCAAACTTCACGGGTTGATGTTGCACCTTGCCCTTACTCGATCGACAACGATTCTTTTTTTCTCTAAGGTTGGGTAATCATTGACTTTGTGTTGTCCTTCGCAAAAGAAACACCGCAAAGATGGGCGACTTATGTAGGAGCTTTTTGTTTCTCTCATCCTCCTCGAGTTGACATGACATTAAGGTGTAGCATAATACTCAGCCTTATCATTTCTTCTGGTTCGTTTCCCTCCTCACTTGTTATCTCATCTTTCATCATCATAGTCGTCAAGGACCCAAGCTTTGGACAATCCTTCATATGACGGGGTCCCTTGCATACAAAGTAGGCAGGTGGTCTTTTTCTTTTCTCAAATTTCCTTTGACGAGGTGCATAGTTCATCGATTCAACTTAAGCGCCCCCCATCATCATCAAGATGGCTTATTTCCTCTTCTAGGTGGAACTCGCTGAGCAGTTCCGCTAACGCAATTACCTCGTCGACAGTGTGGGGTCCTCATCGTCGTACTTCTTGCTTTGCCCATGTTTACAGCCCGTCCAAAAAGTAGAACTGGCGATCCTTCTCCGTCATGTCGGGGATTTGTAATATTCCAAACGCATTTACATATTCTGATATGGTTTTTCTCTGCTTCAGCTCCCTTAATTTCTTTCGTGCTTGATACGCGACATTTTTTGGGTAGAAATGGTGTTTGAGTTCCTTCTTGAACTCCTCCCATTTGTCTAATTGACCCAATTCTTTTGCAATATCCGTCTGTTTTCTTCTCCACCATAATGCAACATTATCATTGAGGAATTGGGAAGTTGTTCGTACCTTGGTTACTTCATCTTTCAGATGACATCCCTCGAAGTAATTCTTCATCCTCCATAAGAAGTTTTCAACTTCTCTGGCATCTCGCTTACCTACAAATCTGTCTGTCTTGGGGATGTCCATCCTTGCCCCGAAAGCAATGATATCGCCACCATTGACAATAGCCTTCTTGCAGATGGCTAGTTCTTCTTCCTCTAGGTGCGTCATTTTTTTTCTTAGCTCGCTAGATTGTTCCTCCACCTCATCGATACGTTCATGTAATGTTGCATTATCATCAAAAAAATATTGGAGTTTCTTTTCTAGTTCTTCTCGAATGACTTTCCACTCTCTACGTACCTGTTGGTTATTAATTTCGATGATTTCTATGTGTTTTTACAATCCATCATAGCAAGCTCCTTTTGGCTCTCTTCGCGAGTTCGGCTTTGGTCCCGCTTTTTCCTGCCAGTATATTGTGTGGTATCTCTACCTCGCCCCTCCACAATGTTAGAGTCTTCACCTGCCATTGTTGGTTTTGTTGTAGCACCCGCCAACTTGAGCGAACCTCACTTTGATATCAACTGTCACGCACACAGAACTTAAACACTAGGCGCGCATGGCACTTGACTAGTTTTTCCCCAAACTTGTGCTAAAAAATTGCTTCAACAATGCAACGGAATGATGAGGAAAGCTTTGATTATACTTCTGAACAAAGTTACAAGACAGTTCGAGAGACAGTTGACTGACATACAACGATCAAGACATACAACAACACTCGACACTCACAAGCACTCAACTCTCATAAGAGGAGATTCACTATCATGACAAGCTCCAAACCATGGATGATTCAAATGAGGAGAGATATTCCCCTTATATAGGCCTCCTCCCATTTCCCTCCAAAACCAAAGAAGGATCTAGATTTTTCCACACAAAGAAGAGACCAGATTAATTCATACTCTTCTACACTATTCCCTATCTCTCATGCATGATTCCTCTCTACCATACTAGAATGTTCTCAACATATGTAGACTAGTCTAGAACACTGGTCACAGAGCAATGAAGTTAATCTTAGCACCGTGACATCTCGCTTGCCATGAGCAAAGCTGCATGCAGACATCGAGTACGGCGTCGGAGACAAGATGGGGCCGCGGGACGGGAAGAGGTTTTAGGTGGGTGCGATTGTTTTTAATAAAATAAGAGATTTTAGGTGTTTTCGGGGTTTGAATAGCCTAATTCGGACGGGTTATAATATGGCTCTAAAAGTGCATTGTTATATGCGATTAGATCGAGAAAGTCGCCGGGTTCAAAAGCGGACCTGTATGGAACTAGATAGACCCTGTCGTCTTCGGTGGCGGGCATTGGGCTGAATGCTCCAGTGTTGTCCAGCCATAACTCGGGCGAAGACGACAGAGTGCGTTCCAAGCTCGAAGGGGAAATGCGGCTATCTAGGACAGGACTGTGGGAGGGAGAAGACGGCTCAGGCCATGGATGGCTCTGCACTTGGCGACGTAAACTCAAACTCGGTTTACGCTTTAGGATTTTTCGGAAGTCCTTTGACGCTGATATTATCATTTTTCTCTGCTGGATGTAAAGATCCAGCTGGATTGAATGAGAATTATTTATAAGCTGAGATATTTGTAATATATAAATCCCAGCTGGATTTAAAGATCCTTGCAATTTTATGATTTACATAGGCTTCAAACCCTACACATTTGACACTTGAATTGGGATTACCAAAAATGTGACATAATTTCATGATCTGTTATCCTTGATCGATGTTTGAACTTGTTCGCTTTGTTGCATGCGAGAAGCGGTCAAGAAGGCGCCACCAAGGACCCGGTACTGATTTCATGTATGGTTTAGGGTTCATGTCCATCAATTCAGGGCTTATATTCATTGTTGAAAGTTAATGTTCCCCTTATCCTTCATAAATTTATGAATGGTTCTTGAATCAATATTTCTGGGCCCCATTTTTTTTGTATAATTGTTTTTTAAAAGTGTATTTTTTAAAAAAAAAATTGATGATTTGCTAATAATAAAAATGCTTGCTAAAAATCATTTACAAAATAGCTGATTTGTTACAACAACAACAACAACAACATAACCAATATAGTCCCCAATCATTGGGGGTATGGGCGGGGGAAGATTGGAAACAGACCTAACCTTTGGCACTATGCACAAAGTGGCTTCTCTCAGAGGAGAACGACCTAACCTTTGACAATAAATGCACAAAGTGGCTGCTCACAGAGTACCACTGAAATAGTGGCCCCCTATACCGTCGCGTTTGCTGCGGAATCATGCCCTCAAATCAAAGCCAAAGACATCAGAGAGGGCAGACCCAAGAATCCATTTTGATTTATGCGCACATAACCATGCTTCCTTCATTCAGCATCCAGAGCATTGGTGAAGCACAATAAAATAGCTGATTTGTTAATAGTGAAAAATAATTTACTTATAATAATGCCATATAAATTTTGATCTTGTGCCTAATCACTTCTTTGATGATAACTGCAGCATTTTCTTACAAAGCTGGGGAATTTTTTCTAGGAGGATCGTGCATACGGTTTTTTTTTATAATGCACATCAATTTTGTACTATCACTTTTTCATTTTATAAGATCATTTTATGATTGTACAGGATCATTTTATAACCAATATAAGATGATTTTATGATTCTATAGGTCTCGTTTTGATGATCACTTTTATTATCCATGGGGCCGATTTTTTAAAGACCATTAAGTTAGAATGTCCAAATATATGCAGATACTATCTGCAATGCTTTTATCTGCCGGCGGCGAGTTGGCTGAAGCATCAGACCTGCATTTCCTCCATACTTTCAACACCTACCAACTCCTCAACCGGCTCGACTGCACCAGGAACCAACAGCTCCAACTGATCAAGAATTTCGCCGCCACTAAAGCTTGCAACCCTTACAAGCTCCTCCACATCGCCCTTTTCGCCTCTCAAGGCAGGATGCCAAACCCCGAGGTTTCCGAGTTTGCATTCAGCAAATGCCTCGCCAGTCTGTTGGAGTCTCCCGCGCCGGACTATCAGATGGCGAGCATGGTCCTCCGGCGTCTGGTCAGCTTCGCGGGTCTTCGTGTCGCGGGGGACGACATGAAGAATGAAGAAGTTTATGCTGTGTACAGACAAGCTTACCAGATCATCGTGGGGCTGGGGGAGGGTGTCTATCCTATTGAAGAAGGGAAATGGTTGGCGATGACCGCATGGAACAAGGCGGCGGCGGCAGTCCGGCTCCGGCAAGTCAGCACGGCCAGAAAGTGGATGAAGATGGGTCTCAATTTGGCCAGGCGTGTGCGGGGCTTGGAGAAATATGTGGGGGTAATGGAAGTGTGCTTCACCAATTTTGAAAAGATTTGTGTCGGGGATGGGTGCAGAGAAGAAGAGAAGAGTGGGGAATGTCATAATAATTCCTGAATGCAATATTAACTCTGCAGTACATAAAAGTGACAGGCGGATTTTTTTTTGGGAATGTTGGATTGAGAGGAATACAACAAGCATGGCTGCTTATACATGTCATTTATTATTATTGTTTTTCAATTACATGACAGATTATTTGAAACAAATTCCCAATCTTTGAAGGTTGATTCCAGGAAGAGCTGCTATGCGATTATTGTTTGATGCAGGAGCCAGAGAAATCTGGGGTGCCTCTACCATGAGCAGATAAGGGGGCTGCAGCGACGCCTCTTTGGTCAAGCAAGCATCTGAAATGCGCTAATCTTGGTTCGACCAGCTTGGGGTCTGTTGCCAGCTTCCAAGTTGGAGTCCAAAGTCGCTCTTCAGGTCAGTAGAGAAAATGCAGTCAGATATAATGGTACATTGTTATAGCATAAGTTCTTATATTGAATCTGTTCTGTTGTTTGTAGATGAAATATAAGGTGACAGATTAGCACTTTTCTAATCTATCTCACAATTTCTAAGTTAATAATATATCCTTGTGGTTGATAATTAGAAGAAACTTAAACATTTCGCAAAAAATATATACTGTAATTTATGAGGGAAAAAGACTTTTGGTGAAACATTCATTTTTTTCTTCTAATTTTGTTCTTCTTTATTACAAAATTTTCAGTCCGGAGCTTAATTTACACCCCTAATTAGAGCTATAGCAACGGATTTAACTGACCATGAGTAATTATGTCTAGCTATAGAAATGGTTTGTTTCACATTAAGTGATTAGAGAGAGCATGGAGCTGGGCTCCATAACTCTCTTCTTGTTAGATGTGTAGTGCATGGGACTGGGCTCCTTATAAAGGAAAACCTGTCTATTGACTTCAACCTAGTTTGAGATAAGTTGTGATCTCACCATGAACATTCAGGTGAATTGAGATTAATCAAATTCTAACTTGTAATTTAAAATTTTCTATGGTGCAAGTAAAATGTCTCCAGATTATCACCTAAAACTAGTTATGCACTCTACAACCATGTCATAAATACAATAAGGGCAGTTCTGTTATTTGAAACAAGCCTTAAACCTGAAGTTTGACAGAACTTATGGGACTCGATGGATGTTAAATGCCTTTTTAGCTGTACAGATTTAGTAAATAGGATCTTAAATTGTTTAGTAACTGGTGAGGAAGCAGAAGCGCAGTTCTTATGATAATCTAGAGAGGAGTGCAATATTACCTGCTGCTGCAGCAGCGCGAGGCCATATGGTTTGCTCTATATCGGATGCATCGACTGTCTCTCCCCACATGCATACCTCACCGCCAAGGACCAATTGCTGCTGTTCAGGTTTTGTGATGTTTGTAAGCGGCTCGTTCATATAGAAATCAACCCAGGTGGCATCCAGGTGGTCAAGGTACCACTTGTCTTGGTTGCTAACAATGCATCTTAGCCCGGCAGCAACCACTTTCTCAGCAACTCCTCGGCCAAGCCTTAGGTTGAAGAAGCATATGATTGTTAGAACATGGTTAGAGGAACGCATAAATTACACAACATAATTGTTGATTTTGTGATGCAAAAAGTAATGTGGGATAGGGTAGCGTGCCTTAAAATCCTAAACATCAAACCCTAAATAGACTAAACAATGCAAGCATGCTCATCGAGGTTCATACGATAGTGGGGGAGATTCGATAGTGAAGCTCCCGGGATTAGGTCGATGGTCTGCTGAATATCATGCAGGGATAGTAGCTCGCCAAGAAGCTCGTCGGGCATAATATTAATAAACTCGTCCAGAATGTGACGAACGTCCGGGTGAGTCTCAGGGGCATCAGTAGGGCACGCAGAAGCCATGGTGTCGAACGGCGAACGCTACATAGATAATCCCCGCGTCAGTGCTATCCCTCAAAAATTGGCTCCGTTTCTAGATATGCGGGGGTATTAAGGAGCTCGTACTAATCACGGGCTTAATCCGACCCTTGGATTTCTTCTTGTGTTGGGTAGGGGATAATGTGATCTTTTTACCCTTATCATAAAAGACACATGCGTTCGATCGACCGAAACACGTGCTGTGATCATATAGTCAGGGTCTATGAAGCAACACGTGGGCGACGTCCATAGGGACGAGTGTGGTGCGATGTCATTAAATAGACGTACACCTCCAAGGAGACCATTGTGAATGACATATCACATCATCAAGGCGGCTATCGAAACTCACTAGATATAAATGCTAAAATAAAAAAAAATACGTATAAATATGAAAATGCCGCTCTGAATGTGGTTGCGGACTCTGATCATCCGTATGGTGATGTCAAATATGACAGGTGACAAATCAGGCCCGAACGGACCCAAATGCTCGTGCTCCAAAAGTCTCTTGATCCCCATCAAAAAGTCTAATTTTGTGAACCTGCTTATAAAATATGAATTACTATAATTGCATTAACGAGGGATATGCATATTAAAATAAAGGAGAATCATGTTATGTATGCACATTAAAATAATGAAGTCGCGATAT
This sequence comes from Dactylorhiza incarnata, assembly GCA_033032865.1. Classification (NCBI taxonomy): domain Eukaryota; kingdom Viridiplantae; phylum Streptophyta; class Magnoliopsida; order Asparagales; family Orchidaceae; genus Dactylorhiza; species Dactylorhiza incarnata. Next base: position 995,162 of record JAWHQI010000147.1, read on the forward strand.
AAATGCACATTAAAATAATAAGAATGTGATAATCCATGTGCATATTAAACTATTAGTTTGAGAGCCCAAATAAGAGGATAGATAGTTCCAAGTTGTTCTGAAATAAGATCCTGAGTTCTTTTATCGATGCTCTCTTGTGCTCTTGTATCGCCCATTCTCTTCTGCTCTTCGCTTTGCTCCACTCTAACAATAGCACTTTTATATATATAAACAAACATTTTTTTCCTGATGCACAGAAGAAAAGCAGGATCTTTGGGCTCCGTTTGCTCCGGTGGGTTTGGACAAAAATGCCACCGTCATAGAATGCATGTTTGACATAACCACGGCTATGACCGTCACCAAGAAAAGAGAACTAGTTTTAAATATAAAAGTGGATGAAGTTCCTTAGGTGAGATCGGCCGTTCACGACCGCCACCGCCGTGCCAAAGGGAGCCTTAGTATATGATGGGGAGGTGAATTTGAAAAGGTTTGTATGGAGAGACAGCATGTGAAGAGAGGGTAAAAGAGGTACCAGTTATGAACCACAGTTTTAGGGCTGAGCTTGTCACCAAACTCATTGAATGTTTCCTCCCTGCTCTCAAAGCCAAAAAAAAGCATGTATCAGATTATTATTATTATTAGGTGCAGGTGAAGCAAAAATCCAGCTCTCGAGAGAATTCCTACCAGTTGATGAACTCGTATCCGTGTGACGATGCTATTTTCTGTGCCCGTAAAACAAAGTATCTGTAAGCTTCCGATTCATTCATTCCTTTTTGCTTTAACCTGCAGCACACAAATCTGTATGATGCAGACCGTTTACAGAATGGCTCATGCAATTTTGTATATTCTGACAAGTTTCCCATGCAATTTAATTTCTGGTAAGAAGGTAAATATAGATTTTCAGCTCTTTCTTTTTTAAATATGGATTTTCAGCTTGCGCTGGAAAGAAATTTGAATTCATTGGGCTTTCAGTTTGGTAGGACTGAAGTGATCCAGTCCAGGCTAGTTCTAAAAATTGAAAGAATCGAACCGGCTTGCTTATGAATGTTTTATTTATGATTATTAGGTTGTATTTGCGTATACTAACTGCAGTGCTTTTCTGTCAATAGCTGCTGGCTTGCCGTCTCATATCCCTACTTCTTTGTGCTTAGAATTCTAACTCATCTGGAGTCCGAAGGTCGCGCCCTCACATTAGAAGGCGAATGAATCTTTTCTCTGCATTGAGATTTTTTTAAAATTATGAATGGACTAATATATAAGCTCCTCCTGTTCTAGGGTTCGAGTGATCTGACGAAAATGATAATTCCTCTGCTCTTATAACTGTCTATGTTATTCTATATTGTGAAACGACCTACTGCTGCCCGTGGACTAGGGCTGATTTCAAGTCGAGTTGAAGGGAATTGGGTTTTGGCTTGAAATCAAAATTTTGGAGCTAAACTTGACTCGAAATTGAGTTCAAATCGACCCAGATCTACTTGAAATGACTCGATTCTGAGCCGGCTTGAAATTGAGCATCTTTTATTTTATTTTGAGTCGACTTGAAATTGAGCAAATGAATCACTTTAAAGCTTTATTTCTTTAGTTTAGGGTTTAAACTCTAGTGTTTTTAATTATAAGATAATAATATATTAATAAGCACACTATATTTTAATCAATTTGAGCTGACTCTAAATGTGATTTGAGTCAAATAATATTTGAGTAATTGATTTACAGCTCCATGAACTTTTTCTGATCCCTGCTCCATCTTATGAGCCTTCAAATGTTTTTTTAATATTGATTTTGTGTAATCGTAGCTGTTGGGAACTAACTGGCCAGAAAATACATTTTAAGCAGTTGTTTAAACTGCATTGAGATGGTTCATTTGCTGTTTACAGAATCAGCAAGGAAACAAAACCTCTTATGCCACATTTCTTACAGGTCAACTATAAATTATCAAACCGAAATGAACTGGGGAACCAAATATCAAACTGAAACTGAACCAATAAATTTATGTTCGGCTTGGTTTGATTTGCCTTTGGTCTGGTCAAAACCCCTATTGTCATATAGGTGCAACGCCTGGTGTGTTAAACACGGCATAATTTGAAGGCATATTTGTTATTTATATGCCTCTAATCTTTTATGGTGATTGGCTCATACCCATCTTAGGGTTAGGGAACAAACAAAATTTTGAGCCCCTCTTCTCTGGTAGGGCTGTTCATAAATCAAATAATTCGGGAATAATTTGGGAATATGTTTGTAAAGATTTGATTAAGATTTGTATTTTTTGAATTAAAATCAAAATTCAGACTCGAGTTGTATTACAATCTAGATCCGAATAATATTAACTCTACTCGCAAATTCTCGAATAATTCACGAAAAATATGAACACCTTCTATATTATATATAAAGATGATCTTGACTCTCCAGTCTCCAATCAAAATTGATTTGGTCCATTTGAAGCGATTTTGTGATATATTTGAATCCAAATTCAAATAATCCAACGAATCTGAATCAAAATATCTGGAATCTATAATAAATTTGGATTCAATTGAAGAACTAATTGATTCTGTTCATGAGCACCTCCACTCTCTGATAACTATTCTACTTTTCATCTGGTGAAATGATTTGTTGTCTTAAAGTGAATCACATAAATCATGTGTTTTCTATGTTTTTTTCGGCTTTATTTTTGCTTGATTCTTTAGAAAATCCCACTTGGATTTAGAAATAGTTTCGGTAAGATCACGAGTTTTTTTAAACAGATTTAGAAACAAAAAGTAGGAAATACTAAAAGCATGCTTATGGAAGTTACAGAAAGACATTATATTATATATATATAGCATGAAATACGAAGGAAAAAAAATTATAGGTTGGAAGGTTATGCGTACCACTTTTGTATGTGAGGCGTTATCGTCCAGCATGCTAGATTTCATCAGAAGTTAAAAAAAAAAAGATATAACCATTAAAAACATTATAAATGAAAATTTTACTTCTAATGAAGAAGGTAATATGCACTTAATTTTAACAATTACGCGATCATCCTACTAAAAAAAAATAACCTCCAGCAATATCCCATGATAGAATTAGGATTTTAACGCAGCAGCCCATATTTAATTAAAAATAAATAAATTATTGCAGTAGGATCAACATTGTTGGTACAGCGAATCATCTTAAGTTAAAAAGAGTCAATTAGCTTGGTTCACGGACCTTTTGGCATTCACCATGCTTTATTTTATTACAACAAGGGTCCTAACTGTTGGGATGCTCCTACAAAAAAAACCATCATCATAGAATGCATATTCGGCAAGACAATGGTTATTACCGCCGCCAAGAAAAGAAAACTAGTTTTGAACATAAAAGTGGACGAAGTTCCTTAGGTGAGGTCGTGCGTTCACGAACCACATGCAGTTCATAGCCACCGCGTTCACTACCGCCACCGCCGTGCCAAAAGGAGCCTCAATAAGCAAAGCAGGTGAGAGAGAGTAGTCACAAGTGTAGAAAATAATATTCTCAATATTATATGCTAGTCACAAGTGCAATCATTAATTTTATCCATAATTTTGATGTATAAACAGAAGTAAGCATGAGAATAGTATATCTTTGAAGAAAGGAAAATGAAACAAACATTAAAACAATAGTCTAATTTTACATAGTGGGGTCGCACCATAGTGGGGTCGGCTATACAGCAACAAACAAACAAACAACAACACTCAAGCATATATCGCACCATAGTGGGGTCGGCTGTATGTATATATTCATAAGGGTTTCAGATATTGAAATGTACATATGAAGGTTAATTATCTTAGGTCTAGTTTTAGACTATAGTAGTATATAATGGTTCTTTTCATAAAACTATAGTCTCTGCTTTGTTGTTCAGATTGAAGGAGCCTACTCAGATTAGTGTGATTGCGATTTTATGATTACTGCTAGAAATTTTGTACTATGTTTGTTTTATCACTTCTGTGCAGGTGTAATAAGAAACAGTGCATACTGTTATTATTTCTTAAAATTCAGTTCTCTGTTGTAATTATATCCGCGGCAAAATATTCACCAAAATGTAACAAATGAACCTGATTCTCGGGAGAACCAATGCCCTATTGCGTCACACCCCGGCCCAAAGAGTTAAAGAGGTGGGAACGAAAGATGCGCATGATAAAGATCTTTAATTTTAACACAAGTTCAGAGTTAAATATACCACCTTTTGTATTCTAATTATTCATCAAACTTCAAAAGATATGCATCATCTACATAGCACAAGCCCTGTGAGACAGTAAACAAACAAACACAAATTTCAATGCTATAAATTTCCTTTCCATTTTTCATTTCTATTTCCCCGCGTCTTTCCAGGTTCCCCATTCATTGCTCGGCTTATAACTCGTGTTAGTCATATTCTAATACTCCCTCTACCAGCTCCATGGACTCGCACACACTGTCATAAAACCTATTAGGTTGACAACTATGTGCTCAACAACCTTTGTCATCCCATTGTCGCGAGAAGAATCAAGAGAAACTACTAATATCATTTTCACCCAAAGGCTAAAACTACTAGTATCAAGAGATGTGCCACTATTCTCCACCCTCATGTAGCTCTAAACAAAATTACCTCATATTTAGTGTGCTGATAAATCCAAATGTTATTTAATGCTTGAACCTGTTTGTTTATCACACTAGTATAACTTATTGGTGGAAGCTCTCTGCTGCGGGTTGGTCAATATCACGTCGGAGGTGGTGGTGGTGGTGGAAATACAAGGGAGCCGAGCTCAACATGTGGAGAATGCGGGGAGAAGGAAGAAGGGGGAGCAGTGTTCAACCCTAACTCTAGAAGAGGGAGAGAAAGAATGAACTCGAGAGCGGAGGAGACTTGAACTTTCATAATTTCTTGGATACTCCTCATGCGCGATCCAATGAGTTCTTATATGGAATTACGAAATGACATACTCATGATAAGTCTGAACTTTTGGACTTGCATAAAATACTCACAATATTAAAAGACACCAACGACTCATAACATAGCGACTTAATAAAATATACATAAAATATTTTAAGACTAATTAGTGTGGGCCCATAACAGTTTCCTACCAAAGTTTGTCAAACCTTAAACCCTGTAAGCTAAATCATATATACCCTAAACCACAATAAGGCAATGAACATATTGAACCTATTATGATCCCCACCACAGAACTTGTTCAAGGTAAATTTCATGCACTGGAAAAGGTTTATGCAAGATATATAATAGAATAATCTAGATCGATTACAGGACAAAACATAATATCAGTTAATTTATAAGATAATAAGTATATTGATGGTTGACTTACTCTTATTAACTTCGTCGCCTCCCAGGTGGACAAATTTGAATTTGAAGATCTTACTGAAATCTGAGAAAATCTAGTTCCATGTTAATCAATTTCTGCAGTAACATTTTGAGACATAAAGTACCATTACTACTCTTTTATCATTTGTCTGGAATCAGAAGCTGACCTGAAAGAATTCCATCTAAAACCTGAAAGGAGAGCTCATTACTGACGTCGAGTGGCTCTCGACAATTCATTGACGGCCATAAAGAAGGATAGCCCAAACCCCTGTAGAATACATCTGTCAGTTCTTTGAAGAAAAAATTTCTGAAGTGGAGATTTTAGGCTCCGTTTGGCACGGCGGTGGCGGTCGTGAACTGGTTAAGAACAGTCGTTCAGCCCGACCTCGCCTAAGGAACTTCATCTACTTTTATGTTCAAAACTAGTTTTCTTTTCTGGATGGCGGTCATAGCCGTTGTCATGCCAAACGTACATTCTATGGTGGTGGCGTTTTTGTCCAAACTCACAGGAGCAAAAACACGGCGCCAAACGGAGCCTTAAGTTTAAATAGAAAATCTGATGTTTTCTACATATTGGCACACATAAGTTTCATAACCAATGCTTTTTGTAAGAGTATATATTGTAATAAAGATGATCATACATTAAAGAAAAATACTTGGTCATATATCATACTAATAGAAGCTTATATATGAAATCATTCCCAAATGTTTTTAATCATAAATAACCTCTATGCTCAACACTTAAAAGTGATGGTGAAGAAGTGGATATAGAAGTACCAAGAACTAGTATGCCCGGGGACGTCAATCTCGGCCAACACATTTATCCCTTTCCTTTGAGCATACCTGCAAGTTCGTTCTCTTTGCTTGTGAGAAGCCATTAAAATGATTATAAATAAACAGAGAAAATTAGAAGGCTGACTTCCAGAAGATCCTAAGATCACTTGGAAGTAATTAACTTACTGAACAATTTCATGCGCATCAGAAGTTGTATAGCGCTCGGAGTAAGAATATGCACCATTCCACATATTCGGATATGACGGTGTCTCCAGAGGGAATGATTCCCTGTCCACAATGTGCCAATGCAGCACATTCTGCTTGACAATAACATGAAGGTAAACATCATCATCATCCTCATGATCATTAGATTTTTCGTGATTATTTGGAGCAGGCTTATAAAACAGCCGATGTTGGTCCCAAACCCGGATGAAAAATGGTGAGGGTTAGGTAGACGCTCAGTTATTAAAGGCGCAAGGCGCACCAAGGTGCAAAGAGATCTTGGAGCCTAGGCTCAAGGCTCAAGGCGCAAGCGCGTGTCTGACGAAGGCAAGGCACAACCACATACATTTTAAATAATCAGCATTAAACATCATTTCATCTTCTCGATCAAATTCTTCATCTATTCTACTAATTAATCATTCATTACTATCATTTATATCTCCTAAAAATAGAATTAATGTGAGCACTTGCATCATATTTAAGTCCCAACGCACAATTATCTTTCACAAACACCAAATCAATCAAAAAATATTGAGTTCTTTTTTTTCTTTTTTTTTGAAAAAAAAATTACAACAAAAATCTCACTCAGGCGCGCCTTTTATGTTCCAAAGGTGCAAATAAGGCGCACGAAGACGCAAACCTCTGAGCTAGGTGAGTGAGCCTTAGGCGCGCCTTTAACAACATAGGGTAGATGGACAACATTAAATTTAGTCAACCTTTGCCGACCCCAATATAGTGGGATAAAGGCTTGAGTGTTGTTGTTGTTGTATTTGGAGCAGGCTTATGAATTTGGTGTGTTGATCGAACATTTCTGTGAATAAAGTTGTGAGTTAATCCCTCAAATCACATATTTCTGAACTGTTGTTGCATGAAGTTGGGCAGAAATAAAATTTTGGCATGTTTCGGGTTAAATTTAAACATTTTGCACCACTTTTAACGATGAACAATGAAATAATAATAATAACGAAAAACCGAAAACCATAGAATGAAGTTGAATCTGTAGAAAGCACAAAGTATGTAAAGTTACCAGCTTCACGAAAGTCATGGAATCAATAACCTTCTTTATTACTGGCAACGGCAAATAATGCCTTGATGTGTCTGCATTTAGAAACCGCTGTCAGTTACCAAAATAAAAAAAATCTTTAGGCTCTAGAGTTTCCTATTTAAAGATCTAATGAGATGCACATTTCATTTAACTTTGGTACTTGCGATCATAATATGATAGTAAAGTTATTATGTAGAATAAAAACAGGTTATAAAAATTTCTTCCTTCCCTTTGATATTCAATGAAAAATTTAAAAGTTAAAAGGTTTGTTTCAAGAAACCAACTATTTGATAACGAGATATTAGGCTTTGTTTGAGAACCCGAGAGCGTATCGTTGCGACCTCTGGAGAATACCAACGGAGGTAAACCAGACGAGCACATCTTGGCAAAGAACTTTCCCACGAAACTCGTTGTGCCAAGTTTTGTCATTCACACGTCATTTCATGTCGCACCCAAGTCCCTCTGGGGTCTGCGTTTCAAGCAACCGGTTACAATAGCGCTTTCAAAGTCTAGGAGTGGTATATTCTATGATAAGTGGTGGTGGTGGTATATTCTATGAGCATGCTGCCCTCTTTTTCTTTCAAGAAAGCAAGTCAACATAGCGAAGCATATACGTGAAATAAGTCAGCAACGTCAGAAGCCATTTCAAAAAGTCCCCAAAAACGAAAGAAAAAAACATGCCATCATTCATGCCAGTGTCTCTCACATATGATTGATTGAATGAAATTGCTGCTGTGGCGAGTTTCAACACTATGAGATCCTTATTCTATTGGTGCTGCATGGCCAAAACAATCAAGTCAATTATTCCATAATTTCTATTTAATTTCATAAACATATGGTGGGAAGGAGATAAGCTTCTATTCCTTCATCTTTTAGTTACTAGACAGCTTCTTCATTATGTAAGGGTTTAATCAACATAATCGCATTAATTTAGCCTAATGGATTCTTGGTGGTCTTTTGGGAGTAATTGGCAGTTGATGTTCAACTATTTGATCAATAGGAGCTCGGTGGAGTAATAATTGTTGGCAGAGTAGTAGTCAAAGTACTAGTAATAGTCTATAGAGGAGTAGTTGCTCACAGAAAAGTGCAAAAATTCAGTTGAGTTGATAACAGAACAGTAGAGTATGTTTAAAAGGAATCTCACCTATCAGAAGTCCGCGATAAGGGAACCTTGGTTGGTCTATTATCTTCCAGGGAGCTGAATGAAGTTCAATAAGCTTGCTGGTGAAATTAAAGCTGCATAATTGGCTGAATGTCTGCAGCATTACACATATTCCGTGAGTTAAATGAAAAATTAGAATAAATATGCTGCGGAAGTCTTTGTAATGCCCACCTCTAAAGCATGGAGCGCTCCATAAACTGTTTGTGCCTGCAGGATATCCACCACATTAACAAGGAGAAACATGTTTAAAACAGCAGTGGGAAATTTTGTTGCAGGTATTCATAGCTTGAAATGATTTCATAATCAACTTTCATATATCCATGAATAATACAATAGATGAATGATTTTAATTCAGATTTGATATCTGATGTTAAAATAAACCTTAAATGTGTGTGTTCACGTGCATATTAGGTCTTGTTTCGAAGAGTGGTGGGAGAGCGACAGCGGTTGTAAATGTAGCTATGAAAAAAATGCAGGTAGAATTTGAGTAGGCACATTATCGTCTCAAAATTATGTTTTAGGCCAAACCGTCACCTTAAGTGATATTTGGGTCGAAAATATTGTAACAAAAGTTCTAAACGCAAGTAAATCAACATCACTGCGTTTACTACCATAGTTTCACACTGCCACCGCTCAAACAACACAGTTATCATAAACTTAGTTTTAGTTGCTGGAGGAGCGGAGTTTGATAGATGTGTTAGCTGGATCCGGTATTATTGTAGGGGTTCAGGGGCGGAGCGCCCGACTCAAACATTTTGATGCAAAAATATTTCAGTAATCTACAAATTGTGCTTGTGTCCCTAAACTCCGTCCAATCACTCGCTAGAGACGAATCAAGCTCTGTATTTGCTGACTCTGCAACCCTTGTGTAAATTCATCCTTGTCTTCTGCAGTTTTATAGCAGATTTTTGCAGCTTTTACAGCAATTTTATAGCAGATTTCTGCAGTTTTTGGAAGTTATAATGGTATATCAGCATATTTCTGATTAGTTATATTGAAACATTGTAGCAGATTTCTGCTGATTTGATTGTACATGCAACCTCCAATTGCCCAATTCCAATTACTACAGCTCAAAACCTTCTTGCAGCCGAACAACATAATTGGAATTCAGGAAAACCAAAATCTGCTGGTTTTTGGTTTTACTGAATTCCAATTCTTCAAAACCAAAACCCGCGATCCGAACGGACCCTAAGAGCATTGCATACAAGAAAATTGATAATTCTACGAGCCTTTGAGTCCTAACATCAGTAGCAATCAAATCTATTTCCTACGGATCCTGTCACAAGTATAAATCTTAGAGCGTAAGAATCGAACGGTTAATTTGATCTCCGTGCGCAAGAAAGATAGCAATCGTGTTGCGGAAATTCAAGTATAATGAAAAAAAAAACAGAAATTAAACCACACGTACAGAAGAAATAGATTTAAGTGGTTCACCCCAAGATGGGGCTACGTCCACGGGCAACAACAGTCGGATTTTCACTATCAAGAACAGTGATGTCAGAGACGTTGACAAAAAATGGGCGGATTTCCAGATTTTCAGAAGTCTCAAAATCCAACGACAAGGAGTTTATATAACACTCCGTACACAAAAATTAAGTTGACACGCCCTCGGCACACGGCTATGTCATTCGGGCGTATCACTGAAAAGTCGCGTCTATCTGAAAAGACACGGCTATCTGTCGTGGCTCTGAGGCATGTAACTACTGACAGGCCCTTTGCACACGTGAAAAATTTCGGATAGGGTCGCGACCCCGGACCCCGCAGGTCGTGATCAACACCAATCGTCGTCTTCGAGTTAGGATTCGAGACATATAATTAACAAATTACTTAATTGTCGAGCAGCGAAAAATATAAATCTTCGACCATCGAGCAGGAGGTCAACGGAATCTATTCTGAACATTTGAAATAGTCGTTTCAATAGTGTTGCTGGAGCGAAAATAGGAAATTCGAATAGTTGATTTATCTTTTGAGGGGCTTGCTAATACAAGATCAAAGACCACACCTTAAACACGGCTCGTGCAATCTCTTGTTTGAGACCACATAAATAACATGGAAGTGATGACAATTGAGCATCAAATGCAAGAACAGAACAGGCTTTTTACTAACCTCAACTTGGGCGTATGCTGCTTCTCCGCTTGCGGGAACAGATAGCTTGTAAGCTTCATCTGTACCAAAGTTCAACTGTGCATCAACAGAAAAATATTCTTAATCAGAGAATATAATCTACACCAAATTTCAAAGAAATTGTGATAAAATAATGCGTTTTAGACTATCACTGGCATACATTAGCTCAGAAAATTATGATGGGGGTAAAGGCTTTGAATGTTGTTGTTGTTGTTGTTGTAGAGTTTCTTAACCCAAGCAAGAGTATTTGATCCCAATTTAAAAAAAATTAACATATTTGATATCTCAAATAATAATTATATGTAATTTAGGAGAATTTTTAAACAATACTTATATATTCAAAAAATACACATATTTGTTCATTTATTAATAATAATACAATACATCTTGATATTAATTATATTAATATAGTTTATATTACTATATTTATTTTTAGTTATTAATATATAAAAAACGATTAGTTATGCTATACGACTGCAAGGGCCCCCAGTGCCACGGCGCGCCGACAATCCCTCCGCTCACAACCCCTGGAGGGTAGTCATTGTACAACCCTCATATTTTTCGAGTCGGTGTGACCCGGCGTGAGTGGGTGACCGGGACAAGCAGGTCGGCCTCTCGGAAGCGAGTAGAACCGAGCAAGGCTAAGGGAGGATCCAAGGGAGGAAGTAGTGGGGCGAGTGGGGGAGGCTCCCCCCACTCGCCCCTTGTGGTTGGCGAGTGGGGGAAGCTCCCCCCACTCGCCCCTTGTGGTTGGCGGGTGGGGGAAGCTCCCCCCACTCGCCCCTTGTGGTTGGCGGGTGGGGGAAGCTCCCCCCACTCGCCCCTTGTGGTTGGCGGGTGGGGGAAGCTCCCCCCACTCGCCCCTTGTGGTTGGCAGGTGGGGGAAGCTCCCCCCACTCGCCCCTTGTGGTTGGCGAGTAGGGGAAGCACCCCCACTCACCCCCTCTTGCCCCTCTCTTGCCCTTCCTAATGGGTTGTTAGGGGGTGCGGATGGTATTCTCAAACAACGGAATTCGGTTATCCACAGTCCAATTTTGGCTATTCGCAGTCCATTTTTGGGAAAGTCTATAAATAGACCCCCATGGGCACCTTGGGAAGGGTTGGTCACTACCCTCCCCCTTGCGTGTGTATTGTGAGCGAGCACCCCTCCTCCCTTGTCATCCTTCGGCTGACAGTGAGGTGGTTCTTAGTGCCCTCCAAGGTGCCCAGGCTCAGCATTGGCTTGGGAGGGGAAGTTCCGAGTGAGCTTCCGGGTATGTGGTGGGGCCTCCACGCTGAAGCTTAAGGGGTCTGTTTCTAGACTCTAGTTGTCATCAAGGTTGAGTCTCCTAGTTCCTAGTAATCGGCCAAGGGTCTAGGCTTAGGTCAAGTAAGGGTTAGTCGCAACCCCCTTTTTGAACGCTGAAACCGGGAAACTGGTTTCAACATTCTGGTGCGGTGAGCGTAGAAGCGACTAGTTCGGAAAGCTCTGAGCCGAGTCTCATGGCGGGAAGCAAAGAACCAGAGAGCTCGCCTCCTCCCAGCAAGTTGCGGCCGTTGACAGGGGAGGAGGAGGCAGATGAGGCAGATCATGTGTTGGGTGATCTGACTAAGTTGGAGGTGGCAGAGGAAGTGAGTGAGAAAGAGGTCATTAGCGGCAGTGGAAGGCCGGAGAAGATACGAATTAGCGGGAGACTGAGCGGGCAGGATCAAGAGAAGATCCGAAGATGTGTCCAGCAGAACATAGACATCTTCGCATGGAGTGCTGCGGAGATGTCAGGTATTGACGCGGATGTGGCATGTCATCGCCTCAACCTCGACCCGAACGTTTGCCCCATTCGCCAGAAGAAGAGGAAGGTGTCGCCCACCCTCGCTGGTCCGATCAGAGAGGAGGTGGGGAAGCTGCTAGAGGCTGGGTTCGTGGAAGAAATCTAATACCCAGGATGGGTTTCAAACGTAGTGATGGTGAAGAAGGGAGATGGGAGGTGGAGACTGTGCGTGGACTTCACTATGTTGAACAAAGCATGCCCTAAAGACTGCTATCCGTTGCCCCGGATCGATGCGTTGGTGGATTCAGCAGTCGGCTTCCCGGTGATGAGCTTCTTGGACGCGTTCTCCGGCTATCATCAAATTCGAATGCATTCGCCCGACATCAAGGACGTCTCGTTCATCACGGATGATGGATGTTACTGTTACAAGATGATGCCATTTGGGTTGAGGAATGCGGGGGCAACCTACCAAAGGATGATGGATCGAGTCTTCAGAGAGCAGAAGGGGCGCAACCTAGAGGTCTACGTGGATGACTTGATGGTTAAAAGCAAGGATGTGGAGTCCCACCTGCAAGACCTAGTGGAGACCTTCGCTACAATTCGGAGGTTCAAGATGAGGCTGAATCCTTCTAAATGTGTCTTTGGAGCGAGTCGAGGAAAGTTCTTGGGGCACCTACTCACCCCGGAGGGGGTCGAACCCAATCCAGACAAGGTAAAAGCCATCTTGGAGTTGGAATCGCCGAGGAACGCGAAGGAAATTCAAAGGCTGACGGGGAAGTTAGCAGGGCTGAGTCGGTTCCTCTCCAGGGCGGGAGAGAAGTGTTCTCCTTTCTTCAAATCCCTGCGCCAGGGTCAGAGATTCGAATGGACACCAGAGTGCGAGAAGGCTTTTCAGGCCTTGAAGGAACAATTAACGCGAGCCCCCTTGCTCCAGGGGCCGAGGGAAGGAGAAGACCTTTTTCTCTACCTGGGGGTAGGGGTCGAGACAGTGAGTTCGGTCCTGGTCCGGGAGGAGGGGAAGAAGCAGTTGCCGATCTACTACGTTAGCAGAGTCCTAAAGAAGGCAGAGCTCAGGTACCCTGTCCTGGAGAAGCTGGCATTTGCTTTGATCATCTCAGCCCGGAAGCTCCGCCCATACTTCCAGGCTCACTCGATCAGGGTTGTGACCGACCATCCCCTTCGCAACATTATGGAGGGAGTAGAGCATTCGGGCAGGTTGGCAAAGTGGTCGGTCGAGCTCAGCGAGTTTGACGTCAGCTTCGTCCCCCGGTTGTCGATGAAGGCGCAGGCGGTAGCAGACTTCCTGGCAGAATACGTCAAAGAGGTGGATGGGCCGGATCCCGCCGGTTTGGTAGCATGGGATTTATTCGCGGATGGAGCATCGGGAAAAAGTTCCCTCGGCGGAGGGGTGATCCTGGTCAGCCCACATGGAACCAGGATCGAACAAGCGATCCACATTTGGTTCCCTGTGACCAACAACCAGGCCGAGTATGAGGCAGTGGTGGCAGGGCTCCGTCTGGCAAAAGAGCTGGAGATCCGGGACGTGAAGGTTTTCACAGATTCAATGGTAGTGGCCTCCCAGGTTCGAGGGGAGTTCGAAGCAAAGGAGCCAACCCTCCAGAGGTACCTGGCGAAGGTTAGGGACCTCGTCGGATGGTTTCACACCTTCTCCATTCAGCACATCCCAAGAGAGGAGAACGCCCGAGCGGACCAGTTGGCGAAACACAGTCCTCGCGCGGGAGGGACGGTGGCCGAGCTGTTCCGCCCATCCATCGAGGAAGGCGAGCTGATGGAGATTGATCAAAAGGCCTCATGGATAGACCCGATCCTCACCTTTCTGACTTCAGGCAAGTTCGCGGAAGGGGGCCTAGATAAGAGGCGGTTCAGGTACAAGTCGGCATACTACATGATGCGTGAAGGGAGTTTGTACAGGAAGACCTTAGACGGGCTCTTAGCGAGGTGCGTGACGGAAGATGAAGTTTCAAGGGTCTTGGAGGAAATCCACTCCGGAGAATGCGGGAGCCATTCGGGGAGTCAGACCCTAGAAAAGAGAGTGCTAAGGCAAGGGTATTTCTGACCGACTCTGCGGAAGGACGCCATGGAATTTGCAAAGAAGTGTCAGAAGTGTCAACTATTCGCGCCACTTCAACTTCAACCCGCGCAGAAGCTCAGAACGATCACTGCGCCTTGGCCCTTCACCATCTGGGGGATGGACTTGGTTGGCCCGTTCCCTCAGGCTAGCGGTCAGAGGAGATTCTTGTTGGTTATGATCGACTATTTCTCCAAGTGGGTGGAAGTTAAGGCCTTGGCAAAGACGACCTCGCAGGTGATAAAGAATTTCATCTGGGGAGAAATAATTTGCAGACACGGACTCCCCCTGGCCATAGTTACAGACAACGGGCCACAATTCGCTAGCGATGAACTCATCACCTTCTGCGGTCAAGTGGGCATCGACCTCCGCTTCGCCTCTGTCCATCATCCTCGAAGCAATGGGCAGGTGGAGGCCGCCAACAAAGTCATAGTCAACTTGCTGAAGAAGAAGGTGGAGAACCTGAAGGGGAACTGGGTGGAGCAACTCCCCTCAGTCTTATGGGCCTTGAGAACGACTCCAAACACGGCAACGGGAGAAACGCCGTTCAAACTCTCTCATGGGTCAGAAGCCGTGCTCCCAGTAGAGTTCGAGGTCAGGTCCCCCCGGGTCGTAGCTGCCGAGGAGGGGGATGAGGACTGAAGAATGGGCAACGAAAAGGAGCAACGACTCTCGCTGGATATGGTTGAGGAGATCCGGGACCTCGCCATGGTTCGACAAGAAGAAGTGAATCGCCGGATGGCCAGGTACTTCGATAAGAACATTAGAATAAAACAATTCATCCCAGGAGATCTAGTCCTCAAAAAGGTCGACGCCGCGGGAAGGTCGGCGAACGTAGGAAAGCTCCAGCCCAATTGGGAGGGGCCCTATGTGGTCCTGGAGGCCCTGAAGTCAGGGGGTATCGCCTTCAAAATGTTGAAGGGATCCCTATTGGAAATACTTGGAGTGGAGACGATCTAAAGCGTTTCTACCCTTGACAAGTGTTGAGAATGAAAAATATTCAGAGAAGAATAAGGAGGGGATGAAGGAGATGGCCAAGATGCATGTGACCGAGTAAACACGAAGAAGCATATTGTAATGCTATACAATCTGTTTATGATAAATCGAAAGTAGTTAAAGATAGTATTTAAGTTAAGACCTCGACTTGAGACCACTCGCCCGGGCTCTTCGATGCCGGTCGCTGGGAGGCTCGTTAGGTGATTCGTATTGGTTAAGGCCCCGAGAAGAGACCGCTGACCGGGCTTGTTCATGCCGGCAGGGCAGGAGAACTCACTCGGTGAGGCGAGATGTTCATATTGGTTAAGGCCCCGAGAAGAGACCGCTGACCGGGCTTGTTCATGCCGGCAGGGCAGGAGAACTCACTCTGTGAGGCGAGATGTTCATATTGGTTAAGGCCCCGAGAAGAGACCGCTGACCGGGCTTGTTCATGCCGGCAGGGCAGGAGAACTCACTCGGTGAGGCGAGATGTTCATATTGGTTAAGGCCCCGAGAAGAGACCGCTGACCGGGCTTGTTCATGCCGGCAGGGCAGGAGAACTCACTCGGTGAGGCGAGATGTTCATATTGGTTAAGGCCCCGAGAAGAGACCGCTGACCGGGCTTGTTCATGCCGGCAGGGCAGGAGAACTCACTCGGTGAGGCGAGATGTTCATATTGGTTAAGGCCCCGAGAAGAGACCGCTGACCGGGCTTGTTCATGCCGGCAGGGCAGGAGAACTCACTCGGTGAGGCGAGATATTCATATTGGTTAAGGCCCTGAGAAGAAACCGCTGACCGGGCTTGTTCATGCCGGCAGGGCAGGAGAACTCACTCGGTGAGGCGAGATGTTCATATTGGTTAAGACCACGAGAAGAGACCGCTGACCGGGCTTGTTCATGTCGGCAGGGCAGGAGAACTCACTCGGTGAGGCGAGATGTTCATATTGGTTAAGGCCCCGAGAAGAGACCGCTGACCGGGCTTGTTCATGCCGGCAGGGCAGGAGAACTCACTCGGTGAGGCGAGATGTTCATATTGGTTAAGGCCCCGAGAAGAGACCGCTGACCGGGCTTGTTCATGCCGGCAGGGCAGGAGAACTCACTCGGTGAGGCGGGACGTTCATATTGGTTAAGGCCCAATGAAGAGACTGCTGACCGGGCTTGTTCATGTCGGCAGGGCAGGAGAACCCACCCGGAGAGGTAAGCTATTTATTTATCTTTCGCTAAAGACCCCAAGGAGACGAAACAGTAGAACTCACTCAAATAGCAAAAAACGGTGTGCAAACCAGAGAGATCAGAGCATGGGCACTTGTAAATTACCTCCGCTTCCAGTTGAGTTCGACTTTCTGGAAGGTATTGAGCTTTCTCCACCTCCAGTTGAGCTCGACTCATAGGAGGGTTGCTAAGTGGAGAAGGGTTCACCCTTCGTCTGAAGATGGCTTCATTCGAAAAGCTTGGCAAAGGTTCCCCGTTGGCAGATCCTTTCGTAGATTCCCCTAAGGTCCCACCTACTCGTCAAATAGGTGGGTTGGACTTTCTTTCCGAGCTTGAGACAAGCTCGAAAAGAGCGGGGATTGTGTACAACCCTCATATTTTTCGAGTCGGTGTGACCCGGCGTGAGTGGGTGACCGGGACAAGCAGGTCGGCCTCTCGGAAGCGAGTAGAACCGAGCAAGGCTAAGGGAGGATCCAAGGGAGGAAGTAGTGGGGCGAGTGGGGGAGGCTCCCCCCACTCGCCCCTTGTGGTTGGCGAGTAGGGGAGGCTCCCCCCACTCGCCCCTTGTGGTTGGCGAGTGGGGGAAGCTCCCCCAACTCGCCCCTTGTTGTTGGCGAGTGGGGGAAGCTCCCCCCACTCGCCCCTTTGTGGTTGGCGAGTGGGGGAAGCTCCCCCCACTCGCCCCTTGTTGTTGGCGGGTGGGGGAAGCTCCCCCCACTCGCCCCTTGTGGTTGGCGGGTGGGGGAAGCTCCCCCCACTCGCCCCTTGTGGTTGGCGAGTGGGGGAAGCACCCCCACTCACCCCCTCTTGCCCCTCTCTTGCCCTTCCTAATGGGTTGTTAGGGGGTGCGGATGGTATTCTCAAACAACGGAATTCGGTTATCCACAGTCCAATTTCGGCTATTCGCAGTCCATTTTTGGGAAAGTCTATAAATAGACCCCCATGGGCACCTTGGGAAGGGTTGGTCACTACCCTCCCCCTTGCGTGTGTATTGTGAGCGAGCACCCCTCCTCCCTTGTCATCCTTCGGCTGACAGTGAGGTGGTTCTTAGTGCCCTCCAAGGTGCCCAGGCTCAGCATTGGCTTGGGAGGGGAAGTTCCGAGTGAGCTTCCGGGTATGCGGTGGGACCTCCACGCTGAAGCTTAAGGGGTTTGTTTCTAGACTCTAGTTGTCATCAAGGTCGAGTCTCCTAGTTCCTAGTAATCGGCCAAGGGTCTAGGCTTAGGTCAAGTAAGGGTTAGTCGCAACCCCCTTTTTGAACGCTGAAACCGGGAAACTGGTTTCAACAGTCGTGTCGGGTAAACTGTACTTTGGCCGTAGATGTCATCAACTCTAGATAATTTATAGCTAATATTGAGTCCGTTTGGCGCAGCGGTGGCGGTCACGAACGCTATGGTTATGAACAGTTGACCTCGCCCTAAGGAACTTCAACAACTTTTATGTTCAAAACTAGTTTTCTTTTTTGATGGTGGTCATAACAGTTGTCATGTCAAACATACATTCTATGGTGGTGGAGTTTTTGTCAGGTAAGGGGCGGTAAAGTACGGGTGATGCACTTTACCGTAAAGTGAAATATGTCCGCTTTGAGATGTGTGTGGACATCCACGCAGATCGTTGGATACTCACACTTTACCGTAAAGTGCATCCATGCACTTTTCTCCCCCTTTACCCGTTTTTGTCCAAACTCACCTAAGCAACAAAAAAAAAAGCAACCCGCACGGCCGCACCAAATGGAGACATTATTTTCCGGAAATAACTTATTACTGCTGATATTAGACCGTAATTCCACATGAATTCCAATATTCTGAAGCATTCGAATAAAAACTTAATATATTATTAAAAGTTTTAGAAAAAGAAAAGAAAATTCGTTTAATTATGATTCTCATATAAAACACAAATCTCTTCAACGGAGACCATGTGACCCAATAATCTTGTCTTCTTACATGGGACCCTAAATTTAAGATTCATCTCTACTTGAGGAGCCGGCGGAGCTGCGCTGTGGCTCAGACTGCCGGCGGGACCAAACAGGGCGGTCCGGCGCCCGCGGCTTCCGGCATAGAAACGCCGCTAGTGTTTGGAATCAAACATCGACATCAACTATTAGGTAGAAAAACTGAACCACGGGCTCTGAAAGATCTTCTCAACCCCGAAAATTAGATCAAAGCCATCAAAGATCCTAGAATCGGTCGGAATTTCGCCGGGAATACATAAACGGCGAAAAGAGTTTGGTTAGAGTGTATACCTTATCATCAGCAGAGAAAATCCGAACATGCAATCCATCAAGAACAGCAGAGCCGGGAACTCCGCCGTCAACCACATGAGCAATTCTCACAACATCAGTCATCCTCACGAAGGCGTCGTTTAGAATCTTCGATCCGTCCGTATATTCGCTCCCTTCGGTTCTCAGGCTGAAATTGTTGCTCAGATAAAGTCTGCGGGAGCCATAGCTGACTGAAGCCGGCATCGGCCACAGGTTGAGGCCATCGGAAAGAACAGAGAAGCTAAATAGAAGTGCGGCGAAAAGGGCGGAGCAAGGTCTGCCCATGTTCCGGCCAATGGTTATCGGTAATGGATCTGGAGCAAGAAGAGATGGATCTCGTGCAATGTGGGTATTAATACGAGCCCAAAACCTCGGCTGGAGATGATCAGTTATCCAGCCATTGAACGATTTGGAGAAATAAAGCTCGAAAATGGAGCGATTAGAGGACAGAATCAGGGCTAGATCTGATAAGGTAAAACCGATAACACAGGCTATGAAAGCGAGCAGGGGGATTATACCATAAACAGTAGCACACTTTCGAAGGTAGAACCCAGGAACTGATGAGGGGGGAACAGAGCTCCCAGAGATGAGAGAGAGTGGGACGGGGGAGAGAGAGAGACAGACAGAGCGAGCGAGGAGAGTTCGGATTGGGAGGAGCTTTAATGGAATGGCTAATGGCGGGAGGAGGAAGAGGGGGGCATTTTGGGGAGATATAAAATTTGTTTTTTGGGGAGGTCTATTTCCAATTTTCCACCGGAATTAATGGATATTATCCAACCGTCGCCAGCAAGAATTTTCGTGCACGATTAATCTAAAATACGATCATTTTTCAATATGATCAAACAATCAACACCGTTGATTCAGAGATCATACGCCTGTATTTGTTTACACACGGTGATCTTTTTTTATCATCATAAGTTAAACGCACGTAAATATTTCTCCCGATGACACGAGAATGATCCAATTGTCATAAGTCTGAATCTACTCAAATGAGAATGAGGATCATCTCCATTTGGAGTGAAATGGATAATATCTATTTCACGGTCCAGATCTATTTCTGTCTGATCCGACGGATTCATTAATCTCATTATTTTATATTTTTCTTTTAATCAAAATTTTTTACAACATTAGATCAAGTGAGAATGCATTCACACCATGAAATGGACCTCCAGTTGAGATCCCAAATGGAGAGAATCTTGATCCCTCAAATGACTCGTTGACCTTACCAGAGTTCATCAAAGACATATATAGTCCTATTAGGAACCCATTGTGCTCTACATGGGTTTAAATGAGTAAATTGATCAATTTGACCTAGTTAGTCCAATAGGTAATTTGTGATGGTGGGGATGTGCCCAACGGGAATAATGAATTTAATGAGACTTTTAAGAGTTGAATTGATCAATTTATGCACAAATGGGTCAAATCAGCGCAATTTGTTGATCTTTGAACAAATTGAGTTATATTTGAGTTAGTTGAGTACAAAAGTACTTATATTTGAGTCAATTAGGTTAACGTGGACCAATGTACTTAATCAAGATGAGTGTATTCGATCAAATTGATGGATGTAGAATCAAAAAGGTCAAATTGACCCATTTTGATTAGCTGAGGTTGTAACTTAGCTAGACTTATCGCTTAAAATCGTTATCGATCAAATTATACCCTACACAGTAATGTATATTTGGATGTCCAACGAATTCAAATTGGTCAAACCAGTGATGTATTTCAGCTGAGGTTGTAACTTAGCTAGACTTAGAAACCCTAATTGAGGTGCACCAGGTCAACTTAGTGAGGGCTCGAGCCCTTATGCAGTACTTTGAGTTTAAGGAGATAGTGGAAACCAATTGTTGCTCACAAATCAAATGGAGACTCATGTCTAATTGGACTTAGACTCCCTAGATGTGGTATAACCAAGCAATTGTATTTGGCTACACCCTAATTGGGGTATAACCACCCAATTGTCTCCAACTAAGACAAGTAGGCTTTAGTAGACTTTTTTAATGTGATTTATGGTGCCAATTCACTTAGACTCTTTTAAAGATTTCAAATTTAATGTGATTAAACTCAATTATAGTCTATGCAAATTCAGGTCCAATCAAACTCAATTGGACTCATATGAGAGTTGATCCTCTCCAATCTTAGTTAACCATAAATGTTATTAGGGTTATTTTGATAACCCATTAAATTTTTAGGGGGATACGATCCTGCCAAAAACTGAGTCAAATAGACCTTGGGTGTAATGGTGTCCAAATGGCCCAACATGCCTGAACCAGACCTAGTCCTATTAGGCTCGGGCTTTCTCTGTAACACCCCCCATCCGTTAAGAAGTATATGACAGAAGGTCCGGCCGGGGCCCCACGCCATATACTACCAAACAAACGGGAACGTCACTTAATTGAAATACCAAATGACACTAAAGAGCGAACCTAACTCAGAGCATTCTATGCGGAAGTAAATGAGCGAGACGAAATATATAAACCACCAAAACCCGAACCCGGGTATGTCCACTTCTACTAATAGAAATAAAATGTGTTTACACAACAATAGAGGCACGACGGCCTTATAGTTTACCAACATCGGCGCGCAGGCCGGCCATACATGAAAAGTAAAAGAACATCAAAAGGCCTTCAAGGGCCGCAGCAGCACAAGGGCTTCAGCCCGCTAAGAGCCCGCTACGTTCCCGCTCGGTCCAGCACCTGTACAACAAGCCCACCAAAAACGGTGGCAAAACAGGGCAACGGTCAGCTAAAGCTGACCAAATTGTACCGACCCCACCCCTTCGAGGGGGTGGCAGTTCTAACCATCCCTGCAAAACAGTCTCCGCAACATATATATATAAGAGTGCGACTAGCAAAGCCCACAACAGTTCATACATATGCAACAATCACAAACGTGGGAATGGCCCCCCACGTCCCGTGCTCTCAGGCACTCTTTGGTGTACTCCGCCTTCCACCACCATCCACTCTTGATGGCTTTGCCCTTCGAGGCTAAAGTCGGTGGCCCGAATACCAGGGCACCCCCGTACTTTAATTGTGAACATACCGTAGTCCGAAGACTCTATCCCGATGCCTCCCGACGTGCTGTACGAGCCTTACTAGTCAGGTGCTGCAATGGTGCGGTTTCAGGTTCGCCAAATGCCCGTTGTTCACAGCTCTCGTTGTACAACACGAAGAGCGGGTATGGCGTTCCCTCAGCCCAGGTATTCTCAATTAGCCGGCTCTACGGGCCGCTAAGTCATCCACCAGGACACCCTCACGGGTCGGGCACAAGGCCTCAGGTCCTCTCAACAGGTGGGCACAACAACATCACCAGAACTCAGTCTGGGAGCTACCGTGCGGCGATAACGATAACGCCGACGGTAGTGAATAGAAACCCATTTCTGTTTCTCACTTCGGGTGCTCCCCGGGGCACACCCCCAGGCGTTGCTGCGCATGCAGTAGCACCTTCTATTTCTCACTTCGGGTGCTCCCCGGGGCACACCCCCAGGCGTTGCTGCGCATGCAGTAGCACCCTCTAGTCCTACAAAGCAGGATATCAACACGGAGTTTTCCCCCGGCACGCATAATATCAAAAGCATCACCAATCCGGACGAACCGTCTCGGATGGGCTTCACACAGCGCGCCTACGTCCATTTCACGCATGGACTCTACATGTATGCAAGATTTGACGGGGATAACACGAATCGACCCGTCGGAGGCCACGACCTCACCCTTTTGGGTAGGGGACCTCAACGATGCAAGGAACGGACTAGAACGTGTCCAAATGAGGGTAAAGAGAATCGTTACTATTAGACGTCGTTTCTGAACCATGGAGACGCACCCAGATTTGACGGCTAACGAACGTAGCGGCTGTTCGCGCACGAAAACGACGTCCAAGCTTGCTCCGGAGCTTCCACGTTCTCCGAATGGAGCACAACTTCAACGTTGTGATTTTCCCCTTGAAGGAACCCTAGGGAGGAGGCTTCTCCAAGTTGTACGGTCGGCCAAGGCTTCACGGCAAGAGGGTTGCACCTCTTTGTATTGGTCGGCCTTCGGGATCTCGGCAAAGGAGGTCGCAGCTCAAACAAAGAAGCGGCGAGACCTTCTTCTCCAACTTAGGCGGCGGCCGGGAGAGAGGAGAAGGGAAGGGGGTCGGGTTTCCGACTACCCGTGCTTGTCTCCTTGCAGGCCGGCGAAGAGAGGAGGAAGACTATCTTCCTTGCTCCAGAAAACGAAGGAGATCGGACGGAGCTTCGTGCGGCTTCCTACGACACAGGCGGGGGTGGCCTCCACCTTGTACGTGACCGGCGATGGGAGTGAGGGAGGAGAACGGCTCCTCCTTGCTACCGACGACGAGAGAGATCGAGAAGGGGGGGACTGCGGCCGTTTCACGCGAACAGGAGTCGGGAGGGGGATTTCGGGAATGAGAGGGAGAGGGATTTTAGGTTTTAAACCTAAACCTAGCCCAACTTGCTATTCGCAGCCCACTCCCCTATTCGCACCCCAAATCCTAAATAAATTGAGGCGTTACAATTCTCTCCCCCTTAAAGAAATTTCATCCCGAAATTTAAAACACAAACAACGAAATGAAATTCGTCATACCTGAGTAAACAAATCAGGGTACTCCTCGCGCATGATCTCTTCTGGCTCCCAAGAGAGCTCCTCGCGGCCACAATTGTCCCAACGGACTCTCACCATCTTGATGGTCTTTCTCCGCAACTGCCGAATATCAGCATCAATAATACAAACCGGAGTCACCTTAGTAGTTAGGCCACTCTCCATCGGCACACTTACGGCCTCCAACACAGAATCGGGCTCTCGCACCGCCTTCCTCAATACAGAGATATGGAAGACATCATGCAACCCACTCAGCTCCGTCGACAAGGCAAGTCGGTAAGCTGCTTGGACGATGCGCTCGGTGATCTCAAATGGCCCTACATACCTCGGAATCAGCTTCTTCAAGCGTTGGATCCTCGACACTCCTTTGAAAGGCTTTATCTTCAAATACACCCAATCACCAACCGCGAACTCCACGTTCCGGTGTTTGGCGTTGTAATACTTCGCCTGTCGGTCTTGGGCTGTCAACAACCGCTCTTGAATGGTCCGTATCGACTCATTCGCGTCAACAACTTCTTTACGCTTCAGCAGCTTGGTATCACTGGTCTCCGCCCACGCTAACGGAGTACGACACTTCTTGCCGTATAATGCCTCATACGGGGCCATCTGGATACTCGCCTGGTAACTGTTGTTGTAGGCAAACTCTACCATATGAAGGTGATCTTCCCAACGCTTCCCGAAGTCTAAAACGCACATTCGCAGCATATCCTCCATTGTCTGATTTGTCCTTTCGGTCTGCCCATCCGTTTGCGGATGGAAGGCTGTGCTAAACTTGAGCTTTGTGCCCAATGACCGATGGACATGCCTCCAATCACCGGACGTAAACCGCCCATCACGGTCGCTAACTATGCTGCGAGGGACGCCGTGTAATCGAACGATGTTCTCCACATATATCTTTGCTAGCTTCTCCACTGGATCGCTCTTCTGATTCGGGAAAAAGTGTGCAACTTTAGTCAACCGATCCACAATAACCCAGATAGAGTCATTTTTCTGCAGTGACTTTGGCAAACCGTGCACAAAATCCATGGAAATATCATCAAATTTCCACTCCGGGATTGACAACGATTTCAAGAAACCTCTTGGCCGTTGGCACTCGGCCTTCACTAGCGCGCACGTTTGACATTTTGCCACGTAGAGGGCTATGTCCTTCTTCATGCCTGGCCACCAGAACAGTATCTTCATGT
The DNA here is from genome assembly GCA_033032865.1 of Dactylorhiza incarnata. Classification (NCBI taxonomy): domain Eukaryota; kingdom Viridiplantae; phylum Streptophyta; class Magnoliopsida; order Asparagales; family Orchidaceae; genus Dactylorhiza; species Dactylorhiza incarnata. The sequence continues at coordinate 1,019,814 of JAWHQI010000147.1, forward strand.
CCTTGTACATCTTTGTGCTCCCTGGGTGGATTGAGTACTTGGTATTGTGAGCCTCATACATCAACTCCTCCCGTAAAGTACCGGATTTTGGGACGCACAAACGATCATCCTTCCGCAGAAGACCGTCTTCAACCGAGAACTTTGGCCCTTCCGCTGCATAGCGCTTCATGCTCTCATCATTCCAACGCTCTCCGAACTCTGTCCGCGAGGTCACACTGCACCTCCGTCCAGTTCAGGCATGCATTTGCACTAGCACTCCTGTCAACACAGGTAATACCCAAGGCTTCCAACTCCAGGACTAAACGTTCATCATGAATGCGCAACCAGTTTGCTCGAGCTGGAGTTCTGCGACTCAAAGCATCAGCGACTACGTTCCCCTTCCCGGGTGTGTAGTGTATCTCGAAGGTGTAATCCCCGAGGAATTCCATCCACCTCTGCTGCCGCATATTCAGCCCTTTCCGCGTCAGAAGGTACTTCAGGCTCTTATGGTCCGTGAAGATGTCGATCTTCAGGCCATACAAATAATGCCGCCAGAGCTTCAGGGCAAATATCACGGCCGCCAACTCCAAGTCGTGGACCGGATAGTTCCGCTCGTGCACCTTCAGCTGGCGAGAGCCGTACTCTATCACCTTGCCATGCTGCTGCAGAACACAGCCAAGGCCGCTCCCAGAAGCGTCGGTGTAGATCTCGTAGCCCTCTGTGCCGCAAGGCAAACATAAGATCGGAGCCGAGGTAAGTCGCCGCTTCAACTCCTCGAAAGCTTGCACACACGCGGGCGTCCAAATAAACTTCTGGTCTTTCCGTGTCAGCGTCGTAAGAGGCACCGCGATCCGTGAGAAGTTCTCCACGAAGCGCCTGTAATAGCCGGCCAGCCCGAGAAAGCTACGGACCTCCGCTACAGTAGAAAGAACAGGCCACTCCCTGATGGCCGCAACCTTCACCGGATCTACCGCCACACCCGCTCCACTAACCACATGGCCTAAGAACGCCACGGAAGGTAGCCAGAACTCGCACTTCGAGAACTTGGCATACAGCTGGTTCCTCCTCAGAACCTCCAAGGCTACTCGCAGGTGCTCACCGTGCTCCTCCTCGGACTGAGAGTAGACCAGTATGTCGTCAAGGAAGACGACCACGAACCGGTCGAGGTACTCTCGGAAAGTCCGGTGCATCAAGTCCATAAACACCGAAGGCGCATTAGACAGCCCAAACGGCATTACGGTGAACTCATACTGCCCGTACCTTGTACTGAAGGCAGTCTTCGGGATGTCGCACTCTCTGATCCGAACCTGATAATAGCCGGACTTCAAGTCCAGCTTCGAGTATACTGTCGAACCAACGAGCTGGTCGAACAAGTCGTCTATCCTCGAAAGAGGATACTTGTTCTTCTCGGTCAGCTTGATCAGCTCCCGATAATCAATGCAAAGCCGCAGGCTATCGTCCTTCTTTTTGACAAAGAGGACCGGTGCACTCCAAGGTGAGGAACTCGGACGCACGTAGCCCTGCTCAAGCAGCTCCTGCAACTGCATCTTCAACTCCGCCAACTCCTTCGGAGCCATACGATACGGCGAGCGGGCCACAGGCTTGGTGCCCGGCACCAACTCAATCGTGAAATCTATCTCCCGCTGCGGTGGAACACCGGGGAGATCGCTCGGGAACACATCGGGGAACTCTGAAACTACCGGAACATCCACTAGGCTGGGCCTCGGCGTTGAAGCCTCCACTAGAGCAAAGAATAACTCTGCTCCCTGTCGCACTGCCTTGGACACCTGGAGAGCAGACATCAGCATCTTGCTCGATCCACGCATGCCCGCAAAGACCGTCTCACGATCGGCACACCGCCCAAACCTCACCTCCTTGGTGGTGCAATCGATGCACGCACGCTGTTCCGACAGCCAATCCATGCCTAAGATTACATCAAACTCAACCAGGGGAGTAACGATGCTTTCAGGTCATACTCCTGACTTCCGACTAGAACCTTCACGCAACAACTTCTCTCCACACGCATCGAATATCCATTCGGCAGTAGGACCTCCAGTCCATCTACAGAAGCAATCGACGGCGCACCAATACGTTGGACGAAGTCCGACGATAAGAAGGAGTGCGAAGCTCCAGTATCGAAAAGCGCTCTTGCCGGAACGCCTAAAACATTTACAAAGCCTATGCCGCTAAACAGGGTTAGCATGAATACTAAAACAGGTATATAAAACAGTAAGGGCTGTATCTTAAATTATACCTGTCACGACGTCCTTGGCTTTGATAGCCTCCTGCTGACCAAGATTGAAGACTCTGGGCTGCGGGGGAGCCATACGGGAGGCAGTGGACTCAGCTTCCTTCCCCTTCTCAGAATAAGATGGCCCAGTCTTCTTCTCTGACCTTGGAAGTCCACTGCGGCAGTCTCGGGAGAAATGGCCAGGCTTGCCACAAGTAAAACAAGTAAGAGGGCCACGTCCAGACGACGCGCCTGAAGCAGAGGGAGTTGGCCCAGATAATCGAGCCTTCTTCCAGCGATTCAACTTCCGCAACTTCCCCGCACTCGACGCATTGCCCTCCTGTACTGTCTCAACCACAACCACCTTGCCCTTCTCCCTGAGCATGTCCTGCTCCAGCGCTCGGGCTGAACCAATGAGGGTCGTGAAACCCTACGTCAACGACCCTGTCAGAAGGTACCGCAACTCACTACGCAAGCCACCGTAGAACCTGTTCACCCTTCTTCCCTCGTCATCGAAAGAAGTCCCAGCGTAACGCCCGAGGCGGGTGAACTCGTACAGGTAGTCGTCAACCAGTCTATCACCCTGCGTCAGAGCCAAGAACTGGTTCTCCATCGCGATCTGCTGCGACGGAGGCACATACCTTGCCAGGAAGATTCTCGAGAACTCTTCCATCGGCACATCAACCAGTTGCCTTCCCGCAAACTGCCGCCTCTCAACTTCATCCCACCATCGCCTGGCTTCCTTTTCCAACAAGAAGGTAGCGAAGGTCACTTTCTGCGCTTCGTCCGACTGTGTCGCTGTCAGGATTCGCTCCACATGCGACAGCCAATCCTCAGCCTCAGCGGGGGATTCAACCCCGGTAAATGGAGGAGGTCGAAATCCAAGGAAGTGCTTCAGTTGCTGGTCAGCAGCACGCCTTACGGGGACCTGCTCCGCTCTTAGTGGCTCTGGGGCCACTTCCTGCACCAGCGGTTGACCTTGCCTTCCAGGCTGGCCATTCAACGCAGCTAGAACGGCTTCTGTAACTAGCCTAACCATCTCAGCAGACGGAGGTGTAGGAGCCTCAGCAGACCCGCTACTCTCTGCCAAGTCACGGGAACGCGACGGTCCCGCTGCACTTCGAGTGCCCTACACAAGTGCAACACACAGTTAGGCGACATCACAGTCGCAACTAACAACAAAAGGAACACTCAGGTTCCAAAATCATGCAATAATTGTTGGTTTGTTGTTACATTTTATTCCTAAGTGGACATTTTTTGGGTTTATTTTACGTCTCGATGGTAGCGCACACACGTGTAAGTGGACATTTTTGGGTTTATTTTACATCTCGATGGTAGCGCACACACGTGCTCACCACCCCTTAAAAGAATTCGTCCACGAATTCCTTAGAAGGATACGGAAACCGTAGAAGCTGATACCAATTTGTAACACCCCCATCCGTTAAGAAGTATATGACAGAAGGTCCGGCCGGGGCCCCACGCCATATACTACCAAACAAACGGGAACGTCACTTAATTGAAATACCAAATGACACTAAAGAGCGAACCTAACTCAGAGCATTCTATGCGGAAGCAAATGAGCGAGACGAAATATATAAACCACCAAAACCCGAACCCGGGTATGTCCACTTCTACTAATAGGAATAAAATGTGTTTACACAACAATAGAGGCACGATGGCCTTATAGTTTACCAACATTGGCGCGCAGGCCGGCCATACATGAAAAGTAAAAGAACATCAAAAGGCCTTCAAGGGCCGCAGCAGCACAAGGGCTTCAGCCCGCTAAGAGCCCGCTACGTTCCCGCTCGGTCCAGCACCTGTACAACAAGCCCACCAAAAACGGTGGCAAAACAGGGCAACGGTCAGCTAAAGCTGACCAAATTGTACCGACTCCACCCCTTCGAGGGGGTGGCAGTTCTAACCATCCCTGCAAAACAGTCTCCACAATATATATATATATATATAAGAGTGCGACTAGCAAAGCCCACAATAGTTCATACATATGCAACAATCACAAACGTGGGAATGGCCCCCCACGTCCCGTGCTCTCAGGCACTCTTTGGTGTACTCCGCCTTCCACCACCATCCACTCTTGATGGCTTTGCCCTTCGAGGCTAAAGTCTGTGGCCCGAATACCAGGGCACCCCCATACTTTAATTGTGAACATACCGTAGTCCGAAGACTCTTTCCCAATGCCTCCCGACGTGTTGTACGAGCCTTACTAGTCAGGTGCTGCAATGGTGCGGTTTCAGGTTCGCCAAATGCCCGTTGTTCACAGCTCTCGTTGTACAACACGAAGAGCGGGTATGGCGTTTCCTCAGCCCAGGTATTCTCAATTAGACGGCTCTACGGGCCGCTAAGTCATCCACCAGGACACCCTCACAGGTCGGGCACAAGGCCTCAGGTCCTCTCAACAGGTGGGCACAAGGCCTCAGGTCCTCTCAACAGGTGGGCACAACAACATCACCAGAACTCAGTCTGGGAGCTACCGTGCGGCGATAACGCTAACGCTGACGGTAGTGAACAGAAACCCCATTTCTATTTCTCACTTCGGGTGCTCCCCGGGGCACACCCCCAGGCGTTGTTGCGCATGCAGTAGCACCTTCTGTTTCTCACTTCGGGTGCTCCCCGGGGCACACCCCCAGGCGTTGCTGCGCATGCAGTAGCACTCTCTAGTCCTACAAAACAGGATATCAATACGGAGTTTTCCCCCGGCACGCATAATATCAAAAGCATCACCAATCCGGACGAACCGTCTCGGATGGGCTTCACACAGCGCGCCTACGTCCATTTCACGCATGGACTCTACATGTATGCAAGATTTGACGGGGATAACATGAATCGACCCGTCGGAGGCCACGACCTCACCCTTTTGGGTAGGGGACCTCAACGATGCAAGGAACGGACTAGAACGTGTCCAAATGAGGGTAAAGAGAATCGTTACCCTTAGACGTCGTTTCTGAACCATGGAGACGCACCCAGATTTGACGGCTAACGAACGTAGCGGCTGTCCGCGCACGAAAACGGCGTCCAAGCTTGCTCCGAAGCTTCCACGTTCTCCGAATGGCGCACAACTTCAACGTTGTGATTTTCCCCTTGAAGGAGCCCTAGGGAGGAGGCTTCTCCAAGCTGTACGGTCGGCCAAGGCTTCACGGCAAGAGGGTTGCACCTCTTTGTATTGGTCGGCCTTCGGGATCTCGGCAAAGGAGGTCGCAGCTCAAACAAAGAAGCGGCGAGACCTTCTTCTCCAACTTAGGCGGCGGCCGGGAGAGAGGAGAAGGGAAGGGGGTCGGGTTTCCGACTACCCGTGCTTGTCTCCTTGCAGGCTGGCGAAGAGAGGAGGAAGACTATCTTCCTTGCTCCAGAAAACGAAGGAGATCGGACGGAGCTTCGTGCGGCTTCCTACGACACAGGCGGGGGTGGCCTCCACCTTGTACGTGACCGGCGATGGGAGTGAGGGAGGAGAACGGCTCCTCCTTGCTACCGACGACGAGAGAGATCGAGAGGGGGGGGGGGACTGCGGCCGTTTCACGCGAACAGGAGTCGGGAGGGGGATTTCGGGAATGAGAGGGAGAGGGATTTTAGGTTTTAAACCTAAACCTAGCCCAACTTGCTATTCGCAGCCCACTCCCCTATTCGCACCCCAACATCTAATCGCACCCCAAAACCTAAATAAATTGAGGCGTTACATTCTCAGCTCAAACCCCCTTCAAAAGGGAGGCTTGGGAGAGCTTAAAGAATATCACGGGTAATGGAGTGCAAGGCCGAAGGTAGTCATGACATGGGTAATGTCACAGCTGCACACCATTACACCATAAAAGAATATCTTTATATATGAGTACGTGTGATCCTGTCAGTGTCCCATAGAAAAAAAATTTATACGTGTAGTGTTCCTACAAAAAGGTGCGAAATTAATTTTGTATGCTAAGATGTATCTTTTTTTACAAAATAAAAATTGTAATATTGCTTCATATTTTTTTACGATCGTTTTATGATCCCATATGCATATATTTTGGATAAAGGTTGTAAAAATATTACTGTAGAAAAGATGTTTTTGTTAGTGTTAAATAAAAAAGTATTTTTGCCGGCAAAAAAAAATCTAAAAACACAATTTTTTAAAATTATATTTTTGATACAACTGCAGTTAATTGAAAAATACAATCTCACGCGCCTAGAGCATCAAACATTACACATATAAAAAAACAAAAGTTTGATGCGAAGGGGTTGGGTTTAATGGATTCCCGCAATAATTACCAAAATCAAAATTTAATGAAATGTTTTTTTTTTCTGAAATTAGGTAACAAGGCAACTTCTTTGTAGCATTAGAGGACTTGGTATGCTCTTTCGTTTTATTTATTTATTTTAATTAATTGATTTTATTAATTTCTGTAAATTTTTTTGTTTTGAGTTATGTTCTTTTATGCGTGTTCATGTGTATAATATAACTGTTACTACCTATTATCAATAAAATAAGGTGATTGTTAATTTTGCAATTCTATTTTCGCTAACCGCAACCCAATGTTAAACGCAACCCAGATTTTGGCTTGTCGCACCCCGTTGTTAAAGGAGGAAGAAGCTTGTTGAAGGAGAAAGACGACGTCGGCGCTTGTTGAAGGAGGAAGACGACGTCGCTCTGCTTCAGGGAAGAGTAAGGAAGCACGGGTTCAGGGGAGAGGAAGGAGGCGCTTGTTGAAGGAGGCGCCGGAAGACGGCATCGTCGGCGCTTTTTGAAGGAGGCGCTGCTTCGACGGGAGCGCCTCGAGGAGGTAGAGACGGGAGCGGCAGGGTAGAAATCGTCGTTGATAGAAGCTTGTTGAAGGAGGAAGACGACGTCAGCACTTGTTGAAGGAGGAAGAAGACGTCGCACTCCTTTAGGGGAGAGGAAGGAGGCGCGGGTTCAGGGGAGAGGAAGGAGGCGCTTGTTGAAGGAGGCGCTGGAAGTCGACATCGTCGGCGCTTGTTGAAGGAGGCACGGCTTTGACGAGAGTGGATAGCCAAGGTGCGGTTAACAATTGCCTAAAATAACATATTTAAAATTATATAAATGATAAAACATGAATAAAAAGTAACGTTATAAACACATCAATAATTATTATTTACAGCTAAATTATATTGGCACCTCAAATAATTTTATTTACTTTCTGCCCATTGTCATCCCAATGTCCACAGGGCAAAATTGTCACGACTGTACACCATTACATCATTACACCATAAAAGAATATCTTTATATATTAGTACGAGTGATCCTGTCGGTGTCCCATAGAAAAAAATTATATACGTGTGGTGTTCCTACAAAAAGGTGCAAAATTGATTTTGTATGCTAAGAAGTATCTTTTTTTACAAAATAAAAAACGTAATATCAATTCATATTTTTTACTATCGTTTTAAAATCTCATATGCATATGTTTTGGATAAAGATTGTAAAAATGTTACTGTAGAAAAGATGTTTTTGTTAGTGTTAAATACAACTATATTTTTGCAGGCAAAAAAAGTCTGAAAACACGATTTTTTGAACTGTATTTTCGATACAACTGTAGTTAATTGAGAAAATACAATCTCACACCTAGAACATGAAATATTACACGTATAAAAGTATTTCTGATTTCCCATAAGAATTTTCAGGTCAGGCACATTTGGCAACCTAGGCTTGGGTGTATAAATTATAAATTCCACAAATTTTTTTAGTTGACAGGAAGAAAGCCGTTTCTACTATCTTGCTTCTAAAAAAAACAAAAGTTTGATGTGAAGAGGTTGGACTTTAATGGATTCCCGCAATAATTAACAAAATCAAATTTTAATGAAATGTTTATTTTTTTTTTCTGAAACTAGGTAACAAGGCAACTTCTTTGTAGCATTAGGGGACTTGGTATGCTCTTTTGTTTTATTTATTTATTTTAATTAATTGATTTTATTAATTTCTATACATTTATTTGTTTTGATTTATGTTCTTTTATGCGTGGTCATGTGTATAATATAGCTGTAACTACTTGGCTACTTGCTATCAATAAAATAACATATTTTAAATTATATAAATGATAAAACATGAATAAAAAGTAACGCTATAATCACACCGATAATGATTATTTACAGCTAAATTATATTGGCAGCCCAAATAATTTTATTTACACACTGACATTTTATTAACACACCAAAACTTTTCAGTGATAGAAAAACTTAAGGTATGGACGACGTCTTAATAAGAAACAAAGAACCTGATTACAATCTTCTTAAGATCGGAAACAACGATCTGAGTTGTAGAGTCGATGTAAGCCGTCATGAAGGCGAGAATAATGTTTGCGGCGAAGAAGAGATCCATGATACTATTAGCAGAGAAAACCACCAAGATAGCCATAAATGACTCCCAAGACCTTCAAATTAAAGGAATTTAATTTTTATTAGCGAATAATTACCAAAAATTTCTCCGGAAAGATAGCATAATTACAAATTGCACCCCTCTTATTATTGAAATTAATTATATTGGTAGCCCTTATTTGGCTATTGGCACACCAATTTCTATGAATTATAACGCGACTTTTGAAAATACGCTTTTTACATGCATTTTTAGGAAAAGTGTTCAACGCGAAAATTGTAGATCTCATCGAGATCTACAATTTTCGTGTTGAACACTTTTCCTAAAAATGCATGTACAAAGCGTATTTTCAAAAATTCGTCAAAAATTTGAAATAATTACGATCAGGGCGGCAATACGCCTTGTGCGTGCATTTTTAGAAAAAGTGTTCAACAAGAAAGTTGTAGATCTCGATGAGATCTACAATTTTTGTGTTGAACACTTTTCCTAAAAATGCATGTACAAAGCGTATTTTCAAAAGGCGTGTTATAACTCATAGAAATTGGTGTGCCAATAACCAGATAAGGGCTGCCAATATAATTACCCTAAAACCTCCTCTGAATGTTATAAAACATAACATTTATCTTCCTGAAGTTCATATTTTATAACATCTATGCACAAAATTACCTGTGAAGCTTTGCTGATACTATCAGCATGCAACACCAAGGGGAGCTCCATATTAAAAGCCTCTTCAACTTATCTGCTTCTTCAACACCTGTTGGTAATACATTATAAGTCGTGGAAGAGAACGACAGACACAAATAATGGAGGCGGGTGGAGAATGTGAAATTTTTCGGTGATCGTTTAGAATGAGCAGGAATTGTACAACTTAAATATTACAGCAAAACAATCAAAAGCACATGAAGGAAAAGTAGCCTTTATTGATAGCTGCAGAAACTTCATTACAGGGCGAGGTATACATGGCGAGACATGATTTCGCCAGTACACAAACCAAAGAGAAAATACAATGCTTGAAGAAAGATAACTGGCGGTCTGAACACTGAGACCGCCTGACCGCGCGGTCTGCCTGCCGATCTCTTGTTAAGCCGCCTGACCGCTGAACCTCCGCGATCTCCTTCCGAACTCCACTGATTCTCCCGAACTCCAGCAACCCACACTGCAAGCCGCGAGACCGCTCAGACACTTTCAGAAGAAGAGGTGATCGCTGCTGCCCGCACAATCCGCAGAAGCTGCACAAGGAAATTCAATCAGCAATCCGACCGGTCACAAAAATTGAGACCGCAAGAACTAGACGCGAGCTCAGCTTACACTTAGTGCGATAATTTTGCTGCTACAGTGACTCCTATTTATAGGCGTGAGACCTGATCCAGTCACCACAATATGAAATAGGGTCACCACCCTTGATCGCGCAACCAGACCGGTCAACCCGCGCGATCAGCAAAGATCTTTCTGCTTAGTGAGCTCACCGGCTTCAACCCAGACAAGGAGATCGCCACTCCTCCAAGAAGCCGCCCACCACCAGTGTTCGCCAACGTGACCGCGAACACAACCTGTTCGCCAAGGAGACGGCGAACACAACCTGTTCGCATTGCCAGCCTACACCAGAGACCGCGAACAGAGACCGCGCGACTAAGGAGCCTTAGTCGGCGAACATCACCAGGAACCCGGACAGTCGCTAGATCGGACTTCCGGATACCTGAACCAACCCTGTGCGGTCACAGCTTGATCGGCACAGTCCTGAAGTAACAACCCCACCACGCGGTCACAGAACCAGACCGCGCGGACTCACTTCAGCAGCCTTGGACAGAAGAACGGCGGTCACGCAGAATCACCAGAAGACCGGCTAGACGATAATACGTCAGACCGCATATGGTGATCGCCAGGTCGTGCGGTCACACCAGACCGCTCGACCACCTCCAGACCGCCAACTTCCATAAACTTTCACTTCAACATTTTCAACACTCCCCCTTGAAGTGCGAAGTTGAAAACAGCCCAAGTAAACTCCTCAGCCGAGTGAACGGCCCCTTCGCCAGCGCCTTTGTGAATATGTCTGCAATGTTGTCCTGACTCCGAACATGCTCGATCGAAAGAGATCCCTCCAGCACCTTCTCCGGAATGAAGTGATGCTCGATCTCAATATGCTTGGTCCTCGCGTGACAAATTGGATTAGTAACCAGTTTGAGAGCACTCTCATTGTCGCCGCGGAGCAGAGTCGGCTCCCGAACCTCCTTATGGACATCTCCTACCAACCTCCTAAGCCAGATGGCTTCTTGAGCTGTCAAGGTCGAAGCCTTGTATTCCGCCTCCGTGGTGGAGACAGACACGGAATCCTGCTTCTTGCTGCACCATGATATAGCCGTAGGGCCCGTCATGAAGACGAATCCAGACGTCGACTTCCGATCATCCAAATCTCCCCCGTAATCAGCATCCATGTACTCATGCACCTCGAAGCCCGAATCCCTCCTGTATAGGAGACCCATATCCGAGGTCGCCTTGACATACTTCAGAATATTCTTGGCCGCTAGTAAATGAGGCATTCGTGGTTCCGCCATGTAACGACTCACCCTGCCAACTGCATACGCAATATCCGGCCTAGTGATCGTCAGATAGATCAAGCTCCCAACCAGAGCTCTGAACACAATCGGATCTGGCAAAATCCTCCCCTCATCCTTCCGAAGTTTCATGGCCTTTTCCAAAGGTGTCGAAATGCATTTCCCTTCCTTCATGCTGAATCACTCCACGATTCGCTCCGCATATCCAGCCTGGGACACCAGCACTCCACTTTCCTTTCTCTGCACTTCGAGTCCAAGGAAATGGTGAAGTTCACCTAAGTCCTTCATCTCAAATCTGATAAATTGCTCAGCCCGAAGCTTTGCTACCTCCTCCTTCGAATTCCCCGTCACGATCATATCGTCGATGTAAAGCAGCACGATGACTTGAAGCTCCCCGCTCTTCTTGACAAACAAGCTCGAGTCAGAGTCTGAAGCACCAAATCCACAGAATAGGAGATATTCTGCGATCTTCCCGTACCATGCCCTCGACGCTTGCTTCAACTCATACAGGGCCTTCTTCAGCTTGCAGACATAGTTTAGAAAATCTTCAGATGCGAAGCCTGGCGGCTGGACCATGAAGATATCCTTGTCGATCTCGCCGTACAAGAAGGCATTCTTGACGTCAAGTTGTCAAATCTCCCATCCACTGAATGCCGCCAATGCAATAATGAACCGAACTGAAGTCATTTTCACCACCGGACTGAATGTCTCTTCATAATCTTTACCGTATTGCTGCGAGAATTCCCGAGCCACAAGGCGAGCCTTGTACCGCTCGATACTGCCGTCAGCCTTCTTCTTGAGCTTGAAGACCCACTTGCATGTCACAGGAGTGGTACCCTTGGGCCTGGGCACCAGAGACCAGGTCTCATTCTTCTCGAGAGCTGTCATCTCTTCTTGTATAGCAATGTCCCACTCCTTCACGCCTTTGGCCTTCTCAAAGCTCGACGACTCCCTCTCATCCAAGGGACCAGCGAAGAAACAAGAGACAAAGCTCACCATGTTTCCTCCTGTATAGCGATCATGGGCGGTGATCGTTCAATTTGATCTCCTCAACGCCTTCCCTTGAATCGCATTATCCTCAGCTGCTTCTTCCCTAGCTTCTCTTCCAGACGTACTAGGAGCATCGCTCCCCCTTCTCCTTGATCCAGAAGCCTCCGTCTCAGAACTAGAAATGGATGGACCACCTGGTGACACAGGTAGCACCACCTGAAGATTTTCCACAGCTCTCTCCAGCTCCTCCACCCTGCTTTCTGGTAACTCAACACCAGAACATCCCTTGTAAGATGTCACCTCTTGAAAGAAAAAGAAGATGCGTCATTACCACAACAACTATCAGCATGCAACACCAAGGGGAGCACCATATTAAAAGCCTCTTCAACTTATCTGCTTCTTCAACACTGTTGGTAGTAGATTATAAGTCATGGAAGAGAACGACAGACACAAATAATGGAGGCGGGTGGAGAATAGTGCAAATGAGCCACAAGAATAGACCACTGTAATGCAGGTCTCCGGCGAGAAAGAGGCAAGAATCCTGAAACTGACGGTGAGTATGTATGGCAGTATGTCACCAGCTTACGATCGATAATGAACGGGAAGCCGCAGGATGGATTGGGGCGCAATAACAATTGGAGGGGTCACTTGAAAGAGGAGCGCGAGAGTCGGGCTGGTGTACACTTGAAAGGAGAAGGGGATTTTGAAAGGTTAGAGTTTAAGAATATATTTTGTGATCTGTGAATAACGACCAATTATGTGTTTTAGCACCAATCATGAGTCATGAGTACAGTATAGAAGCTAAAATTTGGCGTGACAATAGATTTTTTTTATTATAATCATATTGTTGTGGGTTGTTCAACGCTTTTACGGGCCGGTTGAGTCGGATCGCCTTAGCTGGACTAATGGCGGCCGACAGCGACTGTCGCCTCGCCGAAAAATGAAAATGCTCGGAACTTTGTGAATATTTCAGGGTATATGCGCCTAGTCATAACGAGTCTCGCACATGTAGCGAAGGTTTCATGATCAGAGGCCTGAAACTCCGGCAATCACCAGCGAAAGGATGGTCCTTCAAAACTTCTATTGAATAGCTTATCTTGTAGCAAATTTTTAGAGCAATCCAGTGTCTCTTTGGCCTTAACTGGCCGTCAATTATGCGTTCTCATCTCTCGAATTTCGTAGTTCTGTAGGGTGCATACTTCCCCCAGTCCTCAATTCTCTATATAGAATTTTCATTTTTATTTATGTTGGAAGGAATCTAGGCACTTTCTGAAAGAGGTTTGCTCGAAGCATCCGGAGGAGGATCAAGGTGGAATCAACTCTCCGTTGCCCCTAGCGGGTATATATATGAAAACCCTAGGAGTGTCTACGGGGATGGGTATCGTGTACCCAACTGACCCGTTATACCTTCGAACCCGTTATTTGACCAACTATACATTAACAATCTCCTCCTATATTTGTGACAAATAACATATACGTTTCGAAGTACAGAAAGTAGTGTAATAGCAAAAAAAGAGTTTTCGACTTATCATAAACAGAAGAGTTAGCACAATAAGTAACAGCAGGATTTTACACAAAACATCCAGAATAAAAGTGTTACTCAGCAAATAGTCTGAAAACAATATGACAGAATCAAACATAAGATAATTCAACTCGTCTAGTAGATCATCAGTATCCATGTCAAACACCACTTTCTCTCCTTCATCTCCACCAATGCCTGCAAGGAATTTCATGAGTTAGAAAACTCAATGAATTCATGAACATATGCAGTAACGTAGAAAGAGAACTAGCTCTTACATAAGTGAGCTTAGAACTTGTAGCAAAGGTGAAGTAACACTGTCAGCGTCTCTATCTGGTCTAGCAGGGACCAGTATAGTGTTGATTTTGTAAATCAACCGTTATCTTATCCATTAGTGATCATTATGTGCCTCATCTTCCATGTGAGGAATGATTTGGCGCAACAACGTTTGCAACATTATCAGGTATGGAATAATGTGTTATGATCATCAATGTTAGATAACCAACTACAACGACTTTCTATTCCCAGTTGAATAATTCTCGAATCAACTTACAATGATAAAGATGCTTAGTTATCAAATGTGGAATAACATGCATCTAGCCATCTTGGGTTTTCATCGAGAAATTATTTGGGGTTTTCAGTCTGTTATTAGATACTTGAATGTTGCGATTATAGGTTCTCACTATCAAAACATAAACTGCGGAGGAGAGTTTCATATTTCTATGAATTTTAGTCTCATTTCCCCCGATATTTTTATTGTGAGAGCTCTATTTAGGCCTTTGGTCAAGGCGTCTGCAGCATTATCTTTCGATCTCACATCAATTAGGATCATAATCCCTTGACTTGTGAGTGAGGTTAACAAGGATTGTTTCAGCCTGAGATGCCTTCTTTTGTCATTGAGCAAAGTGTTCATAGCAATCGTTTTAGTAGCCTGATTATCGCAGTAAACTGCAACAGAACTCATTTTCAGGCTCGACAAAGGAATGTTCATTACCAAATCTCTCAGCCATTCGACTTCTTCTCCTGCAGACGCAAGAGCGTAGAGTTCGGATTCCATAGAAGAGAGTGCAATACAGGATTGCCTCTTGGACTTCCAGGCTACAGCTGCTCCTCCTAGTGTGAATACAAACCCACTAGTGGACTTGTTGTCGTTTAATTCCAAGCACCATGATGCATCAGAATAACCTTCAAGAACTAAAGGATGACCAGTGTAAACTAAATCATACTTTTGGGTGTGCTTTAAGTATCTCATTAGCCTATCTAAGGCGTTCCAATGGTCTTGGTCAGGATTGCTAGTGAATCAGCACAACATGCCGACCGTAAAGGCTATGTCAGGTCTAGTGCAGACCATGGCATACATGAGACTACCAAGCAGTTTAGAGTAATCTAACTGTCTAACCAAAGCTCCTTCATTGGGCTTTAGGCGGTTAGTGTAGTCGTATGGTGTCTCAAAAGCTCTACTGTCACTGTATCCCCACGTGTCCAACATGGACTTTATGTAGTGGCTTTGACTTAGGGAGATACCATTCTTCCCAAAGCTCACTTGCATGCCTAGTATAGTGTTAGCTACACCTAGGTCTTTAATGTTAAATTCTTTTATTAGGTCTGACTTAACGTCATCCACTTCGGATTGATCAAACCCTAGAATGAGCATATCATCCACATACAAGCATATTATGACGACTTTATCCGATCTATTATGTATGTAAAGACATTTATTCGAGAGACTCGACATGAATCCCATGTTCTTTATATTATAGCCAAATTTCTCATGCCATAATTTCGGTGCTTGTTTTAGTCCGTATAAAGACTTAAGTAATTTACAGACTTTCGTTTCGTGACCGTCTACAATGAAACCTTCAGGTTGATTCATGTAGATCTCTTCGGTCAGATCTCCATTCAAGAATGCAGTCTTAACATCCATTTGATGAACAATAAAGTTCTCAGTAGACGCAATAGCAAGGCGGCCCATAATGGTTGCTAAGTGACACACGGGTGAGTAGACATCAAAATAATCTACTCCGCTTACTTGTGTGAAACCTTTAGCCATCAGGCGTGCTTTAAACTTAGCTACGCTACCATCAGGATTTATTTTCTTTTTCAGAATCCACTTACACCCTACGGTTTTAGCCCATTTTGGCTTATCAACCAACGTCCAGGTATTATTCTGAATTAGAGAATTCATCTCTTCATCAATAGCTTCTTTCCAGAGTAGGGAATCCCTGGATCTCATCGCTTTCTTATAGGTGGATGGATCAGCCTCAACGTGGAAAGTGACAAAGTCACTACTGAAGGTTCTGGGAATTCGCTCTCTTAGAGAAGTTCTTCTAGACTCTAGGCCAGAGTTATCTATCGGAACGGAATAGGAAGTGCTCGGTACTGAAGTAGGATCTTCTTCAGTAATAGTTACTTGTATACCTGGGAGAGACAGGTTCTTATCCTTGAGGAACTTATCTTCAAAAAACATTGTGTCCCTAGATTCGATAACAACGTTATTAGAAATATCTAAGAATCGATTTGCAGCACTATCCTCAGCACAACCTAAGTAGACACATGTATTGGTCTTAGGTCCAATCTTAGACCATCTAGGGTCAGGGACCCTGACATAGGCTATGCAGCCCCAGGTCTTAAGTCTAGTAAAAGACGGAGGTCTCTTAAACCAAAGCTCGTAGGGTGTAACCTCTAACTTGGCATGAGGAACTTTATTCAAAATGTGATTTGCAGTTAAGACTGCTTCTCCCCAATAAGCGGAAGGCATGCTTGCAGTCAGGAGCATAGAGTTTAACATTTCTGTTAACGTGCGATTTTTGCGCTTAGCTATGCCATTAGACTGTGGAGAGTAAGGAGCAGTGATTTTTGCAATGATTCCATGTTGGGCAAGGAAATATTTGAACTCACTGGACATATATTCTCCTCCTCCATCACTTCTAAATCTTTTGATTTTCATGCCTAATTGGTTTTCTACCCTGGTTTTGAAAATACAAAATTTTTTAAACGCTTCATCTTTAGTTTTAAGGAGATAAATGTGACAAAACCTAGAACTATCATCTAAGAAGGTGATCAAATACTTCCTGCCTCCTCTAGGGACAAAACTTTTGAAGTCACATATGTCGGAATGTATTAGTTCTAAGGGTGTTGTGCTCCTAGTAACCGCACTAAAAGGTTTCCTAGTGATCTTTGTCTGAGCACACACTTCGCATTTATCAGTTTTAACAGTAGTGTCTAAAGCTATCTTGTGAGTTCTAGCAATTTGGAATATTTTCCTATAGTTTACGTGTTTTAGTTTCTCATGTAGAGTCTTAGGGCTAACAAAGTTTGTTTGAACTTGTTGAACTATTTCGTTTGCAAGACTTAATCTGTACATTCTATTTTGGACGTAGGCACGTCCAAAATAGTGTGAGTTAACTGACAGTGTTACTCTACCGCGCGCTACAGAAAGTAAAAGACATACCAGCATCACATAGTAAGCTAATAGACACTAAGTTAGCAGCTAAAGAAGGAATAAACTTAACATTCTTTAAAGTTAAAGTCTTACCTAAGGATAGCAGCAAAGTTGTGTTCCCCACCTTCAGAACGTCAGTTGTCTCACCGTTGGCAACGGTTACTGATTCTCTTGCATCAGTAAGTCTTATCATCAGAGTAGAGTTGTTGCAAACATGGCACGTTGCCCCTGAGTCAAGGAACCACTCTGTACTGGCCTTTCCGTTTCCGACCATGGCAACAAAGTCGGATGGCTCAGTGAGACTAACCAGTTAGCATGGTTGCCTTCCTGTGGTGTCTTGCCCTTTTCCTTGCGAGGAAGCCTGCAATCAAATGCATTGTGTCCCCACTTGTTGCAGTTATAGCACTTGCCCTTAAACTTTTTAATTTTTTTTGCTTGGGCCTGCAACCTGGGAGCTACTAGGGTTGAGTTTTGACTTTCTAGGGTTCGGCCCGCGTCTAGAGTTCGTAATCATGTTAGCAGCAGACTTCTGCTTGCTAACGACTTCTAGAGCGTGTCGAGTCCTATTTTCGTCCTCAATGCGTATAAAATGCTTGAGTTCGATCAAACCCACCTGCATCTTCTTGCGGTACATTTCAGTTTTGAAGCTGTACCACGTAGAAGGCAACTTATACACAATAGTGCCAGCAACAAAACTATCTGGCAGAGAAATAGACTCACTATGTAATGAATCGACTAAAGCTTCAAATTCAGATACCTGAGGGAGAATGGCTTTCTCCTAGTTGAAGCTGAACTAGTGGAACTTGTCCACCAAGTGCGCCTTGGACAAGTCCTCCTCCTGCCTGAAGTGCTCCTGCAGCGCATCCCAGATTTCCTTTGCAGTGCTCATCTTCATGTAGGTTTGGGCCAAACTGGAGGACAAGCAGTTGAGCAGATAGTCTCTGCAGAAGTCTTCATCTGAAACCCACTGTGCCTCATCTTCAGTCCCTACGACCCCAGCATGAACAGACTAAACGGTATAGAACACGTTCAGATACTTCATCCCAAACTGGGTGTTCAACTTCCAGTCGTTGAACTCTGTCGCCGTAAACTTCTTCAGCTTTATCATCGGAATGGGGGACGAGAAGTTGTTCCCCTTCATCATTGAGCTTGGAGACGGCGACAGTGGGATACTTGACGGCGGCGGCTGGGGGGATCTGAACTTGGAGCAGCTGAAGAGGCTGCGGTACAGGAAACCGCTGAGACGGCTAGACGGCGAAACCGCTGAGACTGGATTGGAACCGCTGAGACAGCTAGAGAAAACCGCTGAGACGGCGAACTTGAAAACCGTTGAGACGGTCCGCAGGAACCGCTGAGACGGCGATCGATGAACCGAAGCACAGCTGCGTTCGCCGAACCTGCGGTCGACGAAGCAAAGTGCGTTCGATGAAACCTGCGTTCGACGAATCGGGGAATTAGGGCACCAGCGACGGAGGCTCCTCTGCGATCGACGAAGCGGGGGCTAGGGCACCAGCGACGGACGAACTGGAACACGGCGACGGCAGATCTAGATCTTCCCTCTGCAGCACACAAAGGCGACAGCGGCGGCGACTTCTCTAGATCCGGCGAGAACTCCTACTTCGCACGAGCACAGGAAACGAAAGAGAGAACGCGAACGAATCGCGATCTGCACCTTAGCACGCGAACGAATGGCTGCCTCCAGCAAAACCAACGGCGACGACGAGGAGGAGGAAGCACAGACCTTCTTCCTCGCGAACGGCGACTGGGAAAGCTTGCAGCAAAGATCGCGATCTCCTTCTCACCGATTACGAGCGGCTGCGAGAGAGAAAAACGCGAAAGCTTTTTCATCTACCGGAACCGGGCGGCAGCGCACGGGAGCAAACCCTTAGGGCAAACTTCGAGATTGTGAAAGAGGTTTGCTCGAAGCATCCGGAGGAGGATCAAGGTGGAATCAACTCTCCGTTGCCCCTAGCGGGTATATATATGAAAACCCTAGGAGTGTCTACGGGGATGGGTATCGTGTACCCAACTGACCCGTTATACCTTCGAACCCGTTATTTGACCAAATATACATTAACATAAACTTACCCTAGGATTACAAATTGGATGAGGGCAATTTTTACCCCATTTTTTTCTTTAACTGATTTACTAATATATCAAGCATGCAGAAGTTTTGTCACCAAAAATATGAATTCAAATTTCCTTTTTTTGAAAAAAAAAATACATTAGATTATGGCTCTGTTTTGCGCAGCGGTGGCCGCCGTGAACGCGGGTTATGAACCATCTTTCGTGAACGTCCGACCTCACTTATTTCTTGGTGGCGGTCATAACAGTTGTCATGTCAAACATACATTCCACAACGATAGTGTTTTTGCCCAAACTCACGAGAGCAAAAAAAAATCGCGTCAAACTGAGCCTAAATAATACAATATGTCAAATATGGGCTAAGGTTGGTCGTCAGGGAGCTGACCTAATTCATTTGTTCTTGTAACGGTGAACTCCAATTATTTTCAGATCTGAAATTTATTTTTCTGTTGATTTTGACCTAATCATTCAATTCCGTTGACTCTTAATCTTAATTCTGATGATTTTTTGTTCGCCAACTTTAAGTAGGTAATAGCCGTTGATGTTGTCCAGCACGGGCGGACCCACCCTAAGACACGCTCTCGCAAGAGCAATTTTGAGCTGATCAGTGGGGGGGAATAAAAAAAAGGGAATTGTTAAAGGCAAACCCAATATGGCTATCCGCAAACCAATTTTTATTAGTTATTACGCGCCTTTTGAAAATACGCCTTGTACATGCATTTTTAGGAAAAATGTTCAACACGAAAATTGTAGATCTCGTCGACATCTACAACTTTCATGTTGAACACTTTTCCTAAAAATGCATGAACAAGGCGTATTTTCAAAAATTCGTCAAAAATTCGCTATAGTTACGATCAGGGCGGCAATACGCCTTGTGCGTGCATTTTTAGGAAAAGTGTTCAACACGAAAGTTGTAGATCTCGACGAGATCTACAATTTTCGTGTTGAAGATTTTTCCTAAAAATGCATGTACAAGGCGTATTTTCAAAAGGCGCGTAATAACTCATAGAAATTGGTTTGCGGATAGCCATTTATGGTTTGCCTTTAACAATTCCCTAAAAAAAATGTTAACTATAATTAATATATTTTTAAAATCTCTATAATATATTCTTTATCATATATAAAACATCAACAAGACACCTTTTTTAAGCTGAATGTTAAATAAAGAGCAATTTTGACGTGTACTTCCCGTCGCCCCGAGAATTGCTTTCGAAAGACGTTCGTCCGCTCACCCCTCTTCAATCCGGAACCCGGATCACCCCAGCGCGGGATCCCGTCACTGGAGCTCCTAGCCAAAGACGACCCACCATCAGATCCCATCGTTCGTCGATGCTGCTTACTTGTCACTTTCTTCGACCAATTTTCGCTCCTAACATCCTCTGCCCTCACCTTTATACGAAGCAATCAAGCAACAGAATCTAACTCTGTACAAACTGCTCACATAAAATTTAAGAACCTATTTTCTGCAACGGCTATTTTGCTTTTATTTGAGATTTTGTTTAGTTTGAGTGTTCAAATATGTTCGAATTCTTTTCTCCTTCAATTTATGTTCTCCACATTCTGGTAGAATTTCTCCGGTGAGTGTGTGTGAGAGAGAGAGAGAGAGTGCGCGCATTGTTACTAAGACGTGCGCATGAAAAGTTCAAGATTCTTCACAGATTGGTAACTACTCACTTAAATGATAACTACTCATTACATGAATGCGATTGATGACAACGTATATATATAAATATTTGCAGAGGGGTACTCGAACTCTAAATTCAATCTCTCGTTCTGTTGTGAAATCGGATCGAGTTAAGTCGCGGTAGCGCAACGGAATTTTACGAATGAGCAAGAACCAGTATCGCGCAAAATAAAACGGAACAAGATTCTAGCATACACAGACGACACAAAAGATTACGTGGTTCGGAGTATGGGACTCCTACTCCACGGGGAGAGCGCGCCGGACAAATCCACTATAAATCAGGAATTACAAGATTACAAATTGAAATAATTCAAAAAACAAACCAAGAACAAAACTTCTTCTGGAGCTATCGCCGAGGCTGTCGCCGGAGATATCGCCGGGCACTAACCGAACTGCTGCCGCCTGCAACCGCTGCTGCCACCGCCGCCTTGCCGCTTTGGATGACCCCACCACGTCGCCTCCGCTGGACGACCGTCGTGCGTTGCCGCTCTGCCACCGGGACCAAGTCCCGCCGCCGCCGCATGCCGGGATCAACCTTCTGCCGCCGCCGCCTGGATCACCTCCGCCTGGAAACAACACCGCCGCCGCCGAACGCCCCTCTGACGAATGGAGGTATTTTCTCCTTGGAGGAATGTATTCAGTCAAGGCTAGATCCCCCCATATAAATAGCAACAGACAAAAAACATCAAATATAGGACATAACTCCTAATTAAGTAATAGGATAACCGGCCACAATTAATACCCAAATAAATGGGTGGCCAACATGAATTACCCGGAAATAGCATATCACCATCATTAGGGGATTTCATAATCAATTCTCCTTCTCAAAAAGAAAATAATATCCGATTCAATTAATAGGGAGAATAACTACCCAAATCTTATTCCTAAACTGGACAAGCCACAAAATAGGAATGAACACCTCCCATGGATCGTAGACGTGGCGCGATCCTAACGCCCCGAGCGCGTTGAGGTGTCAAAATCCTAACAATCTCCACCTTGACGCCTAACGCGAACAAAACTACACCTTGACGAACGTAACTCCACCTTCTGCTTAAATCTCCACTACCGGCGACTACGAGCCCCCTCTCCCTGGGGCCTGACCGCGATCAACGCGCATCAGAATGAGTCAAGTCAAGACCGCTCTTGAACTTGACTCCAGTCGATGGACTTCCTCGCAAGTCCGTACTAATATCCCTCCAGGATATCTCCCGCAACTTCCTGCCTCCACCTCTACCGAACTCCCTCGACTCCTGGTGGCGCACTCCGACGAGCTTCGCCCTTGCCCTATAGACTGAGTCTTTTGCAAGACGACTCACACTCAACCTCTCACTGTGCGACTCCACCTTCTCCTGAGTGATCATGAGTTCCCTGGTGGGACCCTTGAGTCGGATGGCTCCCTTTGCGGCGTCTGGGCTCTCCTGAGATGACTCTCCGCCCACGGATGCGAAGACTTTACCTCCGCCAAGGTCCTTTCTCTGCGCACACGCCCTCGCCACGAAACCTGCCCTGCTCCTCCGCCGGTCCTTCTTCCCGGACTTCTCCTTGCCGAGGATAGCCATGTGAAGACCTTGCTGGACGAGAACGACCTTTATGCGCTTCTGCCAAAGGCCAAAATCAATCTTGTCGTCGTACCTAGAAATCTCGAATTTTGCCGACATTGTCTTGCTCGCAAAGCTACTGGGCGATCAAGATGATATTCGCGGAACCGATCTGGGAAGATAGGGAGCGGACCAATGTCGTCACCCACCGTTGACCCAAATCAGAAAACCGGAACGTCCAGACGATCACCCCCGCGGAACCTATCTCTGATACCAATTGTTGTGAAATCGGATCGAGTTAAGCCGCGGTAGCGCAACGGAATTTTACGAATGAGCAAGAACCAGTATCGCGCAAAATAAAACGGAACGAGATTCTAGCATACACAGACGACACAAAAGATTACGTGGTTCGGAGTATGGGACTCCTACTCCACGGGGAGAGCGCGCCGGACAAATCCACTATAAATCAGGAGTTACAAGATTACAAATTGAAATAATTCAAAAAACAAACCAAGAACAAAACTTCTTCTGGAGCTATCGCCGAGGCTGTCGCCGGAGATATCGCCGGGCGATATCTCCCTGGCACTAACCGAACTGCTGCCGCCTGCAACCGCTGCTGCCACCGCCGCCTTGCCGCTCTGGATGACCCCACCACGTCGCCTCCGCTGGACGACCGTCGTGCGTTGCCGCTCTGCCACCGGGACCAAGTCCCGCCGCCGCCGCACGCCGGGATCAACCTTCTGCCGCCGCCGCCTGGATCACCTCCGCCTGGAAACAACACCGCCGCCGCCGAACGCCCCTCTGACGAATGGAGGTATTTTCTCCTTGGAGGAATGTATTCAGCCAAGGCTAGATCCCCCCATATAAATAGCAACAGACAAAAAACATCAAATTTAGGACATAACTCCTAATTAAGTAATAGGATAACCGGCCACAATTAATACCCAAATAAATGGGTGGCCAACATGAATTTCCCGGAAATAGCATTCCAAAAAATATGAAATCACCATCATTAGGGGATTTCATAATCAATTCTCCTTCTCAAAAAGAAAATAATATCCGGTACAATTAATAGGGAGAATAACTACCCAAATCTTATTCCTAAACTGGACAAGCCACAAAATAGGAATGAACTCCTCCCATGGATCGTAGACGTGGCGCGATCCTAACGCCCCGAGCACGTTGAGGTGTCAAAATCCTAACATCGTTCATCCTACACTATCTAGGCGAACTGATCGAGGGTCTAGAAGATCTTCACTCACGTCAGAACCCTACTCAAAGGAAGCATCAATGATCAGATCCATTTCTTCCGACTTAGGGTCTGTTTGTTTTTGGCGGTGGGAAATGAGAGCGGTGGGAGATGGAGGGGGTTGGTTGCGGTCTCAAAAAATGGCCAAAATGGAGTTTTTGAGTGGTTGCGGTGAGAATGAGAGTTTACCAAACGCTTTTAAAGGAGCGGTGAAGGGTCTGCTTGTTTCCGCAGTGCGAGTTGGAGCATTAGAGGGTTACCAAACAAATTTTTTTAGGGTTCACATTTCCCGAATGAAGATGGAGCGAAAATGCCCAAATAAATAGAGCCGGAGTTTTCCACCCAGAGGAGATGGAGCAAAAACGCCCAAACAAACAGACTCTTAAATTGCATTTATTATCGTTATAGATTTTGTCTTGCATCATGTACTTGTGATCCATACAAATTTGGATTCCCCTTAACGGTCACTAAATAGCATACATCTTCTTGTACTCCGTGTTCAGCAGCTCGGAATCCGACGCGACAGAGAGTGACCACGACCTGGACCTGCTCCCCGATCCCCGGCTGATGTTTCTCAAGCTCTTCTCCTCAATCCGGTGGGCGACGATGAAGTAGCACATTGATCCGATGGTGGTGAGCATGATCGACGCGCCTATCGCCATCGTGCACCACGCCAGCCACCAGTCTTTCCGGCCGACGACGATGTAGGTGAGCGATATGAAGGAGATGGAGATGAAGAGGCACGCCAGCCACATCAGCTTGTTCACGACGAACACCATGAGCGTCTTCGCCTTCTGCTCGACGACTATAAGCGAGGTCTGGGCGACGACGACGGCGAGGGATATGAACAGGGCGAGGGAGTCAAAGACGAGGAAGATGATGAAGGCGGCGTCGTTGGCGATGTTGGCTTGGCCGAGGGTGAACCCCTCGGTCGGCTCCTGAACAAATTGGCCCGGGACGGTGAAGATGGCCGCGAAAGCGACGGTGGCGATGAGCACGGCGACGACGGTGTTGGAGTTGATGGCGTTGTTGAGGCCGCCGCTGTGGAGTTTCCGGAGGCGCTTCTTGATGTGCTGGACCCGCACTTCGGTTTGGCGGGTCTGCTTGAGCTGGGACTGGACGTCGTGCTTGATGTCGCTGACCGTCCTGTTCAGCTGCTTCGCAGGGTTTAGGTGGATGTCCGGCTCCACCGAAGCCGCCGCGCCGGCTTCCCGGAGGATGGCCGCGATTTCTTCGAGCCCGCTTTTCTCGGCGATGGCGAGGGCGGTCTCGCCGGCTCTGTTGAGGGCATTGATTTTGATGCCTTCTACTTGTATTAGAGTCTGCACAATCTGCAGAAAATGAGATGAGAGAAAACACTGTTAATTCCACTAATATTGTGTACACATTGAGGAGCATTAAACGGTAACTGATCACTTGAAAAATTATCTGCGTGGTAAAAAGAAGCAGCAGATAATTAATAATAGCCAACCTGATTACTAGCACAACCATATAACCAGTGGAAGTCAAAATAAGTGTAGGAATTCCTTAATGTTGAAGAGAGAGAGAAAAGAATTCCTTTGGTTCCGTTCGTTTCGAAGGAATTGAAGACCTGAAATTAGAATTTGAGGTCATTTTCAATTAAATTTTGACCTCCAATTTCAATTCTGAAGCCTCAATTCCGCCCAATTAGTTGAAGAGAGGGGGAAAAAACTTAAGATAATTGACCATATTTTGTTATGATAATGGTGCTGGTTCTCCTCATAATGAGGTCGTTGCAGATAATCGAAGAACAGAAATCAATCACATAATCACACAAAGCAAAACCATGGCTACTATGAAGAGTAGCAGAGAAGCAATGGGAAAGACTATCAATTTCACGGACTCGAACCCTACATCGAGCAAAGTTACCATTTTGAAAGGGAGATAAACTGAAGGGAGCTTAACTTTAAATAAGTTTCAGAACATTTCCGCAGCGAGAATATCTTTACTAATGATAAAATATTACTACAAATGTTAACATTTATAAACCATAAATCAATAAATGATGTTTGTGGCCGTCTATGAAGCAAATCTGGAAAGCATAATGAGCTTGAAAGAAAAACCTGCTATCAGGAAGCCAAACTTAGCATCAAAAACATCGTAAAACTGACCTCCGGGCGACCTTTCCTCGTCGCGATATGTAGCGGCGTGTTTCCTTTACTGTCTTCCACGTTGACGATGGAAGAATCGGGCCTCAACAGTTCGTCGACGATCTCGACATTGTTTCCCTTCACGGCCATGTGGATGGCAGTCTGCCCTTTCTTGTCGGTCTTCAGCCCGATGCCGGGGTCCTTTGTTAAAAGGGACCTCACCACCTCAACATGACCCATCCTGGCTGCTGAGTGAAGCACGGTTTTCCCATTGTTCCGAGCAATCCTGGCGAGATTTGCGTCTGTTTCTAGCAGAAGATTGACGACGTCAACATGGCCCTGAGTGGCTGCGGAGTCCAGCGCTGTAGCATTTGAAGAACTCGTCGTCATAGCCAGCGAGGGGAAGGAATGTAAGAGCTCTTTCAGTACTCCTGCAAAGCAAAAATGAGGAGGGCGTGGCTCATTATGTTCAAACTTGTGGTGAAAGGATGCTTAAATAGTGTGAGATAAGCTCAGTGCAGAGAGATTTCTATGGAGATGTAGTAAAAAGAACAAATTTTTTAGATTTTGACAGCTATTAATAAGCATATGCTGAACAAGATTTATAATCTTTGGCAGAGCGATATGATTAGTTTCCGTTTGGAACAGTTGTGTTTGGGTGGCAGCGATTCACCTGCAGTTTGAACTTCTGTGAAGCAAATAATAAACACAGTGGTGGGAATTTATCTGTGTTTTGAATTTTCGTAATTACTTTTTTGACCTAAATTTTACTTTCTGGGATATGGGCGTTCACGATCACTAAAGCTTGACTACACTTACACGACTATGGTCTCGTTTTAGCCTAAAGCGTCATTTGGGGGAAACTAACATTCATGACCTAATTACAATGACGTGGATAGAAATTTTGATTTTTTTTAAGTTGTGGCAGATAGTTAAGTAATTTGTATCGTTTTAGGCTCCGTTTGGGGGGACTTTGTTATGAACGAAATTCTAAAAGAGGGAGACAAGAGGAAGGAAGCTAATGACGGCTAGAGAGAAATTAGGGTTAGGAGGAAGAAGAGGGAAATACCTTGATCATAGATTGCATAACCACCAAAAGAGGGGTCCGGGTATATTTATACCGGACCCCGGACCGGCCAGCAAGGGGCCGGCCGGCCCCCATGGGGCTGAACCGAAACCGGTTCAGCCCCCCTTGGCCGATTTCAGTAAGAGGGGGCTGAACCGCTTGGTTCAGCCCCGTTGTCTCCTTCAACGTGTCTTTGCCTTCGCTTGTACTGATGCTCAAATAAACGGGCCTCGTCCGGGGGCGTAACATTCTCCTCCCCATCAAAAACCAGCTTGTCCCCAAGCTGGTAGTCGGGGTAAAGCTCCCGAAACTTCAGCAGGTCCACCCAAGTATTGTGCTCGGGAGAAAGATCCTTCCATTTGACCAGCAGCTCTGGACAGTACGTCGTGCCTCGGCGCTTCCACTTAACCACTAGAATATCCTCAGGAATCGGCCGCAGCTCGCCCCCAGTAGTAGCTTCAGGCAACACCGAGCTTGCCTGAACAGCATCGCCAATCTTCCGTTTCAGCAAGGAGACATGAAAGGTGGGGTGAATCCTCGACCCCTCTGGTAAAGACAAAGTGTAAGCAACGGGTCCGACCCGCCGGGTGATCCGGAAGGGACCATAGTAACGGGGTGCCAACTTCTGATTCGTCCGCTGGGCGACGGACAGCTGCCTATAGGGACGAAGTTTGAGAAAAACCTCATCCCCCACCTGAAACTCCCGCTCCGTCCGATGCTTATCTGCCTGAGTCTTCATCCGATCCTGAGCTGCCCGCAGATTCTCCCGCAATGTGGCGAGCGTGCGGTCACGATCGCGGAGTGCGCGGTCAACGGCGGCTACCGCAGTGCTGCCCGGCTCATAACTGCTCAGAGAGGGCGGAGGTCGGCCGTACACCACCTCAAATGGGGTGAGCTTGCTCGCCGAGTGATAGGATGTGTTGAAGCAGTACTCGGCCCAATGTAGCCAACTCGTCCAGGTACGGGGCTCCTCCATAACGAAGCAGCGGAGATATGTCTCCACACTCCGATTCACGACCTCCGTCTGGCCGTCCGTCTGTGGGTGGTGAGCTGTGCTGAAGCGCAAAGAAGTCCCCTGCAAGCGGAAAAGCTCCCGCCAAAAATTGCCAACAAAAGTAGGGTCCCGATCCGAGATAATCGTCCGAGGAATGCCATGTAAGCGGACAACCTCCCGAGCAAATAAAGTGGCCACCGACTCCCCCGTGTACGGATGGCTCAGCGCAATGAAGTGGCAGTACTTGGACAACTTGTCCACAACCACCAGAATAACCGATTTACCCTTCGAGCGAGGTAGCCCATCAATAAAATCCATGGAGACCGTATCCCAGACCTGGTGTGGAATCTCAAGGGGGGTAAGGAGCCCGGCAGGAGAAGTGGTCTCATACTTTTGCCGCTGACAAACATCACATTGGCGAACGAACGCCTGAATATCCTTCCGCATGCCCTTCCAAAATACATTAGCCCGGGCCCGCTGCAGAGTGCGGAGAACCCCAGCGTGGCCCCCCGTCGGTGTCGAATGGAACTCGTGCATCATCACCGTCCGCCAAGCGGACTGAGAGGGTATAACCACCCGTCCGTGGTAGTAGAGACGATCCTGGTGCAAATGATAGCCGGGGGTGGTCGGCCGAGCGGACCGCAATTCATCCAGAATAACTCGTAACTCAGGATCCCGCAGCACCTCTTCCTGAATCTCATCCAAAGACTCGAGCCGCGGTACATATATGCTGGCCAATGCTCCCTCAGGCAACCTGGAAAGAGCATCCGCAACCAGATTGTCTTTCCCTTGCCGATAAACAATCTCATAATCGTACCCCAAAAGTTTGGTCACCCATTTCTGTTGAAGAGGGGAAGAGACCCGCTGTTCCAAGAAGTGCTTCAAGCTCTGATGATCTATCTTGATTTTAAAATGACGGTCCAGCAGGTATGGCCGCCACAGTGCCACTGCATGAATAATGGCCAGCATCTCCTTCTCATAAGCCGATAGGCCCAATGTCCTGGGAGCCAAAGCTTTGCTGTAAAAAGCAATCGGCCGCCCCTCCTGCATCAAGACGGCTCCCAGCCCTACTCCGGAGGCGTCCGTCTCCGCGACGAACTCCTTGGCGAAATCCGGAAGTGCAAGGACCGGGGTAGTCGTCACCGCCTGTTTGAGCGCCTGAAAAGCCGCCTCAGCCTCCTCATGCCAAGAAAAGGCATCCTTCTGTAAGAGCTTTGTTAGTGGCCGAGCGATTTTCCCGTAATCACGAACGAAGCGCCTGTAGTAGCTCGTGAGGCCCAGGAAGCCCCGTAAGGCCCGAATGGTCTGAGGCTGCGGCCACGAGACCATACTAGCAATCTTCTTCGGGTCCGCCTTAACCCCTTCCACGGAGACCAGATGGCCTAAATATTCAACTTCTTCCTGTCCAAAAGAGCACTTCGACCGTTTAGCAAATAACTGGTGTTTACGTAGGATGGAGAATACCTGGGCAACATGGTCCACATGCTCCTCCCAAGTACGACTGTAGATCAGAATGTCATCGAAGAAAATCAGCACAAATCGGCGGAGAAGCTCTCGGAAGATCTCATTCATATTGGCCTGGAAGGTGGATGGACCGCCGGTCAACCCGTTGGCCATCACGAGAAACTCGTAGTGACCATCATGAGTCCTGAAAGCCGTCTTGTGGATGTCTTCCTCCTTCATCAGGATCTGGTAGTAACCGGACCGCAAATCCAACTTAGTAAACCGAGTCGCACCATGTAACTCATCCAACAGCTCCTCTATCAGTGGAATCGGAAACTTATCCTTCAGCGTAATACTGTTGAGGGCCCGGTAGTCTACACAAAACCTCCATGAACCATCCTTCTTCTTGACTAGGATGATGGGTGCCGAGAAGGAACTCGTGCTGGGTCGGATGATGCCCGCATCGAGCATCTCCCGCACGCTGCGCTCGATCTCGGCCTTCTGCATATGTGGATATCTGTACGGTCGTACATTGGTCGGCTCTGCTCCAGTCTTGAGCACAATCTGATGATCACGGAACCGTGATGGCGGAAGTGTACGCGGCTCCTGGAAGATGTCGGCATACTTTTCAACCAACGGCTGCAACTGGAGTGGTACCTCGCCTTGCCCTGCCTCGTCTGATCTCACCCCAAGAAGAACGGCCATCAAATTCGCTGTATCTCCAAGCTGTTGTAAGCTGCGAAGGCCAATTTCCTTCACAGGTGATGACGTGATACCCTTCAAGCAAAATTGTCGCCCCCCTTGCAGAAACTCCATCGTCATCTGATCCCCATCAAAAGTAACCCTCCGCAGTTGTCGTAGCCACTGAACCCCTAGAACCATGTCTGACCCCCGAATGGGTAGGAGGTAGATATCTGTGCGGCCCACGTAGCCTTGCATCCGCAACTCCACTCCCCGCAGAACGCCCTGGCACTGTAATTTACTGCCATCCGCTACCATGACCTGGAAGACAGCCCCGGTATCCACTACGTGCCCCACCCTCTGAGCAACCTCCGGATGAATGAAATTGTGAGTGCTCCCGCTGTCCACCAGGATGGTCACCCGTTCCCGTCGAACCCTCCCCCCGAGCCGCATAGTGAGCGGTGGGGGGCTACACCCCTCCATGGCATGCACCGAAACACCAAGCTCCGTCAGATCCAAGTCCGCTTCTAGATCCGGCTCCTCCGAACTCAACTCGTCCTCCTCCTCCTGGCGGAGCATAAACACCTGGACCTTCTGACATTTGTGACCCGGCGTAAATTTCTCATCGCAGTTGAAACAAAGTCCCTTCTCCTTCCGCGCCTGCAGCTCGCCCCATGAAAGTCGTGTCACCGTCGGTTTCCCGGCGGCCCCCACCGATTCCCTCCGGGCTGGTGCCGGCGTGGTAGCAGACTTCACGGAGTTGCGGGTCCGCTGCCTGTTGAACCGCTCCTCGTGAATGCGGGCCAAGCTAATAGCGTGGTTCAGACTCCGTGGCATGTAAGCATGAATCTCATCCCGCAAATGTTCCTTCAAGCCCGACACAAAACAGCTCTGAAGTGTCTTTTCCTCCCAGTGTACTTGGTTTGCCAGTTTCTCAAACTCCGTGCGGTATTCTGTTACCGTCCCCTTCTGTCGCAGCTTCTGCAGAGTCGCTTCGACATTCTCGTACTCCAAAGGCCCGAACCGAGCCACAAATCCCTCCACAAAATCCGTCCATGGCACATACTCTCTGTCCCTGAGGAACCACTGAGTCCACTGGAACGCGTCACCCTCCAGATGGAAGGACGCCAACTGCACCCACTGCCCCGCCGGAACATCCTGATAATTAAAGAACAACTCGGCCTTGTGAATCCACTCCAACGCGTCCCCTCCGTGAAAACTTGGAAAATTCATACGCGTTAATTTCGGAGGAAGATACACCCTTGGTGCGCCTTGTCCCCGCCAGCCTTGGTCATAACCCGCACCCGGGTGAACTTGGTGTTGTCCGACCCACGGTGCTCCCGGTCCCAGATGGCCGCCGTGTCCAACCGGCCTAGGGTTCGGTAGGAGCCCCCCCATGTGTCCCGGAGGGAACCCTGTCGCAGCCGCCCGTCCGAAAGCCGGCATGTTGCCGCCTCCAGCCTCACCGAGCCCTCCAGGTGGCCCGCCGAAGTCGCCATGGCCCATACGGCACTGTCCGACTGCGCCGTAGCCGGATCGGCCCCAGCCGATGTCGCCTGGACCGCAAAAACCCACGCCGAAGTCGCGACCCCTTCCGACACCGTCTCCGCCTGTTGCGGCACCGATCCCGCCCAATCGGCTTCCGCCGGCCTCGCCCAGGCCCGCGCCGAAGTCGCGTCCGCCTATTGCGGCTCCGATCCCGCCCGATCTGCTTCCACCGGCCTCGCCGACACTTCCTGGCGGCTGTCCCGACCTCGTCCAGGGATTACGCCCTTGTCCCGCTCCTCCTTGAAAGCCCGGCGGAATTTCCGGGTGAGATCCGGAGTTATCCGATCCCGTATGCACGGATCCACCGTTTTCGTCGGCCGCCGGCCCTTTTCCTCTCAGATTTTGCACCAAGAGTGCTTTGATTTCATCCATGCGAGCGTCCATGCGTTCTTCCATCGATGTCTTCATGTGTTCCATTGAATCGGACAACCCCGCAAAATTTTCCTCTAGGGTTTCCAACCGCGCGATTTCCTCTTGCGTGCGAGTGGTAACCGTGGCGGAGGAGATCCTCTGATACCAAATGTTATGAACGAAATTCTAAAAGAGGGAGACAAGAGGAAGGAAGCTAATGACGGCTAGAGAGAAATTAGGGTTAGGAGGAAGAAGAGGGAAATACCTTGATCATAGATTGCATAACCACCAAAAGAGGGGTCCGGGTATATTTATACCGGACCCCGGACCGGCCAGCAAGGGGCCGGCCGGCCCCCATGGGGCTGAACCGAAACCGGTTCAGCCCCCCTTGGCCGATTTCAGTAAGAGGGGGCTGAACCGCTTGGTTCAGCCCCGTTGTCTCCTTCAACGTGCCTTTGCCTTCGCTTGTACTGATGCCCAAATAAACGGGCCTCGTCCGGGGGCGTAACAGACTTATTTTCACCGGTCAAGCGGTTACGACCGCATGAACTGGACCTTATTAAGGTCCAGTTCATGCGGTCGTAACCGCTTGACCGGTGAAAATAAGTCCCCCCAAACGGAGCCTTAATCTATACCACTAAATTTATTAGTAAAAAGTTAGCAATTAGTAGCTTGTGCAGTTAGTAAAATTTATAATTACCACTAACATTTGGCCTAATTTTTGTAATGACCACTAACAATTAGCAATTAGTAGCTTTTAGCCTAAAATTTACTAAATTTATTAGTAAAAATTTTATCTATACCACTAACATTCATGACCTAATTACAATGACCTAAGCTTGTGCAGTTAGTAGCTTGTAAACAATTTGTTTATTTTTTGGGCAATTATAAACAGGATATCCAAGAAATGCTAGTTTATGGCATGAATAAGTTCTTACCTGAATGTGAAGAATCTTAATATCCTTAATCAACAGAGAAAAAAATCACTAGGGAAGTTTAAGGTCAGTTTGGCACGGTAGTAGCGATCGTGACCGCAGTGATTACGAACCGTCGTTCGTGAACGTCCGACCTCACCTAAGGAACTCCATCCATTTTTATGTTCAAAATTGTTTTTTTCTTGGTGGCGGTCATAACCGTTGTCACGTCAAACACATATTTCGTCACAATGATGTTTTTGTCCAAACTCACCGGATCAAAACGACGTGCCAAACAGATAACCATTCGTAACCACCGCGTTCACGGCCGCCGCCGCCGTGCCAAAGGGACCCTTAAATAAATAAAAAATTAAGTGATAGGCCCTAAGTTATCAAGGCGCGCGCCTGAGGCGCCGGGCGCACCAAGTGCACTCACTGGCACCTCAAGAGGCCAAAGGCGGGCGAGCCGAGCTAGGCGCGCCTAGGCGAGCGCCTAGCGCTCCCCTAAGGCGCAGCCTAAGCGCGCCTCACCCCCGAACCCGGTTAAAGTTCAATTTAGGGTTTAAATTGAGCGGTTTAAAGGGGGAGCGGCGTATTCAATGGCGTGGGCTCGGTTTAGGGTTCTCTCCCTCGCGTATTTCTCCCGCAAGTTCTCTCCCTCGCATATCTCTGCCGCAAGTCTCGCACTCTCTCGTTCCTCTCGTGCGTCAAGATATTTCTGGAGGCAATCTCTACGGTATTCTCCATTTCTCGTGCAATCCCTCACTTCTTCTCTACGGTTTGGTTCTTCTCTCGCTAGCGGAGTAATCATCTTGTTTCAAGTTCCCCAGTTCACCGGAAAACAGTGAACTGGAAGCCCAGTTCACTGTTTCTCCTTGATGTGGATGTCTAATTCACTGTTTCGCCCAGTTCACTGTTATTTTTATTTTATTTATGTGCACTCATTATTTATGTTGTAAATATGGTTTAATAGGCTTAAATGGATGCGACTCATGCGAGTGGTTCTGGTTCATCCAGTGTACAATCACGGATTGATCCAGGGTGGAAGTATGTTCGTCATATTTCCACCGTCAATAAAAAAGATTTAATTTGCAATTTTTGTGAGAAGGTCACAAAGGGTGGCATTTATCGTGCTAAACAACACATTGTTGGAGGATTTAGGAATACTAAAGTGATGCGGCCCTTCGACTGTGACCTAGTTCGGTCGGGAAGAAGAGGGAAGTCCCGTAGAGGGTTGGCGTTGCGCTTGCGAGATCCAATGGTGCCGGGAAGGATTCCACGGGGAAGGAGGAGGCCGAATGGGGGAAGATCTCCTGATCGAGCGTCGGACGGACGCTGGAATGCGGCGCGGGAACGAGAGGAGCAGCGGCGGAGCGAGAAGGCGCGGATCGGGGGTCGAGCAGCGTGGAAAAGTTACGGGAAGGGTTTTAGAAAGGGAGAGAGAGAATAGAGAGAGAGAGTTTGGGGATTAATTCTTTCATGCCATTCATAAAAACCCCCAACCCCATATATGGTTGAGCCCAAAACCAAACCCACGGTTCACAAACTAAGCATAAAAAAACAACACATAAAAGATACAAGCCACCCAAAATGAGCGACTAATCGGATCGTGCCGGGGCGCGGCGCTTGTAGGTTAACCCCCAACGTGGGTCCGTAACAAAAAGCTTGTCTCAAATGCCCACCACATGTACGCACCGAAATACAAGATGATGTCGATGAAGACGAGGTTGAGTACAATGAAGAAGAAGAAGATTATAGTGAAGAAGATGAAGACATAATTAATTCAGAAGAGGAGTAGATAGTGACTTCTTTGATTTCATTATGGTTTTGGATGATGTTAGATTGTGATAACTTATTGGTTTTGGATGATGTTCATGACTTTTTTGATTTCATTATGGTTTTGATTTCATTATGGTTTTTGATTTCATTATGGTTTTGGATGATGTTTGATTTCATTATGGTCTAATCTCCAGAAATTCATTTCTAATTATTTTGCAGGATCAGTAGCTAGTACTTTTGTTAAGGCAATGACAGTGTTATCAAGACGCACATATGCAACATATGAGGTATCAGGTATGCATAATTTAATATTCTTTTTTTTGCTGTGAGTTGCACTTAATGAGTTAATTCGCTTCAATTTCCTTATAATATAAGTATATAACATGGTTAGACTTAAACATGCAT
Organism: Dactylorhiza incarnata; assembly: GCA_033032865.1. Classification (NCBI taxonomy): domain Eukaryota; kingdom Viridiplantae; phylum Streptophyta; class Magnoliopsida; order Asparagales; family Orchidaceae; genus Dactylorhiza; species Dactylorhiza incarnata. Next base: position 1,054,684 of record JAWHQI010000147.1, read on the forward strand.
ATGAAGTCATGAACATATGTGATAATGTGCCTACAAATATGCACAATTTGGTCTTTTGTTTTCTAAAATGACCAAATATCTCCTTCTTTTGCCTAGAAAGCAAGTATATGTTTGTTTGATGTTTTTGTTAATCTTAGGGATAGCTTTTTTTACTTTTTTGCGCCTCATATGCGTCAGGCGCGCGCCTGTGTCTTGCGCCTAGGCTCCAGGACCCGTTTGCGCCTCGGTGCGACTTGCGCCTTTGATAACTTAGGATAGGCCTTGGTTTATTTATTTATTTCTTAATGTCTTATCTAAGTGACCAAGAACTGTCAAATTTCTCTGGTGATCCAATACCTGATCCTACACTATATAGAAGTACTGTTGGGGACTTTCAGTACTCAACCATAACCGGACTGTCTAAGGCTCTATTTAAATCCATGTTCAGATGTTTGTATTTTACAGAATTATTAATACAAACACAATTTCTTCCCTTCGATTGTTGTATGCTTCTCCTCCTCCATTGCTTGCTCATTTTTCATCATCTTCATTATCTTATCGTTCGGTTGGACAGAATTAAGACTTCCGAATCGGAATTGGAGTCCAATTTCAATGAAAATAGACCTCTCATTCTAATTCTAACGCCCCAAGTCAATCCAAACGAACGTACCTTAATGGGAAATCACTTTTTAGTCGAGGGGAATGTAATGGGAAAATAGGCAAGGCCAGTCCAGTGCAGCATTAGGCCAATGCTAGGATTTGCAATAAGAAGCCTATAAATAAGGCTTTAAATTTTAGAGGTGTTATATGAAGTGCGAAAGGAATAGATCTCTTTTAAGTCCTAATTCCCCTCTGTCTCCAATTTCCTCCCAAGATTCTCAATCAATTCTTCTCTCCCTATCCAAGTTTTCCTCTCTCTATCCGTCTCATGATCTCAATAATTCAATCTCTTCCCTTTGTCTCAAATGATCGAAGCGCTGCATGCTTATAGTAGAAATAAAAATAAAAGAAATTTTCCAAAAGGCAAAAACAACTTTTTGTGCCAAAAAAAGCAGCACAAAAGTAGAGCTCACCTAATTTGATGCAAGAAAATTATGAAAAAAATCTTGACATTCCTTGGTAAAATTTGGAGATCTGAGAACTTCAATATTTGATTCACTTCTCAAAGTACCGCCTTAATCTAAGGGTTCATTGGTGTGGCATTTTTGCTCCGTTGTATTCGGACAAAAATACCGTTGTCACGAAACATCAGTTTGGCACGACAACGGTTGCGAAGCCGCCAGAAAAAACTTCATTTTGAACATAAAAGCGGACGCGGTTCTAAACGTGACATCGAGCGCTCACTAACAACAATTCATAATCATTGCGTTCATAACAACTGCCGCCGCACCAAATGTTTAGGGTTCATTGCGTTCATATTCCACCCCATCACAACTGCGTTCATAACAACAATTCATAATCAGTGGACGATGATCCTGGTCTGCTACTTGAACTGTTGAGCTACTTCTACTTCTATCTACTTCTTGGCACCCCATCACCACGATATCATATTTCAATTGTTACAAAGTTCCAATCTTCATCAACAGCAACATTCACATTGCCTTTGCAAGGATGCCTCTAGTTGTGAGTTCATATTCCACAAGGCTCAGTTTTCTCTAGCTGTTCCAATTTTTGTCCTGAACAATCATCCAACATCTTCTTTGTTCAGCATCAACACCAAGAGAATCAAAATAAATTTCTACGTCATCATCACTATCTCGATTTGCATTATACGTACACTGATTTGGAAAACCAAATATGTGTTGCGGCAATTGTGGAATTAACGACAAGTATCTGCTCATACTGAAATTCTTTCCATAAGTGATATTTGGCTCATTGTCAAGCACAATAGTAGCATTTCTGATGTTGGCTTGGCAGCTTCATGACAAGGGGATTTTTTTTTCTTTTCTTTTTTTGAGAAATTAAATTGTTATTTTGATAGCTTCATGACAGGTTTACTTGAAGATGACACAAAAATTAGGTTTACAGGTTCCTGAGATACTCCAGGAATTGATTATTGAATCTGATCAGAGTATAGCCGAAATGGGCTGTGCTAAAAAGGGGAAATGGAACCGATGTTCTTGCTAAAATTTCCTCGATGGAAAAAGACAATTGCGGAAATTCTTCCGGAGCTATTAATTGCTGGAATTCTTCAAGGAAATCACTGCAGCACACTAAGAAAATTGCAGCTCCGAACAATGATAATCGACACAAAAACACTTGAAACATTTGCTATGCAGGAATTGACCGTTGAATTTCGTAAGCTGCCACAGCTTTTCACCACCGATATGCAGGAACAAAACCGCTGGGTGTGCCATTGTATAGGCAAAGAACTGTTCCTCGAGTTTATCATTCAACACCTGGATTATTTGAAAGCGAGGCTCTGCAGTTTGACTTCTTCGAGGGAGGAAAAGATCTAATGAAATCACCAATGTGATGCTTCGATCCTTGGATAAAAGGGAAGGTAATGAATTCTTGAGATCACGCGGCTCGAGAGATGAAAACTTTGGTAGGCAGAGAAGAATTCAATTGAGATACTTGAGAGGCCATTGAAGACAAAAAAAAAAGAGAATTGGGGCTCAAGAGATCTATTCATGCCATGCACCACATATTACACCCCTAAAGACTCATTTATGGGACTTTACACTGCTTATTACAAAGCCTAACATTAGTTTAATGTTACCTACTGTTGGAATGTATGAGTTTTATATTAATATATAGGTCTATTATGTTAAGGTATATTTAGCACGTGTATCATATGTTAAACGGAACCCTAACGGGTCCGTTAACGGGTCGTCGGGGATTTATGGTTACGCCTATAAATACCCCCGCTGGGGGCAACGGGTAGTTCATTCCAAACTTGATGTTCACTCGGATGCTTCGAGCACCGTTTCATTCTCGAAGATTTTCGTTCGTGAGCGCCAAAGCCCCCCTCTCCCGTGCGGTTTCCCCTCTCCCGTAACTGCTCCCTGTTCTTCCTGATAGGAAAAATCGTCGCACTGCTTCCCGTCGATTCAAGGACGAAGGAGACGCAGCCCGTAACTGCTCCACCCCCTCCCGATCGCGTCTTGTGCAGTGATTCGTCCCTGTCGACCGAGGAAGGAAGGAGTTCGCCGCTCTGTTGAAGATCGCCGCTCTCTGCGTCCTCCTCGCGTGAAGAACGGAAGTCGATTCCGCCGCTTCTCTTCTCGGATCGCGCCTCTCCTTCCTCTTCGTGGTCGCTTTTCCCTCGCCTGGGAGCCGTCGCACCGCTGTAGTTCTCGTACGCGAAAGAGAAGCCGCTGAGAAGCCCGTCGCCGCTGTGTCCCTGAAGCGAGGAAGACGACGCCTCTCCAGTGCCTCCGTTTTTCTCTTCCCGCTCGACGAAGACCGACGCCGCCGGTTGCGCCCTAGCCCTCTCCGGCTCGCGTCTCCAGGCCAGTAGAGTTCGTCGTCTGTCGACGTTGAAGCAGAAGCCGCTCCAGTTCTTGCGCCGCCGTCGTTGGAGTTCGCCACACCAAGTGAAGCGCCGCCCTCCGTTACCGCCTTCAATCTCGCCGGAGGAACCGCGTAACTGTCGTTGTTTAGTGGGATTCGAAACGCTTTCGCCGGGCGTTAGTGGTATCGCCGGGCGTTAGCCTCCCTTGCTGCTACCGCCAGTGCTACCGCCAGTGCTACCGCCAGAGCTACCGCCAGGCGATAGCCTTTTTTGCTTGTGGAGATCCGTTCTTCCGTGTTTCAGACGCCACCACCAGATGGCTTCGCATTCGAAGAGCAGCAGCCTGTCCTCTCCTGTGCCGTTGATAAAGCTGGAGAAGTTCTCCCACTCAGAGTTCAGTGCCTGGAAGCGGAATACCCAGTTCGGTATGAAATATCTGAATATTTTTTATACACTGCAGTCTGATCTCGCAGATGTCAAAGGAGGAGATGATGAGGCACAGTGGATCAGCGACGAAGACTTCTGTCGCGATTATCTCCTGAATTGTCTCTCCAATTCACTGGCCGAGACTTTTGGGACACTGAAGACAGCGAAAGAGATCTGGAATGCGCTGGAAGATCAGTTCAAGGAGGAGGAGAACATGTCCAAGACGCATCTGGTGGACAAGTTCATGGGATTCACCTTCACAGAGGACAGGGAAATCCTTCCCCAGATTGCAGACCTGGAGAATTTGGTGGCCAAGCTCAACAGTGAAAGTATCACTCTGCCAGATGGGTTCGTTGCTGGTGCCATCATCTACAAGCGCATGGTACTCGTTCAAGACGGAGATGTATCGCAAGAAGACTCAGGTCAGTCTGAAAGAACTCAAGCGGTTCATCTGTATTGAGGATGAGAATCGGACAAGGCATGTTAAGGAGGTGGTGAGCAAGCAGCAATCTGCTGCTAATATGATCACACACCCGAAGAGGAAGCCTCGATTTGATCGGACTCGACCTCCCCCCAGTGCACCCGCAGTCGTATACACCAGCAAGAAGATCAAGAAGTTCAAAGGCAAGTGCTACAACTGCAACAAGTGGGGTCACTGCGCTTCTGAGTGCAGGCAACCAAAGAAGCCCGATGCTAACCCACCAAAGCCTGATAACAGAGCTCATATGCTCCATCAGACTGCGCCCTCTCACTTTGTTGCCAAAGTTGGGAACGTTCAGGCCAGCACTGACTGGTGGTTGGATTCGGGGGCGACCTGCCACGTCTGCAACAACTCCGCTCTGCTGAAGGATGTCACTCCAGCCTCTGAGACAGTTACAGTGGCAAATGGAGCCACTGCTGAGGTACTCCAGACCGGGACCGGGGATCTGCTCCTCTCTTCAGGTACGCATTTAATTTTGAAAGATGTTAAATATATTCCTACATTAGCTGCTAATTTAATATCGATTAGTTTGTTAAGCGATGCGGGTATGTCTTTTAACATTAGTGGTGGTAGGGTGACCCTAATGGTTAACTCACATTATTTTGGTTGTGCGTACGTAGTCAACGGAATGTATCGTCTGAGTCTAGCACACGAAGTAGTTAATCAGGTTAGTTCTAATTTGATTGATCCTAAGACTCTACACGTAAGACTAGGACATGTCAACTATAGAAAACTACTCCTGTTAGCTAGAACTCACAACATCCCCTTAGACACTAAAACCAAATTCGACAAATGTGAGATATGTGCTCAAACTAAGATTACTAGAACACCATTCAGTCAGGTGTCTAGGAGTACACGTTTACTAGAGTTGATACACTCCGACATTTGTGACTACAAAAGTTTTGTCACACGTGGTGGTCGGAAGTACCTGATAACCTTTATCGACGACTTCTCTAGATATACTCACATTTATCTCTTAAAATCAAAAGATGAAGCTTTTGAAAAATTCCAAATTTTCAAAAATAGGGTTGAGAACCAGTTGGATTTGAAAATTAAACGACTTAGGAGTGATCGAGGAGGTGAGTACGTCTCGGGTGAGTTTAGGGATTTTCTTGCCAGCCATGGCATAATACCTGAAACCACTGCCCCTTATTCGCCCCAGTCAAACGGTATCGCCGAGCGGAAAAATAGAACTTTAACAGAAATGTTGAATTTTATGTTGTTGACTGCCGGTATGTCTGCCGCTTATTGGGGAGAAGCAGCCCTCGCGTCGAATCACATCCTAAATATGGTTCCTCATGCTAAATTGAAGCAAACCCCGTATGAGCTTTGGTTTAAGAGACCTCCCAGATTTGATCACCTCAAAACCTGGGGTTGTATCGCCTATGTTAGGATACCTGACATAAGGAGATCTAAGTTAGGACCTAAGACGAACACTTGTGTCTACTTAGGATGTGCGGTGGATAGTGCTGCAGACCGATTTCTAGATCTCTCTACCAACTCGGTCATTGAGTCTAGAGATGTTGTGTTCTTTGAGGATAAGTTTCTTAGAGATAAGAACTTGACTCTTCCCGGTCTGCCAGACACCAGTTCTGATACCCTCGTTGGGACGGAACTACGACTCCCTGACACTGAGCCAGTTCACACTAGTGCCCTAGAGTCCACTAGGCTATCTAATAGGGAACGTGTTCCTAAAAGCTTCGGTACAGATTTTGTGACTTACCACGTTGAAGCTGATCCATCCACCTATACGGAAGCGATGCGATCCAGGGATTCCCTGTTATGGAAAGAAGTTATTGATGATGAGATGCACTCTCTCATGGAAAACCACACTTGGACGTTAGTTGACCTACCCAAAGGAGCTAAGACCATTGGGAGCAAGTGGGTTCTTAAGAAGAAACTGAATCCAGATGGGAGTATCGCTAAGTACAAAGCCCGTCTAGTCGCCAAAGGCTTCACTCAAGTGAGTGGAGTTGACTACTTTGATACATACTCACCTGTTTGTCACATTGCAACGATCAGGGTTCTTCTCGCTATCGCATCTATTGAACGTTTCGTCGTTCATCAGATGGATGTTAAGACTGCATTTTTAAATGGAGATCTAACTGAAGAGATCTACATGCGTCAACCTGAAGGGTTTGTCGTACAAGGTCTAGAAACCAAGGTCTGTAAGTTGATTAAGTCACTCTACGGATTGAAGCAAGCATCAAAGCTATGGCACGAGAAGTTTGACACTTGCGTAAAAAGCCTGAATTTTAAATCCAGCCTTTCAGATAAATGTCTGTACATACGGACAAGTCCTCACTCCGTCGCTATAATCTGCTTGTATGTTGATGACATGCTAATTCTGGGTACTGATCAGTCTGAGGTGGAAGACGTTAAGGTTACCTTGAAGTCAAAATTTAGCATGACTGACTTAGGTGTGGTGAAGACCATCCTAGGCATGGAAGTGAACTTTACGGATAAGGGTATCACCCTCAGCCAGAGTCACTACATCAGAACTCTACTAGAGAAGTGGGGTTATGATAAGTGCAGGAAGATTGAGACTCCATACGACTATAACAATAGACTGAAACCTCATGACGGTTCACCTATTCGCCAGTTGGATTACTCCAAACTCATTGGTAGTCTCATGTATGCTACTACCTGCACTAGACCCGACATAACCTTTACGGTCGGCATGTTGAGTAGATTCACTAGTAACCCTGGAAAGGACCACTGGGACGCCTTGGAAAGGCTACTGCGATACTTAAAGTATACTGAGCAGTATGCTTTATGTTACAGTGGACACCCTCCTGTGCTTGAAGGGTACTCTGACGCCTCCTGGTGCTCAGACGTTGTTGATAGTAGGTCCACTAGTGGTTATGTGTTTACCCTAGGAGGAGCCGCAGTAGCTTGGAAATCTAAGAGGCAAACGTGTATAGCACTATCCTCTATGGAATCCGAACTCTATGCTCTTGCTTCAGCTGCTGAAGAGGCAGAGTGGGTCAGAGATTTGGTTATGGATATTCCAATGACGAGTCTGAAAATGAACTCTATCTCGATATTTTGTGACAATCAAGCCACAAAAACCATTGCAACCAATTCCCTGTTCAATGGTAAGCGAAGGCAACTACGGATGAAACAGGCCTGGTTGACCTATCTCACCAGTCAAGGGATCATTTCCCTCTTGGACGTGAGATCAAAAGATAATGTAGCAGATGTCCTTACCAAGGGCTTATGCAAGGTTCTTACATCTAAAACATCGGGGGACATGGGATTAAAGTCTATTTACTAGGACTTAATACCTATGTTTGTTTAAGATCTTAGAACCGAGTCTGCCTACATTCACGCATCTAGACTGAGTACACTGAAGTATTCCGGATGTTACTTAATGAAGCCCGAGATTGTTTAGTTGCTAGTCATTCCAAACTTGATGACTTACACAACTACTTCTTTTCAAAGGCTGAATTGGGTATCATTCCAAAAATGAGTACTAAAATTACTGATATGCGTCCTGATATTATGATCATTACTTATATCATTCCAAACTTGATGATATATTGGTCACAGCTTGTTGTATCATTCCAAACTTGATGATATAATACAATTGTGAAACGTCTGGTAATAATCTTAATAATCGAAGGAACATAGCTTGGTTCTATGAAACCAAATTTCTAATTTTGTGTAAATTAGATAAGAGATGCGGACCTGTGAGTCTTTCTTCCTAGTTAGAGTATTATGTTCAAACTTGTAAGAACTAATAACTTTACTTTTGATATGCATATGTATGGATTCATTGAGTTTTGTTCTCATAACATTCAAATGTTTAAATGCAGATCAATTGGAGTCTGGAGGAGAGAAAGTGGATTTCGACATAGATGGAGATGATCTGCTGTTTGAGTAGACCGACCCGTCACCTGTTTGAGTTCTATTTTTTAGATTACTGTTCTTGCTTCTGCTTTAGCTTTTGCATGTTTGGAACCTGTTTGAGTTTAGATGTTTGATCTAAAACTCTTGTTGTTTTTAATCTAAAACTCATTCTGTCGTTATCTAACTAATATGTTTTGTTTAACCTGTTATGTGATACAATTGCTACAATATAGGAGGAGAATGTTAAGGTATATTTAGCACGAGTATCATATGTTAAACGGAACCCTAACGGGTCCGTTAACGGGTCGTCGGAGATTTAGGGTTACGCCTATAAATACCCCCGCTGGGGGCAACGGGTAGTTCATTCCAAACTTGATGTTCACTCGGATGCTTCGAGCACCGTTTCATATTATAGTCCTTAGGACTAGTTGGGTTTAGTCCCACATTTTGTGTCGGTCTTTGTGAGTCCATGTATTTCCTATATAAAGACCCTATGAGGATGAATAAAACAATGCCTTCTATTTCTTTTCTTCTCTTCCAACATGGTATCAAAGCCCTAGATCTGAAAAAACCCTATTTTTTTGTCCCGTGGATGCCACTTGCTCCCATCTATTCTTCTCGATTCATTCCCGTCGAGAGCACCTACTAGCGCTCCCATCGTACAACGTTGCTTCCGCTCCCGTCGACGCAATCTTTCTCTGATTCTGTCGACGGGAGCGGCATTTGGCCCCCTCGCCGTGTGTGCTATTTTCGACGATGGCTCCAGATCCCGTCGACTGAGCCTGCTGCTGCGCTCGATCTCGTCGACGCCGACGACAGCTACTTCCATTGACGTTGACGGCTGCTGCTTTCGTCGCTGTCGTTCTCCCCGTTAGCTTTAGATCTCTCTGTGATAGTCGATCCCGCCGTTGACGGCATCGTGTTCTGCCTCTACTTCCGCTAGCCCTTTTCGACGCTCATGCTGCTTCTCACTGTGACGCTGACCCACACACGACGCAGGACCCACACACGGCGTGGACTTGCTGGAAACCGATCAACCAACATCACCTACACACACAACATGCGAAAGAGAATGAAAGATGTGGAGCGCATCATCAAACGGGCAACCGGGGATAATCCATCGGGGATAATCCGTCGGGGATAATCCGCACAAAGGGCGGTCCGACACGACACAGTCCCACACGACACGGTCCCACGCAAAGCCGACCTATTTTCTTAAGCTGGCATGGACCGACCTATTTTCCATCACAAAGCCACTCAAAATTGCAGCACATAGTTCACTTCATCCAAACATTCATTCTATATATCAAACTCATGCTAAATCTTTAATAAATATTTCCCTTATTTCACCTCTCTCTCCTCCAATAAATCTCTACCATACTTCACATCAACAAGCTTTCAAAAGTTTTCCAAAAATGGCAACTTTGTAATTCAATTCAAAATTCAAGAGTAACTACAAAGTTATCATACTCCTGAAAATCCTCAATCATCTCTAAAAAAAGTTCAAATTTAAAACTCCAAAAACCTTAACCATCCACTATTCATGATTAACCAATCTTCCAAAGGAAGATCCACTGATACTCTTAATCGAACTTCCCATTTCATATAGCTAAAGTTAGCATTGTCCTATAAGATATCAAAATTAATTTGGGTATGATTCTAGACAAATTCAACACAACTGCCATTCAGTTAGAAGTACTTCCAGTGTCTGTTGGCCAAAATTGTTAATATCATTTTCAGATTAAAATTAAATAATTTATTAATAATTTACATTAAGGTTGTTTAAGATCAATGTAGCTTAAATATTAAGGCATAGTAATTATGCCAACCCAATTATAGATCGATGATATGAATACGACTCTGTTATGGGCATAGGCTAGTCGCCTTAAGTGTTATCTTATTAATATTGAACCGCGTCTTGTTATATGTATCTAGTCTATTTTAGGGAAAGTAGTGACGTCCACAAAACACACAAGAAACGCAGAAGAAACAAGCAAAAGCACGCAAGAAATTTAACGTGGGAAAACCCCAAGATCGGGGAAAAAACAACAACCACCCGCGCCCAAAAATCACTATGAAGAATGATCAAAAGGAAATACATCTCTCCTCTTCCGCCGCACCTCCTCCTCCGGTTTCTCAACAACAAACTCTAGGCCGAAAAACAAGGCCTTTTATACCCGCAGTATAATAACGAGGAAAATTACATAAATGACCGGAGAAATCGTGTTGAGTGTCCAGTACACCCAAAGCAGTCAGGCTCAACATTATAACAGTCTAGTTGTGGTTTGGGGCGTCATGTCAGTTATCTTTTATTTAAGTTCAGTCGTCTTTTAGGTATTAAATGTCGAGTCATTAAGTTATTGTTATTAGTTAAGAGTTGGCGGTTATCATTATGGGTCTTGTAGCCTATTTAAAGGCAAGTGTTGTGTGGAATGAAGGCAAGCAAGAAGTAATCTATTATATTGTCCCCTTAATGAGATTGTGGTAGCTCTCTCCTCCCGAGCACACCCGCTAAGATGTCGCAACTCCGACTCCACTGTATCCTCCGCCCCTGTCATCCCCAACTCCGACGATCCTCCAACGACTCTACCGGATAGGCCCATAACAAATATCAGAGCCTTCGGTCCTCCTCATCTCCATCTCATCCGCCCAACTGAGTTTTGTCCCTCAGCCTCTGTAACGAGTTCCTCCTTTCACCTCCTTCGTCGGTTAGCATTTCAGTGACCTCCATGGCATCCAAAAAAAGAAGGGGACGCAGCCCTCATCGTTTTGTAGCAAGGAAACAACCCTCCATCTCCACTGTCAGCGACCGCACATCACCTGCGCCAACGCCCTGCATCGTCTTCGATGAATCCCAGCAACCTTCCAGTTGATCGACTCCGCCAGCCCTCTCCAGTGCACGACAACGACAACAAGTTCACACGGGTAAAGGGTGTTCATGCTCTCATTTATAAGAACACTCCCCTGCCATACATCGATTGTTCGAAGATAGTCGGTGACTCCTCTTACCCGCATACACAACGATATGGTTATGCACATTCATCGAGCATCAGCGGATTATTCTCCGCACATCATTAGGTACAGCGATGAAATCATTTTGACAAGGCACTGCTACACGACATTGTTTTGGCGAGAGTTTCAGGCACCCACTGCCCAGTCATAATTTCCCGCCCAGAATCTTTACCATGGTTTCGATCTTGACAACAAGCTCTCAAAAAAGGAGGGATGATATGTTATGGGCATAGACTAATCGCCTTAAGTGTTATCTTATTAATGTTGTACCGCATCTTGTTATATGTATCTAGTCTAGTTAAGGCTGATTTCAAGTCGAGTTCGAGCAATTTGGGATTGGCTCAAAATCGAAATTTTCGAGTCGAACTCAGCTCGAAATTGAAATTATTTTGAGTCGAGTCGGCTCGACACGAAATGGCACGATTCTGAGTCGTCTCAAAATTGAGCAATTTTTTCTTTATTCCGAGTCGGTTCGAAATTAAATTGACTTGGCTCAAAATTGAGTAAATGAAACCTTTTAAGACTTTAATCATTTAGTTTAGGTTTAAACTAATGTTTTTAATAATAATATGTTTATAAGTACATAATATTTTAATCAATTTGAACTGATTCGAATCATATTTCGAGCGATTCAGGGCAGACTCGAAATCGACTCAAAATGTGATTTGAGTCAAATTGAATCGATTTAAATTAATCGAATCAATTGTAACCGACTCCGATTCAACTCAATATCCGAGCGATTTTAGAGCGGCATTCGAGTCTCGAATAATATGTTTAGCCCTAAGTCTAGTTGTCGTTTTGGGCGTCGTGACAGTTATCATTTATTTAAGTACAGTCGTCTTTTAGGTATTAAATGTTGAGTCATTAAGGCTCCGTTTGGCACTGCGTTATTTCTCCGGTGAGATTGGACAAAAACACCATCGCCATAAAATGTATGATTGGCATGACAACAGCTATGATCGCTACCAAGAAAAGAAAACTAGTTTTGACCATAAAAGTGAATGAAGTTCCTTAGGTGAGGTCAGGAGATCACGAACGACATTTCATAACCACCGCGTTCATGACCACTACCGTCGTGCCAAACAGAGCCTAAGTTATCGTTATTAGTTAAGAGTTAGTGGCTATCATTATGAGTCTTGTATCCTATTTAAAGGCAAGTGTTGTGTGGAATGAAGGCAATCAAGAAGCAATTTATTCCCTTGTCAACTTAATGAGATTGTGGTAGCTTTCTCCTCCCGAGTATATCCCGCCTAGGTAGCCGCGGTTTCGGCTCCACTGTATCCCTTACCACCGTCATCCCCCACTTCCGTTCATCCTCCGATAACTCTACCGGCGTTATGGGCTAGACTCATAACAGACTCCTTGAGCCTACTGATAGGAAAATGGATTCTGTATATTCACAACTTGAACAAGGTAATACATATACAAGAGGTGACTATAGAGGGTGATCCTAACACCCGAGGTGACTATAGGCTAACACTACTACTCAATGTACAACATATCAAACACCCCCCCCCCCCACAAACTCACGGGGGATCATACACCGAGAGTTTGGACAGTAGATAGGCATGTCGGGTCCTCGTCTGCGGCTTAGTCATCAAATCTGCAATCTGCTGCTCGGAAGGAATAAAGGAAAGGGCAAGAGTGCCCTGACTATATTGCTCACGCAGGAAAAAGGCATCCACCCCGATATGCTTGGAGAGAGAATGTTTCACCGGGTTTAGAGTAATCTGAATGGCACCGGTGTTGTCACAGTAGAGGGGAGTGGGATCTGGAGAAGAGACACCAAGGTCCTCAAGAAGCCAACGGAGCCAAATAATATCCTCAGCAGTGGTAGCCATGGCTCGAAGCTCGGCCTCAGTGCTGGAACGGGAAACACCAGTCTATTTCTTGGACTTCCATGCAATAAGTGAATAACCCAAGAACAGACAAAAACCAGTGACAAAACGACGGTCAACAGGATCACTAGCCCAGGTGGAATCGGAGTAAGCACGTAGTTGTAGAGAATTACTGCTGGAGAAGAAAACCACGAGAGGTCGTCGCTCGGAGATAGCGCAGGAGTCGCAGCAGATGGCCATAATGCACAGAGGTGGGTGCACTAACAAACTGGCTCAGCACATGAACTGCATGGGCAATGTCGGGCCGAGTAATGGTGAGATAGACGAGACTCCCTACGAGGTGGCGGTATCGAGTAGGATCGGAGAGTGGAACCCCATCATCCGGACGTAGCTGAAGATGAAACTCCATAGGGGTGTCCACTGTGCGAGAGTCAGAGAGAGCAGCCCGAGCAAGGAGATCTGATGTGTAGCGCTGCTGAGAGAGCTGAAAACCGCAATCTGTAGAGCTGACCTCAAGACCCAAGAAGTAGCTCAGTTGTCCAAGGTCAGTCATCTGAAACTGCTGCTGAAGGTGATGTTTGACGAAGGCCACATGAGAGGGATCATCACCAGTAATAATCATATCATCCACGTATAGTAACAAAAGGGTACGACCATGGGAGGAGGAGTGCACGAACAGAGCTGGATCATGTGGACATGGGTGGAATCCGGCTGCTGTAATGGCTGAACTGAAACGTGCAAACCACGCGCGGGGCGCCTGCTTGAGCCCATAAAGAGCTCGCCTCAAGCGACAGACAAGGCCTGGAGGAGAGGATAGACCCGGAGGAGGAAGCATGTATACCTCCTGCTGAAGATCACCGTGAAGAAATGCATTCTTCACGTCGAGCTGTGACAGGGACCAGTGGCGAACAGCGGCAACAGCAATAAGAGTCCGTACTGTAGTCATGTGAGCAACTGGAGCAAAAGTCTCGTCATAGTCTCTCCCCTGCTCCTGCTGAAAATCACGAGCAACAAGTCGAGCCTTGTACCTCTCCACAGAACCATCGGAGCGAGTCTTAACCTTAAAGACCCACTTGCGAGTAATAGGAACAGCACCAGGTGGAAGAGGAACAAGCTCCCATGTACGAGTGTGCTCAAGTGCCTCCAACTCAGCAGACATAGCAACCTGCCACTCAGGTATCTGGGCAGCCTCACGGTAGGAAGTCGGCTCTGGAGTACTGCAGACAGTGGCAGGAAGGACAGGTGGATCCAGCGGCAGGGTAGCAAGGCTAAGACGGTCGGGAGGACGCCTCTCACGAGGTGGGTTGCGGCGCACAGGAGGATCATCCATAGGGCACTCGCTGGAGGAGGTAGGCACTGAGTCTGGGGGCACTGGAGGCGAGGAGATGGGAGGAGGACGACGAGCATAGTGATAGGGAAGAGGAGAGACACGATCCCAAGTGGACAGCTCATCAGAGGGAGAGGAGTGAGGAGGTGACGGAGTAGACTGCAATGAAAGAGGAGGAGATGAAGTAGAGTGCGTCAAAGGAGAAGGAGGTGACGGAGTAGACTGTGGCATGGGCAGAGGAGGGGGACATACAGGAGGGGAGGATACATGAGGCGGAGAGATGGGAAGAGTGAGAAACTGCACGTCAGAGGGAGTAACGGATGAGTGTGAGGTCGAGGAGACAGGGGACACAAAGAAAGGGTGAGACTCATCAAAAGTGACATCACGTGAAATGCGAAGTCGTCGAGCAACAGGGTCATAGCATCGATAGCCCTTGTGCTCAGCACTGTACCCAAGAAAGGCACAAGGAACAGACTGAGCAGAGAGCTTAGCACGCTCACGTGGAGAGAGAAGAACATAACATCGACAACCAAAAACGCGAAGATGAGTGTAACGTGGGGGTCGAGAGTACAGACACTCACCGGGACACTGACCCTGAAGAAAAGTGGAGTGCTGCAAATTAATAAGATAGACAGCAGTGGAGACAGCCTCAGCCCAGAAGTGAGGAGGAACGTGAGAGGAGATAAGAAGGGTGCGAGCAGTCTCAATAATATGACGATGCTTCCTTTCAGCGGTGTCATTCTGAGCATGGGCACCGGGACAGGCAAGCTGAGGGAGAGTGCCGTGAGTAACTAGCAAATCTCGAAAAGCATGAGAGAGATACTCCCCCCCTGAGTCAGAGCGGAAAATGCGTATGGAAGCAGAAAACTGTTTGCGTGTTATGAACCTTTCCCTTAGATCTCGTAAACGAAGGAGTTATGATCGACGCTTGGAAGGGGGCGAGGGAGAGGGAGGCGGCGTCGATCGGGAGGGAGGGATAGAAAAGCCGCGCGGCTATTGCGGCTAGGGCAACTCACGGGCTTTTCCCGTGGGTTAGAGAGAGAGAGAGAGAGGAGGAGGGAAAATAAGAGAGAGTGAGAGATTTTTAAGTTCTAATTTCTTGCCTGCTAACAAAGCCCAACCGGGCACTATTTAAGTTCACGCGACGCCCCCCATTTGGGCTTACGACAATGGGCCAAAACGCTAGAATTAACACCACAAAATAACATAACATAAAATTAAAGATACGAAGATAACTGGCGTCGTCACGCTCATAACAGTGCGCACCATAGCAGAAAAAGTAACACAGATCTGAAAAAATTCAGATCGAGAACGCATAAAATAGACCCAACAATAACGAGAGTAGTCATCAACGAAAAGTACATAGTACCGGTGTCCACCCTTGGATACAAAAGGTGCAGGTCCCCAGACATCGGAATGAACTAGATCAAAAGGACGCTGAGACCTGGACTCACTAGACTGATAGGGGAGTTGTAGCTGTTTACCGAGCTTACAACCTGAACATGAGTGAGATCGATCAATAGAAACACGACCAAGGAAACTATGACTAATGAGGGAAGCTAGACGTGAACCACTAGGATGACCAAGACGGTGGTGCCACTGAGAGAAACCCACCAAAGGAAGACAAAGGGAGGAAGCTGCAGGTGACCCTGAAGTGGATGGAAGGTGGAGACGATCAAGGACGTACACCCCGCAACGACGACGACCAGCCCCAAGGAGTGCCTCAGTTAGACGATCCTGCACACGACATGTGAACTCATCAAAAGTAACCAGACAGCCATGGGATGTGAGCTGGCCGGCGGATATAAGATTCATGGATAACTCAGGTATGTAGGCAACATCGGGAATGTGAAAATGGGTGGTGTGAAGGAGGCCACGACTGGTGATGGGGTGAATGGTGCCATCAGCTACCATGATACTAAGGGCATGAGTAATGGGCTGACATGACAAAAGGTGTGTAGCATCATAGGTCATGTGAAAAGAGGCTCCAGAGTCAAGCAACCAGTCGGAGGTGGAGATACCTGCAGGGGCGGAGGCAGCCAGCTGAGAGACGGAGGCAGGAGAGCAGGCCGGAGAAAACTGCTGGACAATCAGCTGCACAAGCTCAGAGACAGAGAGAGACTGCGCTGAAGCCGAGAAATGAGCGGAAGGAACACCAGGAGCACGCTGCTGACCAGGCTGCTGAGCCCTCTGAAGCTTGCGACACCCAGAGTGAACGAGCTCTGATACCATGATAGGAAAATGGATCCTGTATATTCACAACTTGAACAAGGTAATACATATACAAGAGGTGACTATAGAGGGTGATCCTAACACCCGAGGTGACTATAGGCTAACACTACTACTCAATGTACAACATATCTAACACCTACAACTGCCTTGCCGAGCATTGTCACCTAAGTATCGCACGTGTCTATTTACTATGTACACTTAGTGACATTCTGGTAATATTCAATGTATGTCCACTCTCGCCTATATAAGAGAGCTTGTAGTGATGCGCGCGCGTGCGCGCGCGGGGGCGGGGGGAGTCTCAACCTACGGGCTACGGCTAAAGTCGAACTAAATATCATATGTTCAAATTAGGATTTTTAAACCAATTAATCAAACTAATGTTGATTTTAGTTTTGTTCCATGGTTACATGTTTACAAATATTTAGAATAATACTTGTTAAGCACGTTGTTTTACATTGACAGAGGTATGAACCCATCCCTTACAATTTAAAGATGAAAAAAATTGAGTATTGTACTTGCAATTTAGACCCTTTGGATTATGAATCAAATGATCTGGGTCTTCGGCCAATTATCATACGAAAACTTTGTTTTATCTTTCTAAGCATATAAATTTAGTTTAGTTCATTTAATCTCGAAAAGTAATCATAATCGACCTATGAGAAAGGTAGTAGGAATTTTTTTATTACCCCTTGATACAAGACATTTTATAACATTACTTAAATAATTAATTCATGTCTTATTAGTTGATATAAGAAAACTAACTATGGATAGTGAATGGTGTTATTACAGTAGTTGTTGTGTTTGCTCACTAGTGATTAAAAAGAAGAAAAATCTGTTTTTATAAGAAAATTTTACTAGCTTTTTACTTTCTATCTGCAAGAAACTATATCCATTAGAGCCTTCATTATTAATGCTAACAGAATTAGTATGCACTGGATTTCCTATTGGCAAAATCATTGGTCATTTTTTTTTAGTTATGATATGTGTGTGATCAAGGACTTTTTTGAGTCGCGAATACTTATTGTTATGAATCTACTTTTTGATGATTCATAACTGATGAACCATAATATTTTTATTTTTGGCATATTATCACTACCACTTTCCGGAGCAGAGTGCTCTTAAACTAAAATGGAGTAATTGATATAGACAACTTAGTATAGATATTTTATTCATTTACAACTGTTGAATAATTGTCATTATGATATGGTGCAAAGGCTATCTCAGTTTATATCATGTCTTGTGAGATCTTTTCATCCTGATCTTGCTCAACCCTTTGGCTTGCTTGCTAACAGTGATTTTCTTCTGATTGTGAGTGTCTGTGCACGACCATGCCTAACGCATTGCGAGTCTACTCACACCGAGGGAAGAAGGGAGTGGACCTCTGGTAGGATACATAGGTAGGCACGTGGAGCACCTAGGCTTAATTCTCGATCCACTTTAATATATTTCCTCTTATGTTTTTTTTTTTGCTCTTTTATGTTATTTCCCATTGTACGGATTTCCTAATAATGTCCTTATAAACTCCCTATAGAAGGAGAGTTTAATGCAAAATTTAAACCAATTCTAATCTTGAGACCATGGTTTTTAGTTTCAGCTCAACTTCAGTGATTTTGGAATGGTTTTAAGTGCTATTTGTTTGAGTGTTTTTGCTCCGTTTCCGGTGGAAGATAAATGTCCACCGCTCAAAAAAAGGTAAACATCTTCAATTTCAACAGATTTTAATAGTTTCACAAAAATTTTGTTGGTGATGTTTCAAGCAAAAGTCAAAAGTTTCAACCAAAGTCCCCCACCAAATTTCATATGGATCCTATCTATCATCAGCCACCAAAACTGTCAAAACTGAAACTTCAGAGATGGAACCAAATCCGACTTCGAAACCTTACTTGACACCAAAACTTCTCATAGTTTTTTTTTTTTTGACAAATCATTTGACCAATTCAATAGCCCCCAAAAATACACACAGTCATTAAACTAGCAAGCAATTACTACTTTTGTTTGTCATGAAAAAAAATCCATAGTTAGCACAAAAATGAAACAAGCTTTCCAATACACAAGGAATTAAATTGAAACTTTGAAGCCTTAATCAATAACTAATGACACTCTACGATATTAATGACCTGCATGTAAGTAACTTACAGGGTAATTAGAAACAAATACACAGTGATTAGTAACCAGAAGAAAATCAGATGAGAAATCGTACCAAGATGGCCATGCATAACCAAAAAAGATCTAAAAACAGTAATCATTCTTTTTACAGCAGATTATAATAGTTTCAACAAAAAAAATGGCAATGTTTCAAATAAAAGTCACAAGTTTGAACAGATTTTGTTAGGGGCTTCGTTCATTTGGACGAATTGAGGACTTAGAATACAAAGAATCAATTCTAATTCCATTGTTCACCGACAAACTAAAGGAAGGAATTAGAAATCACATCTCAATTCCGTCGCAACGACTAGTTTTGTGTGTCATAAAAAAAATTCATAGCTCAGCATCACAAAAAGGAGCATGCTTTCCAATAGAGGACTGCATACACTAATTGGAAGCATTAATCAATGACTAGTGAGATTCTATGATACTAATCACTGATTTATAAGTAATTATTATAGAGTAATTAGAGGCGTTAATAACATTATGAATTGCTAAACATATGAAACTTTTCTTATGAGCAAATGAGGGATACAAGATAAGATGAGAAATCATACCAAGATGGCCTTGCTTAGCAGCAACATGGAAGGCGTCGAAGCTGTTGCTCGCCTTGATGGAAGCCGACTGAACATCCGATACCTTGAGAATCTCACAAACCGCCTCGGAATGGCCTCTCTCGGAGGCAATATAGAGCGCCGTCTCCCCGTCATGATTCTGCTTGGAAACCATGTCCTGCAGCTGAATTCCAACGCAGTCTGAAAGAATTTTCTGAACATGGGCGGGGTTGCCGGCTCTTGCTGCCAGATGCAGCATCGTGTCGCCTCTCTTCCCAGGGCTGTCCTTCACCTTCCTCTCCCGAAAACTCTTCTGTTTCTCCATTGATCCGAATTTGAAGCTCTGCAGCCTCTCCAGGGGGCTCAGCCGCACCACAGGATGCTTCTCCATCATCTAGGTTTCGGGGATTGAGATGAGTGGAGAACGAACCTATTGATCTTTGAATGATTAGAATACAAACTTATGTCCGGAAATCATCGAAGGTAAATAGATCCGGAAAAAGGAAACTAAGCATTGTTTCCTTGACCGAATGACTAAGCTCAACGAAAAGTCTATTATTAAGCCCCTTTGTGGCAGGAACTCCCGCTCTTTCTCTATCACTCGATCTCTCGGGCAAAACCTTAGCTCGTAGCTCAAATTAAACCTCAAATCCCCATGCTCTCAGAATCCGGGAGAGAGAGAGAGAGAGAGAGAGAAGAGAGAGAGAGAGAGAGAGAGAGAGAGAGAGAGAGAGAGAGAGAGATGGAGATTCTTCTTTTCTGCAAAAAACGATTGAGAAGAAGCCAAAGACAATAATACACGACACCCAATAAGGCGAGCTTTCTCTGAGCTCATAGATGCTCCGCCAGGTCCTCCCTCTCTCTGTCAATCATTTACAAGCTCCAACAGAAAGGGGGGACGGTGAAAATGGGAAATAGACATCGAATGTGGGCGGATCACCGAGCAAAAGGGGGCGGAATCTTTCGATAGATCAATGAACAACTTCGCTTTTACATTGTGCGGATTGAGAACCGCACAGGCTGTGGCGGCGGTCACTGTCGGAGATGATAGGGAAGTGCAGATTAGATCCACGTGCGATACAGCGCGCGGACCCAAAAAGCCAACGCGGCGGGGAAGAGCAAGAAAGAGGGTTGAGCGGGAGGATGACCGGGCCGACCCGGACTGGACCGGCCCGCGTTCAAAAAGGATCCCCGCCGGCCGAATAAGACACAGAAGCACGTGAATAAATAATCTCAACAATAAAATTAGATGCTCTAATTAAGTAATTATAATATTAACCACTTGTTATTGCTAATATTATTATTATTATTATTATTGGGTTCTTATTGAACATATTAATAAGCGTATAAAAAATAGGTGATACGACTTACGAGTGATAGTGCACGTGAGTTCCCTATGAAGCTGCGACAGTACTAAATATCCCATTTAGTTTTGGTTTAATATCATAAATGGCATTGAGTGTAAATAAATTCAGAAGAGAATTCATATGACTAAGATTGATCCTCCCCCAAACCACTAGATCATTGGTACTGTCTAGAGCTAGTTGTCACTTAAAATCGAAAATTGTAAATTGAAACGGAGCCACAGAGAATCGGATCGAACCGTTCGAGAATTATTCGGGTTCCGATTTAAATTTTGGAACCATGAGCAACGATGGTCCGAGTGCGGTTCTTTCATTTTATTATCCGTACTGGAATCGTAACCGCAAGATACAAGTCTCGTGCAATTTCACGATTTGTAGGCCCGATCCGAACCGGACGGAAGCAGAACTAAATCACACCCCGTTTATTATTAATATTATTTTATAATATATTATTATTATTATTATTATTATTATTATTTTATAATCAATGGCATCCACACGCTTCTCTCATTTTCTCACTCGGCTCTCGATAAATTAGGGCTCTAAGCGTTTCATATTCTTTTCTTCATTACCAATCGTTATTCTCCTCGCTAAAGGCCTCCTTGTCAACCCCTTACCGATAGAGCAACACAATTGTCCGTGACAGTAGACCATCGACGAAGCAATCTAGAGTCATCACCAAACTCAGGTAATTTTAGACTTTTAGTCACCATCCCAAAAGATTTGTCCGCCAATTCCTCTGTGTATCTCTATATTTTCTTTATGGACGTCTTCCATTCAAATTTTCTCCACGTCCATTGCTGACTCTTCGCCTCACTCCTCTGCTCAACACTGAAAAATTACTCAGTGATCGACTCTGCTAACATGCAGAGATGATGTTTTGTGATTGTTATTTAATTTTGTTGATAACTATATTCTTTATTTTGTTGATATCTTTGCTTGTCATTCTCCAGCTACTTTGGTTAGACGAATCTTTTTATATTCAGTGCGTCAAATCAGATATCATTGCATGCATATTTGTATTAATTCAATTTTACATATTTAGACTTCAGAATTATGATATTGCTCCAATCATTTGAATTCCAATTCCCTTTCCGAATATGTATTTTTAAAAAGATAATAATCTTTGTGTTTGCGTCTAATGACTCAAATTATAGAGTTATAAAATAATTTAAACTACGACACATAGAACCGATTGGAGTCGGACTGAACCGCATATAACCGAACCATTAATGACCAGTTTCATTTTGGTTCTTGCTAAATCGGAATCGTTGACATGACAGTTCCAAAAATTATCTTGTTCTAACTTGAAACGAAATAAGATTTTTTGATTCTAAATTGAAGAAATGTTACCTTATCTGTTCAGTTCACGATCATAGTAGAACTGATATCAAACCAGAGCCGTGACAACTCTAGTACCGTCGGAATCAAAGTCTTACCTCCCCACTATCTTTTTACTCAAATTTCTCTCTTAAACTTGTATTTATCATACGTTAATTTAAATTAATCAAATACCTTATTTTTATAACCTAATTGATTAATTATGATTAGCAGCATAATTAATATTATCAGCTAGAGTGAAGCTTGGTCAAAGAGACCATACAAATAAAAAATATATATAAAATATTAAAATATTTAAGTGGATACAATTTGGAAATTTAAAAGGTAGAATTTCAAAAGTACGGAGACGCAAAAACTATTTAGCTGGGAATGACTGAAAATCTGAAACTATGCCATTTGTCGAAGTTATTATTAGAAGGAAGTGGTTCAAAAACTTGTAATCTTTAAATTATTCTAATTTTTAATCAAATTAAATCAAAATAATAATTGTTGCGGGTCGCTTAGGGCTCTTGGTAGACCGGTTTACTTGAACCACCTTAGCTCGTGAGCGAACCAAGCGCGCAAACAGTCAATTTGAGATTCGTTGAGTACACTGAGATTTTTTAGCGTGGAAAACCCGGAAAGGGTAAAAAACCACGTGGTCGGAGCTGTGTCGACCAAACTTCCACTATCTTCAGGGGGGGGTACAATTAGAGACTTAGAAGCCGAGCGCGACAGGCCGCTGCTCGTTACAATAATAGAGAGGAAGAGAGAGAGAGAGAGAATTCCGAAGGCGACAGACCACCTCCAGAAAACTAAGCCCTTTCTCCTTCTGAGAAAGGTGGAGAACGAAAGTGAGAAGGCTTCGGAGAACAAAAGTGAGAAGGCTCCGGAGAACAGAAGTGAGAAGGCTCCGGAGAACAAAAGTGAGAAGCTGCGTCGCCTTTCGGGACGAAGGAAATCTTCAAGTCCACGAAGGAGATCTTCAAGCGCCGAAGGAGAATTCCGCAAAAGTCTGCAAGAAGCTCTCCCGGGTGCAGAAGGCAAGGTCCTCTGAAATGAAGCTCTGAGGCTCCTTTTATAGCTTTGGCCGGGGGTATTACGGTAATTTCGTCATTTGTAACTTCCATAAATATCTGGCGGACGAATCACATCTTCTGGTTCGGGGCACACGGATCGTCATTTTTCGTAAATAACCATCTTGCCCCTCGAGCAGTTCGGGCGGGCAGTTCGGGCAGTTTTGTTGGAGGCGAAAAAGGCGACAAGCTGTTCCTGAAATCTGAGAAACTGGGAAGATAAGAAGTGAGCATGCTGAAAATACAAAATGTGAGCACGCCAAGAAGACAAAAAGTGAGAAGTCAGAATGACAAAAAGTGAGCTGAGCGCGCTCAGAAGCGTTCTGAGCACGCAACGAACGAAGAAGCAGTCTAGGCGATTGGGGAAGCGTTCCGAGCGCGCGTGAGCGCGAAGGCATTCTGAGTGCGTTCAGAAGTGTCTTGGCCGCGCGTTAAGTGCGGAGGCGTTCTGAGCGCGCTCAGAAGCATTTTGGGCGCGCGCAAGTGCGGAGGCGCTCTGAGCGTGCTCAGAAGCGTTCCGAGCTTGCGTGAGCGCGGAGGCGTTCTGAGCCCGTAACGAACATGGAAATTTCCTGAGGTCCGAGTACTTGACAAGGAGCGTGTCCGGCAGGGCTCCTCGCGATCCCCCTGCGAAAAGGAAAAAGGGTGGGGGGGAGGAGGAGGCCGCATCCCCTTACGGGAAGGGGGGCGGCTTGGCCGCATCCCAAGGGGGTGCGGCCCGGCCCTGGCCGCACCCGAGGAGGGGTGCGTCTGGGCCGCACCCCCAGAGGGGTGCGGTCGGGCCGCACCCGAGGAGGGGTGTGGCCCTGGCCGCACCCCGAGAGGGGTGCGGCGCCGGCCGTGCCCCTAGAGGGGTGCGGTCGGGCCGCACCCGAGGAGGGGTGCGGGGGGTCGGCGCTACCGCGCATGCTAGCGCGCGGTACCACCACGCGCGCCGTGACGTGGCGCGCCCGCTACCGCGCGCGGTAATGCGCGCGGTAGTGCCTCCAGTTGCGCGCGGTACCGCCGTGCGCGGTGCTGGCGCGCATGGTTAAGCGCGGCCCCGCGGCGCGTTCTGCGTGCGTCTTTGTACGGGCGGTTGGCTGTGGACTGGGCGGCGGTTTCTTCAACTTGAGCGATTATACGTTGACCGTTGACCCCGCCTCTCTTTAGCGGAGTTTTCTCTAGACGCACCCCAAGGCCCTTATGGGTGTATAACATAAGCCCCCCAAACCTTCGGAGTCCGAATTTCGGCGTCGAGGAGTTTGGAGGTTTTGATTTTTCTGTGGCGGCTTTGCTCGTTGCTTTCTTTGTGGTACCTCGGGCGTTTCTTGCTCTGCATTGCGTTGAAATAGCGTTCTTGTGGTCCTGCTGCCCTGGTCATTTGTCGAAGTGCTGATTTGAGGGAGGATGCTTCAAGATGGCTGGGAAGGGATGTCCATTTCTTGAGATTGTTTGTCACAACCCGTATTTTCCCGAAATAAAATATAATATCAAAGTAAAGGGGAAAAACACGCGTCATGATGTCATGTCCTGTAGGGGACAACTACAGGCGTTCAGGCGAGCACTCAAACGAACATTTTTACGAGAAAAAATATGAATTAATAAAAGCATTATCTTTTAAGATTATTTTCGTTAGGTTAGGAAGTCGTGCCCCTCGGCTTTGCGGTTTACATAGCCGCACTTTCATAAAAGATAGGCGTACGCAACGGAAGAAAATAGGTTCATTTTATTTCTAACGGCGCTGAAGACCGGAGACGTCTCCAAGGCGAACGCCGGACTAAATTCGGTATATAATAAGGAAATATCATTTTACTTTGGTTTAAGGTTTGCAAATAGGTGTTACTTAATAGTAGGAATGACAAAGCAGTTAAAAGAGCGAATATTTATTTGCTAAAAGAACTTCATTTATATACAGCAAAAATAAGCTTTTCCCAGAGTGTACAAGTACAAAATAACTAAGGCTTCATTTGGTATAACGTTTGGAGCATTGCGTTTTATCAAAACGCAACCTGAAGCCTAATTTCTCATTTGTTTTTCCGCTCTCTTCTCGAGCCGCCAGCAAAAGCCGCGAGGGCAAAAATCGCGCGTCCCCGCCCGGAGACTAAAGGCTCCAGTCGATCGCGTTTCATTCGTCGATCGCGCCTACCAGCACTCCGGCGTCATCTTCCCAAGCAGATCTCTACTCCGGCGTCATCTTCTCTGACGGCATGTTCTCCGGCGGCATCTTCTTCGGCGGCTGATCCTCTCATCTCCCGAGCTCGGCTTCCATCATCTTCCGAGGTCCTGGACAATCGTTGAATCATCTTCTTCCCTAGCAGGTCCGGCGGCTGAATCTCATGTTTGTTGGAGAAATATTGGAAGTGGACTTGCTGGATACAGGAATCATAGAGTTGGCTGTTCTTTCAACAGAAGAACTTCGAGCTGTTGAGGCTAGCAGTCAACCTATTGACTTGGTAGATGAATCTGTGGATGATCAAGATCGAGGTACTGCTGTAAGTACAGAGGGAGCGGCCCTGCCGGAGCCCAGCCGGACTACACCCGGCGGGTTCGCCGGAGTCCGGCGACCCCGCCGGTGGGCTCCGGTCAGGCCGGCGGCGGCACCTCTACCAATATCGAGCCCGGGCAGGCGGAGGGAGGCGGAGACACCAAGTAATTGCCAAAAAAAATAAAAATTACAATTCTATCCTAACCTATAGTTTGAATAGTAAATAAAATTACAAAAAAAATTTGTTTTATATTATAATATATATATATATATAACAAAATTTATAAATTTATATAAATCAGAATTTTTATATTTTTATATAAAACAAAATTTATATATTTTTTATATAATTTTTTTAAAAAAAAATTTATAAAACGCCACCGCTGTTTTGCCAAATGGTTCTCTGTTCTGAACAGCTTTGCAAACACAGACTACCCAAACAGATTTCCGTTTCCAGCATCCAGTTTCCACCAGCTCCATTTACAAACCTCCCATTACAACAGCTCCCTTTACAACCGCAACCGCTAAACCAAATGAAGCCTAAGTAGAAGAAAAGAAAACTAGCAGCAGCATGAGCAAGTAAGCTAAACAAAAGTCATACGGGCGTCAACAACTGACACGAACCCGCAGGAAAGAAAGTCAACAGACCAAAGGTAAGGGGCTACAACAAAAAAAATTGCATCCTTACCTAATAGGGAGGAAAGCCCTCCACCCAGGAAACTGAACGGCCCTGCTCTAAAACCTGCGGCAGCTACGAACCTGAACCTGAGGCATCCATAAGAAAAGAATGCCTCAGCCCAAAGGGTGCAAGAAAACAGCAGGATTATGAGTAAGAGCAGGCAAAGTAACAAGTAGCGTAACCAGTCTGAAAGGAGTATATAGTACATATATATATACACATATACCCATATATATAACTATATATATACGCTTATATAAGGATTTCAGTAATAGAAGTTTAAGAAGATCCCGCATAGAACCAGCCCGATAAGAAAGAGCGTAACTAAAATTTAGCACACAGTGCAAGATGAACCAGTGGTGGCGGACCCAAACAATGTCACTATCCACTCACATAAAGGGGATGTTCAAAACGAACCAGTGGTGGCGGACCCAAACAATGTCACTATCCACTCACATAAAGGGGATGTTCAAAACGAACCAGTAGTGGTAGACTCAAACAATGTCACTATCCACCCACATAAAGGGGATGTTCACCCCAAATAAAAAGGCGTCGTGGTGGTGGTCTCATTGTCCTACCAGCCACTATTAACAGAACTGTGATGAAGGACCTCATTGTTCCCTTTACCCATCATTCCAGTGCAAACAAGTCCATCAATATATAGCCAAGTAAATATGATCAGGAACAAAATCAACCAGAATAAACCATCTAGGAGTAGCCCAGGATCGGAACAAAGCTAAACATATAGCAGCTAGCATATAAAAGAGGGATAGAAGGGTTCACCCAACCATAACAGCTAGCATATAATAAAACAGGACCAATTAAGTGTGCCGAGGAGTTAGCAAATAGAATCACCGTAATATTGACCATTTCTAGCTACTTGTAATCGAAGCGCGCAGAATTATTTTGCAAGTAATGAAATCCAACAAGAATGATACAAAGCAGTCCAAAAGAATAGAAAATATCCCAAGGATCCAACTTCAGCCGCCTCAAACCAAATTTTATATGGCAGCCCCCGTTAGACAAGGAAAGAGGGTAACAACAGCCCTCTAAGTAAGGTATCATCAAACAGCCCCCATCTATTTATAATAACAGCCCTCTAGGTAAAGCATCAGCAAAACAGCCCCCAACAAGTAAAATGCACAGGGATAAGAACAGCTCCTAGATAATAAAAGAAAACAGGAAGAATCCCTCAAATGGCAAGGAGCAGCCCCCTCACAAATCAAGGGCAAAGAGGCAGCCCCATCAAAAGAAAAGAACGCAGCATCAGCCCTTGATTAGACAAAGAGTAAGATGCAACCTCCAACCAAGAACAAGTATAACGGCACCCCCCATAATTAGACAAAAGCAAGAGCAGCCCCAAAATGAATTCACCAAGCAGCCCCCCCCCCCCCCCCCCTAATTAGACAAAAGCAAGAGCAGCCCCAAAGTGAATTCACAAAGCAGCAGCCCTATGTAGACAAAAGAAAACAGTCCCAGCAAAATATATAGGAAGCAGCCCCCAATTAACGAATATGAGAAGCAGCCACCAAATAAGAAACACAAGAAGCAGCCCCCAAATACCCAATTATCTAATGTAACAGCAATAAGGCAGCCCTCAAATTAGACAACCCTCAAAGAGCAACCACCAAATCAACAAGGAGCAGCCCCAAATTAGAACACATACGAGGCAACCCCAAATCAAATCATATAGCAGCAGCCCCCTCAACAATGAGGAAAGAAAAAAAAGGCAATTATATAAGGCAGCCCCAAACAAAGAGCATAACAGCAGCCCCCTCTCACAATTAAGAATTTAGTAAAAATCTGCCAGCATAGACCCATACCAGTCCAGGTTTATGTAAAAAGAACAAGTATACACTTCCAGAACTAACCGATCCGACCAAGCATGTAAATCCAGAATGAAATACATAATATTAGCCACGAAATTGAATCAGGAAATAGCAGGTTAAACCAAAAAGGAAGGTAAATCCAGATCTTGGTGCAAAAACCAGAGCAAAAGCTGGGCAAAATACCTTGATCGGCCCAGGATGAATTAAGCGAGAAGGAGGAGATGGAGGGGAAGAGGAGGAAGAGTCTTCTTGCCTAGAATCGACCGATGGACTGCAGGATCACGGTAAGCTTAGCGAGGGCCGCCCGATACCCTAGCCCGGCGACGAAAAGAACAAGCTCTGGCCACGAAGACAGCTCCGGCAACAAGAAAACCTAATCCCCCGACCTTCTCCCTCTCCTCAGCGGGTTTCACGAACCAAAAGAATAAGGGCATATCAGACCAGCCTCGGGAGAAAAGCCCGACATTTCTACTAAAAAAACAGGGAAAAGCTTTCATCCTGGCTCCCACTCAAGAAAATTTTTATATATAACTCATACCCAAATCTTATAAGGAACAGAATATATACATAACCCATCATCAAGAATATATATATAGATCTTATAAGGAATTTGCTAAGTAAAGTCTGATAAGATGATTTATATCCGAATTAATTATTTCATACCGGGATAAATCAAGATTTTTATCAAACGCGACCTCGCGAACTCTCGAGACGAGCTACGACGACGCACCAAAGAAGGTAGCGCCCTCGCTACGACAGAATAAATGATTTTAAGTATAAATCGAAAATTCTGGGGCGTTACATTGTTGTCGGCTTGTTACTTAGCGTCGGTACCTGAGTAACTTGCAAGACGTTGGATTAGTTGGCGTGAGTCTGAGCTCACGACTTTTACAAATTTGCGCGAGTCCGGGCCCGCGGCTTCTTGGCCGGTGAATAGCGGGTGTATTCAAACCGGGGGCGAACGTAAGGGGGGAAGGCCCCTACGACGCTGAGACTCTACGGCGGAGGAAAAGGGCGAACCTTCAATCGACGGCGGTGCGAAGTCCCCAGGGCATGGCCCCGAAATAGCCGGTGAATAGCTGGTGTATTCAAATCGGAGGCGAACGTAAGGGGGGCAGACCCCTACGACGCTGAGACTCTACGGCGGAGGAGAAGGGCAAACCTTCAATCGACGGCGGTGCGAAGTCCCCAGGGCATGGCCCCGAAATAGCCGGTGAATAGCTGGTGTATTCAAACCGGAGGCGAACGTAAGGGGGGCAGGCCCCTACGACGCTGAGACTCTACAGCGGAGGAGAAGGGCGAACCTTCAATCGACGGCGGTGCGAAGTCCCCAGGGCATGACCCCGAAATAGCCGGTGAATAAATGGTGTATTCAAACCGGAGGCGAACGTAAGGGGGGCAGGCCCCTACGATGCTGAGACTCTACGGCGGAGGAGAAGGGCGAACCTTCAATCGACGGCGGTGCGAATTCCCCAGGGCATGACCCCGAAATAGCCGGTGAATAGCTGGTGTATTCAAACCGGAGGCGAACGTAAGGGGGGCAGACCCCTACGACGCTGAGACTCTACGGCGGAGGAGAAGGGCGAACCTTCAATCGACGGCGGTGCGAAGTCCCCAGGGCATGGCCCTGTTATGAAGATTTTTCTTATTTGAATATAGGTGTCAAAACATATATATGTACATTTTATAAAAAATCATTTTTCGCTTGGCTATTTGTAAGTAAGATAAGTTCGCACGAGTCTGAGCTCGCGTCTTTGGATAGAAAATATAAGATAAGTTTGCACGAGTCTGAGCTCGCGGCTTTTACATAATAAATTAAAAGATAAGTTCGCACGGGTCTGGGCTCGCGGCTTTGCATAGGAAACATAAGATAAGTTTGCACGAGTCTGGGCCCGCGACTTAGTTCATGACAGAAGATTCGGGATCACTGGTAGAAGCGGCGCAGGTTCTGGGCGTTCCAGGGGCGTGGTAGAGTCTTCCCTTCCGCCGTTCTGAGTCTGTATGTTCTGGGCTTTACGACCGTGGTAACAACGTATGGGCCTTCCCAGGTTGGTGAGAGCTTATCCCCTTGGGGGCCTTTGTCGGCTGCCTCGATGCTGCGTAGGACGAGATCTCCCACGTTGATTGGCCTGTGCTTCACTCTCCTATCATAGGCTCGGGCTACGCGCATTTGGTAG
Organism: Dactylorhiza incarnata; assembly: GCA_033032865.1. NCBI lineage: Eukaryota > Viridiplantae > Streptophyta > Magnoliopsida > Asparagales > Orchidaceae > Dactylorhiza > Dactylorhiza incarnata. The sequence continues at coordinate 1,084,899 of JAWHQI010000147.1, forward strand.
GATGCGGCACGTTGGGCAGCGTTGTCCCGAACCTCAGGGATTAGGTCGAGATTTTCCCGAAGCAGCCTGTCATTCTTGCTAGGGTCGAAGGTTAGCACCCGAGTACTTGGAATACCGATGTCGACGGGGATGATAGCTTCAGTACCGTAGCAGAGGTTATAAGGCGACTCTCCGGTGGGAGTCCTCTCTGTGGTGCGGTACGCCCACAATACGTTTGGGAGTGCGTCCACCCATTGTCCCCCTGCCTCTTCTAAGCGTGTTTTCAATCCTTTGAGGATGGTTCGATTCGTGACCTCTACTTGCCCGTTGGTTTGCGGATGCGCTACGGCAGTATGGCGAAGGTTGATCTTCAAGTCCTCACACATCTTGGTGAAGGACTTCCCGGTGAATTGAGTGTCGTTGTCGGCAATGATTGTTGCTGGGATGCCGAAGCGGCAGACGATGTTCTTCCAGACAAATTGTTTGGCATTTTCTTCCGTGATTTTTGCTAGGGGCTCTGCTTCTACCCATTTGGTGAAGTAATCGATGGCTAGGATGATGAACTTCCTTTGCCCGGATGCTAGCGGTAGGGGGCCGAGGAGGTCGATTCCCCACTGTGCGAATGGCCACGCACTTTGGAGCGTGGAGAGTGAGACCGGGGGTTGATGAGGTACGTTGGCGTGCAGCTGACATCTCCTACACCTTTGGACTAGCTCGGCCGCGTCCTTCTTCAATGTCGGCCAATAAAAGCCTTGACGTAGAATTTTTTGTGCCAACGCTTTCCCGCCTAGGTGTTCTCCGCAGGCTCCCCCGTGCACTTCTCTGAGGGCGTAGTCTGCCTCTTCTGCCGGTAGACACTTTAGATACGGTCCTGAGAATGCCCGTTTGTAAAGCTCTCCGTCTATGATGGTAAACGATGCCGCCCGCATCCACAATCTTCGCGCTTCTAGGCGATCTTCAGGAAGGTGTTCGCGCTCGAGGTAATCTCGTAACGGGGTCATCCAGGATGATTCTTCCCGGTGGATGGGTGCGATGTCCCAGGGTCCTTGAATACTTGGAGCCACGATTTCTTCGATTCAGCGTCTTTGAGATTGGTAGCTTGAGGGTGAAGTGGCGAGCTTGGATAGAGCATCCGCCCTGGAATTCTGTTCTCGGAGGATGTGTAGAATTCGATACGATGTGAGCTTCTGAAGGAGTAATTTCGAGAATGCGAGGTACTTTGCCATCTGGTCATTCTTAGCCTCGTAGTCTCCTTCGACTTGTGAGACTACGAGTTGAGAGTCTGTGTAAATAGTCAGGCTCTTAACTTTGCAATCGATAGCGAGCCGGAGACCGGCGATTAGCGCCTCGTATTCTGCAATGTTATTTGTTGCGGGGAACTTTAACAGGAGACCATAATCTATGGTGATCTCATCGGGACTTATGAGGAGCAAACCTGCTCCGGCCCCTTTAGCTCCTGAGGCGCCGTCGACATAGAGAGTCCAACGGGGGCTAGTGGTGTCTTCGACTATAGCTGTTTCGGGCGGGATGGTGCACTCTACAACAAAGTCGGCGAGTACTTGCGACTTGATGACAGGTCGAGGCAGGAATTGGATGTCGAACTCGCCGAGCTCTACAGCCCTCTTTACCAGTCTTCCTGAGGCTTCTGGTTTCTGGAGGATTGCTCGCAGTGGGGGTTGTGTCAACACCTTTACTGTATGAGCCTGGAAGTAGGGTCGAAGCTTCCTCGCCGAAAAAACAAGGGCCAAGGCTGTCTTGTCCGCTGCTGGATATCTAGTTTCGGTGTCGGAGAGACTTTGCTGAGGTAGTAGATTGGTCGTTGCACCCCTCCTTCATATTTCGTGAGCACCGAGCTAAGAGTCGCATGCGACACTGCTAGGTATAAAAATAGAGCTTCTCCGGGGGTGGGCTTTGACAGAAGCGGTGGCGAAGCCAGGTATTGCTTGAGAAGTTCGAACGCCACCTGACACTCGTCAGTCCACTGGAAGCCGGAGTGGCGTGCTCCCCGGAGGATTTTGAAGAAGGGGAGGTACTTGTCTCCCGTTCGCGACAAGAAACGGGATAGCGCAGCGATCCTCCCGTTCAGGCGTTGCACTTCCTTAATTGAGCGAGGTGGCGACATATCCTCTAACACCTTGATCTTCTCGGGGTTGGCCTCAATCCCCCGATGGGTTACCATGAAACCTAAGAACTTTCCCGCCGTCACACCAAACGCGCATTTGCTGGGATTGAGCCGCATCTAGAAGCGACAAAGAAGTTGAAAGCACTTTCCCAAGTCTTTCAAGTGGTCGCAACGGTGGACGCTTTTCACCAGCATGTCGTCCACGTAAACCCCCATCGTTTCCCCGATGAGGTTCTTGAAGACCTTATTCATTAGCCTTTGATAAGTGGCTCCGACATTTTTAAGACCGAAGGGCATCACCTTGTAGCAGTAGACTCCCCTCTCAGTGCGGAAGGCGGTATGCTCCTCGCCCGCGGGGTCCTTATCTGGTTGTAACCTGAATAGGCATCCATGAAGCTGAGTAGCTCGTGGCCGGCTATCGCGTCGACGAGCTGGTCGATCCTCGGGAGGGGGAAGCTATCCTTTGGACATACCTGGTTCAGATTGCTGTAGTCGGCGCACATCCGCCATTTCCCGGTAGCCTTTTTCACCATGACCACGTTGGCAAGCCACGTGGGGTATTCTGCTTTGCGTATGAACCGTGCCTCGAGGAGTTTAGTTACTTCCTCCTCGATCGCTCTCAGTCGCTCGGGGGCAAAGTTCCTCTTCTTTTGAATTACAGGCCTGCAGGCGGGGTTGATGTTTAACGAGTGATAAATGACTTCAGGATCCACCCCGGGCATGTCTTTCGGGCTCCAAGCGAAGATGTCCTCGTTCTCTTGCAGGAAGGTTGTGAATTCTTCTCGTTCTTCTCGTGACAAGAGTGACCCGACCTGAACAATCCGAGTCGAGTCTTGCTGGGAGAGCGGTATTTCCACTAGTCCTTCAACGGGCGCTCCTCGCTGCAGGGTGGCTTCGTCTCGCAGGTCGAAGTTATTGATATTGAGAGCGGTTGCCTTTACTGGTTGTGCCTGCTTCAGATAGCAGGTTCTGGCTGCTTCTTGGTCTCCTCTTACGACTCCTATGCCTGCGGCAGTTGGGAACTTCATAGCCAGATGCAGAATGGAAGGGATTGCTCCAAAGATTGACTGGAGCGGTCTCCCAAAGATGGCATTGTAGGCGGAGGTGGATTCTACCACCATGAACTGGATGCTGTACGTCGACTGCCTTGGAAACTCGCCCAACGTGACTGGGAGAGTAATCATGCCTTGAACTGGGACAGGTCTGTTGTCGAAGCCGTAGACGGGCCCGGCTGCAGGGCTGAGCTGATCTTTTGTGAGTTTCATACTTTGTAAGGTGGAGAGGAACAGAACATCAACTGAACTTCCGTTATCGACCACTATTCTCTTCACTTTGAAGCAAGGGTCCCCAATCCCTGCGCTAATCACAAGTGGATCCTGGTGTGGAAGCCGCAACCCTTGCAAGTCTTCTTCTCCGAAAACAATCGTAACATCTTGCTTGAGTTTTTTGTCTTCGTGGTCTCTTACGGGCCGGGCAATCGAGAGGACTTGGGATGCTAAGATAGGAGGCTCGGCGATTGTTTCGATTTCTCCCACCATCGGTCTTCCTCCACCTGCGCCTCGGGGGGAGGGAGGCTGCTCCCTCGCCTCCCTAGGTGGCTGGGGCTGGCCAGGAATCTGGCCTTGTAAGAATCTTACCATGAGTCCCTGGCGGATGAGACGCTCGATCTCGTCTTTAAGTCTGGTGCATTCTTCAGTGGTATGTCCGGTTCCTCGATGGAACTCGCAGTACTTGGACTGGTCGCCCCTCAGATTTGGTGGTAGCACCCGGGGCGTGCGGAACTCTGGGTTGTTCTGAATGGCGTAAAGCACATTCGTTCTAGTAGTGTTCAACGGGGTGTACGTCCTGGGCGGCTGTGGCCCCAGGTCCCTTCGGGGGTCACGACGACGTTCGTCACCGCGGCGCTCTTCGCCGCGTCGCTCTTCTCGCCCGCGGGGGGCTTGATCTGACCCCCTCTTCCTTCCTTGGCTTCCTTCGAACTGCCGACGGTGCGCTTCGATGGCCTCGTCGGCAGCTATCTGAGCTTCAACTCGGTGAACGAGATCGGGATAACTTGGTACGGTTTCTCTCATGAGAGCTGAGTAGAAACCACTTGGACGGAGTCCTCCAAGGAAAACCCCCCGCAGGAGCTCGGGGTCAACTCCTGGGATCTGCCAAGCCTCCGTAGTGAAGCGTCGGAAAAAATCTTTGAGTGTCTCTCCGTCGTTCTGGCGAATCCCTGAGAGATGGGAGGGATCTCGGACAATTCTGCGGTTGGAGATAAATTGGTCCACGAATTGCTGCGCCATTTCTGTGAAGTTGTTGATGGCCCCATTCCGCAGGGAGTGGAACCAAGTGCGCTCTTGTCCCTTCAAGGTTGCCGGGAACACCTGACAGAGGAGCTGATCAAGGGCGCTGTAAATCCTCATGACGGTGGCGAAGTGATTGACATGCTCCAATGGATCGTCCGTCCCGTCGAATGTCTCGATGTTAGGAAGCTTGGAACCATTCGGAATTGGATGGGCGAAGACCTGAGGCGACAATGGGGACCCGTGGTGTGCGGGACGGCGGGCGAGAGTTGCGCGTCGTCCTGCTTGGGCGTACTCCTCTTCTATCATGTCGTGTATTTCTTCTCGCGTAGTTCTTTCTATTGCTCGATCAGGGGCAGCTCTTCTCGGGTGATGGTGACGGTGGTCAGTGTCACAACCCGCATTTTCCCAACATTTAAAATGCTATCAGAGTAGGGAAAGCTACGCATTGTGATGTCACGTCACGTAGGGGACGTCTACTGACGTTAAGGCAATTCATCCTTCTTCGCAGTCAAGCAAATATTATTATAAACTCAAAGAGATTTAGATATAAGTTGTGCAAAGATTAACAAGCCGCGTCCCTCGGCTAGGTGGATCAACTAGTCCACGTTTTTAAAACATAGTTTTACGCAGTGGAAAAATACTTGAGTTAATTACTTAGTGGCCTAAGTGAACATGAAGACTTAGTGAGGTGCACCATGCAAGATCGAATGTGTGGATTTACTATATATAAAAGTAGATTTATCACGCGCAGAAAGTAGTAAGATTAGCTTTTCAAAACATGTTATGCAATGCAACAATTACCTTAACATATCTAACAAGGAGCCATAAAGCCCACCAATATCTAACCATTCCAGAACAAGTGTTCAAAAGTGAGCCACAAGTAACAGCAACAGTTGAAACAAAAATCTAACTAAACGGCACCACGAGCGTCAACACCTGACACGAACCCATGGGCCGACAAGTCCACAGAATACTCTACCTCAAAGAGTCAGAAGACAGCAACTAAAGCAGCTCTGCACTAACACGCGCTACTGTCCAGAACCTGAGGCATTCAAAGAAAGAACACCTCAGAAACAAGTACAAGTGGTGCAGAAAATAAGGAAGTAAGCAAACCTCCGCGAGACCGGAGGGGAAACAGAAGCTGCAAGGGTCAGTCATGACAAAACTAGCAGCAAGTAATCGACGAGAAAGGAAACAGCAGAAGTATCTAAACATCAGCAGAAAAGGAAACAGCAGAGCGACTAATAATCAGCAAAATGTGCTCACCAAACAAAGGTAAGAACACAGGCGATGACAAAACTCGCCATAAGCAAAAGAAAAGCCATCCGTTTTCAAATTATTAATCATGTTACTCTTGTTCAGAATTATAGAGACTGATCAGCTCATCCAAAAGAAGAGCACCGCACCGGGGGCAAAAACCACACCGCGTACGACCTCCCATTCAAACGCTTAAGAGGACACCGCACCGGGGGCAAAAACCACACCGCGTACGGCCTCCAAATCAAAAGCTTAAAAGAGCACCGCACCGGGGGCAAAAACCACACCGCGTACGACCTCCAACAGAATTTATTAAATTAAAAAGCACCGCACCGGGGGCAAAAACCACACCGCGTACGATCTCCAACAGAATTCATATTTTCAAGCAATTTCAAGGGAAAAAAAGGGTGAGGCCCAACATGACATATCATATCATAAGGCAAGTAGCAAATGAGAAAGTCAAGAGATATGAAGCTAACAAAAATATTTTTGTTTCTCTTATTAATTGGCACAATATCAAGCTATTAGCAGCAAAAATAGAGAATAAAACGGAGATACGGCGCAGTTAGATCAAAAGCACCGGCTTAGAGCAGTTATATGGCAAAAGGGAAAGAGCAAGGGCAAGAACACCACTTGCCTTCAAATCACCGGAAACGTTCTCCGAACAACTCCTCGTCGTAGATCGGCCCAAAAGGAGGCACGGCGAGGCGAAATCTACAGAAAAAAGACCAAAACGAAGGTTAGGGCCGAAAACCCTAACGAAAAAGTTTCACGAAACGGGAGGAAATTACCACGAGGACGAAGCTCTCGTCGAGAGCTTTCCGAATCTATGCTCGGCTCGCGATTCCGACCACCGGAGCTCCGTCGGCGGCGTCCGGAAGATTCGAGAAATCGCCGTCCCCGTCGCTCGGTCGCTCGGTTCTACTCTCTGGTTCGGACAGAATGAAGAAGGAGAAGAGGGCTGGGCTCGTTTCCCTTTAAGCAACAAACATAATTTTAATAATAATACTATCATTATTATTATTATCATTAATAATAGCCGGAGCCGAAGTTGTCAACGCAAGGGGGGGAGGAAGTCGACGCATGCGTCGAAAAGAAGTCGACGCAAGGCAGTCGACGCAAGGCTGCTGGGGAAAGTCGACGCATGCATTGAAATGAAGTCGACGCATGCAGGAGAAGAGAAATCGACGCATGAGTTGAAATGAGATCGACGCATGCAGGAGAAGAGAAATCGACGCATGAGTTGAAGGTTGAATTCGACGCAACTCTGAGAGGGGCTGGAATGAGTCGACGCAAGGGGAGGGGAAAAAAACGACCCAAGCTTGATATGTATATATACATTCGTGTGCTTTTATAATAATAATAATAATATTATTATTATTATTATTATTATTTTATAAAAAAAAAACGAACGCCGAATCCAACGAAAATTTCGCCTTAGGTGAACGGCGGCGCTACGAATCCAACTGCGAAGTTGGAATCAAAATCCGACGTGCCGTTTTCGAGATATGAGTGGCGGAAGTTACGGCGAGCTTTAATTATATACAAAACTTCTAAAATGCGCCGAGGCTCCAGAATGGCTCGGATCGCGACGAAACTTGATAAGCAAGTCTAAAATTAAATAATCTAATTTCCTAACGTAAAATTTTCCAATTCCGGGTCGTCGCAAAAACTGGTCGACTTGACCCAAACGGACGCGAAAACGCGCAAACGACGACGCGCCGCTAACTCGACGTTAAAAGTAACGCCCCGACGTCATTAACGCGCCATCACTGAATTAAACAAACACCGGAAAATCAGGGGCGTTACAGCCACTCCCCCTAAAAGAAAGTTTCGTCCCGAAACTTGACATAAGAGCAGATAACAACATTAAGGTTGATAAATGGTACAGGAGAGAAAATTTAAGATAGATAAATAATTGGTACAGGAAGGGAATTTTGACCTGGGCTATTTAGATGAAAGATAAATGTGCAAGAACAACAATTTGGACAAAATAATGGTACAGGAAAGAATATCCATCTGAGCAAATAAAATGAAAAGATAACTGGTGCAGGAGAGCAGATCTACCTGAACTAATTAATTGAAAAGGTGAGGATGAGACTCTCGCATTGCTGACTCCAGCTCCCATGTTGCGCTCTCGACGTCATGATTCCGCCAAAGAACATTCACCATGGGAATAGATTTTCTCCGCAACACCCGTTCTTGGGTCTCTAAAATGCGAACAGGCTCCTCAACATAAGTCAAATTGGGCTGAATCTGAGGCACCGAATCGAGGACTTCACGATTGCTGCGGACACACTTCCTTAACTGACTCACATGGAACACATCATGGATGCCAGGGAAGGTAGCAGGTAACTCTAATCTATAAGCGGATACTCCGATGCGCTCAACGACCTGAAATGGCCCAACATATCTGGGATCCAACTTGTGGTTCTTCCCAAATCTCTTAACGCCCGGCATCGGAGAGACCTTCAGAAAAACACTGTCCCCAACCGCAAACTCCAGATCTGCCCTTCTTTGATTGGCATACTTTTCGTACCGCTCCCGAGCAACGCGAAGCTTCTCCCGAATATTAGTCACCACCTCTTCCATTTCCATCAAAGCTTCCGGACCTAGCAACGGTCTCTCACCGACTTCGGCCCAAAACAAGGGAGTCCTGCAGCGCCTCCCATACAACGCTTCAAAAGGGGCCATCTGCAGACTTTCTTGGAAGCTATTATTATATGCAAACTCCATGAGTCTGAGGCGCTCGTCCCAAGCTCCACCATGCTCCAAAATGTAACACCTGATCATGTCTTCCACGATCTGATTAACTCGCTCCGTTTGACCATTGGTCTGCGGATGGTATGCGGTCGAAAACCTGAGGTCGGTGCCCAAAGCTCCCTGTAAGCTCTGCCAGAATCGCGACGTAAACCTGGAGTCTCGATCTGACACGATACTCACAGGTACTCCATGCAAACGAATGACCTCATCCAAATATAATTCTGCTATCTTTTTCATAGAATAGCCGACCTTGAAGGGGACGAAATGCGCACACTTCGTCAATCGATCAACTATAACCCAGACTGAATCATGTCCACGAGGGGACCTCGACAAACCCGTAATAAGGTCCATCGATATGCTTTCCCATTTCCACATGGGGATCTCCAAAGGGGTCAGTTTTCCTCCAGGCCTTCCACGATCGGCCTTCACCCGCTTGCATGTGAAGCACTCCGATACGAATTTGGCAATGTCGTTCTTCATGCCCGACCACCACACGATTTGCTTCAGATCTCTATACATCTTGGTGGAACCCGGGTGATAGGACACACTAGATCCGTGAGCCTCCCTGCAAATCATAACCCGAATATCTCCCGCCGCCGGAATACAGAATCTACCTCTATACAAGAGGGTACCAAGCTCATCAATGGAGAAATCAGATAATTCCCCTTTCTCGGCCCTTCCTCGGAGATGCTGAAGATCTGGGTCTTCTTTCTGATGTAACCTTGTGAGGGTGATCCACGAAGGCTTTTCTGCCTCCAAACGAATGCGCTCGCCACGGCTCACCGACGAAATATCCATCAAAAGAAACTCCTCAACTAAGGCTTGAACAGATAAGTTGAAGATCTGAGCCGTCTTCCTACTCAACGCATCGGCCACCACATTGGCCCTACCGGGATGATAAAGGATATCCACTTCATAATCAGCAACATATTCCAACCACCGGCGCTGGCGTAAATTCAGCTCCTTTTGTGTGAATACATACTTCAAGCTTTTATGATCAGTATAAATCTTGCACACAGCGCCATACAGTAAGTGTCTCCACAGCTTCAGGGCATAGATCACCGCCGCAAACTCCAAATCATGGGTGGGGTAATTCTTCTCATGAACCTTCAATTGCCTAGATCCATAAGCTATCACCTTCCCCTCTTGCATCAAAACGCATCCAAGTCCGATGTGGGAAGCATCAACATACACCGCAAACTCCGCTCCCTCGATAGGCAGAATGAGAATTGGGGCAGAGCACAACCTTCTCTTCAGCTCTTGGAAAGCTTCCTCACACTTATCACTCCAAATGAAGGCGGCATTCTTCTGCGTAAGCCGGGTCATCGGAGCGGACAATGTAGAGAAACCCTCCACAAATCTCCTATAATATCCGGCCAAACCCAAGAAACTCCTGATCTCCTTTGGAGTAGAAGGTCTCTTCCAATCCATCACCGCTGAAATCTTGGCGGGATCAACGGAGATCCCATCCTTGCTCACCACATGTCCTAAAAAGGACACCTGAGGCAGCCAAAACTCGCACTTGCTCAGCTTAGCATACAACTTATGCTCTCTCAAGACAGACAGAACCTGACGCAAATGATAGGCATGCTCCTCATCACTGCGAGAATAGATGAGAACGTCGTCAACGAAGACGACTACAAAACGGTCAAGAAAGTCCCTGAATACCCGGTTCATCAGATCCATGAACGCAGAAGGCGCGTTGGTCAAACCAAAGGACAACACGAGGAACTCGAAATGCCCGTACTGGGATCTAAAAGCCGTCAGAGGAATGTCCGACTCATGAACCCTCAACTGGTGGTAGCCCGAACGAAGATCAATCTTCGAGAATTTGGTGCACCCACGCAGCTGGTCGAACAAATCATCAATCCGCGGCAACGGATATCTATTCTTGATCGTCACCTTATTCAACTCCCGATAATCGATACACGGCCTCATGGAACTGTCCTTCTTCTTCACAAAGAGAACAGGAGCAGCCCATGGAGAAGTGCTCGGTCTGATGAAACCACACTCCAGAAGTTCATCCAACTGAACACGCAATTCTTCTAACTCACGAGGCGCCATGCGGTACGGTGCCTTGGCAATGGGCCGGGTGCCTGGTTCGAGGTCTATGGAAAACTCCACCTCTCTTTCGGGAGGAATATCGGAAAGCTTGCCCGGAAAAACATCGGGAAACTCTCGCACCACCAGGATACCCTCCACGGTTGGCTCCACACGAGAAGCATCCAAAGCGCAGATAGAAACCAGAAAACCCAAACAACCAGAGGCTAAAGCTCGGCGAGCACGTACCGCGGAAATAATCGGAGAACTCTCCTGAGGTAAACCATAAACGCTCAAAGGACGTCCGTCACCCAACTTGAAATCTAGCCGCTTCTCCTTGTACTTGATCACGGCATCATACTTGGACAACCAGTCCATCCCGAGAATCACATCAAAATCTGCCAAATCTAGCATCTTCAAGTCTGCCAGCACCTGGACACCACCCAAGGAGATGGGGTACCCCCGGATACCCCGATCTGACGTAACCTGATCTCCAGACAGAAACTTAACGGACAAGGCACCATCCAACCGATCAACAGACCATCGGTGCCTATCAACAAAACTTCTAGCAACAAAAGAGTGAGACGCTCCCGAATCAAACAGGACACGCGCCCACTTATTCTTCACCTTGAATTCACCAGATATTACGTGCGCTGAGGTTTGAGCTTCCTCTCTAGTCATCACATTAAGCTTGTCTTTAGTCTTGCCCACGAACTGCGGGGGCGGCGGCAAGGCCTGCAGAGGAACCGCTGAAGTCACAGTCTGAGAGTTCGGGCAGTCGGCCCTACGATGTCCTTTTTGTCCACATAGAAAACAACAACCGGCCTTCTTGTAACATCGGGCCGCCTCATGCCCGGGCTTAGAACAGAAAGAGCACACTGGGATCGCCTTAGGTGCGTCCTGAATTGCACTAACCTTTAACGGCTCTAACGCCTCGAGCCTCTTGAAACACCTTTCGAACGGGTGGCCCCGCTTGCCACAGAAGCTACAGTGCCCCACACCCCTCTTCTTCGAGTCCGAGTGAGACGCCTTAGAACTCTCCCGATCATCAGATTTCCTCTTATCACTCTTTATCTGCTGCCCACGAATCTTCGTCTTCTCAATAGACTCGGCCTTCAATGCGACCTCCACCGCTTCAGCATAAGTCTTTGACCCATAGGCGCTAGCCCACTGCTGGACGTCGCCAGTGAGACCACCCAAAAACCGCTTCACTCTACCTTCCTCCGAGGCCACCAACTCGGGGGCGAATCTACTCAACTTGCTGAACTCTATCTCATACTCACTGATGGTGAGCTGCCTCTGCTTCAGATGCAGAAAGTTGTTCATCAATCGGTCGCGCTCAACCGATGGGAGGAACTTCTTAAGCAACAACTTCTTAAACGTCTCCCAGGAGCATCCCTCGGCGAGACCTTCCTTCTCCCTAATCCACCAACCTTTCGCCAAACCCTTCAGTTGATAAGCAGCCACCATCACCTTCGAAGCCTCCGAGACACCTGAATAGGAGAACATCTCCTCCATGCTGATCACCCAATCATCCAGGGCCATGAAGTCTGCCCTACCATCATAGGTAGGAGGTCCCAAACGCTGAAAGTGTGAAATGAAGTTCATCTCCGGTGGCAATGCCACTGGAGGCATCAGGGGAGTAGGAACGGCTGGGCTCACCACCGGTTCTTGCACAACAGGCTGTTGCGCCGAGGCAGCAGACACCAAGGACTGAATTTGAGTCTGCATCGCAACCAACTGCCTCGACAAAGCCTCATTGCTCTGTCGCAGGCTTTCGATCACGGACTCACTCTGACCACCAGAAGACTCTCCCTCAGGTAGGGGGGTCGATCGTGTCACTCTTCTACGAGACATGTCTACAAGAACGATGGACATTTAATCAGAAACAGGCTTACAGAGCTTAAGCCAAACAGACTCGGAAAAATTTACGGATCGATTCGGAACAGGGAAGAAAACAACCTGCTATTGCTGTTACCTTGTTCTGGAATTTCATGAAATGATGTCATGATTAACTTAGGATGATGCATCACCATCCTATTGATGCTTGTGCTATGACATGAGTGCATGAGTATTTAAATTTCTTTTCAAATCATGTGTGTACATATGTCATCTGGTATGTCTTTAACTTGGCACGCGTGCTTATGCGATGATATGAATGTATGCAGTATGCATTCTAGAAAGAGGCCTTAATGCGTGTTATGAGCGGCGTACACATGTAATGTTATGCATCCCATACTACATAACATTACATGTAACGAAAAAGAAAACGTGCTAATGGGCATCCATGTAATGGTGGTTATGCATCCCATACTACATAACCGTCACATGTTGCCACCTATGGTGGATCCATATACAAACACATATTATGCATCCCATACTACATAATATGCCCCGTATACTTCTTATCATGCTATGAGTGTTGTGTCCATGCTTCGGTCAAGACATATTGATGACATATCGGTGTGTGTATACAATGAAATGATCTTATGAGGTTCTGCTTAGGATAGCGGTTGTTTGGCTCACACGCCAAACTACCCAACTACCTTTTTCACAGAACCTCCCTCTGATACCAACTGTCACAACCCGCATTTTCCCAACATTTAAAATGCTATCAGAGTAGGGAAAGCTACGCATTGTGATGCCACGTCACGTAGGGGACGCCTACTGACGTTAAGGCAATTCATCCTTCTTCGCAGTCAAGCAAATATTATTATAAACTCAAAGAGATTTAGATATAAGTTGTGCAAAGATTAACAAGCCGCGTCCCTCGGCTAGGTGGATCAACTAGTCCACGCTGCGTAAAACTATGTTTTAAAAATGTGGACTAGTTGATCCACCTAGCCGAGGGACGCGGCTTGTTAATCTTTGCATAACTTATATCTAAATCTCTTTGAGTTTATAATAATATTTGCTTGACTGCGAAGAAGGATGAATTGCCTTAACGTCAGTAGGCGTCCCCTACGTGACGTGGCGTCACAATGCGTAGCTTTCCCTACTCTGATAGCATTTCAAATGTTGGGAAAATGCGGGTTGTGACAGTCAGCTTCTAGGTCCCCAGCTGGTGGGGCAGGGTGAGCGGAGCTCGCTGCGTTGGAGAATCCTTCTGAAGCTTCGCCCTCTCGAACGACCTCTTCGTTCGGGGCATGATTTGGGACCGGGGGCAGCGGTACGTTCAGTGCTGGTGGTTGAACTGTAACTTGGGGAGCCCCGAGATTCCTTACGAGAGCCAACATCTCGGTTTGCTGCTCTTCAATATGCCGCATGCGCCCTTCCAGTCCTGCTGCAGGCGCAGGCACTGCCACCTCCGCGGGAGGCGCGTTGATAAGCGATTGAGAGGGAGCTGGGTCGACGCGCCCTTCCGGCATTGGTCCTTCAGTAGTGCGAGTACTCTTTCTTGCCATTGCAGTTGGCCTTCAGAGAGTTTTGGGAAGTTCCCATAGACGACGTCAAACTGTTGCGGGTCGCTTTGGTCTCTTGGTATACCGGTTTACTTGAACCACCTTAGCTCGGGAGCGAACCAAGCGCGCAAACAGTCAATTTGAGTTTCGTTAAGTACACTGAGATTTTTTAGCGTGGAAAACCCGAAAAGGGTAAAAAACTACGTGGCCGGAGCTGTGCCGACCAAACTTCCACTATCTTCAGGGGGGTTACAATTAGAAACTTAGAAGCCGAGCGCGACAGGCCACTGCTCGTTACAATAATAGAGAGGAAGAGAGAGAGAGAGAATTCTGAAGGCGACAGACCTCCTCCAGAAAAACTAAGCCCTTTCTCCTTCTGAGAAAGGTGGAGAACGAAAGTGAGAAGGCTCCGGAGAACAAAAGTGAGAAGGCTCCGGAGAACAGAAGTGAGAAGTCTCCGGAGAACAGAAGTGAGAAACTGCGTCGCCTTTCAGGACGAAAAGGAAATCTTCAAGTCCACGAAGGAGATCTTCAAGCGCCGAAGGAGAATTCCGCAAAAGTCTGCAAGGAGCTCTCCCGGGTGCAGAAGGCAAAGTCCTCTGAAATGAAGCCCTGGGGCTCCTTTTATAGCTTTGGCCGGGGGTAGTCCGGTAATTTCGCCATTTGTAACTTCCATAAATATCTGGCGGACGAATCACATCTTCTGGTTTGGGGCACACGGATCACCATTTTTCGTAAATGACCATCTTGCCCCTCGGGCAGTACGGGCAGTTCGCGCAGTTCGGGCAATTTTGTTGGAGGCGAAAAAGGCGACAAGCTGTTCCTGAAATCTGAGAAACTGGGAAGATAAGAAGTGAGCATGCTGAAAATATAAAATGTGAGCACGCCAAGAAGACAAAAAGTGAGAAGTCGGAAAGACAAAAAGTGAGCTGAGCGCGCTCAGAAGCGTTCTGAGCGCGCAACGAACGGAGAAGCAGTCTAGGCGACTGGGGAAGCGTTCTGAGCGCGCGTGAGCGCGGAGGCGTTCTGAGTGCGTTTAGAAGTGTCTTGGGCGCGCGTAAGTGCGGAGGCGTTCTGAGCGCGCTCAGAAGCATTTTGGGAGCGTGCAAGTGCGGAGGCGCTCTGAGCGTGCTCAGAAGCGTTCTGAGCTTGCGTGAGCGCGAAGGCGTTCTGAGAGCGTAACGAACATGGAAATGTCCTGAGGTCCGAGTACCTGACAAGGAGCGTGTCCGGCAG
Source organism: Dactylorhiza incarnata (assembly GCA_033032865.1). Classification (NCBI taxonomy): domain Eukaryota; kingdom Viridiplantae; phylum Streptophyta; class Magnoliopsida; order Asparagales; family Orchidaceae; genus Dactylorhiza; species Dactylorhiza incarnata. The sequence goes on from JAWHQI010000147.1 coordinate 1,099,988, forward strand.
GGCTCCTCGCGAGCCCTCTACGAAAAGGAAAAAAAAGGGGGGGGGGGGAGGAGGCGTCCGCATCCCCTTACGGGAAGGGGCGGCTTGGCCGCATCCCAAGGGGGTGAGGCCCAAGCCGCACCCCGCAAGGGTGCGGCCTGGCCGCACCCCAAGGGGGTGCGGCCTGGCCGCACCCCGCAAGGGTGCGACTTGGACGCACCCCGCAAGGGTGCGACTTGGCCGCACCCCAAAAGGGGTGCGACCCGGCCCTGGCCGCACCCGAGGAGGGGTGCGGAGCTGGCCGCGCCCCTAGAGGGGTGCGGCGCTGACCGCGCCCGAGTAGGGGTGCGGTCGGGCCGCACCCGAGGAGGGGTGCGGCCGTGGCCGCACCCCTAGAGGGGTGCGGCGTCGGTCGCGCCCCTAGAGGGGTGCGGTCGGGCCGCACCTGAGGAGGGGTGGGGGGGGGGGGGGTCGGCGCTACCGCGCATGCTAGCGCGCGGTACCGCCACGCGCGTCGTGACGGTGGCGCGCCCGCTACCGCGCGCGGTAATGCGAGCGGTAGTGCCTGCAGTTGCGCGCGGTACCGCCGTGCGCGGTGCTGGCGCGCATGGTTAAGCGCGGCCCCGCGGCGCGTTCTGCGTGCGTCTTTGTACGGGCGGTTGGCTGTGGACTGGGCGGCGGTTTCTTCAACTTGAGCGATTATATGTTGACTGTTGACCCCGCCTCTCTTTAGCGGAGTTTTCTCTAGACGCACCCCAAAGCCCTTATGGGTGTATAACATAAGCCCTCCAAACCTTCGGAGTCCGAATTTCGGCGTCGAGGAGTTCGGAGGTTTTGATTTTTCTGCGGCGGCTTTGCTCATTGCTTTCTTTGTGGTGCCTCGGGCGTTTCTTGCTCTACGTTGCGTTGAAATAGCGTTCTTCTGGTCCTGCTGCCCTGGTCATTTGCCGAAGTGCTGATTTGAGGGAGGATGCTTCAAGATGGCTGGGAAGGGATGTCCATTTCTTGAGATTGTTGTCGGCTTGTTACTTAGCGTCGGTACCTGAGTAACTTGCAAGATGTTGGATTAGTTGGCGTGAGTCTGAGCTCACGGCTTTTACAAATTTGCGCGAGTCCGGGCTCGCGGTTTCTTGGCCGGTGAATAGCGGGTGTATTCAAACCGGGGGCGAACGTAAGGGGGGTAGGTTCCTACGACGCTGAGACTCTACGGCAGATGAGAAGGGCGAACCTTCAATCGACGACAGTGCGAATTCCCCAGGGCATGGCCCCGAAATAGCCGGTGAATAGCTGGTGTATTCTAACCGGAGGCGAACGTAAGGGGGGCAGGCCCCTACGACGCTAAGACTCTACGGCGGAGGAGAAGGGCGAACCTTCAATCGACGGCGGTGCGAAGTCCCCAGGGCATGACCCCGAAATAGCCGTTGAATAGCTGGTGTATTCAAACCGGAGGCGAACGTAAGGGGGTAAGGCCCCTACGACGCTGAGACTCTACGACGGAGGAGAAGGGCGAACCTTCAATCGACGGCGGTGCGGAGTCCCCAGGGCATGGCGCCGAAATAGCCGGTGAATAGTTGGTGTATTCAAACCGGAGGCGAACGTAAGGGGGGCAGGCCCCTATGACGCTGAGACTCTACGGCGGAGGAGAAGGGCGAACCTTCAATCGACGGCGGTGCGAAGTCCCCAGGGCATGGCCCCGAAATAGCCGGTGAATAGCTGGTGTATTCAAACCGGAGGCGAACGTAAGGGGGGCAGGCCCCTACGACGCTGAGACTCTACGGCGGAGGAGAAGGGCGAACCTTCAATCGACGGCGGTGCGAAGTCCCCAGGGCATGACCCTGTTATGAAGATTTTTCTTATTTGAATATAGGTGTCAAAACATATATATGTATATTTTATAAAAAATCATTTTTCGCGTGGCTATTTGTAAGTAAGATAAGTTCGCACGAGTCTGAGCTCGCGGCTTTGGATAGAAAATATAAGATAAGTTTGCACTAGTCTGAGCTCGTGGCTTTTACATAATAAATTAAAAGATAAGTTCGCACGAGTCTGGGCTCGCGGCTTTGCATAGGAAACATAAGATAAGTTTGCACGAGTCTGGGCCCGCGGCTTAGTTCATGACAGAAGATTCGGGATCACTGGTAGAAGCGGCGCAGGTTCTGGGCGTTCCAGGGGCGTGGTAGAGTCTTCCCTTCCGCTGTTCTGAGTCTGTATGTTCCGGGCTTTACGACCGTGATAGCAACGTATGGGCCTTCCCAGGTTGGTGAGAGCTTATCCCCTTGGGGGCCTTTGTCGTCTGACTCGATGCTGCGTAGGACGAGATCTCCCATGTTGATTGGCTTGGTCTTCTCTCTCCTATCATAGGATCGGGCTACGCGCATTTGGTAGGATGCGGCACGTTGGGCAGCGTTGTCCCGAACCTCAGGGATTAAGTCGAGATTTTCCCGAAGCAGCCTGTCATTCTTGCTAGGGTCGAAGGTTAGCACCCGAGTATTTGGAATGCCGATGTCGACGGGGATGATAGCTTCAATACCGTAGCAGAGGTTATAAGGCGTCTCTCCGGTGGGAGTCCTCTTTGTGGTGCGGTACGCCCACAATACGTTTGGGAGTGCGTCCACCCATTGTCCCCCCTGCCTCTTCTAAGCATATTTTCAATCCTTTGAGGATGGTTCGATTCGTGACCTCTACTTGCCCGTTGGTTTGCGGATGCGCTACGGCAGTATGGCAAAGGTTGATCTTCAAGTCCTCACACATCTTGGTGAAGGACTTCCCGGTGAATTGAGTGTCGTTGTCGGCAATGATTGTTGTTGGGATGCCGAAGCGGCAGACGATGTTCTTCCAGACAAATTGTTTGGCGTTTTCTTCCGTGATTTTTGCTAGGGGCTCCGCTTCTACCCATTTGGTGAAGTAATCGATGGCTAGGATGATGAACTTCCTTTGCCCGGATGCTAGAGGTAGGGGGCCGAGGAGGTCAATTCCCCACTGTGCGAATGGCCACGCACTTTGAAGCGTGGAGAGTGAGACCGGGGGTTGATGAGGTACGTTGGCGTGCAGCTGACAACTCCTACACCTTTGCACTAGCTCGACCGCGTCCTTCTTCAATGTCGGCCAATAAAAGCCTTGACGTAGAATTTTTTGTGCCAACGCTTTCCCGCCTAGGTGTTCTCCGCAGACTCCCCCGTGCACTTCTCTGAGGGCGTAGTCTGCCTCTTCTGCCGGTAGACACTTTAGATACGGTCCTGAGAATGCCCGTTTGTAAAGCTCTCCGTCTATGATGGTAAACGATGCCGCCCGCATTCGCAATCTTCGCGCTTCTAGGCGATCTTCAGGAAGGTGTCCGCGCTCGAGGTAAGCTCATAACGGGGTCATCCAGGATGATTCTTCCCGGTGGATGGGTGCGATGTCCCAGGGTCCTTGAATACTTGGAGCCACGATTTCTTCGATTCGGCGTCTTCGAGATTGGTAGCTTGAGGGTGAAGTGGCGAGCTTGGATAGAGCATCCGCCCTGGAATTCTGTTCTCGGAGGATGTGTAGAATTCGATACGATGTGAGCTTCTGAAGGAGTAATTTCGAGAATGCGAGGTACTTTGCCATCTGGTCATTCTTAGCCTCGTAGTCTCATTCGACTTGTGAGACTACGAGTTGAGAGTCTGTGTAAATAGTCAGGCTCTTAACTTTGCAATCGATAGCGAGCCGGAGATTTGTGTCAACTCCTTTACTGTATGAGCCTGGAAGTAGGGCCGAAGCTTCCTCGCCGAAAAAACAAGGGCCAATGTTGTCTTGTCCACTGCTGGATATCTGGTTTCGGTGTCGGAGAGGACTTTGCTGAGATAGTAGATTGGTCGTTGCACCCCTCCTTCATCTTTCACGAGCACCGAGCTAAGAGCCGTAGGCGACACTGCTAGGTATAAAAATAGAGCTTCTCCGGGGGTGGGCTTTGACAGAAGCGGTGGCGAAGCCAGGTATTGCTTGAGAAGTTCGAACGCCGCCTGACACTCGTCAGCCCATTGGAAGCCGGAGTGGCGTGCTCCCCGGAGGATTTTGAAGAATGGGAGGTACTTGTCTCCCGTTCGCGACAAGAAACGGGATAGCGCAGCGATCCTCCCGTTCAGGCGTTGCACTTCCTTAATTGAGCGAGGCGGCGACATATCCTCTAACGCCTTGATCTTCTCGGGGTTGGCCTCAATCCCCCGATGGGTTACCATGAAACCTAAGAACTTTCCCGCCGTCACACCAAACGCGCATTTGCTGGGATTAAGCCGCATCTGGAAGCGACGGAGAAGTTGAAAGCACTTTCCCAAGTCTTTCAAGTGGTCGCAACGGTGGACGCTTTTCACCAGCATGTCGTCCACGTAAACCTCCATCGTTTCCCCGATGAGGTTCTTGAAGACCTTGTTCATTAGCCTTTGATAGGTGGCTCCGACATTTAGAAGACCGAAGGGCACACCTTGTAGCAGTAGACTCCCATGTCGGTGCGGAAGGCGGTATGCTCCTCGTCCGCGGGGTTCATCCTTATCTGGTTGTAACCTGAATAGGCATCCATGAAGCTGAGTAGCTCGTAGCTGGCTGTCGCGTCGACGAGCTGGTCGATCCTCGGGAGGGGGAAGCTGTCCTTTGGACATACCTGGTTCAGATTGCTGTAGTCGACGCACATCCGCCATTTCCCGGTGGCCTTTTTCACCATGACCACGTTGGCAAGCCACGTGGGGTATTCTGCTTCGCGTATGAACCCTGCCTCGAGGAGTTTAGTTACTTCCTCATCGATCGCCCTCAGTCACTCGGGGGCAAAGTTCCTCTTCTTTTGAATTACAGGCCTGCAGGCGGGGTTGATGTTTAACGAGTGATAAATGACTTCAGGATCCACCCCGGGCATGTCTTCCGGGCTCCAAGCGAAGATGTCCTCGTTCTCTTGCAGGAAGGTTGTGAATTCTTCTCGTTCTTCTCGTGACAGGAGTGACCCGACCTGAACAGTCCGAGTCGAGTCTTGCTGGGAGAGCGGTATTTCCACTAGTCCTTCAACGGGCGCTCCTCGCTGCAGGGTGGCTTCGTCTCGCAGGTCGAAGTTATTGATATTGAGAGCGGTTGCCTTTACTGGTTGTGCCTGATTCAGATAGCAGGTTCTGGCTGCTTCTTGGTCTCCTCTTACGACTCCTATGTCGGCGGCAGTTGGGAACTTCATAGCCAGATGCGGAATGGAAGAGATTGCTCCAAAGATTGACTTGAGCGGTCTCCCAAAGATGGCATTGTAGGCGGAGGTGGATTCTACCACCATGAACTGGATGTTGTACGTCGACTGCCTTGGAAACTCGCCCAACGTGACCCGGAGAGTAATCATGCCTTGAACTGGGACAGGTCTGTTGTCGAATCCGTAGACGGGCCCGGCTGCAGGGCTGAGCTGATCTGTTTTGAGTTTCATACTTTGTAAGGTGGAGAGGAACAGAACATCAACTGAGCTTCCGTTATCGACTGGTATTCTCTTCACTTTGAAGCAAGGGTCCCCAATCCCTGCGCTAATCACGAGTGGATCCTGGTGTGGAAGTCGTAACTCTTGCAAGTCTTCTTCTCCGAAAGCAATCGTAACATCTTGCTTGAGTTTTTTGTCTTCGTGGTCTCTTACGCGCCGGGCAAGTGAGAGGACTTGGGATGCTAAGATAGGAGGCCCGACGATCGTTTCGATTTCTCCCACCATCGGCCTTCCTCCACCTGCGCCTCGGGGGGCGGGAGGCTGCTCCCTCGCCTCCCTAGGTGGCTGGGGCTGGCCAGGAATCTGGCCTTGCAAGAATCTTCCCAGGAGTCCATGGAGGATGAGACGCTCGATCTCGTCTTTAAGTCTGGTGCATTCTTAAGTGGTATGCCCGGTTCCTCGATGGAAAAGGCAGTACTTGGACTGGTCGCCCCTCGGATTTGGTGGTAGCACCCAGGGCGTGCGGAACTCTGGGTTGTTCTGAATGGCGTAAAGCACATTCGTTCTAGTAGTGTTCAACGGGGTGTACGTCCTGGGTGGCTGTGGCCCCAGGTCCCTTCGGGGGTAAATCCTCATGACGGTGGCGAAGTAAATCCTCATGACGGTGGCGAAGTGATTGACATGCTCCAATGGATCGTCCGTCCCGTCGAATGTCTCGATGCTGGGAAGCTTGAAACCATTCGGAATTGGATGGGCCAAGACCTGAGGCGGCAATGGGGAGGCGTGGTGTGCGGGACGGCGGGCGAGGGTTGCGCGTCGTCCTGCTTGGGCGTACTCCTCTTCTATCATGTCGCGTATTTCTTCTCGCGTAGTTCTTTCTATTGCTCGATCAGGGGCAGCTCTTCTCGGGTGATGGTGACGGTGGTCAGCTTCTGGGTCCCCAGCTGGTGGGGCAGGGTGAGCGGAGCTTGCTGCGTTGGAGAATCCTTCTGAAGCTTCGCCCTCTCGAACGACCTCTTCGTTCGTGGCATGATTTGGAACCGGGGACGGCGATACGTTCAGTGTTGGCGGTTGAACTGTAACTTGGCGAGCCCCGAGATTCCTTACGAGAGCCAACATCTCGGTTTGCTGCTCTTCAATCTGCCGCATGCGCCCTTCCAGTGATGCATGCTGCAGGCGCAGGCACTACCACCTCCGCGGGAGGCGCGTTGATAAGCGATTGAGAGGGAGCTGGGTCGACGCGCCCTTCCGGCATTGGTCCTTCAGTAGTGCGAGTACTCTTTCTTGCCATTGCAGTTGGCCTTCAGAGAGTTTTGGGAAGTTCCCACAGACGACGCCAAACTGTTGCGGGTCGCTTAGGTCTCCTGGTAGACCGGTTTACTTGAACCACCTTAGCTCGGGAGCGAACCAAGCGCGCAAACAGTCAATTTGAGATTCGTTGAGTACACTGAGATTTTTTAGCGTGGAAAACCCGGAAAGGGTAAAAAACCACGTGGCCGAAGCTGCGCCGACCAAACTTCCACTATCTTCAGGGTGGTTACAATTAGAGACTTAGAAGCCGAGCGCGACAGGCAGCTGCTCGTTACAATAATAGAGAGGAAGAGAGAGAGAGAATTCTGAAGGCGACTGACCACCTCCAGAAAAACTAAGCCCTTTCTCCTTCTGAGAAAGGTGGAGAACGAAAGTGAGAAGGCTCCGGAGAACAAAAGTGAGAAGGCTCCGGAGAACAGAAGTGAGAAGGCTCCGGAGAACAAAAGTGAGAAGCTGCGTCGCCTTTCGGGACGAAGGAAATCTTCAAGTCCACGAAGGAGATCTTCAAGCGCCGAAGGAGAATTCCGCAAAAGTCTGCAAGGAGCTCTCCCGGGTGCAGAAGGCAAGGTCCTCTGAAATGAAGCCCTGAGCTCCTTTTATAGCATTGGTCGGGGGTAGTCCGGTAATTTCGCCATTTGTAACTTCCATAAATATCTGGCGGACGAATCACATCTTCTGGTTCGGGGCACACAGATCGCCATTTTTCGTAAATGACCATCTTGCCCCTCGGGCAGTTCGGGCAGTTCGCGCAGTTCTGGCAGTTTTGTTGGAGGCGAAAAAGGCGACAAACTGTTCCTGAAATCTGAGAAACTGGGAAGATAAGAAGTGAGCATGCTGAAAATACAAAGTGTGAGCACGCCAAGAAGACAAAAAGTAAGAAGTCAGAAAGACAAAAAGTGAGCTGAGGGCGCTCAGAGAGATTCGTTGAGTACACTGAGATTTTTTAGCGTGGAAAACCCGGAAAGGGTAAAAAACCACGTGGCCGAAGCTGCGCCGACCAAACTTCCACTATCTTCAGGGTGGTTACAATTAGAGACTTAGAAGCCGAGCGCGACAGGCAGCTGCTCGTTACAATAATAGAGAGGAAGAGAGAGAGAGAATTCTGAAGGCGACTGACCACCTCCAGAAAAACTAAGCCCTTTCTCCTTCTGAGAAAGGTGGAGAACGAAAGTGAGAAGGCTCCGGAGAACAAAAGTGAGAAGGCTCCGGAGAACAGAAGTGAGAAGGCTCCGGAGAACAAAATTGAGAAGCTGCGTCGCCTTTCGGGACGAAGGAAATCTTCAAGTCCACGAAGGAGATCTTCAAGCGCCGAAGGAGAATTCCGCAAAAGTCTGCAAGGAGCTCTCCCGGGTGCAGAAGGCAAGGTCCTCTGAAATGAAGCCCTGAGCTCCTTTTATAGCATTGGTCGGGGGTAGTCCGGTAATTTCGCCATTTGTAACTTCCATAAATATCTGGCGGACGAATCACATCTTCTGGTTCGGGGCACACAGATCGCCATTTTTCGTAAATGACCATCTTGCCCCTCGGGCAGTTCGGGCAGTTCGCGCAGTTCTGGCAGTTTTGTTGGAGGCGAAAAAGGCGACAAACTGTTCCTGAAATCTGAGAAACTGGGAAGATAAGAAGTGAGCATGCTGAAAATACAATGTGTGAGCACGCCAAGAAGACAAAAAGTAAGAAGTCAGAAAGACAAAAAGTGAGCTGAGGGCGCTCAGAAGCGTTCTGAGCGCGCAACGAACGGGGAAGCAGTCTAGGCGACTGGGGAAGCGTTTCGAGCGCGCGTGAGCGCGGAGGCGTTCTGAAGTGTCTTGGGCGCGCGTAAGTGCGGAGGCGTTCTGAGCGCGCTCAGAAATGTCCTGAGGTCCGAGTACCTGACAAGGAGCGTGTCCGGCAGGGCTCCTCGCGAGCCCCCTGCGAAAAGGAAAAAAAAGGGGGTGGGGAGGAGGCGGCCGCATCCCCTTACGGGAAGGGGGGCGGCTTGGCCGCATCCCAAGGGGGTGCGTCCCGAGCCGCACCCCGCAAGGGTGCGGCCTGGCCGCACCCCAAAGGGGGTGCGGCCCGGCCCTGGCCGCACCCGAGGAGGGGTGCGGCGGGGCCGCACCCCTAGAGGGGTACGGCGCTGGCCGCGCCCCTAGAGGGGTGCGGCCCCGGCCGCACCCCAAGAGGGGCGCGGTCGGGCCGCACCTAAGGAGGGGTGCGGCCCTGGCCGCACCCGAGGAGGGGTGCGGCCCTGGCCGCACCCCTAGAGGGGTACGGCGCCGGCCGCGCCCCTAGAGGGTGCGACCATGGCCGCACTCCAAGAGGGGTGCGGCCAGGGCCGCACTCCAAGAGGGGTGCGGCCAGGGCCGCACTCCAAGAGGGGTGCGGCCAGGGCCGCACCCGAGGAGGGGTGTGGGGGGTCGGCGCTACCGCGCATGCTAGCGCGCGGTAGCGCCGCGCGGTACCGCCATGCGCGCCGTGACGGTGGAGCGCCCGCTACCGCTCGCGGTAATGCGCGCGGTAGTGCATGCAGTTGCGCGCAGTACCGCCGTGCGCGGTGCTGGCGCGCATGGTTAAGCGCGGCCCCGCGGCGCGTTCTGCGTGCGTCTTTGTACGGGCGGTTGGCTGTGGACTGGGCGGCGGTTTCTTCAACTTGAGCAATTATACGTTGACCGTTGACCCCGCCTCTCTTTAGCGGAGTTTTCTCTAGACGCACCTCAAGGCCCTTATGGGTGTATAACAATAATTAGGCGAAATTTTCGTATGCGGTCGGCTCTTCGAATTTGGAGCCGGGGCCGTTATAATAATGACACGTGACAATTATAAAATGTGCTTTTAAAAATCAAATACGACATCTAAATTCCGTGGAGATGATTTATGCTCGCACCGCCTGCAAATGAGCCGAGCTCATCAAAAAAATCCGGCTCGAGCTGTTTTTTTGCTTCAAACTCGACGAGCTTGTGCTCAAAGGATCGAGCTCGACTCGAGCAAAACCCTAAATTTATGTAATAAATTACTTATAACAACTTTTTTATTTAATAAATTACTTATTATTTAATATATATTAGTGCGATGATAGTAAGTATAAAAATAAAAATGCTCGAGAGAACTCGTGGGCTCATGAACAAGAGGAATTAGGCTTGAGCTCGACGGGCTTGAGTTTGAGTCGAGTTTTTTGAGCTGGCTCGTCGAGCTCTTGAGCACGCTCGACTCAACTTGCACCCCTGGTAGAGATATCATTTCTACTCGCCGGGATATCATTTCTGCTCTCAGGGAGATCATTTCTTCTCGTCCGAGATATCATTTTTTTCCGCTCGGGATATCATTTTTGCTTGCGGGAAGATCATTTATGCTCATCTGAAATATCATTTTTGCTCGCACAAGATATCATTTCTGAGAGAACATTTCTACTCGTTCGGGATATCATTTTTGCTCGCCGGATGAGTATAAATGATATCCCTGACAATCAAAAATGATATCCCGGCGAGCAAAAATAATATACTGGCCGAGCAAAAATAATCTCCACAAAAAATATATCCCGGCATGTTATTATCGCAACTTCCCGTCTTTAAATCTACAGACCCAAGTTTGAGAGTTGTCTCTGAAATTAATTTAATGTATAAAATTAATATTATTCCCATTAAAATGACCGCATGTCGCACTCATTATCGGGGTTGAATTTCATATTATTTTTTTATTTACATTCGTTATTATTATAGGGTCCGTTAGGTTGAACGAAATTGGCTTTGTAAAATTAGCTTTTCGACGAAAACCAATATCTACATGAATTGACTTTGTATAGAATTCCAATTTTATTTTTCGACTGTAAGATTGAATTCAGTCAACAGAATTAGAATTGAGACACAAAAGTTGTTCGGCTGAATGATAAAATTGATATTGAAATTGACATTATACAATAATTTTATAAAACTCAAAATAGGCGTCAACGCCGAACGCATTAAATTGCATAATATGTTTTAAGACGTGAATTTTTCGCTCAAGTGCTATTTTTTTGCCCAGATGCACGTTTTTTGCCTGGACGCACATTTTTATTACAGTCATTATAATTATTAATCGTGATTTTTTATTCAATTATAGGTTTAATTATTTTTATGATTTTTTTATTCAATACCGAGGGCCATCGGAAGCATTATCTGCGCATGAATGATTCGCACCTTAGATAACGTGTCATCAAATACTTTTTCACATGGAACGGGTCAACATAAGGAGACAGGCCCGGCCCGGACGAGCAATTTCAGCCCGGCCCGGCAGAGCAATTTCAGCCCGGCACATGTCATTATTTCAATTCCTTCCTGCCTACACGTGGTGATTAGATAGCGGCTGTGAAAAAACAGTGAGAATAGAAATGCCAAAAAAAAATATGAATAATAGTTGTCAAAATAATTGGAGGTTGCATTTTATGTTTGTTTTCTGCTAATTCTATTTTTCATATTTGAGTGATAATATTTTCTCATCACCAGTAATAAGTCGTATTTGTCTTTTGTTATCATTGCGATGTATTTTCGATAACGTTACGGGTCCGAGTCAATTGTTGTCTAAGTTTTGTGCGGTATTGTGTGTGTAATTAGGTCTAATGTGCATTACTTTTCATTCATCCCCATCTAACCTTGAGTGTTTATTTCATACTAAGGGTCAGTTTGCGACGTGTTTTTTGCTCCGCTGATTTTGGACAAAAACGTCATAATCATAAAACATTTGTTTGACATAACAATGGTTATGACCGCCGTCACCCGAGAAAATGATAATAATTTAAAACATAAAAATGAATAGAGTTTCTTATGTGAAGTAGACTCTGAGTTTCCTAAAATATTACACCTAATCTTTGCAAAAACTTAAGATATGTTGGTGTATATATAACATATTTTTACCGCTTTTTCTTCAGTTGTTGTACTTGCTATGTTTAAAAAGGTCATGGCGGACCTGGTTATCCAGAGTGCACTCGAGCTCTATTATATAAGTTCTCGGGTGACTGAGAGGACAATCGGCGGAAGTACTCGGGTGATTAGAACAAGGCTTTTGCGTGTAATACAAATTAAATAGTATGTATACACCAACGCAAATGTTTCTTAGAGGCGAGAAAAAATCCGCACATCTTTGAAGGTCCATTCGCTTGGAGAGAATTGTGATCATGTTCTTCGTGTTCGTCAATTGATGGCAGGTGCGTGGTTACAATGTCTCGTGACTCTCATGTTGATGTAATGCTTATCCTTCATTAGGTTGAAGTAGTCCACCTAGCTATAGTTTAGAAAAAATGGTATGATCGTTGCACTCGGAGATCTGGGATCCGAAGTCTTTGAGTCATAGTTTTGATGACCCATGTAATATATTTTGTTATTGGCTACGCGTATTGGGTTATACTGGGTTTTCATGACTTTAGAGAAAACGTTGTTTGGTGTAATTATTTGAGCAAATGGGGCAGCCTACTTGGTGATTGGTATCAATGAAATGTATGGTTGTAGTTTTTAAACCTTGATAATGTTTGAGGTTTCGCACCGTAGTGTGTATAGCAAATGGAACCGCTATAAAAATTAATAGAAGGGCCTGCGGATTTAACTGACCATTCTTAGTTCGTAGGTTAGGGTTCTTGGGGGGGCATAGGTTGATAATAGCCCCCACATTACCCTACAATGATAATTGCAATGCCCGATTCTTCGAATGATTTTGGAGGTGATCGAAGTGCCAAATGCCTCCCCTCTCTCCCCCAGTTGAATGTCTATTGGTATTATCAATCACCTTTATGTAATGATTTCAAAGGTTTGTAGAAGAATCTATTGATATAACTAACCACATCTAATTATTGTACTATTGACATTCATGCAAGAATGCACTTGAAAGGTCAGTTGGAGGGCCGTCTTGTTGTCACAGGAGTAGAAGTTTATAGCCACAATGTTACACCCTAGCCCTGCAGCGTCGCGATCAAAAATTACACGTCATTGATTTTTGTATACATACTCAGGATATTACACACAGAACATACAAGATTGTTCTGATTGTGCTAGCCTTTGTTGTCTGAATGTGCGAGACGTATTGAGTGCGTCATAACTATAACATCGCTTATTGTTTCATGCATGATCTCTGCGTGGCTGGCTGGCGCAGGGGTCTAGAGAAGTAGGCTAACCTTTATGTGAGAATCCCGTTGCGGGCGACTCCCAAAATGCTAGGGTCAGATGAGGACTCAAGGCCATGAATGCGATGATCTTGAATGGGGGCGTGGGGATAAGGGCTATAGCGCAGCGTAGGCACATTACGCACAACAAATATGACGATGTTCTGTTTATTTTGATGACAATGCTCGTTAGTAAACTCATACTCATATAAACATTTTTTGATTTTATTTTATTCCTCTAATTTTATTTTTTATTATAAAATAGTTGTGTGTAATAATACATAATATAAACGGAATCATTCCATTAAACCTTAGCTACACTGATGAAGTTGTATTATACACTCAATTATTATTCCAAAACATTATTAAATTACACCCAATATTTATATCATGAGATGATGAAAATCTCGCGATTAAACGATCGAACGGTCATAAGTACTCAATAGAAACCAGATGCTAACGTGGACTGTCCCAGTCTTCAGACGAGATATCGGGAGACGAGATATATCGACCAAGCGCTGCAATTTCCCGTATACTAACAAATTTCCGTAAATATATTTACGCACAGTGGAGGGCTTTGACTCGAAGGAGGTTCTATTGTTTTCCCGGAATTTCAACCCTCCTCTCTCTTCTACACTTCGAGCTGGATTCCTGGCAGCTCTCAATCCGTCCTCGGCACCGGAATTGTCTTCGGCTAGGGTTTCCTTGTCCTGCGGAGAGATTAGTGTCGGGGGGAACCCGTGCGCGGGTCCGATCTGAAATTTTGGCGGCGGGATTTGAAGGATTTTTCGATGTTTTTGAAGTTTTTGACTTAGCTAGGGTTTTGTTGGCAATTTGGATCTTCTTTCGTTGAACGGCAAGGAGGCAGGGTTTACCCCTGAGATGTGATTTTAGGTCATCTGGGCAGCTTGTTTGAGAAATATGTTCTATTCTCAGTTTATATTGGCGAAGAAAGGGCCTCTGGGGACCATATGGATTGCGGCGCATTTGGAGAGGAAGTTGAGGAAGAATCAGGTGGCGGATACTGATATCGGTGTCTCTGTGGGTTAGTATTTTGTAATTTCATTGACTTTCTTGCCATTTGTAATTTGTGGGTTTTGTAAATTTTCAATATTTTCTACATCAAGGTTTTATGAGATGCAAAATAACTCTTTTGTTTTTGTTTGGCCTGTGTTCTATATATAACTCTCTGTGTATTCTATCACCAACGCTTATTATCATTTTGGAAGCAGTTTTCATTGAGGGAGGAGAATGTCATGGCGGATTGGTGGTGCCACCATCACTGAGATTCCACCAAATATATTTTGCTCTGGGGAGAGCTTGAAATGTAAACTCACTGAGATTATTTTCACATTCACCATCACTGAGATGGCCTCCCTCGTCTTCTAGTTCGCATTGCAATCCTATATTCATGCATTGCTGGGATACATGTAGAGTTGTTGATGTAATTGAGAGAGATTCACGGGAATTGAGGGAGGCATGTGTGGGATGCAAGTTAGTGTTGGTGCCGCCATCATTCCCCTTTCCTCTAGCCTCCATCCGAGATCTCGTCGATTCCGCCTCCTGCGCTTCTCGCTGTCGTGATCGATTCCGCCTCCTGCGCTTCTCGCCTGCCGTGATCGCTTCTCCGCTGCTGCGCTTTCTCGCTTGCCGTGATCCCGTCGCTGCCGTGATCACCTCTACAAATCGTGGGAAGAGGTACCCGAGCCATGTTGAGTTGGGGTTGGGGACAAGAGAGCCACTTTATTTTTCGGGAGGGGCGAGAGCACGAGGACAGCCCCTCCCTCCTTTCTCTTTGCTTGAGAAAAGGGCGCAGAGGATCTGATTTGCTATTACATATCACATAGAGCCCATAGCGAATTGGAATGTGATATGAATGAGAAAAGGGATTCAAGTCCCCTCCCAGATCATGTGATCACACAATGCAACTATACATTTAGGAAAACGAGCAATTATCTTATAGAGAGATTTTTGACTTATATTATTATTTGTTCTATAAAACTAGTACGAGATATTAAATACTAAATTGGACATCGATTTTAATTACGCGTGGCAAAGAGATTCGAAGAATGACAAATGAGATATTTAATTTACTGTTCGCATGACTACGCGCAAGTGGGCCAACATTTAAGCGAGTAGCACACATATGACATCACTCCACCGACCTGAAAAAGAAATAACGAACAACACAAACTTTTCAAAATTAATGGAAAACATGCTTTGTCAATCTAACAAGTTTGGCGAAATAGAGCAAAGAGTCGTGCACAAGGGACAATCAAATAAAACATGTACTGGAGTTTTATACTTAGACGAAATTTGAAGGAGGCTAATTGATTAGATAAGATGAGGTAAGGATGTTCTCCACAGATAATTAACAATGTTATCGAAGAATATAGGAGCATGATTTAATTTCAATAAATGACTATTTTTTGTTCCACCTTTATTTCGCCTGGTTTTGTTGTCAACTAGTTTTTATAATTGTGTTCCTTTGAATATTAGTGGGTTGTCCTGAGATTTTGTAGCATTAAATATTTATGCTAGTGGATTATTCAAGTGTTTTCTAAAGTCCAGACTTTCTGTTTTAAAATCATATGAGAGAAATTTTTATACTTGAGCGGCCTTTAAAAAAAGCAAAAAAATAATAATAATTTTTTTGTCTGAGCCTTGGGACTAACATTTTTTTGGGACGTTTGATCCAAAAAGGGTGTGAAACAACTATTTTGTAAGAGGACTTATTGTTCTTCTTCCCTCTTATCACTCGTATCTCCCTAAGTGTGGCAAGAGCTTTTATCCGTGGGAGTGACAATGTAGCCTTATCTCCCTCCGGTGGCGATCAAGTATCCCCATCACCTATATTTCTCTTGGTTTGCTGTCACATGATTCTGGGATTAGGAATTGGTTTGAAATTTTGGAGGGCATATTTCAAATATTGATGAAGTTAGATTTCCTGAAATTATGTGGCCTTTTCAGACTTCAGCTTATGGTGGGCGCTCAGCGTATGTCAAATTTGTAAATAGATTGTTGACCAGATAGTGAAGTGTGAAATGATTGAGGTGTTTTTCCTACATTCTTTGGGCTGTTTTTTTGGGTATTCAAACCTTTGTTTGTCTGTTTTGTTTTGTATTTTAAATGAGGTGCTCGTGGACAGTTTTTGTTAAAAGATAGTCGTTCTCTTAACCATTCCCGATCACGTCAATAAGCCCAATGGTAATGTGTAAACTATGATATTAAAATAAATGATGCTTCACATTCTTCTCCCCCCTTTAGATGCGTCCTGCTCCTTTCCATGAGTTTCTCTTATTCTCCTCTTTTTCTCCTTTTTCGACCACTTTAAGGATTCTACTGCATCAACTGGTATCAATGTGCAACGTCTTCATAGGAATCATTATGAAAGATTCATGATAATAGTGATATATACTATGATGAGGACCAATTTCAAGGCATCTATGAAACTCTCAACGATGCACACTTTTGAATTTTTAATGACTACATCAGATTTATTCTTTTCTTCTCTATTTCTCCTTCTTTGACAGCTCAAGACTTTTGATGTTTGTTGAAAGATCAGTTTTAAAAAATCCATGGAAATCTCAGTGTTTTTTTGGATTTGATTTTCCAATCTTAAATCAACGGTCATGATGATTGCATTCTCTTCTTCTCCATTTCTCCTTCAACCATTGAGGTTTCTAATGTCATTAATGTTAATAACACATTGTTAATTTGTATATATTGCAAACCTTTATGCTAATAGTTTAGAAAGGTCCAATAATTGTGTTGTTTATTACCACAATAGTGTCAATTTATTTCTTGTTACGTGTTTTACATGAGAATCTTAGCTGATACGTGGATAAGAATGATAAGTAGCTTAGTAGTATTGGAGACCATATCCCAAGGTTACTATTTATTTATTGCTTTCTGAAGCAATCTAGATATCTTTTAACAATTTGTATTTCATGTGGTAGCATACATTGAATGTATTATCTCGTATTATGGGTTACTATTGTATAAAATTATCTTCATATAATATTTTGGATAATCTGTTGCAGATTCTATTCTTTTTCCTGATGCACCAATTGCATTGCGGCTGTCTAGTCACCTTCTACTTGGTGTGGTGCGAATATACTCGAAAAAGGTGAACTATCTTTTCAATGATTGTAGTGAAGCTCTAATCAAGATCAAACATGCATTTCGCTCAACAGCAGTTGATCTTCCGCCTGAAGAATCAACTGCACCATATCATTCAATCACCTTGCCAGAAAATTTTGACCTTGACAATTTTGAGCTCCCAGACAGTGCCTTCCTTGATGGGTAAGCTCTGATACCTACCCTTATGTAGATTTTGTTTGAAATACTTGCTCATCTTTTATTTGTTACTACATAGATATAAATACTCTCTACTTACATCAACAAAGTCTATATTTTGCAGTAATTTTGTGGACCATCATGTAAGTGCCAGAGAGCAGATTACTCTTCAAGATACAAGAAACGACACTGCATTCCCAACATCAAAGTTTGGGTTAGATGGTGAGTTTTTAAGGCACATATTTATCTTGAATTTAGTTCTTTATTAATTTCTACGTAATGGTTGGCTGTAAGTTTTTGTTTGTGCAGAGAGGTTTGGGGACGAGGATCCTTCTCAAATAGGTTTGGAGCTTGATGAGGTGAATATTGTTATGTTTGTTATTTTAATTTTTAATTTAGCGTAATCTTCTCAAATAGGTATAAATGCGCCCCCCCCCCCCCCCCCCCCCCCCCCCCAAGGCAAAAGGAGGGTGCACAACAAACTTCTCCCACACTGCCTAAATGATGCAACAAAGTGTTAGGTCTACCTCAACCTCTCGGTGGAGGAGGACTGCCTCTTCCTGCACCATCCGATAGATCGCCATTAGTGATGCCGATTACAAACGTCGAGAGAGGGTGCCAGCTGCTCGATTAGTGAGGAGTTTTGTCACCTACATTTACTGAGCCAATATAGAAATCTTCTTACTAAGGAGGTAGTGTAAGCCATGATGTTATTTGCAGACATTGAAACGACGTCCCTAAAAATATGGTCGTCGGTGCTGCACGGTGAGGACGTGGGACATCAACTCGTTTTTTGTAAATTGAGCTCAACTGAATTGTTATGGAGAAGGAATGGTTGAAATATGCAACATGCTAGGAGCCCGACATGAGGATTGCGCCAACCCATCCCAGACTAGAGGTACCACACTCAATGAGGAAGGGACGAGAGAAATTCGAAATAATTGGCATTAGAGCGACCTCCAAAGCCTGCCCGAGTTCGCCTCAACGAACTCAAAAACCCAATGAAAAGTGGAGTTTATGCTCTTTTCGAGGAGGGTTGTCAGCAGTCGAGTGATTATGCCATAATCACGGATGAATGGACGTTATTAACCGATCATGTCGAGGAAGCCGCACTAAGAGGGTGCATAATTAGACATTGAAGGATTGTCATGACCTTGGCTTCGTCCACGAAGACATCCTGGGAAGAGATGGTATAGATTAAATATTGGACCTTCTGTTGGCCAATGAAACACTTATTTGAGTTCACCTAGAGAGAGTCATTGTAGGTATTGAGTGCCTCCTTGAGACGATATAGATGCTCCCTCCAAGGCTATGCAAAAGTATATCATTAAAAATGCTAGAATGTACCAACACAACGTTGGTCGGAAGATGCTGCTTTGTGGTCTGTAAAGTGGTCGAAACATTGGTCAACCCGATGGCCATGTACTGTACATAAACTTATAATGTCCTCCATGTGTTCAGAAGGCAATTTTATGAATGTCATTCGAACAAACTCAAATCTGTTGGTAACTTGAGCAGTCTATTGGAGATGTAGCGTCACAGAGCCTGTCGAGCAACTATAATAACTGGAATAGGACGCTTGTAGGCCACTGTTGCCTTGTTCAAATCATGATAGTTGACACAAAATCACCAACTAACACATTTCTTATTGATAAGGAGAACTGAGCTATAAAAAAGGTTGATGCTTGGACGAATGATAGGTCGACCAACATCTCTGTGATTAATCGCTCTATTTCATCCTTTTGACATACGTACCTATATGGATGAAGAGAAATGCACTAGCACCTTGATAAGAGAGAAATGTTGTGGTTTGTCAGATAGGGAGGAGAAGCCTTGTGGAGCGGGGAAGAGCTGGGAGCAAGAGTGAAGAATCAACTGTAGATGGAGATGTTGTTGGGTGTTGTCGTTGGATTTGATGTCAGATGAGGTCTTTTCCTCCATATTCTATAAGAAAGAATAGATTTCCATTGAGTTGGTCTTCTGAATTGTCTTAAAGGTGGCTAGGATCCCTAGGAGAGAAGCGTCACCTAGAACATATGAGGTTTCCCTTCCAACTTGATGGACATAACAATTCTGCCCAATTGCCCTTTCTGCAGTTTAGTGTCTATAACTAAGGACCCCCCAAGATCGCGTCTACACAACCTACACCAAAGTCATAAAAGTAAATTGTGATTCGACAAATACACACTTTCATCTGATGGTTGAGGCAAATCCATCCCATGGATTTTCGATGGCCATCCCCATGGAAGTCCATGAAGCCAAGTGACATACCAGCGTGAAGGTGTAATTGAGTCGCCAATTCCTGGCAGAGGAAGTTGTGAGTTGCCTTGTTATCAATCATCATCATGATGAGTAGTTGTGATGCCCATCAACTTCATAGTATGTGGTTCAGAGTTACCTTACATGCCCATAGAAAAGCAAGATATGTCCAATCGAGAGAATTGGATTATCGGTGGGTGTATTGCCCTCAACTACAAAGGCTCCGAAGATGGATGATGCGAGTTCCAGGTCATCATCCCTAATGATCACCCACAATTCCATCACAGGGGCAATTATGAGTGAGATAGTACAATTGCTTACAATGGAAGCAAGGCCCTTTGCTTTGTAAATCGTTGAATTCATGGTTAGAGAGGAATGGATCGGTGGTGGTCGATGAGGGTGATTTGGGAATGGTGGCTTGGAAGTGGAAGTGTGGGTGTGACGAAGGTTATTGTTGTGGATGGTTGGTTTTGTGGTGGATTGAGGCTGATAGGGTTGGAGGGGTTACATGATGTGGATTGATGAGTGGTGACAAATATGACCGGTTATTCTTGGCGGAAGAATCTGCTTCAACCATACGAGCGATATCCATAGCTTCAGTAATGATGGCGGGGGTGGAGGCAGGAGCCGATGATGGTTCATAGCCCTTGCATGAAGAGCCCTAAGAAGTGTTCAGGTGGCAGTCTAGGAACATGATTGATAAGCTCGATAATCTCATCAATGTAGCTACCAAGAGAGCCTATCTGTTGAACCTCACAGAGTCGTTCCACCGCATTGCCCGAGTAGCGATGATCGTGGCATTTGATTAGCACTTGCTTGGGGTATGCCCATGTGAGAGTAGGTGTCGACCGACGGACCCAACAAATCCAAGGATGGTAGAGCCTCCTGTGCCAAGGAAGGTAATGATGATCTTCTGCATTTTTATAGTGCGCTAAATGTCGAAGAATTTCTCGGACTTCGTGATCCATTTCATAGGGTTAGATCCATTGAAATAGAGCACTTCCAGATAATGGAAAGCATTAGTTGTGGCATCGGTAATTGTTGGATTGATCGGACCCGATTAGGGTGGTAGGTCAACCAAGGAGCATGCTGACAGTAGAGTTGGTGGTGATCGATTGTTGGGGTTGCTCCATTTGAACATCCATCCTTTGCATACTGTCTTGCATCGAAGCCATTAAGTCATCATGATTCTCAATATGATGGGTGAGGTATTTCTTGACGACATCGATGCTTGCAACCATTAATGCGTGTATCTTCATGATTCTCAAGATGACGGATGAGGGATTTCTTGACGATATCGATGCTCGCAACCATCAATGCGTGCGTCCAGGGTATGAACTAGACGATGCAAGAGAACAATGCGACGGTGGGGTCGATCTCCCGGATTAAGGTGCATGTGAAGTGCAACAATGCACAAAATTGACATCGGTCGTTGGTAGTCAACTAGGTTGAACGGTCGGTTGGACGGCGATTCAACATAACAACACTGGATGTTGTCTCGCTTGAACCTGACATATTAGCCGGTTGGTTAGGGCATGTGTAGTGGAAATAACATGATGTTGTCTGTATGATTAGAAAAGGGCAGTTCTTACCAATGTTACCCCATTGGGGGTAGATCGACTGACTAGGAGAAGAGAAGGAAGACTGGAGAAGAGAAATACCAAGGAACCTCGAATGCCAACCCATGGCTCTTAAATAAAATTACCAAACACAGGTCTTACATAAATGATAAAATATCTCTACTTAAGCGCTAACATCCAAGAGCATAACAATAAATATTGAAAATAGAATAAATCAAGAGCAAGCAGGAAATAAAACACTAAATGTTCTAAATAACATAAGGACCTCTTCTGGGACTATTAGCTGTCGTCTCCGTGGTCTTAGGGACCTCCCGCGTTGTCCTCCGTGAGTACACATGTCAAGTTTGTGAGTCTGTCTCCTCTTCTGATTTGTTTCCTCTTCTTTTGTAACATCTCTCTATAATTTTACTGTACAGTTGCAAAATATCAGTAAGCCGTAAATCAGCGTTTGATAAAATGAGTCTTTGGATGTTTGAAATCATTAAAGATGGTGATGAAAAGATTCAACGCCTCATGGACATTTCTTCAAGGTAGCAATCTTGCATATAAAATGAGCTTAAACAATGGCCTTGCAGGCTTGCACCAATTTGATGCATGAAAACCTTGAAAAAGCTAGAAAAAAATAGGTGAAATTAGAAATAGCTTAATAAATAAGCCTCATGATAAGTAAGGTGATTACCTCTCTTAAGTCTTAAGTATTAAAAAAATCATGGAATAGTTGAAGAATCCCACATCCACGGCAAAAATTCTAGTCATGCCATAAGTTATCATACATGACTCATATATTTCTAATTTAAAGATGGAAGAAAATGGTAACTACGAACGACCACCGACAAATTTCTATGAAGCTGCTGCTAGGAAATTACTAACAAGATGTTTACAAACTCAATGCTAGAAGAAAAATCTTAAGAAGATAATGATATAGAAAATATTAAATAACATGATAATTATGAATTACTTCAACTGGTAATATCTGGATTTCACATGTATATTTATGTAGGTAAGTGTTTCACTATTGCTGCTTGCCTCTAGTCATATTTTTAGCAGAGCAATTTTCAAGTCTCTAGTTGTCCATGAACTCATGTTGAAGAACTTTGAAAGAATATAGGTATGCAAACTAATTCACTTAGAGGGGGGGGGGGGGTGAATAGGTCTTTTGAGTTTTACTTGATTATTATGGCCTGTTAAAATATTCTAATCAGAGAATCAAACAACACAGAAAAACACACAAGTGTTTATAGTGGTTCCCCAAGACATGATGTCTATGGGTAGTCCACTTTCCCCCTTCACCCTTCTAACAGTGTGTTAGACAGGGCCTCAGGACAAAAGTCCCTACAACTCAGAGCTATCACCAGCTCCTACCTTAAGACAAAAGTCCCTACAACTCAGAGCTATCACCAGCTCCTACCTCAGGCACTGTTGCCCTACAACTCAGAGCTATCACCAGCCCCTACCTCAGGCACTGCTGCCCTACAAACTCAGAGGAATCCACCTCCTACAGCTCAGAACACCTATTGGTCCTACCTCAGGCAACAAGCCTTACAACTCAGAGCTATCACCAGCTCCTACAAACTCAGGCAAACCAGCCCTACAAGCTCAGGCAAACCAACCCTACAAACTCAGGCAAAAAGCCTTACAAAAAAATATAATAGAACTTTTCTATAGCAGAAATATTCTCCTGTAGATCCTGCACAGTCTGTGCTTTCCTGTAGCTGAAGATGTTGATAACAGCTACCACTTGATCTTCCTCTTCAATAGAATGATGGAAGATCATCTTGCCCCTTCTGGTGGAGGAGCTATCTTCTTCTCTCTGTTTCTTCTTCTTTTTCAGTGAGCAGGAAGAAAGACGAGAACAACAGCCGTCAATGGCGAATCGAGATTTTGCACGCAACTGGCCGGGGTTAAGAAAATACCCTAACTCTTTCTTTTATACTTCTTTTATCTTCAATGGCTCTAATTTGATCTCCCAAGAAGTATGAGAGACATTGGTGGTCCCCTGTAGTTTTTCTGCAACTTGCCCTAGCCGCAGGTCCCGCCGCCCTACTTATCTGTAGAGAAGGTCTGCGTTCGACGAACGCGCTACACTCTGCGTTCGACGAACCCGCTGCATCCAGCGCTCGACGAACTTGCCAAACTCTGCGTTCGACGATCTGCCTTGTCTCTGCGTTCGACGATCTGCCTTGTCTCTGCGTTCGACGAACTGCCTTGTCTCCGCGTTCGACGAACGACACTCTGCGTTCGATGAACACGCCAATTATCAGCTGTTTCTTCTATTTCGTCTCAGCGGTCGACGAACTGTATTCTGCGTTCGACGAACGACTCTCTGCGTTCGAGAACACGCTCTTTGCCTTCTCAGCGGCTCCTTCTCTGGTCTCGACTCAGCGGTCGACGAAATGAGTTCTGCGTTCGACGAACTGCACTCTGCGTTTGACGAACGACACTCTGCGTTTGACGAATTTTATCAGCTGAGATAATTTCTTCTATCTACTCAAGAGAAGATTTCTCCTAGCCTTAGGTCTTGATTAACCCTTTCTCTTGAGTCACCTAAGCCTGTTTAACTTACAAAAACAAAACTTTATCAAATACAATATGTACTTAGTATTGGAAGTGATGCCTCTTCAAATCAAGGGAACATTGAGGGCAATATTCCCAACAATCTCCCCCTATTTGAAGAAGGCAGAACATCCTCAATGCTAAAGTACATAGCCAACAAAAACATATCATGATACCATTTGAAGGGCATATTATTTAAATGATCTATGAGATAAACATGATGACATAGCTTCTAGATAACAACATTGTTTAAGCTAACAATTTCATGACTGATTATATAAAGCTTTGACTAGCTTAGAGGGATGTCAGCATGACGTCAGATCCTCAACGACTTTAGTATTTGACAAGGCGTCGAGACATGGTCATCGTCTCGACGTGGCTTAGCTTGCTGTAGATGTATCAACGACGTTGAGTGATGTTCCTTGGTTTGACGCTTTCTTATTCCACGGCGTCGAGTGATGTTCCTTGGTTCGACGCTTTCTGGTCACAGGCGTCGAACGATGTGTGGTGGCTCGACGCTTGTGGACTTGGATGAACTCATCTCCCCCTTATTAACTCAGATTGAGTAGCATATCATGATAACTAACTTAGAGGGCTAACACTACTTTGGTCTTAGCAGCTAGCATTCCATCTCCTATTTGCTTCTAGCAAGACCAAATTTGGTCTTAGCATTGGTCATCTCCCCCTTTCTGGGTTCTTCAACCTCTTTCTCACTAGGGAATAGGATTCTTCAACCTCTACACTTATCTGGATACTTCTAACAAATCCTAAGATAGATTAGACAACATTTTCCAAATCCTCTTTTAGGACAACCTACATCCTCTCTGACTTACTGAGCATTAGCTATCTCCCCCTCAACTTATAGCCAACTCCCCCTCAATTTGAGCAGGAGCTTGCTCCCCCTTAATTTGAGCACCTCTATTGATCTTATGATTTAAGGGAAACCTAAAACTCAGCTGATCCAGATTTTTCTGATTCAGCTGATCATCTTTCTTTAAAATCAATAGGAGTAGAGATACTTACCTTGAGGAGGTAGTCCTCAATTGATGTTGAGTTCACAATGGTTGTGCACAACAGCTGTGGCCACATCTTTCTCCATTCTGAGCATTGGCTCTTCCAGCATCTGGGCTGTGCTCCCCCTCACTAGCACACCCATCTTCTTCTCCATAGAGAGAGCAATGCTCCCCCTCACTTAGGGCATACATATGTGGAGAAATCTGCAGCAATGAATTCTAACTCAGCTGTGGATATGGCCACACTGGTCTGCTTATTGCTGCACCCTGATGACAACCTCCTTCCTGTCATGTGCCTTTAGCACCCACTGTCCAAGTACCAAATTTGGTTGAGGTTGGTACTTGGACTAACCTGCAAAAAGTTTAGTTATCCTTAGGAGCCCAATTAGCTTTGGGTCCTAGGAACATGTTGGCATGATGAAATAATCTCACACTTGCTACACTCCTAGCAGGAAAGTTCTTCTTTGCATTAGGTATATTGAGATTGTACCAACAGTCTATGGCAAAGTGTCCCACCTTGCCACAACACCAACAATCATGAATATTGTATCTCCTTTTCTGAACATTTTTCTGAATTGGTACAACACTGTGCACGTGTTCAGCAAAAGAGACTGCATCATTCTTCCTATTTCTTTCAGCAATAATCTGACTGAAGGATAATCTGTGGACAGTCTTGCTGCTCTTTGTCCTGATGGCCTCAACTTGTTTTGGCTTGGCAGCCATACAAGATCTGATGGAATCAGACATTGAGCAACAGGCCTTGTCAACAGATTTGACAACAGTCATGCTTTTTGCTGAAGCTGATTTGGAAGTGCTTGCATCCATGTTCTTGACTGAAGGTGCTGAAGCACCAAACACAAATGGTCCAGATTGGGCCATTTATATTTCCTCATGGGGAGCTTTCATTGCACTCAATCCCATGCCCTTTCTTTCATTATAGGATGGAGTATTTTCCTTCCTATAAGAGCTTCCATTCCTCCAGTGACCGCTAATGATTTCATGGTCATACCTGTTGGAAGAAAGCAATCCCCTTTGAGAGGTGGAATGAGGCTTAGCCTTATCCCTGCTCTTTTCTCCACTCCCTTCTCCTGTCTCCATCTTATTGATACCTGGTCCTCTTCTGTGGGATTGAGAGGAGAAGGAGTCAATAATGGGTATCACAGTTTTAAGCTTGGCGAATTGAGCCACAAGGCTTCTTTCTTCACAAGCTTCTCCTCAAGATCCTTGATGATCTTGTCCTTCAGGAAAATAGTGCTCAATTGAGCACTTGTCATACCCTTTAAATGACTTATTTGTCTACTCATCTGGGCCACCAAGGAGGTAGGTCCAGTGTAGTCACCTTCAGTCTTCTTAAGGGAGACAATTTTCTTGGCTTGCCTCTTGGCAAGCTTCTTGCTCTCTTTCAGAGCAATAACCAAGACATCATATTTGTCAATCAATTGATTGACATCTACCTCAGCTTCTGAAACACTTCCATCATGTGATGACTGAGCTTCAGATTCTTGACATACATCATGATCAGAAATTGAAGTGGAATGGATTGATACCTGATCATTGTCAGACATATTCTGACTGCCTTGCTCATCAGTGAGGGCCATAAGGCCTAGCTGAACACAGTCTTCTTCATCCACCTCTTCATCACTATCTGAGTATGATAGAGGGGCCCTGATTCCAACCTTTGCAGCTGGGCAATCTTCATCTTCTTCTGCTGCAAATTCTTCAACAGCAACCAGCCCAATAAGGGCTTCTTCCTTTCCAGATTCAGATGAGCTGGAGTCTGATTCACTCCAGCTCCTTTCCTTCTTAGCTAGAAAGGATTTTTCTCATTTCTTGCCCTTTGACTGATGACCCTTCTTCTCATCCTTCTCTTTTCTCTTGACTGGGTGGTGGAGACCAACCCCGATTAGGTCGACGCAAAAGTGCCCGACGCCGCAACCGCCTGGACCCTTACCGGCCCTAGTTTATGGCATTTTACATTTTGTCATTCTTGCATTTTATGTATTTGTTTCATTTTATTTGTTGTGAAATATATATATATATATATATAAATACTCTATATGGATATATATATATATATATATTAATGTGTGTGCCAATAGCCTGAAATTAATGAGGAGCGGTTCAGCCCCATTATTGCGGCCCTCTTCTTCCCGGCTCAGCAGCGCCATACGTTTAGGGCTCAATGTCGGCAGTTCCAGAGCGCCTCTCGCCACGTCCACGCCAACCTCCTGCGTCGAGCCCCACTCCGACGGTTTCAGCCCACGTACCAGTTCCAGGCGAGGATCGACGCATACGGTCAGGAATGGTGCTCGTTCTTTATATAACGCAGTTGGAGCTCTGTTGGAGGGGGCGTTCTTCCTGTATGAGTGGATCGGAGATATAGCATTGGTAAAGTACTTTGTATTTTCGGTTTTAGGGAGTTCTGTGAGAAATTTCCTGATTTTCTATGTGAATGTTTAGAGAAGATAAACAGTAAAGGTTTGATTTTTCCCTGTTCTGAGTGGAAGATTGATCACGATTTTTTTTGGGAAAGTTGTTATTTTCTTTTTGCTGTGAGCCTACTTCCTGTTGAGAGGGGCGATGAATGTTGAGCCTGTGATTGCTAGAGTTTCCTGCAGGAGTGCTGTATACCCATTAAGCTTGATTTGCTGTGTGCGTGAGGAGACAAAGATGATGAACAGTAACATTGAAATTACTGTTCATAGTTAAATTACTCTTGCTGTAGGGGTTAAATGAGATTTTGAATCCTAATCCGCTGTTTCGATTGAGAGTAAAAGTAACCCTCCTGTTCGACTTTATTTCGTTGGAGATTTCGTGGATCCACCTTGAGTGATTGAGATTTCGTGGGTCCACCTTGGATGTGAAAACGAGTGAGAAAATTAGGTTGTTTGGTTTGTGGCTTCCGTACACTAGTGAGTGTTTGAGATTCCGTGGAACCACTTAGTGTGAGAATTCTCCTGGGTGCCCGAGTGCGATAGCGGCCGACCTCGGAGTGGGAGATCGAAGGTGACGAGGAAATTCCTCGCGGGATCGCCGTCGACTTCGATTGCGGGAAGACGTCTCTTTCCGTGGGTAACTTGTCTCTCTCTTCCTTTGTGTGCGTCTACATGTTCTCTTAGGTTATTAGATTCATCGTGGGTTTTCGCCCGGGATTTTGTCAGCGAACGCTACGTCAAAAACTCCAAACGGGAACGTATTTGGAGTTCACGATTTCCGTTTGCTACAACAAGGGGAACGGAACGAAAATTGCGACTTCCTTTCCCGAATTTAGAATTGAACCATTTTTTTTAAAGAAATTCCATTTTAGACAAAATAGTAATTTTATGCTTTACAAAAATCTAGTTGCGTAATTTCTTAAAGTTCGTGCACGCCCGCTCAAAATTCAATTTTTTTTTAAATTGCATACATTTAGGGTTTCCTAGAAATAGCCGACAGGCGCGCAAACCCTACGCGCCGTCCTGCATCAATTTGGTATCAGAGCTAGGTTGCGAAATTTTTCTAAGTTTCGAAATCCGCCCTGCGTAGAATAGGAACCCCGCATAGCATTTTAAAATTTTTCAAAAAAAAAAGGGAAGTTTTTAATTTTATTTTTATCATAATCATCATCTCAACTTGGTGCTTGCATGCAATTGCGTAGTGGTAGGCTAGTGAGCATGAGTTCACCACACCACACTCCACCCGAACACCCTCAAGAGGTAAATTCTGAGATGCGTCGAGTTGAACGTGGCCAAGCGAGTCGTGTGAACGAAGGGACGGAACCACCCCCATGGTTTCTACCTTTCGCCCACCAAATGGCAGCGTTAACCGAGAGTGTTTATCAAGTGAGGGAAGGGTTCGAAAACCTTAGTGTTAGGATGAATAGTTTAGAAGTACCTCCTCGAGTTTCAATGCCGCCTCCAATTCGAGATGAGCATTCTATTCGTCCACAGTACGAAGCCCCTCCACACTATGGAGAGAGGTCTACACTTAGGAGAAATCCTCTATTTGAGGAAGAGGGTCGGAACCCCATAGATAGGCACGAGTTTGCGCGTGATCAGGGTGGGAATTTTCCAAGGAATTTTCCTGAACCCCAACGAGGGCCTATATTAGGCATGCGAGATAATTATCAGGAGAGACCACATTATGACGTAGCGAGAGAGGAGCGTCCCCGAGACCATCATTGGCCTATACCAGCCATGCATCGTGATGATCGCCCTAGAGATTGGCATCGACCGCCGCCCCCACGGCGTCGAGACTATCGTGATCCTTACGATGATGATTACGACTATCCTCCCCGGGATAGGCGACCGGATCTCACACGAGTGCTGAAACTTGATCCACCACTTTATGATGGTTCTATGGATCCCAAAGTCTTTTCAGATTGGGTTATTGATATTGAGACTTATTTTGACTGGTATCGTATGACGGAGGACCAAAAGGTTCAGTTCGCCAAAATGAGATTGACTGGGCGAGCGAAGATCTTTTGGATAGGCGAAGAGCGTAGTCTAGAGAGGAATGGACGCCCTCCCATTACACTTTGGCCCCACATGAAGGCCATATTAGAGGAGCAGTACATTCCCCAGCATTATCAGTCCCGTCTACGAGACGAGCTGACGTCTTTACGTCAAGGGTCCAAATCAGTTTCTGATTATTTAGCTGAGATGAAGGATCTTATGATTATGTGCAATGTAGTAGAACACCCACGTGACACATTATCCAAATTTAAGTGTGGGCTACGATCTGAGATCCGAGATGAGTTGATTCGATATGGCCATTATTCTCTCCCTGAGATCATATCTATTGCCATCAATATCGAAGAGCACCAGAAGAGAACCTCCCGGTTCAAATCTCAACCTAAAACGAACACTTCTTACAAAAAAGAAGAACATAAAGGTAAGGAGAGTGCATCGAAGCCTACCTCGACCTACACCCGAGATCAGAATAGGAAGTCCCCCATGGGAACTGTGACCCATTCAAAGATCCAATGTTATGAGTGCCAGCAGATGGGCCACATTTCGAGGGATTGTCCCAAGAGGAAAGGCACGTTAGTGATTCATGAGGTGACTGAGGAGGATGAGCATGTAGAGGAAGCTGGAGTCGAGAGGGACTCACATGTTTTGAATGACGAAGTGTACGGTACGCCTAGTGATGAGGAGATAGATCCCGGCGTTTTAGTGGTGAGATGCATGTTATCTACACCGCAAGAATCAGCCGATTATTGGCGGACGAACATCTTCCAGGCTTACTTTAAGGCTGGGGAGAAAGTGTGTCGTTTAGTAGTGGATAGCGGGAGTTGTATGAATGTGATAGCTGAGACAGCTTTAGCCCGCATGGGACTCACTGCTGAGCCGCACCCATCCCCATTTCAGGTAGCTTGGGTTACCAAGACTACACTATCGGTGACTAGGAGATGTTTAGTGCCCATCACTATCGGAACGTACTCCGATAAGATATGGTGTGATGTTATGCCTATGGATGTGTGCCACGTACTACTTGGGCGACCTTGGTTATACGACCGAGATGTCACCCTACATGGCAGGTCCAACACTTGCTCCTTTCTACTGGACGGAAAGAGAGTAGTGTTGACCCCGGTGCGACCCAAAGCACCGCCATTCCGCGCGAGTAGTAGTGCGAAAGAATCTCTTCCTCCCACTGAAAGGAAGAAGACTCTTAGCATTATACGAGGTACTGAGTTCCATCGAGAGAGTTTTGACGGTGGATTTATGTATGCCTTAGTGGTTTTACAGGCATCTGATTTATCCGAGGTATATGAGTCGACTCCTATACCTGTTAGGAGACTCTTAGAGGAGTTCCAGGACCTACACCCTGATGAGCTTCCGGCTGAGTTACCTCCCATGAGGTGTATTCAGCATGCGATAGACCTTGTTCCTGGAGCTTCTCTCCCTCATCTACCGCATTATCGATTGAATCCTGCCGCCCACGAGGAGCTGCAGAAGCAGATTGGAGAGTTATTAGATAGAGGCTTTATTCGCCATAGCCTTAGCCCTTGTGCGGTGCCTGCCCTCCTTGCCCCGAAAAAGGATTGTACTTGGCGTATGTGCGTTGACAGTCGTGCTGTCAACAAGATCACAGTGAAATATCGATTTCCGATACCCCGACTGGATGACATGTTGGATATGTTGACTGGGGCTACGATCTTCTCTAAGATCGACCTTCGTAGTGGTTATCATCAGATCCGTATACGCGAAGGAGACGAGTGGAAGACTGCCTTCAAGTCGAAGGATGGACTTTATGAGTGGCTTGTGATGCCCTTTAGGTTGTCCAATGCCCCTAGTACTTTCGCTCGGATGATGACCCATGTCTTCAGGCCTTACATTGGGAAGTTCGTAGTAGTTTATTTCGACGACATTTTGATATATAGTCAGACTGAGAGTGAGCATTTGACTCACCTACGTACTATTTTCGAGCTCCTGCAAGTCGAGCGACTATACATCAATTTGAAGAAATGCGTTTTTATGGCTGAGTCTGTTATTTTTTGGGGATATATAGTGAGTTCCGCTGGCATCACTATGGACCCCGAAAAAGTTCGAGCGATTCGTGAGTGGCCTACACCCCAGAACATTCACGATGTCCGTAGTTTTCATGGGCTAGCCACCTTTTATCGTCGATTCATAAAGAACTTCAGTTCTATTATGGCACCAGTCACTGAGTGCACGAAGAAGGGAAATTTCAAGTGGACGTCATCGACAGCTAGAGCCTTTGAGATCATCAAAGATAAGATGTCCACTGCACCTATTTTGAGACTCCCTGATTTTAGTCACGTGTTTGAGGTATCCTGCGATGCCTCTGGGGTTGGGATAGGAGGTGTACTTAGTCAAGAGGGTCACCCCGTTGGATTTTTTAGTGAAAAGCTCTCAGGCCCGAAGCTGAATTATTCCAACTACGAGCGCGAATTCTATGCGATT
Source organism: Dactylorhiza incarnata (assembly GCA_033032865.1). Classification (NCBI taxonomy): domain Eukaryota; kingdom Viridiplantae; phylum Streptophyta; class Magnoliopsida; order Asparagales; family Orchidaceae; genus Dactylorhiza; species Dactylorhiza incarnata. The sequence continues at coordinate 1,131,391 of JAWHQI010000147.1, forward strand.
GTGCAGACGTTGCGTCACTGGAGGCACTATTTGTTGCCCAAGGAGTTTGTCCTCCACTCCGATCATCAGGCGTTGCGTTATATCAATTCGCAGCAAAAGTTGAACCCTCGACAGGCTAAGTGAGTATCATATTTGCAGGAGTACACCTTCGTTCTCAAGCACTGTAAGGGAACGGAGAATCGGGTTGCCGACGCCCTTAGTCGAGTCACCCTTGTATTATCACAGATGCGCACTCAGGTGATTGGATTTGAGCGTATCAAAGACGACTATTCTAGTTGTCCTGATTTTAGCGGAATTTATGACGCGATACGCTCTGATCCTTTTCACGATGAGACAGATTACCTCATCCGAGACGGATATTTGTTTCGTGGAACCCGTTTGTGTATTCCCCGCACCTCGTTGCGAAATTTCATTGTATGGGAATTACATGGCGGAGGTTTAGGTGGACACTTTGGACGAGATAAGACGGTAGCCTTAGTAGAGGAGCGATTCTATTGGCCCGGGATGAAGCGGGTTATCGCACAGATTGTCAGTAGCTGCCGCACTTGTCAGGTAGCGAAGGGCAATAAACAGCCCGCTGGATCATATACACCTTTACCGGTGCCCAGTATTCCTTGGGATGATGTCAGCATGGATTTTGTGCTTGGATTGCTGCGCACTTTTAGGAAGCACGATTCCATTCTTGTAGTGGTCGATCGGTTTTCCAACATGGCATATTTCATTCCCTGCAACAAAACCGACGACGCCTCTCATGTTGCCAAAATTTATTATAAAGAGGTTGTCGCGCACCGAGGGATACCCAAGACTATCATTACCGATCGAGATGTCAAGTTCACCAGTTACTTTTGGAAGTCACTCTGGAGACTATTAGACACTAAACTTCTATTTTCGACCGCCTATCATCCACAGACCGACGGCCAAACTGAGGTTGTTAATAAGAGTTTAGGAAATTTACTGCGCTGTTTGGTAGGAGATCACCAGGGGAATTGGGATCTAATTCTTCCCCACGCTCAATTGGCTTATAATAATTCGAAGAATAGATCTACGGGTTTATCTCCCAATGAGGTTGTTCATGGTCACACTGCACGAGTGCCGCTAGATTTAGCCCCACTACCACCCACTTTTAGGACTAGCCAGTTTGCACACGACTATGCATTGCATTTGCATGATTTGCATAAAGAAATTGAGCGGAAGTTGCATAGTACTTATGATTTATACGCAACTCAAGCTAACAAGCATAAAAGAGCTATTAGTTTCAAAGTGGATGACTTGGTGATGGTTCGGCTAAATCCGGAACGGCTACCTTCGGGTACTGTAAAGAAGTTAGCTGACCGTAGAACTGGACCCTTTAGAGTGGTCAAGCGGATTGGGCAAAATGCGTATGAACTTGAGATGCCTTCCGTTTGGGGAGCAAATCCGGTTTTTAACGTAGCCGATCTGACTTTATTCCACGATTACCCGCACGAGTCTTTAGATTTTCCATTGCCTTCTCCTCCATTTGTTGCTTCTGGGTTGGGGAGTGCTAGTAAGGAGCCACATTCCGGACATACCGACACTCATTCAGTTACTGACACACCATCTGCAGTTCTTCCATTTTCCACTGACAGTTTTCAGATTGAGCATGAGACACCAGGTGATCCTTTCCCACCAGTTCCCAGAGTCGCTGACAGACTTCCGCGACAGATATTGGTTCCCGAGCAGATATTGGATGACGAGACAGTGACCACTACTGATGGTGGTTTTCAGAGATATTTGGTTCGTTGGCATGGCAGACCAGAGACCGAAACCAGCTGGGTCTTGGCCGAGGAGTTACAGCGTATGGATGTCGATCTTCTGCAACACTACCAGTCGGAGCACTCACCAGAGATGAGTGATTTCGAGAGGGGGAGAGTTGGTGGAGACCAGCCCCGATTAGGTCGACGCAAAAGTGCCCGACGCCGCAACCGCCTGGACCCTTACCGGCCCTAGTTTATGGCATTTTACATTTTGTCATTCTTGCATTTTATGTATTTGTTTCATTTTATTTGTTGTGAAATATATATATATATATATATAAATACTCTATATGGATATATATATATATATATTAATGTGTGTGCCAATAGCCTGAAATCAATGAGGAGCGGTTCAGCCCCATTATTGCGGCCCTCTTCTTCCCGGCTCAGCAGCGCCATACGTTTAGGGCTCAATGTCGGCAGTTCCAGAGCGCCTCTCGCCACGTCCACGCCAACCTCCTGCGTCGAGCCCCACTCCGGCGGTTTCAGCCCACGTACCAGCTCCAGGCGAGGATCGACGCATACGGTCAGGAATGGTGCTCGTTCTTTATATAACGCAGTTGGAGCTCTGTTGGAGGGGGCGTTCTTCCTGTATGAGTGGATCGGAGATATAGCATTGGTAAAGTACTTTGTATTTTCGGTTTTAGGGAGTTCTGTGAGAAATTTCCTGATTTTCTATGTGAATGTTTAGAGAAGATAAACAGTAAAGGTTTGATTTTTCCCTGTTCTGAGTGGAAGATTGATCACGATTTTTTTTGGGAAAGTTGTTATTTTCTTTTTGCTGTGAGCCTACTTCCTGTTGAGAGGGGCGATGAATGTTGAGCCTGTGATTGCTAGAGTTTCCTGCAGGAGTGCTGTATACCCATTAAGCTTGATTTGCTGTGTGCGTGAGGAGACAAAGATGATGAACAGTAACATTGAAATTACTGTTCATAGTTAAATTACTCTTGCTGTAGGGGTTAAATGAGATTTTGAATCCTAATCCGCTGTTTCGATTGAGAGTAAAAGTAACCCTCCTGTTCGACTTTATTTCGTTGGAGATTTCGTGGATCCACCTTGAGTGATTGAGATTTCGTGGGTCCACCTTGGATGTGAAAACGAGTGAGAAAATTAGGTTGTTTGGTTTGTGGCTTCCGTACACTAGTGAGTGTTTGAGATTCCGTGGAACCACTTAGTGTGAGAATTCTCCTGGGTGCCCGAGTGCGATAGCGGCCGACCTCGGAGTGGGAGAACGAAGGTGACGAGGAAATTCCTCGCGGGATCGCCGTCGACTTCGATTGCGGGAAGACGTCTCTTTCCGTGGGTAACTTGCCTCTCTCTTCCTTTGTGTGCGTCTACATGTTCTCTTAGGTTATTAGATTCATCGTGGGTTTTCGCCCGGGATTTTGTCAGCGAACGCTACGTCAAAAACTCCAAACGGGAACGTATTTGGAGTTCACGATTTCCGTTTGCTACAACAAGGGGAACGGAACGAAAGTTGCGACTTCCTTTCCCGAATTTAGAATTGAACCATTTTTTTTTAAAGAAATTCCATTTTAGACAAAATAGTAATTTTATGCTTTACAAAAATCTAGTTGCGTAATTTCTTAAAGTTCGTGCACGCCCGCTCAAAATTCAATTTTTTTTTAAATTGCATACATTTAGGGTTTCCTAGAAATAGCCGACAGGCGCGCAAACCCTACGCGCCGTCCTGCATCACTGGGCAGTCAGTAATGACATGCCCGGGTTTGCTGCAGCAATAACAGACAACTTTAGAGGAATTAAATTTAGAGTTAGAGCCATACCTGTCATTCCTGGAGTGATGCTTTGACTCCTTGCTATCCTCATTTTTGTGATATGAGGAAGATGGCTTGTTCTTCCATTGCCTCCTCTTCATCATCTTCTTGAATTGCCTCAAGAAGACAGAAAACTTTTCATCAGAGGAAGAGCTATCAGAGGTGCTGGTTTCTGATTCAGCACTTCTCCTTTGAGGAGACACCAACCTGCCCCGGCTTCTCTTGGAGTTGTCAGCTTTGAGAGCTACTGAATTCTCCCTTGCTTGAGCCCTTGAAGAGGTGTCCTCTTCCTTCCTTGCAGACAGCTGCATCTCATAGGAGAGCAGCTTCCCAAACAGTGTGTGAGTTGGGGTCTCACCAAGCTTTGCCCATTCCCTGATTGCACAGATTTTTTGTCCCAATCCCTTGTTAGAGATCTAAGGAACTTGTCATTCAGCTCATAATCTGTGAACACTCTCTCATAGGTTCTTAGTTCATTTACTATCCTAAAGAACCTTTCATAGCACATGGAGATGTTCTCCTGGCTCTGCTGTCTGAAGGCTTCATATTCCTGATTGAGGAGTGACTTTCTATCATCCCTCACTTCAGCTGTTCCTTCCATATATACAACCAATGTGTCCCACATTTCCTTGGCAGTTGTGCAGTGTACCAAGTTCTGAAATGTAGTGTCATCAATTGCATTAACCATTATATTTTGGGCCCTTTTGTCCATTGTGTACAGTGCAATTTCATAATTGGTCAGCTCAGAAAATACCTTGAGTACTTTTGTAGTAGGGTCAATAGTGGAGGCCTTATCAAAGGTATAAGGACCATTTTTTACTGTTACATAGATCCTTGGGTCTGAGGCTTCCATGAACAACCTCACCCTTTGCTTCCATATGCCAAAGTTTTCTTTGGAGCATATGACCAACTTCATTGACCACAACTCTTTCTTCATTCCACTGGAGGCCATTTGATTTTGAATTAGCAATACCTAATTAGGAACTGGTCAGACTGTTAAGTCCTTCTTGATCAACCTACCTCTGATACCACTTGAAAGAATATAGGTATGCAAACTAATTCACCTAGAGGGGGGGGGGGGGGGTGAAAAGGTCTTTTGAGTTTTACTTGATTATTATGGCCTGTTAAAATATTCTAATCAGAGAATCAAGCAACACAGAAAAACACACAAGTGTTTATAGTGGTTCCCCAGGACAGGGTGTCTATGAGTAGTCCACTTTCCCCCTTCACCCTTCTAACAGTGTGTTAGACATGGCCAACTCCTCCAATTCTCAGCTCCAAGAGCTTACAACACAAGTTCCTCAGAACTTCTCAGATTAAAGATGATCCTACCTCAGGACAAAAGTCCCTGCAACTTAGAGCTATCACCAGCTCCTACCTCAGGACAAAAGTCTCTACAACTCAGAGCTATCACCAGCTCTTACCTCAGGCACTGCTGCCCTACAACTCAGAGCTATCACCAGCTCCTACCTCAGACACTGCTGCCCTACAAACTCAGAGAAATCCACCTCCTACAGCTCAGAACACCTACTGGTCCTACCTCAGGCAACAAGCCTTACAACTCAGAGCTATCACCAGCTCCTACAAACTCAGGCAAACCAGCCCTACAAGCTCAGGCAAACCAACCCTACAAACTCAGACAAAAAGCCTTACAGAAAAATATATAATATAACTTTTCTACAGCAGAAATACTCTCCTGTAGATCCTGCACAGTCTGTGCTTTCCTGTAGCTGAAGATGTTGATAACAACTACCACTTGATCTTCCTCTTCAATAGAATGATGGAAGATCACCTTGCCCCTTCTGGTGGAGGAGCTATCTTCTTCTCTCTGTTTCTTCTTCTCTTTCAGTGAGCAGGAAGAAAGACGAGAGCAGCAGCCGTCAATGGCGAATCGAGATTTTGCACGCAACTGGCCGGGGTTAAGAAAATACCCTAACTCTTTCTTTTATACTTCTTTTATCTTCAACGGCTCTAATTTGATCTCCCAAGAAGTATGGGAGACATTGGTGGTCCCCTGTAGCTTTTCTGCAACTTGCCCTAGCCGCAGGTCCCGTCGCCCTACTTATCTGTAGAGAAGGTCTGCGTTCGATGAACGCGCTACACTCTGCGTTCGACGAACCCGCTGCATCCAGCGCTCGACGAACTTGCCAAACTCTGCGTTCGACGATCTGCCTTGTCTCTGCGTTCGACGATCTGCCTTGTCTCTGCGTTCGACGATCTGCATTGTCTCTGCGTTCGACGATCTGCCTTGTCTCTGCGTTCGACGAACACGCCAATTATCAGTTGTTTCTTCTATCTCGTCTCAGCGGTCGACGAACTGTATTCTGCGTTCGGCGAACGGCTCTCTGCGTTCGACGAACACGCTCTTTGCCTTCTCAGCGGCTCCTTCTCTGGTCTCGACTCAGCGGTCGACGAACTGAGTTCTGCGTTCGACGAACGACACTCTGCGTTCGACGAACGGCTGCGTTCGACGAATTTTATCAGCTGAGACAATTTCTTCTATCTACTTAGGAGAAGATTTCTCCTAGCCTTAGGTCTTGATTAACCCTTTCTCTTGAGTCACCTAAGCCTGTTTAACTTACAAAAACAAAGTTTTATCAAATACAATATGTACTTAGTATTGGAAGTGATGCCTCTTCAAATCAAGGGAACATTGAAGGCAATATTCCCAACAAACTTTTTGATATGTGTATGTTTGATGTGATAATTTCAACCCATAAAAATGTCAACTCTCCAATTTGTCTGCTTCTCATCCTTGTGACTGCCTTTACATATTTGGATCTCAATGCTCCTACTTTCTACATTATTTTCTCTCATTTTTCAGGAGCTATTCATAGAAAAGAAAGTCTCACCCAAGCATGATGAGGATTCAATGAGTTTTAAAGTTAGGTATGTTTACTTGTTCTGCCTCCTTCAAGCTTGCATTTTGTCTTTACTAAGCAATAACAGATAAACTATTACTTCTTTTGTAAAGGATGTCTTCATTGTTATGTCTCATAAGCTCTATACCCTTCCTGATAAATGAACTATTGGAGATTTTACATATTCTACCGATACATTTATATGTCTTGCTGTTTAGTATTTCTAGTGTATTTATATATTGCAATTATTTCTCCTCAGTGGGCCACACCACGGCGAAACTTCTGTTCCTTCAACTAGCGTGGCAGTTGATATACAATTTGGGTGCAATGAGGAAAAATACAATGAAATCCCAAATGAATTGTCCGAGCTTCTTTCTAATAATTATGACAAGAACTTTTTCTCAGGCACGGAGGATTTGAGAAGGGATGCAAGTTCTTCTCATCGACATGGTTATACTATTCAAACTCCTGACCTTAATGAAACTATTCAACCTGAGGGTCCTACGGCTCTATCACCATATATTCCTTTCAGCCCAAATGATGTTCAAACCCTGTGTTTAGTTGAACCTGCTCAAGAACCTTCAACTCCTGCGTTATTTGAAGTGGTTCCATCCCATTTTGAAGAAGTTCCGGCTCTGAGCCGCCAGGATAAAGATGAAACGCGTGTTGAATTAGGCAGGCCTGGGAATTGTACCAGTCCTTCGCCGGAGGTTGAATGCTCTGACGCAGGTAACAAAACTATCCATGCAAGTGCAGAACTAGATCATAAGTTTGGAGAAGATGCTCAAAGGCTGCCTCTTCCATCAGATTTGATCAGTCCAATGCCTGAATCTGTTACACCAACTTATTCCAATCGTAATTCGACAACTGATAATGCTTGTTTGCTTTCGGAAGCTGAATGTCAGCAGATTGTCTTAGTTGGCAGTGAAGTCAATAATGTATCGATAACTGACCACAGAATTGATAATGAAGAGGCTATAGATCCTTCAGCATTTTCTCATGAAGTAATGACTCTGACATCCCCTCCTAAGCTGGCAGCACACTTCGGAGCAGAGCCTGCTACTACCAGTATTTGCACACAGAGCATGGATGTATCAGGGGACATTTTCGCTGTGGAACAGACACCATTTAAGGGTATTACTGAACCAACAGAAACTTTTAACTTAAATCGTGTAAAAGATGGAGATTCTTTTCGAAGTACGTCTGTGATTGGATCTGATTTTCTTATAAGATCTTGTGGTTCAAACTTGCATCTACCTAGTTCACCCTTTTTACAGGCAGCACCCTTAGAAGCAGAGCTTTCTACTTCCAATATTCACACAGATAACTTTGATGTATCAGGAGTTAATTTAGATTTGAAAAGGACATGTAGGAATGAACCAACAGAAACTTCCAATCTTGGACGCGGAGAAGACAATGATTCTTGTCTCATTACTTCTGTGGTTGGATCTGATTTTCTTTCAAGATCCCAGGTTTCAAACCTGCATCCGCCTAGTTCAATTTTTGTTGATGGGGCTTTGGGAGAAGCATCCGAGTTATCCCTCAGGGATTATTGTTTCAGTCAAAAAACACCAACGAGAGAGGAGGTGCAGCAGATAAGCAGATCTTCATTTGAGGTGCAAGGTTTGTCTTGGTCCTCATTACATGTTTAAAATTTGTAATTAGTGCAACTTGAATATTATAAGTAATAAGCCATTTTGAATGTCAACTGCACTGTACTTCTCTTTCAGGTAGATATGTGATTTTTCTGTCTTATCAGGTGAAGATTTGCGCTATTCAAATGGCCGATTCATTAATCTTGAGGGACAGCATATGTCAGGATACACACCGTCTGATTTAAAGTATGTTGCTAGAAAACCCAATGAACTATCAATGAATGTTCTTTCGAAAGTTAGCCATTTGGATAATGAGAAGTACCCTTCCAGTTCTGAATTTTTAGAACCTGAGAAGATGTTGGCCCCAAATTTTGTTGTTGATTTTCCAAGTTATCAAGTACTGCAAGCTACAGATAAGGGATCAACACAATCCGATGGAATTTTTGATGTAAATGGCAGTCAGTTCAGCAGAAAGCGACGTTTAATGGATAGCACTATCCTTCAAACTAGTACTTCAGCTGAATTGTCAGTTTTACCTAGAAGCAAAAGAAGTACAGACTATATTCCCAGTGACAATGATGTATTGGCATCCATTTTGGGTATGCAAATGATTTATATTAGTATACTATCTGTTTATACCATATTAAAGTATTTGAATTTAATCTCTACATCTTATGGTCGAAATTAACTCCATTTATGTATGTTTTCTTAACCTGCTGGCTGGTACTTAAGATGAAAGGACAACTCCATGGTTGAAGACAAGCTCCATTCCATCTCTTTCTAAAGTGTCATCTCAAAAGCGGCCCCGCCCAATGTCTAGAGTCGGCATGCCCAGGAGGAGGAAGGTGCTGGTGGATGATGCCATGGTTTTACATGCTGAGTATGTTTATTTATGCCCTCAGAAAATATTCTTCTTGTCTTTATTTACGTGATGTAGTTTTTTAACATGCAATTGAGATATGATTGTCATTCATCATTGTCATCATCATCAATAATAATTTAATCCCAACTAGTGAGGTAAGACTCATTGAATTCTCATTTTTCATTTGTTTCTGTCAAATTGATCTCATATGTTAAACCTAAACTATGCAAGACAACTTGGACAACTTTTAACATGTTACGTTAGGTCCACCCCTTCTCCTGCCAATCCTTCGATACTAACTCTATCTACTCGGCTAAGTGGTGCATTTTACCTCATTGTACATTCATAAATCATACTCTATTTTTTATTATCTTAACTTCGAAATACGTCACTCCTGCTATTACTTTAGTATTTCATTCCGTAGTTTTTTCCCTAGTTTATCACATATACATATTAACTTTATCATTTTTTCCACAACTTAGATATCAACAATTATTTTACCTCACAACACTAAGATCTACACAATATTGTCGACCTAGTTGCGATTTTATAAAATTAGCCTTTACATGTTTATGTTATCCTTTTAACATATAATACTTCTGAGGTACTTCTCTCCAGTTTAAACCACTCAACTTTAACTATAGAAGTCATATCCTCATTTGTGCTCTCATTATTCTGAATAAGATATCCAAGGTACTTCTATCACATCTAGTTCTCTATTTATTTTCCAATAAGATAAATATAAATTGCTAATTGATAGTATCAATCCTACTAAAATTGCATGTTATATTGTCTTTGTTCTACTAGTTTGAAGTCCACTCTATTCTAAACAATGTCCCATTGCTCTTATTTTTCACGTAACTCCGTGGATGTCTCACAGATTATAAGTAGCATTTTACAGGAAGCATACACCAAGGAATCTTGCTTTGGATATCTTTTATAAGCATCTCCATAATCTTGCAAAAAATGATATGGACTCGATGCTAATTCTTAATGTAAACTTACTCCAGCAACCCGTTTCAGTCCAGAATACAGTTCTGGACTGGAAACATAAATAAAATATTGGCCGGCAGGTAGCGGGTGGAAGGATGGAGGGCCTAAGAATTCTTTTGGGCAATTTGGAATGAGACATGGGATGGGATTCACTACAGGAGGCTGTTAACTGGCAGGTAGCGGGTGGAAGGATGGAGGGCCTAAGAATTCTTTTGGGCAATTTGGAGTGAGACATGGGATGGGATTCACTACAGGAGGCTGTTAACTGCCTCCAACGGGGGCAATGCCTGAGTAGGCCTGCAAGAAGTTTGTGGAGGAGGCTGTTAACTGCCTCCAATGTGGGTAGGTAGTGGCTAAATAGGTTCATGTGAGTGGGCTACATGAAATTTGTGGAGGGGGAAGGAAATTGAGTAGTTTAGAGGGTGGGAAGAGATAACGGGTAGTTATAGGGCGTTAATGTGGTAGTGGTGGAAGTTAGGGAAGCTAAGGGTAGTTGAAGATGGTTATTAGGTAGTTATAGGGAAGTGGTGGTGACCGAAGATGGAAGTGGGGGCATTGGATTTCGCCGGCCAAGGGGGAGGAGGCATCTAAGCTTCGCACCGGAACTCCGACTTCGACACCGGTGATCAGAAAGATGAAATTTCTCGAAATGTATGCTGACATTATGGAGAAGCACTAATGTCTGATAATGGCTAGTATTGCCCAGTATTTGTGAGCATTCACCATTATTAGCAATTATTGACCATTATTAAGTAGATGGATACCATACATATCATTTTCATGCATAAAATCTAGACGATGAAATGTGTACTTACATTATGGCGAAGTACTAGTAATGGCTGGTAATGGCCAGTATTTGTCAGTATTGGACAATATTGACCACTATGAAACAGATAGACACCATACATATCATTTTCATTGTGTCAAAGTGAGAGGGCAAGACGAGCTTGTCTAGAAGAGGCGAGGTCCTCGACCCAGTCCTAAAGATATAGTCCTTGATCCCGTTAATGGAAACACAATCCTTGACGCAGTCCCGAAGAGGCTTCGTGTTCGGCATAGGAAGTGAAGTAGACAGTTCGACATAAGTAGTCGAGCAGAGAAGCTCGAAACATGGTTGCAACCTCGAAGAAGCAGGAGGAAGCCGAAGGAGAAGTGATATTATGTTATGGATCCCCACTATCCGTCGTCGATTATGTTGCGCATATTTCATTACGAGCCTTTACGTATATTATTTTGAGTTTTATTGAGTCGAGTTTGTAGTATTTTATCGTTTCGTATTGTTCTCTTTATTTTCCGGTAGTTACACCCATGCCACTTTGTAAGTCCATAAATAGATCCCTTGGGTCATGTAGTAAGTTATGAATGAAATTATGAAGTTTCTATTTCTCTCTATAGTTCTTTTCTCCTCCTCCCGTTTCTAGGTTTAGAATTGAGCAAGACTCTCCTTTCTCTCCCCTCGTATTCTCCTCGGGTTGAGCTCGGCTCCCCTTGTATCTCCGCCTCCACCGCCAACTATGACGACGTTATGGGCTAGACCCTTATCATCTTGGTTTCAGAGCCTTCCTTCCTCCGACACCACAATTCTCCTCCACAGTTCGCTGCCACCCAAGGACCTCTCCCCGTTCCTCTCGGGTTTTCATGGGACGACCCCCACTGTTTCCAGTCGAACCGCCCTCGTTCAGGCATTCCTGCTCCCGATTCCTCCTCAGCATGTAAACGCGACTCCCTCTGTCTCCTTTCTCTGAATTGACGACAACAACCCCCTCACATCGACCTCTGCAGAAGCCGCCTCACCAGAGCCCATCAACAACCACACTCTCCCCTTCTTCTCGCGGCCACGGGAGACAGTCACGCGTGTCTAGCGTGAAACCAGCGTGCATCCTTCTGCCGCGATCTTCCAGCACACGCCCTCGACGCAAGCTCTTTCCTCCTCGACAACACACAAAGCCTTCGACCTCCTTTATGCACGTAGAGCACCCAACACTCCTTCCATCGTCGAGGCCGCCTGTTCGATCTAGTCCCACGCCTTCTGTTAGCAGCATCTCCATCCTCTGTGCCTGTACCCTGCCTCCACCAGCGCCGCAGAGCCCTTATAGAGCACCACGCTTCCCTGCCTCTTCCTTCACACACGCGCTAAGACGCCGTTTCACTTCCTCCTTTCCTGCATTGCCCCGCACACCACCTTTCCAAATTTTATCATGGGGCATGCCTCCAACATAACAACACTTCCATATTTCATTATTGGAATCATCAATTGATTTAATTATTTCGTTATGGCGACGATCCCCGACGAGCAACTTACCCTCCGTTCGATGTACCAACAATTATTGGAGATGTCGGCGTCATATGACGTCGTGCTCTCGTGGCTCACCGCTAACATTGACCGTGTCTATTTCAGCGGCCCGCTTCCACCAGCGCAACCCTCCATGCCACCGCTGAACCCGACAGGCCACCTCTGGACGCAACTTCACCTTCCCCACCGCCGATTCCACTTGAGCGATCGCCTCTTCCACCAGCTCCCACAGAAGCTCCACCGTTCACCGCAGTTCTTGTTGCTCCACCAAGCCAAGCGGTGGTGCCGTCACAATTTGTGCCATCACCACCCATACCCGAGGTCTCCATCCCGGAGCCTTTGCTCTGGCCACTGACCTCGCCGACCCCTCTAGCGCCACTCCTTCTGGCGACTGCTCCCCAACCGCCTCCCCATTCGCTCCACCGGGCACACTCCACCGGGCACACTCACCGCCGACCCCTCTAGCGTCACTCCACGGTTCACATACATCATAGTCTTTCGTTACCCACGATCGTCCACTGGGCACACTCACCCCGACTCCATAATGTTCGGTAGTCTCTCCCCAACAAGCGCCTTTGCCACGTCAGGTCCTTGCAGACTTTTGTAACCTCAATGTGCACAATGATGACATGCCACTCGATGCAGATGCCGCCACATCAACACGCTATCGAGAGTTGTTTTGGAGGGAAATCAAAGAGCCAGATGATCAATTCATTTGAGCCTCGTTCGAGCTCGAGGGCAAGCTGATTTGAAAGGCAGGTGAGATGTTATGGGTCCCGACTATCCGTCGTCGATTATGTTGCGCATATTTCATTACGAGTCTTTACGTATGTTATTTCGAGTTGTATTGCGTTAAGTCCGTAGTGTTTTATCGTTTCATCTTGTTCTCTTTATTTTCAGGTATTTACACTCATGCCACTGTGTAAGTCTATAAATAGATCCCTTGGGTCATGTAGGAAGTTATGAATGAAATTATGAAGTATCTATTTCTCTCTCGAGTTCTTTCTCCTCCCATTTCTAGGGTTAGGGTTGAGCAAGACTCCCCTTCTTCCTCTCCCCTCGCATCCTCCGCGGGTTGAGCTCGGCTCCTCTTGTATCTCCGCTTCCACCGCCCCCTCCGACGACGTTACGGGCTAGGCCCTTACCATATTACTTTGATGTCATGTAAAAATTGAGTGATATTTTTAAGGTACCCGTGGTGTTGAGGAAATAGAACATGCGGCAACTAAGAACACATGAGACAATCGAAGCTCCATGAAAACCTAATTCCCTCGAGCCTAAGTAGTATCTGTGCGACATATTACAATGCTGCTATGCAGTATGCTTACCCATTTATGGAGTATTCTCTCCATTTATTACTATTATTATATGTTTGATAGAATCCCACATCCACCATCACTTCTATTATGATTATATTACCTGTTCTGTATGTTAGATGTGTTGTATATTGTGTAGATGTATTAGCCTATAATCACCTCGGGTGTTAGGATCACCCTCCTATTATTCTTGTATATGTATCTTTGTTCAAGTGTGAATATCATATAGAAAATCCTTTCTCCTATCATGGTATCAGAGCTTAGGGTTTCCTATGCTCGCCTGCTTCTGCTTCCTCTCGATTCCGCTCGTCTGCCACTTCCGATCGATTCATCTCGCTGCTTCCGACTGCTGCTTCCCGTCGATTGATCCCGATTTCTACTGCTTCCATCGATCGATCTCCCCAATCGATACCGCCGATCGATCGATCTCCCCAATTGATCGTTCTCGCCGATCGATCTCGCCGATCGATCAACAATCTTCCGCTCGATCCCGACGCTGCTTCCAGAAGCCCGATCGCTCTCCGCTGCCTATTGCAGCCCGACGGAACGCCCTGCCTCCTGCTCTCCGCTGCAGTATCCGCTGCCTATTCCAGCCCGACGCTGTCTCCTGCAGCCCGATCACTGCTTCCAACCACTGCATGTTCTTGCCCCCATCCGACGTCGACATCGACACCTTAACCGCCGGCCTGGTTCTCCTTCTCCTCCGGCTGATCCCGCAGCCCCGACATCCTCGGTTGATTTTCTCGATGGCCTCCGGTGCTCCTCCTCCTCCGACACCTTCTGCAGCTCAGTCTGGTGCTTCTCGCCGCCCGCCTGCCCACTGCCACTACTGTCAGTGCCTTGGTCACGTTAGATCTGAGTGCCGCAAGCTTCAGAGCGCTCAGCAGCCTGGTCTGCAGCGTGTTCCCGATGTTTCTTCCGCTCATTTCTCGGCTCCAGCGCAGTCTCTCTCTGAGCTTGTGCAGCTGATTGTCCAGCAGTTTTCTCCGGCCTGCTCTCCCGCCTCTGTCTCTCAGGCGGCTGCCTCCGCCCCTGCAGGTATCTCCACCTCCGACTGGTTGCTCGACTCTGGAGCCTCTTTTCACATGATCTATGATGCTACACACCTTTTGTCATGTCAGTCCATTACTCATGCCCTTAGTATTATGGTAGCAGATGACACCATTCACCCATCACCAATCGTGGCCTCCTTCACACCACCCATTTTCACATTCCCGATGTTGCCTACATACCTAAGTTATCAATGAACCTTATATCCGCCAGCTAGCTCACATTCCATGGTTGTTTGGTTACCTTTGATGAGTTCACATGCCGTGTGCAGGATCGTCTGACTGGGGCACTCCTTGGGGCTGGTCGTCGTCGTTGCGGCTTGCGGGGTGTACGTCCTTGATCGTCTCTACCTTCCATCCACTTCGTGGTCACCTGCAGCTTCCTCCCTTTGTCTTCCTTCGGTGGGTTTCTCTTAGTGGCACCACCGTCTTGGTCATCCCAGTGGTTCACGTCTAGCTTCTCTCATTAGTCATGGTTTCCTTGGTCGTGTTTCTATTGATCGGTCTCACTCATGTTCAGGTTGTAAGCTCGGTAAACAATTACAACTCCCCTATCAGTCTAGTGAGTCCAGGTCTCAGCGTCCCTTTGATCTTGTTCATTCTGATGTCTGGGGACCCGCACCTTTTGTATCCAAGGGTGGACACCGGTACTATGTTCTTTTCGTTGATGACTACTCTCGTTATTGTTGGGTCTATTTTATGCGTTCTCGATCTGAATTTTTTTCAGATCTATGTTACTTTTTCTGCTATGGTGCGCACACAGTTTTCTGCTTCCATACGCATTTTCCGTTCTGACTCAGAGGGGGAGTATCTCTCTCATGCTTTTCGAGATTTGCTAGCTACTCACGACACTCTCCCTCAGCTTGCCTGTCCCGGTGCCCATGCTCAGAATGGCACCGCTGAAAGGAAGCATCGTCATATTATTGAGACAGCTCGCACCCTTCTTATCTCCTCTCACGTTCCTCCTCACTTCTGGGCTGAGGCTGTTTCCACTGCTGTCTATCTTATTAATTTGCAGCCCTCCACTTTCCTTCAGGGTCAGTGTCCCGGTGAGTGTCTGTACTCTCGACCCCCACGTTACACTCATCTTCGTGTTTTTGGTTGTCGATGTTATGTTCTCTCCACGTGAGCGTACTAAGCTCTCTGCTCAGTCTGTCCCTTGTGCCTTTCTTGGGTACAGTGCTGAGCACAAGGGCTATCGATGCTATGATCCTGCTGCACGTCGACTTCGCATTTCACGTTATGTCACTTTTGATGAGTCTCACCCTTTCTTTGTGTCCCCTGTTTTCTCGACCTCACACTCATCCGTTACTCCTTCTGACGTGCAGTTTCTCACTCTTCCCATTTCTCCGCCTCATGTATCCTCCCCTCCGGTATGTCCCCCTCCTCTTCCCTTGCCACAGTCTACTCCGTCACCTCCTTCTCCCTTGCCGTAGTCTATTTCGCCTCCTCCTCTTTCCTTGTCGCAGTCTACTCCGTCACCGCCTCACTCCTCTCCCTCTGATGAGCTGTCCACTTGGGATCGTGTCTCTCCTCTTCCTTATCACTATACTCGTCGTCCTCCTCCTATCTCCTCGCCTCCAGTGCCCCCAGACTCAGTGCCTACCTCTTCCAGCGAGTGCCTTATGGGTGATCCTCCTGTGCGCCGCAACCCACCTCGTGAGAGGCGTCCTCCCAACCGTCTTAGCCTTGCTACCCTACCGCTGGACCTACCTGCCCTTCCTGCCACTGTCTGCAGTACTCCAGAGCCGACTTCCTACTGTGCGGCTGCCCAGATACCCGAGTGGCAGGTTGCTATGTCTGCTGTGTTGGAGGCGCTTGAGCACACTCGTACATGGGAGCTTGTTCCTCTTCCACCCGGTGCTGTTCCTATTACTTGCAAGTGGGTCTTTAAGGTCAAGACTCGCTCTGATGGTTCTGTGGGGCGGTACACGGCTCGACTTGTTGCTCGTGGTTTTCAGCAGGAGCAGGGGAGAGACTATGACGAGAATTTTTCTCCAGTTGCTCACATGATTACAGTACAGACTCTTATTGTTGTTTTCGCTGTTCGTCACTGGTCCCTAGCACAGCTCGACGTGAAGAATGCCTTTCTTCACGGTGATCTTCAGCAGGAGGTATACATGCTTCCTCCTCCGGGTCTATCCTCTCCTCCAGACCTTGTCTGTCGCTTGAGACGAGCTCTTTATGGGCTCAAGCAGGCGCCCCGCGCGTGGTTTGCACGTTTCAGTTCAGCCATTACAGCCGCCGGATTCCATCCATGTCCACATGATCCAGCTCTGTTCGTGCACTCCTCCCGTGGTCAGACCCTTTTGTTACTATACGTGGATGATATGATTATTACTGGTGATGATCCTTCTCATGTGGCCTTCGTCAAACATCACCTTCAGCAGCAGTTTCAGATGACTGACCTTGGACAACTGAGCTACTTCTTGGGTCTTGAGGTCAGCTCTACAGATCGCGGGTTTCAGCTCTCTCAGCAATGCTACACATCAGATCTCCTTGCTCGGGCTGCTCTCTCTGACTCTCGCATAGTGGACACCCCTATGGAGCTTCACCTTCAGCTACGTCTGGATGATGAGGTTCCACTCTCCGATCCTACTCGATACCACCACCTCGTGGGGAGTCTCGTCTATCTCACCATTACTCGGCCCGACATTGCCCATGCTGTTCATGTGCTGAGCCAGTTTGTTAGTGCGCCCACCTCTGTGCATTATGGCCATCTGCTGCGGCTCCTGCGCTATCTTCGGGCGACTACCTCTCGTGGTCTATTCTTCTCCAACAGTAGTTCTCTACAGCTACGTGCTTACTCCGATTCCACCTGGGCTAGTGATCCTGTTGACCGTCGTTGACCGTCGTTCTGTCACTGATTTTTGTTTGTTCTTGGGTTCTTCACTTATTGCATGGAAGTCCAAGAAACAGACTGGTGTTTCCCGTTCCAACACTGAGGCTGAGCTTCGAGCCATGGCTACCACCGCTGAGGATATTATTTGGCTTCGTTGGCTTATTGAGGATCTTAGTGTCTCTTCTCCAGATCCCACTCCCCTCTACTGTGATAATACCGGTGCCATTCAGATTACTCTAGACCCGGTGAAGCATTCTCTCTCCAAGCATATCGGGGTGGATGCTTTCTTCCTCCGTGAGCACTATAGTCGGGGCACTCTTGCCCCTTCCTTTATCCCTTCCGACCAGCAAATTGCAGATTTGATGACAAAGCCGCAGACGAGGACCCAGCATGCCTATCTACTGTCCAAACTCTCAGTGTATGATCCCCCGTGAGTTTGTGGGGGGGGGGGGGGTGTTAGATGTGTTGTATATTGTGTAGTAGTATTAACCTATAATCACCTCGGGTGTTAGGATCACCCTCCTATTATTCTTGTATATGTATCTTTGTTCAAGTGTGAATATCATATAGAAAATCCTTTCTCCTATCACTGTAATCTAGTAGTATATGGCTTGTCATCTTCCAATTTCTCTGGGTATGAAGAAGTTGATGTGATTTGGCATCCTTTGGTAGCTATAGGAGCCTTGCCAACTCCCTTATTTTCAGTTTTGCTTTAATATGGAATTAGTTCAATCATTGCCACTTTTTGATAAAATTCATCATACATTTGCAGTTGAAATTTGTTTGCTGAATAGGTAGTGCTTGTATTCTTGATTTTGTTGTATTCACTTTTTTTACTTTCTTTTGTCAGTGCTATTCGTCAACAACTAACAAACACGGAAGACATCCGTCGCATGCGAAAAAAGGCTCCATGTACTCGACCTGAAATTTGGAAGATTTACATAGATGCAATGGAGGATGATACTTTTGATCGTTCTATATTAACTGGTAAGAATATTATACAAGGAAAATAGGGTTATCCCCAATAAACAATGTGCAGAAGTCCCGTTGATTACTTATCCTTTCATTATTTCTATTATGTGTAACTGTGAGATTGGCTTCATAGTTTGTTCGCCTAAATCTGCAGAATACAACCTTTTTACTTATCAAATTTTTCTATAGCTCAATCTTTAATCTACATATCATGTTAAAGTGATATTGATTTGTAATTTTTTCTCATGTTTGAATTACTGGAATATCTTCTTGGCTGGTAAGGTTGTAGAGATATTTATATTTAAGGTAATCAATATGGTTTCTATTTTCATCTACCTACCTACCTACAATGTACTATTCAACTTTAAGAGGATTAGAGCATTATCTGCTTCTTGGCCAATTGGTCTATATTTGGGTGCCGGCTATTGATGCTGATATTGGCGTTCCCTTTTTGTTTTCAGGGTTATCAGTGGAGCTAAATAGTTTGTGTAATCTGAAAAACGATGCACAGAAGGATCCAAGTTCTCAAACTGAGGAACTTAATTCTCAGGTTAAAACATCTGGAGACAAAGGGTCTTCTAGGGCCTTATCTATTAAGGAAATGGCTGATAAAGAAATGAATGAAAGAATGTTATCTTTCCAGAGCACATTTAATATCAATAATGGTCCATCAAATATAACTGCATCTGCTTCAGTTCAAACCCGTGAAGCTGATGTCCAGATTAATCCATACAATCAATTGCAAAAGATACCTGTCCAGCCTCAAGTGAGACCATTCAGAAATGACCAGGCCTCTGTGATAGGGTCTTCTGGGGTCTTAGAGAATCCTAATGAAATGGGTGATAAAGAAATGAATGAAAGAATCTTACCTTTTCACAGCATTCCTAATAGAAATGATGGTCCGTCAAACATAACTATGTCTGCAACCTTGCGAACCCTTGAAGTTGGTGCTCAGAGTGATCTGTTTGATCACATGCAAAAACTGCCTGTACACTCTCCGGTGGGACCATTCAACCATAACCAGACTTCTGCAATAGGGTCTTCTACGGTCTCACAGCTTCGTAATGAAATTAATGATAAAGAAATGAATGAAAGGATCTTATCTGTTCA
The DNA here is from genome assembly GCA_033032865.1 of Dactylorhiza incarnata. NCBI lineage: Eukaryota > Viridiplantae > Streptophyta > Magnoliopsida > Asparagales > Orchidaceae > Dactylorhiza > Dactylorhiza incarnata. The sequence continues at coordinate 1,150,834 of JAWHQI010000147.1, forward strand.
CGAAAAGGATGGCCCATCAAGCACGAGGACATCTAATACAGTACAAACCCATGAAGTTAGTGCACAGTATGATCTGTATGGTCAATTACAAAAGCTTTCTGTTCAGCCACAAGTGGAACAATTCAATAATCACCAGGCCTCTGTGATTTGTGCTATGCAGTCTGATACAGATAATTTCTCTACTTCAATTATCCAAAAGACCCCTATCCCTGAAATTGGTAGAAGTATTTCTTCGGTTGAGACTAGGAGCATTATTCAAGCAGATGAATATAATACTGAGGGTAAAGCATCTAAAGGGAGAGAATCTTCTATGTTCTTAGAGTTTTCTAATGAAATGGGTGATAAAGAAATGAACCAAAGAAATTCATCTGTTCCCAACATAGTAAATAATAATGCCGGTTCATCAAACATTACTGCATCTGATACAGTGCAAATCCATGAAGCTGGCGCACATTGTGATCTCTACGGACAGTTGAATAAACTATCTGTTCAGCCTCAAGTGGGACCATTCGGCAATGACCAGGTGTCTATGGTTTGTGCAATGCATCCTGATGCGGGGACACATCCTGAAATTGACAGAAGTGTTTCATCTGTTGAGAAATATGCTGATAAGAGCATTAATCTACCAGAGGAATATAATTCTCAGGTTAAAGCACCCGAAGGGACTGGGACTTCTAGGTTCTTAGAGTTTCCTAAGGAAATAGGAGATAAAGAAATGAATGAAAGAATAGTGTCTGCTCCTGCCATTGTTAGTATAACATCTGCTACAGTGCATTCCAATGTGGATAGTGCACTGTGTGATCGACAAGATCAACTTGAAAATCCACCTGTTCAGTTTGAACTATGGCCTTTCAGCAATGACCAGGGATCTTTGACTAGTGTAACACAGCCTTATGCAGAGACACAAGCTAATTCAGCTATTCTAGAGACCCCTATCCATGAAATTGACAAAAGTCTTTCATCTGTTGAGGAACTTACTGATAAAAGTATTAATCTTTCAGAGAGATCACTGCACAATAATGCATATAATCCACTTAATACGCTTAATGATGGCTCATCTTACGGTGAATCTGCTACATTGGTCAGAATAGATGGTGACATTGAAATTGAAGCTTTGACTTCGGAATCTCTTGTCCGCACTGAAAACATTTGTACAGCTGAAGGTGCAGTCAACACAGAGGAGATAACTGATACAGTTGTGGTTGCAAAACACTCAGCTGTTGTAGTAGGCACTGGTGGTTCTGTAGAGGCTTTGAGAGATGAGGGTAGGCCTGTAGTAGGCATTGGTGGTTCTGTAGAGGCTTTGAGAGATGAGGGGAGGCCTGTAGTAGGCACTGGTGGTTCTGTAGAGGCTTTGAGAGATGAGGGGAGGCCGGTAAGTAATGTCACATCTGCTGAACAAAACATTTCGTTTTTTCCAAGAAGCGTCGATCCTGATCCCTCGGCAATGGATAAAAATAATGGTATGCAAGAATGCAACCTTGAGCGTGGTATGGATGTGGACATGTCTCTAGATGTTGGTGCTGTACGGAATACAAGTGTAAGTGACATTTTTGTGTACTTGATTTCATGTGTATATTATATTTGGTAAATAGCATTGTGCTACATATACTTCATATGTGTGTTCACGCACACATGCGTCCGCGCGCACAAATATATATGTCTATCTATGTGCGCGCATTCTTGCTGCATGTATTAATATATCCTTTATCCATTGGGATTGGCATGCCAAACTGGTTTTGGTCCCATATATGAACAATATATTGGAATACAAATGCAGAAAATGTATTTAGAAAGGCTGACAAATGAGTCTTGCATTAGTTTTTATATTATTCAAACGGGCAAGTATATATCAGCATTCACTTATGAGAAGTACTCATATGTGTATTATGTCCCGTGACCATCATTCTTAGGCTGCACGACTAAAACATTTTGCTATTGTTGATTTTTATACTTGATATACTAACTTTCCCGTCCATTGCATCTACATATCTCTTTTAAGATGATCTAATTTTATTATCATTTCACCTAACTTCTATAATCTATGCAATTATCATTCAGGATTTCTGCAGTGCAATCGACGACAACTACCCAGGTACTCTCATATAGCCAACTAGTTAAGCCATATGCTGAATATAATTTTTTATTTTTTGAAATCTTTGTCCACAATACCATATATTTTGTTTGCCCCTATATCACCTCTAAACATTGTTAATATTATGGTAAGTATTCTTCTCCCAACTATTTAGGACAGATTTTATGAATCTTTGTGTTACTAAACATTGTTAATACAATTTTATTTATTTTCAACATGTTATACAAAATTCCATTCTTTGAAGTGATTCCAGCCATTGGCCAATTCCTTAGTGCAAAAAATAATATCCCTTGACCACCAGCTGATCCATCCTTAACATGTCTGGTATTACTTGATTGTGCAGTATATTAGTTCCTAAAAAGATTGAATGATTAAATGAAAAGTGGGTCTTAATCAACAATCATCAGTGATATGCTTCGTTGATATTATCCTTTGTCAGTATTAAATTACCATCATATTTTTCCCGTCTTGATTGCATATTTATTACAAGATATTTGGCTTAGCATTTCCCAGGCAATGATTTGTTTCATTAAATTTTTTGAAGTGATTATTAAAACAAATTATGATTTAGTCAAAATTTCTAGACTATATTCCTTTTTTGGTATTGAGAAAGAGTCACTCAACAAGACTATTGCACTCTTTTATATCGGCGTTGATTATAGTCATCATACACAAACTTTGACCTCAGTGGGGGAGATCCTCATCAGAAAAAGAGAAATCCCCTCCTACACTAAGTTAGGATAACAAACGATAACACTGTTCACAATATGGTATCCGTGTTCAATCTTGCATCCTAGAAAAACTCAGAGACCCAACCTCTAATATCTTCCACTTGACCCATTATGTCGTCCAAGCATGTCAAAAAGCGGTGAATCCACTGGATTATCATTGAATCGCCCTGGATAACCAACCGACGGATACCCAAAGAGAAGATAGAGGCGAAGACCTTACCATTGTGTATGAAGCTCAGTGCTCAGAATAGATAGGCACCAAAACTGAATGCCCCTTCCAAGCGAACAAAGCCACAATGATCCTGGATGACCCATCCAACATTAGCTCAACTAGAGTTTTTGTTAATATCACCATCAAAGTTAAGCTTGGCCCAATCGTCCTGTGAAGGTTCCCAAAAAGGGTCCCACCGGAGAATTCTCCTCCAAGAACCCTAGTTAGGATGATAATCTCAAGGTCGCCGCCCCTAGCCTCAATTAGCTCCTTTGCTACCATCACCCCTCTGCGACAAACAGGTGCAAAGCAGGTTGAAGTACCCTCAAATACGAGGACATTCCGAGTAATCTGGAAAATGAAAGCCGTCACGAAGTCGCCAAAAGTATCAATTTGAACCATGTATAGTCATATAGAGCTCTTTTATGTTAAATTTTATAGTAGTTTTATAAATATATAATATTAAGATTATTTTGATTATACATCTTTGTCGATTAGATTTATTTACCAATTGTGTTCAGGCCAGCAGAACGCTCTTCATTCATCTAATGTTCTTTTCCTCATAAAGAACGTTATAACCCCCATGGTTGAACTGAAATATGGAGCCGAATAGCATGTTATCTTAATACTTCTCTTCAAGTCAAAGCATGAGAGTCAAATCATGCTTAATTTTTGTACACCATATATAATACTTCACTCAAATATTTTGTAAAATAAATTGCAACCTGGTTCTTTGACCGAATGAAATGGGTACAAATGATTCTATCTTTAATCATCTCCTTAATGAAATTTCTACCCAGATCAATGCTCTTTGTATTATCATGTTGAACATGATTATTCGCAATTATAAAAACATCCTTACTGTCACGGTGTAATTGAAAGGGCTGCTGCACTCTGAGATCTAAATCTTTCAAAAGAATCAACAACCATGAACCCTCGCAGATGCCTTGAGTCATTGATCTAAACTCAGTAGTGCGCTAGAGCGTGCAACAATGTTCTGTTTCTTGATTCCCCGTGTTATTAGATTGTCATCTATAAAATGAGTCGTATCTCAAGTCGATCAACTTGTTATGGGAAGTAACTATAATAACTTTTTTGAATACGACTTCAAATACCGGAGGATTTTATAAGTAATTTCTTGGTGATGAGTTTTTGGAGCATGCATAAACTTTTCGATAATTTCAATAACATGAGCTATATTGGATATAGATGAGTTTCCCAACAAGATACTTCTCAATAGGCTTACCATTTTTTTCTGCCAATGTGATGTTTAAACTTTACTGGTAACTCGATGGGCTTGAACATGGAATCCATGTTCTTAGAAGTGATTTGGTTATATTTAAATATGAAGATACTATTACCTTTTTCTCACCACCCCAATACCCAAAAAATATTTTAAGGGCCTAAAGTCCTTTATCTTAAATTTTTTTGTTAGACATGCCTTTAAGAGTCTTTTTTCCATCATCTCCACTGATAACGACATCCTCGACATAAACAATCACGGAAGCTAGCTTCTTACCTTTGTTCTTAATGAAGAGATTGTGATTTACTTTGTTCTTGCAATACCTAAGGGACTCCATAGCTCTGATGAAGTTCCCAAACCGTAATTTAAGGGATTGCTTCAACCCTTATAAGGATTTCCTCAACTTGCGGTCACTGATCGGTGCCGAAGGCGATGATCCCGACTTCGGCTGACTTGGATCCTCTGATACTCGCAGATGACCCCATCGAGCCTCGCCTTGACGATAAAGTAATTTTTTGGGAGGGAAGTGTTGATACAAATACGACTCTCTAGGACCACGACTACCTCGCTAGACGTCGTCACCATAGGCTAGCATGTGTAATCTTGTTTCCAGTAAAAAAAACGCATAACAAATATTAAATTGTAAAAACGCATAACAAATATTAAATTGTAAAAACGCATAATAAATATTAAATTGTAAAAACGCCTAACAAATATTAAATTGTAAAAACGCATAACAAATATTAAATTGTAAAAACGCATTATTAGACGAAGGGATGATGTTTTGATTAATTTCTTTTGTTTGAGATTATTATTATTATTATTCTAATATTTGATTATGTGGTGTTTTGAATAATCATTTTATTGACCTTATCTTAGACTCCTTTATTTATGTTATCATGCAATTTAAGCTCTTGGGAGTCCAAATGAAGAATTGTTTCTGTTGGAGCCATTAGTTTGTGCATCGAACTGACCAGTGCGGTTTTTTTTGTAATAATGGTTGAATTTTATGCGAATGTTACTAATCAATTCACGGCGAACTAACACTATGTCACTCAATTTCACATCTTTCAGGATTTTTGAATGAAGACGACGACGACAATGCAGACTTTAACGAGGCAGGAGAGGATGAGCCAAATCCGGAGGACGCTCAATCTCTGGAGAACAGTGGCTGGTCTGCTCGCACAAGGTCTCTCTCTCTCTCTCTTACTTCGGTGGAACTCTTCCGCCCTCACGTCCTACACAGCCCTCTCATGAAACTAGCAATTTTCTCTTGCAGGGGCGTTGCTCGATATCTGAAAAATTTATTTGATGAAGAAACCGGGCAAGGGAGAAAATCAATTGCCGTGAATCGCCTTTTAGCCGGCAAAACTCGCAAAGAAGCATCCAGAATGTTCTTCGAAACCTTGGTGCGTCTCATCCATCCCTTCCATCTTTCTCTTTGAGTTTACGCATTAAAATTACCCAAAACCCCGCCCCCCAAAAGTCACGGCCCGGGCACAAATCTGCAGCCAAATGACTTGCTGCATGAAATTAGGTTGAATCATGTTCTTGATCTGCTGTTTGCATGGTTCAGGTCCTGAAAACAAGGGATTACATTCAAGTGGAGCAAGAAAAGCCTTTTGAATCCATCAGCATCATGCCTAGAACAAAGCTTCTAAAATCAGAGTTCTGATTGGTTGTTTAATGCGTCCAGCCGTCGCCGCCTGCTATTCGAACATCTCCAGATCTCCGCCCTTTTAGTTTCGCCGTAGAAAGGGCCGGGGAGGCGAGCTTCCTAGTGTATGATTATTGTATCCCGTAACCAATTGTATGTTGTGCATATATATATATATATATATATAATATATGATTTTGTAAATTATTAAGCATTTACAATGCTTGTATTTTTTTTTCAACGCAATGTTTGCTATTTTCAATATTTTGGGTCTTATTTTTTCTTCCTACTCCTTTTAGAAGAAATGCTTATGTAATATATGTAGTTAAAAAAAAAAGATAATTGAACTCTTGCCCATGGGGGCCACTTGTTATTATGAAAATTATAGGTGTCTCATTTATTTTATTTTTGAAAAATTCGGGGGTGTTAAATATTAACAAATTCATTTTTTTCCTACAAAAATACTACTAGCATAGCAACAAGGGAGTTCAAAACTGGATCTTCCGCCGAGAATGGAGGATTCTTTTCTCCGACAGAGCAACCGTGGGATCATGGATGAGCATGAGGAAGAGAAACTCGGCTCATTCTCTTTCGAGGAGGAATACGACGACGACGAAGATTCGGCGGCCGGTGGAGTCGGTCAGTTCTTCGTCTTCGGACTCCATGGAGGACGCCGACGCCAACGCTTCACTTCTAACAGTCGATTCGACATGTCCAACCTCATTGCACAACTTCCCCTCTAAGTGAGCTAATGAATCTAACACTTGACTAAAGATTAACGGTTGTTTTGATTTTTTGTACATAGAGAAATGTTTCGGGTAATGTTTTGGGAAGGAATAGAGCCATTGGTGGAACTTTTTGAGTGTTAAATTGCTTCTGCCAATCGTGAAAATGGTGGTTATGATATGTTCAAATATAACTTTCTTTTAGGCGATTGCTATCCGCACTACAGTTTTGGCTATCCGCACTCTTTTTGTATGAGTTATTACACGGCTTTTGGAAATACGTTTTGTGCGTGCATTTTTAGAAAAAGTGATCAACACGAAAGTTGTAGATCTCGATACTTTTTCTAAAATGCACGCACAAGACGTATTGACGCTCTGATTGAAACATGTGCGTAACTATAGTGATTTTTTGAAAATGCGCCTTGTACATGCATTTTTAGGAAAAGTGTTCATCAACAAAGTTGTAAATCTACAACTTTCGTGTTGAACATTTTTCTTAAAAATGTATGTACAAGACGTATTTCCAAAAGGCGTAACAACTCATACCAAAAGAGTGTGGATAGCCAAAACTGTAGTGCAGATAACAATCGCCTTCTCTTATTGGTGGAGGTAAATTCTATGATAATGAAGTTTGTCCAAACTCAAATGTCGTGTCACCTAAGGTACTTTACTTAATATAACATAACTAGATATTGTTAGATTAATGGGTAAAATTAGTAAAGTTAAGGGTATTTTAATATTTTTTACTTGGTATTAAATAAATTAGAAAAGGGTATAATTGCTATACATATAAATTGTTAATAATTTACCAGGTATTAAATAAATAAATAAATAAATAAATAATATTGAATAAGATTTAAAAAAAGGAGAGATATTGAGATGGATCGGTATAAGTAGAATTTGAACATCCCACCGGTGTACCTACTACTACCTGCTGCATTTCTCAAACCTTCATGAAAACCATACCCAAAATTCAACTCTCTCGTCTCCGCCGTTTACTATTCTCCACGCAGAGAGCGCGGCAGCTCTCTTCCGGAGGAACCCTACCACCGGCGTCGAGTCTGCGGCACACTGCGATGGATCTGTCGGCGCCGTCGTCCCCGATCCGTGTAGTTTCGACCTTCTCCTCGCCGCTTGACCGCCCCATCGACGCGAGTTCGTCGATGCGGAAGCCGATCAGCCTCTGGCCGGGGATGTACCACTCGCCAGTGACCAACGCGCTGTGGGAGGCGAGGTCGACCATCTTTGAGAGGCTCCTCGATCCATCCGTGGACGGGCCGCCGCAGAGCGAGCTGCTGACGAAGACGCCGTCCCGAAGTCGGACCAGCATCGTCTACAACTTCTCCAGCGATTACATCCTCCGGGAGCAGTATAGGGATCCGTGGAACGAGGTCAGGATCGGGAAGCTGCTGGAGGATTTGGACGCGCTTGCTGGTACCATTGCCGTCAAGGTTTTGTGTTTCCGTTCCTTCTTTCTCTTAATACTATTTCTCGATCCATTGTTCAAAGCTGTTGCTAGTGAAATGATCTCTGTTGCTCAGTCAAATTGCTATGTGAAATCATCATCCCTTTATGTTAACGGGGATAATTCTGTAGGGATATAACCCACTCGCAAAATCTGAGCACACTAGAAGATAAAAAATAAACGCAGCAATACACAGAACACAGAAACACAACTAGAGGACAACGGATTTTATGTGGAAAACCTCTCTAAAGCAATGAGGAAAAAACCACGGGGCGGGGCATACGAACAATCCACTATAATAACAATAACGAATTACAACAAACAATCTAGCTTTGCCCAACCTAGATCCCCCTTGGATTCACAAATTGAATCCTTCTTCCCAACCACGGTAAAATAACTTTCCTTCAAACAAAGAGCAAGAACTCAAATCTCTCTTTAAGCACAAAAACAAACGAAGACGAGACTAAACAAAAACACTCTTACAGCAAAGACAAAGTCACCGATCTGAGAAAAACTGTTCTTCCTCCTTGAAGAACTCCTCCAACAACAATGACAACAAGCACTTCTTCTCCCGCACGATTTTTCACCGTGACGGCTCTAAAAGGAACGAACTCTTTCCGCCAAACCGTTTCTGCCTATTTAGGGTAAATAGACGAAGTAATCTTGGCCATCCAAGACACTTACAAGACAATCAGACGGCTCCCGATCGTTGCTTAACGAAACAGGTCCCGCACGCTACCGTCGGGCGCTAGCCATCAGCTCCCAGTCGTCTCGACGACACAGGTCACGATCTCGACGATACAACTTGCCTCTCGACGACACATGTGATTATCACGACGATACAGCCCGCCATCAACGCTACCGCCCGCTGTAACGCTACCGCCGGGCGCTAGCCATCAGCTCCCAGTAGTCTCGACGACACAGGTCACGATCTCGACGATACAACTTGCCTCTCGACGACACAGGTGATCATCACGATGATACAGCCCGCCATCAACGCTACCACCCTTGATCCTTTTATCCACTCTTTAGGGGCTGGACCCCAACAAACTCCCCCTCCAGACCGTAAAGAGGAGTTTCCCAACCTGACACCTTCAGGTGAGCTTCATGCCGATCAGCAACCGACACAACTCGTGCTTTTCCCTTGGCACGACCTTCGTCATCATATCCGAAGGATTTTCATCTGTGTGGACTTTCTCCACCTTCAGCAGCTTCTCCTCAACAGCGTCTTGTATCCAATGATACCTTACATCAATATGCTTTGTCTTGGAGTAGTAGGTGGGGTTCTTGGCCAGAAAAATGACGCTCTAACTGTCACTGTACACAGTGAACACCTCTTGCTGGAGTCCAAGTTCAAGCATGAACTTCTTCATCCACAAGATGTCTTTAGATACTTCCGTCAGCGCAATATATTCTGCTTCCGTCGTCGACAGTGCCACGCACTTCTGCAACCTCGACTGCCACGACACAGCTCCCCCTGCACAAGTAACGACATATCCAGATGTGGACCTTCGGGAATCAACATCTCCTGACATATCTGAGTCAGAGTACCCCACCAGCATTGGCGACCCTCCACCAAACTGCAAGCACAGGCTTGTGGTACCTCTGAGATATCAGAGTATCCACTTCACCGCATCCCAATGGATCATCCCTGGATTCGCAAGATATCTGCTCACTACTCCCACTGCATAAGCTATGTCTGGCCTCGTGCAGACCATATCATACATCAAACTCCCTACTGCAGATGCATAGGGGATCTGGCTCATCTCCTCCACTTCCTTCTTAGATGAAGGACACTGAGAGCTAGATAGCTTGAAGTGTCCACCCAACGGAGTAGCTACCACCTTGGCCTTCTCCATCATGAACCTCTTCAGCACCTTCTCTACATACTCAGCTTGAGATAGCCATAACAGACCCGCACTCTTATCCCTGGTGATCTTCATCCCTAGGATCTTCTTTGCTGGTCCCAAGTCCTTCATCTCAAAGGACTCACCGAGCTTTTTCTTCAGCTCAACAATACTGGTCTTGTCATCACTGACAATCAGCATGTCATCCATATACAGCAGCAGAACTGTAAAGGCTCTTTCAGTCCTCTTCACATAGACACAGTGATCAGCCCTGATCCTTTGGAACTTGCTCTTCAGCATGAAGGAGTCAAACTTCTTGTACCACTGCCTGGGTGCTTGCTTCAACCCATAAAGACTCTTCTTGAGTCGGCAGACCAAATGCTCCTTGCCCTTGGCCTCAAAGCCTTCGGGTTGCTCCATGTACAGCTCCTCCTCCAGATCTCCATGCAGAAAAGCAGTCTTGACATCCATCTGCTCAACTTCAAGATTCATGGAGGCAGCCAACCCCAACACCAGTCTGATAGATGACATTTTCACTACTGGTGAAAATATCTCATCAAAGTCTACACCATGTCTTTGACTGAACCCTTTAACTACCAACCTTGCCTTGTACCTGGGCTGGGAGATATTTTCATCAGACTTCAGCTTGAAGACCCATTTGTTCTTCAAAGCTTTCCTCCCCTTTGGTAGTCTGACCAAGTCATAGGTCTCGTTCTTTTGGAGCGAGTCCAACTCCTCCTCCATCGCTGCTGTCCAAGACTCTCTGTCTTCAGATCTCTGAGCCTCCACAAAAGACTCAGACTCACCACCATCAGTAAGCAAGATATAATCTTGCGGTGGATATCTGGTGCTGGGCCTCCGTGCTCTGTCAGACCTCCTGAGGGGCACCTCCACCATCGGTGGAACATCAACAGGCAAAGCTCCCCCTTCATCTGGAATCTCATCCTGATCTGGAATCTGTAGATCTGCTTCTTCAGCACGCCCTTCATCAGCACCAGCATTCTCTGGCTCAAAAACTGCATCAAAACTCTCCACAACCTGTGGATCATGTGGCTCAACAACACTTTGCTCACCAATAATCTGGTCTTCCATGAAGACCACATCCCTGCTTCTGATGAGCTTCTTCTTCACTAGATCCCAGAGTCTATAGCCAAACTCTTCATTTGGGAATCCCAACAAGATGCACTCATGGGACTTCTCATCAAACTTCGATCTCTCCACTTTGGGGACATGAACATGTGCCCGGCAACCGAACACTCACACATGTCCATATGACACCTCCTTCCCGGACCAAACACGCTCTGGGATATCTCCATCCAAAGGTGCAGAGGGGGACAAATTGATCAAGTGCACTGCAGTCTGTACAGCCTCTGTCCAGAACTGCTTGCCAATACCTGCTTGAGAGATCATACACCTGATCTTCTCAACAATCGTCCTATTCATCCTCTCCGCCAGACCATTCTGTTGCGGTGTTTTCGGGACTGTCTTCTCATGCACGATGTCATGCACCCTGCAGTAGGCATCAAAGACACCAATGTATTCACCCCCATTATCAGATCTTACCCGTTTGATCTGCTTCCCGGTCATCTTCTCTACCTTTGCCCTGAACTCCATGAACTTTGCCAAGACATCACTCTTATGCTTCAAGACATAAGTCCAGACCTTTCTCGAGTGATCATCTATGAAAGTAACAAAGTAAGCTGCCCCGCCCACTGACTTGGGCTCAATAGGACCACACACATCAGTGTGTATCAGGTTCAGCAGCTCCGCCTTCCTCTTTGATTCGCCTGCGCAAAAGATACTCGTCTCTACTTGCCAGACAAACAGTGAGCACAAGTGTTAGGAAGCTTTCCTGACAACTCTGGAAGAACCTTGTTCTTCACCAAGATCTTTAGATTCTTCTCACTGATATGGCCAAGTCTGCGATGCACAACTCCATGGAGTTATCTTCAGCAACATTCACACTCGGGCTGCAGATCTTGGCCTTTGCTCGGTACAAACCGCAACACTTCTTGCCCCTTGCCACCACCAAAGAGCCCTTCACCAGCCTCCAGTCTCCTCCGCCTTCAATGCTGGTAAAGCCTCCATCATCCAGTCTACCAACAGAAATGAGGTTCATCCTCAAATCAGGAATATGTCTGACATCCTTGAGGATAACCTTCCCAAGATCAGTCTCCAGGTGGACGTCACCACTGCCAACGATCTTCGACACACCGGCATTCGCCATCCGAATAGTGCCAAGATCTCCTGTAGCATACGAGTGAAAGAAATCTCTGCGAAGAGTGCAGTGGTAGGATGCACCACCATCCACTACCCAGTCAGTGTCAACACACTCCTGGCATGCCGACCCACTGCAATGTAAGCACATCGACTCAACTTCAGCAATCGAGGCCGCACCACCACCCTCACTGGATTCTCCTGACTCCTTCGCCTTCCCTTTCTGATCTCTCTGCATTTTGAAGCAGTCCTTTCTGTAGTGGCCCTTCTTCTTGCAGTAGAAACACTCAACCTCCTTCTTGGACTTACTCCTGGACTTGCTCCTGGAGTTGCCTCTTTGCTTCCCCTCTTTCTTCATTGGCACCATCTCAGCTCTTCGTTCAACAGACAGCTCGTCACCATCTCCATTGACACGACGCCTTCAGGTGCTGAATTGCTCAACGACACCACAAGAGTCTCCCAACTCTCTGGTAAGGAACTAAGGATCATCAATGCTTGTAGTTCGTCCCCCAAGGTGATCTCCATTGCCTCCAACTGATTGATGATGCTCTGGGCAAGGTTCATATGCTCTGTCATCTGAGAACCTTCCTTATACTTTAAATTCACAAGCTTTCTGATCAGGAAAGCCTTGTTACCTGTTGTCTTCCTCTCATACAACGCTTCAAGCTTTCTCCATAAAGCCTGAGCCGATGACTCAGTGGATACATGGTGGAAGACAGAATCATCTAGCCACTGCCGGATGAACCCCACTGCCTTCCGGTCCATCTTCTTCCACTCATCCTCATCTAACATGGTAGCCGGTCTCCCTGACAATGGAGTATAAAGATCCTTGCAAAACAAGAGATCCTCCATCCGATGCTTCCATATAGTCCAGTTTTTTCCATTCATGCTTACCATTTTGTTGTTCTGCTCCATCTTCTACAATAGCCCGAAGGTCTGAGACAAAGCCTTGATCAGATTTAGGAAGGTAGAGAGCAGACCAATGTCGTCACCTACCGTTGACCCAAATCTAAATCAGAATGTCCAGACAGACCGGTAAGAATTAATCTATCTCTGATACCACTTGTAGGGATATAACCCACTCGCAAAATCTGAGCACACTAGAAGATAAAAATTAAACGCAGCAATACACAGAACACAGAAACACAACTAGAGGACAACGGATTTTACGTGGAAAAACCCTCTCTAAAGCAATGAGGGAAAAACTACGGGGCGGGGCACACGAACAATCCACTATAATAACAATAACGAATTACAACAAACAATCTAGGTTTGCCCAACCTAGATCCCCCTTTGATTCACAAATTGAATCTCTCTTCCCAACCACAGTAAAATAACTTTCCTTCAAACAAAGAGCAAGAACTCAAATATCTCTTCAAGCACAAAAGCAAATGAAGACGAGACTAAGCAAAAACACTCTTACAGCAAAGGCAAAATCACCGATCTGAGAAAATTTTTTTTTACTCCTTGAAGAACTCCTCCAGCAATAATGGCAGCAAACATTTCTTCTCCCGCACGATTTTTCACCGTGACGGCTCTAAAATGAACGAACTCTTTCTACCAAACCGTTTTTGTCTATTTAGGGTAAATAGACGAAGTGATCTTGGCCATCCAAGACACTTCCAAGACAATCAGACGGCTCTCGATCGCTGCTTAACGAAACAGGTCCCGCGCGCTACCGCCGGGCGCTAGCCATCAGCTCCCAGTCGTCTCGACGACACAGGTCATGATCTCGACGATACAACTTGTCTGTCAATGACACAGGTGATCATCACGACGATACAGCCCGCCATCAACGCTACCGCCCGCTGTAACGCTACCGCCGGGCGCTAGCCATCAGCTCCCAGTCGTCTCGACGACACAGGTCACGATCTCGACGATATAACTTGCCTCTCGACGACACAGGTGATCATCACGACGATACAGCCCGCTGTAACGCTACCGCCGGGCGCTAGCCATCAGCTCCCAGTCGTCTCGACGACACAGGTCACGATCTCGACGATACAACTTGCCTCTCGACGACACAGGTGATCATCACGACGATACAGTCCGCCATCAACGCTACCGCCCTTGATCCTTTTATCCACTCTTTAGGGGCTGGACCCCAACAAATTCTCGTGCATCTTTCTTCGGGGTATTTCTCGCTGATCTTCTGCATTTCTATACCAGCACTGCTCCGACGATGATCACACGACAAGACCTCTTCTGCTCGTCACCGCTTCAGCCGATAAAATGGTTCTGAAGAAGCCGCTCTTTGTCGACAAAGACCTAAAAATGTCTGGAGCTGTCACATGGGTTGGCCGATCCTCGATCGAGATTCAGATCACCGTCACTCAATTCGATCAAGGTATTCCAAAACAACAAATCCTTTTTCCATGACAGTAGTTGATCGGCAGTGATCTCAACTGTGTTTCATCATCCATGTTTTCTTTCCATAGAAATTTCGACAGAATCAGATCCAGTGGCCCTTACAGCTTGCTTCACATTCGTTGCCCGAGATTCAAAAACCCAAAAATCCGCTCCTGTCAATAGACTTGCGCCAGAAACTGAGCAGGAGAAGTTATTTCTGGAGGAAGGTGAAGCAAGAGACAAGCTGAGGAAGAGGAAGAGGGAAGAAGGGGAATTGGCCTTCGAAGGCGGGCACTGCGTCCCCGGAGGGACGAAACGGCTCAAGAGTCTTCTATCAGAGGGGCGAGTTTTCTGCGATCTTCCAGCTCTTGCAGACAGGGATAGCATTCTGATTCGCGACACCCGCCTCGAGAATTCGCTCATCTGCCAACCACAGCAAAGGAACCTCCACGGGCGCATTTTTGGCGGGTTCTTGATGCACCTAGCCTTCGAGCTGGCCTTCTCCACCGCCTACGCCTTCGCCGGGCGAAAGCCCTACTTCTTTGAAGTAGACCATGTCGACTTTCTGAAGCCAGTGAGTAACTTCACCCATAGGCGGTTATTCGCTCCCACATTCTTTACCAATAACTGTCTATTTTTCGCGTAATTCGCAGGTCGACGTCGGCGACTTCCTCCGGTTAAAATCATGTGTGCTGTACACAGAACTTGACAATCCTGAGAAACCTTTGATCAACATTGAGGTTGTGGCTCATGTAACTAGGCCTGAGCTCAGAAGCAGTGAAGTATGTGCATTGAGCTTTTTTCCTATCCAGCAGCAAAATGTTTCTCCAATTCATTCAGCTGTCATTTTGTGTGTGTGAGCAGGTTTCCAACACATTCTACTTTACATTTACTCTCGGCCGCGAGGCATTGGAGAACGGAGTTAAGATCAGAAACGTTCTTCCTGCGACGGAAGAGGAGGCTCGGCGGGTGCTCGAACGCATGGACGCTGAGAAAATGTTTTCCTAAGTTCAGGTATGTTTCCATTGAAAATCTTAAAGAGGCAGGAATCTGAGAGAACTGAGAAAGAAATACCCATGAGTTTATGTTAAAGAGTTACATGTTTGTAAAAAAAAAGGATTATTGTATAGACTTTGATTATAATAGTCCAGATGCTTAAGAAAATCAAAGCTCAAAGTAAAATGATTAAAGTGATAAGAAACAGGTATGTAAAGGAAAATCAATGTTTCAATTGCGGAAATCGGGGGTTGGTTCGGTTGGACGTAATTGAAATTAGATTCATGAATCAGAATGGATCTGAATTTCAATTTTGTTGTTCGGCCAAAAAATTGAATTAAGCCTGCAAAATTAGAATGATTATAGGTGTGATAGTTCATGTGTATGAGTAGTCTGTACCTGGCAGGAGTGTTCACGAACTGGATCGAATCGAATAGTTCTTCAATCGAATTCAAATTTGTCATAGAATGCAGAGATTTGAATTTAAATTCGGATTAAACCCGAAATCTTGGATTTGAATTTAGATTCGGGCTTGGATTCGAATTTAATTATATAAAATTTATTTAATTATACATCGTTATTCTTCGTGAAATATTCACAAATCTTACTGATAGAGATATTATTCGGATTCGAATAACACTTGAAATAGAATTTGATTTCAAAAAAAAAAAAAAATCTTAACCGAATTTTCACGAATCAATTCTTGAATTATTCACGAACTATTGTGAACATGCCTAATACCTGGTAACATAAGCTCAAATGTTATGCCATCGAGTGAGAGTGCGAGATTTGATTAAGCGTGGTGATTCCACATGAAACTGAAGCGTGTCTCGTCATTTGACTCGCGTGTGATTCATGAGACGGCGGAGATTATAAATATTTGAAAATATAAAGAGAGGATTCAGTTTTTAGTTTTTTTTATCCCCACTACTCTCTGTCTCTAATCATCTTGTATTCATATTTGGTGTTTTGGAAGGAGAGAGATTCTATAATGTGAATAAAGTTAAGCAATCGCATGTCTACTATGTGAGCCTTGTATTCAACCACAAAGTTCAGACTTTTAAGCGTGATCATTGATGATCGGCCAAAGCCGATTCGTGTCAAGCGAACATTCCAGATGACTTACGAAATGGCCAGTCGAGAGCCCTCCGAGTTCGACCCATCTTACGCACAGATTAAAGCGAAAAAATCTAGAGAATTTCATAGGTTGGCAAACTGAAAAAAAGGAGATTCATGTCCTCACGTGCAAGAATAATTGCGCTCTTGTCCAATTTTACACTCACGGTGATGATGCTGAAAGTCTATTTTGTTCCGGTCAAAACAATGCTCAATTATCAGCATATCGTGTGTGACTCCCGATCCCGTTGTAAATTTCAGCCAGCACGAGTTTTCGCGCATGATTGATCTAAAGTATGATCACTTTTAAATACAACAGTATTACACAAATACGGCTGTATACGTTCGCAACCAATCTACATCATTAAAATCATGGATCTTATGGTTGTAGTTGCTCCCGCACGATGATCTATTGTGATCATCATGTGTTACACGTACCTAAATATCTCTCCTCAAATAGGGTCTATTTTAGTATCCGGCAACACCACCGCAGTTACACCAACTGGAGGGATCTCTGTGCAACCTGGAATTTGGGGCAATCACATCTATCCGCGGAGTCTCTTGGGACCTAGAATTTGGAATTTTGTATTGTAAGGAGTTGTTTATAAAGCTCCTCTTATTTTAGGATATCCCAAAATTCTCAACGCGGCCTCTCTTGGGACCGTCTTTGTTCTTCATATAGTGAAACGACCTGCTGCTGCTGCCTGTGGACATAGTGTATCATAAGGTAACCACGTAAATTTGATGTTTGTTGTTTATTTATTTATTTTTGCTAGATTTCATAACAAAAGATACGATACACTGCCCAAATATGAAGCAATTCAAAAATGTCTTACAATATCGAGTTTTCAAAATGTGAAATAATATATTTTTTTTTGAAAGATAAAAATTTGGACCATTTCTCGATTTATGCGTGTCATCCTTGCGCAGTGGCCATGCTAATCTTCTCTGTATCGTTCCAATTTTATCAGATGTCCCCGAAGGGACGTGAAATAATATATTAGTTGTCACCAAAACTACAAAGGAAGCAAATGCGGGCAAGCTTATCTCTACTCCCACAGCCCATCCAAACCCCAGGACAATAATTTTGACCCCACAAGTCACTGCTACGTCGTCCGTAGACCCGACTGTGTTGACCAACTTGCTTCATAGCCGCCCTAATTATCGATATTTCCGTTCAATCAAACTAGCAATTTACATGTCATACCGATGACCATCATAAGTAATCATGATCCAATTTCATCAATATCCTTCCGAAGCTTATTCAAACTCAGACATAAGCCACAAGCAAGCTCGGCCTACACACCCACAGTTTTTTATTCGACCAATGGTGTCGATCTCTCCGCCGGGAAGAATACAATTCTACGGTATGCATGACTCCATTTCGGCTAGTACCGACTCCCGGCAAAATCAATCTACTAGGGGAAAGGGCATGAGGGATCCGCACACGCGGTAGCCCAACTCGCCACAAATCCACCCCATAATATCTCCGTGGTCATGCAGATCAGTTTCGGTTGTATGCAGTCCAAAGATAAATGCAGGCTAAACTATAAACTTATAGGAAGTGTGAACCCATTCAGGAATTGGCCTGCATATAGCTATTTTCGAATTGCACGGCCTGCACATAGCTGAAGTCGGCCTACATATAATTATTGCCTATCTCCGCAAAGATTTGATAACGATGAAATCATGAAAAGCAATGTAAGTCAATAATATTTGGGTTTCAACAATAGAGCAAAAAGTAAAGGTAAAATGATTAATCAAGAGAGTTGATATTAGCAGTCCGGAACTTTGAGCGGCGACTGAATACTTGAGCGGCGGCTAGCAGGGATCGGGCAGAAAAGGCAGGAGGCGGCCGGTCCTCGCGTAACAGTGGAAGAGCCAGGTGATGGCAAACTCCACTCCCCTTTGAGCGGCGAGTGACTCCTTGGGCGGCGGCAAACTCCCCTTTGATCACCGGCGACCGATTCCTTGGGCGGCGGCGAGCAAGGATCGGGCGACAAAAACACCACCGTCGTGGAATGTATGTTGACATGACAGCGGTTATGACCGCCACCATAAAAAGAAAACTAGTAAAGAAAACTAGTTTTGAATATAAAAGTGGATGAAATTCCTTACGTGAGGTCGGGCGTTCATGAACGACACCGTCACAATCACTTTCATTAAAATATTAACGGAAATACCAGAAACGAATAGCGCACGTGATGACTCGCAAGGTATTTTCAAAGATTAGGACTTGTTGAAAGAACTCAAAAAAAAAAAAAATTCAGCAAAACAAATTATCCTCTTAAAATGAAGCCCCAAAACTATCTTTCAATGACGCGCCTTCTTCGATTATTATCACTGAAACCATCATCATCATTGAAGCCCCCGCTTCGATCGTAATTAGGATTATTCCGCTCGCGCTGCCTATAATTAGATTTTGAATGATCGGTCGTATCGCGGCGCCTCCCATAGCCATTTCCTTTAGAACCTGACCTACTTTTCTGAAAACCACTTGCTCCCTCATTAGATTGATTAAATCTAGGTCTCCTCCTGAGTTCAGACCCTCCCTGATCAAACCTATCAACATCGCGGCGACCAAAAGAGTTTTTTCCAATATCTTTGGAGCCATATTGACTAGAATCCTGAAATCTCCGTCCTCTGCCTTGTGATGAGCCACCGCTTCCTTTCTCGCTACTCCGAGAATACAGACGATCGTCATCGCTGCCAAAAGAATTTCGTCTATCATTCGTGGGGCCAACACGATAAGATTCCTGGGAATTACGCGCTACTCTTTCTGATGGAGGTTTCATTGCTTTCTTCTTTCCTCTGTTGGAATATAAATCATCATCAAAATCTGAATCAAGCTCATCATCCAAGTCTGAATCTCTTCCTCTGGCAGAAGAACCCTTCTGGCCTGCATTTTGTTGACCTTTCTTCCTCCCTTTCAAATCATAATGTCTATGCATGTCATGTTTAAAATCCAAAAGGGGCTCTGAATCCGAAGATCTCGAACTACTACGGTCATATTTCGGCGCAGAAACTACAATATCCTCGTCCTCAGAATCAGATGTATAGTCTTTCCTTTGCTGATTTGACTTGCCATAACGGTCACGATCCCCAAAATCTTCAGATTCAGAGCCACTTTCAAACTCAGATAAGCTCTTCCGCAATATTGCGTGCGTCTCCTTACCATTGGACTCATCAAGCTCATAACTATCCACATTATCATCCTCCTCGTCATCAAAATCATCAAAACCAGCTGCGCGTGAATTCGACGAGTGGTTTGCTTGGACAGGATTAGAAAAGTTTCGCCCTCTGTCTTGCCGTCGTGCAATATCATCTCCAAAATCCCTACCGCTTCCTCCGCGAGACGGTTCATCTAAAGAAGAACCATTCTGAGCTCTAGACGAATCAGCAAACTCAAATGCCGCAACATCTGCACCGTCCGATTCATCATCATCGAAATCAAAATTCCATGCATTTGAAACGCTGGGTCCTCTTGCGGCCCTTTGCAATCTCGTGTTTGGACCCACCCGTGTTCGCTGCATTTCATTCTCCGTGAACTCATCAGGGGGGCGAGTGTGCTCGCACTGAAAGCATGACATATTCCTCCTATAGTTCAGGAAGTTACACCTGGCAAGCATCGAGATTGAGAATTATAAGGTGGTTAAGATTCTAATGAAGCCTGAGAAAGATGTATAAAGCTAAGGTGAGAAAATCATTAAAACCAACTTGGGGCATTCCCATTCCCCTGGAAGGAGCTGTCGTTTGGGGCGTTTAGCGTCGCACTGCAAGCAAACAGTGTTCTTCGCAAAATTCATAAAGTTACACCTGAGAAAATGTCGCCGATTAAATGCGCGAAACAATTATGAAAAAATAATAAAAAGAGGAAAGTAGATGAAAATACTTGGAGCAGAGCCAATCCCCCTTCTTCATTTCAACGTCATCTCGCCCTACACGTCTCTTTGGCTGAGGCGGTGGTTGCTTTACTCTAGGAGGCAGCTTCTTGATCACTGGAGGTAGAAGATTCGGATCCCTCGGAACGCCGCTAAGTTTAACAACCTCGTGCAGCAACTTGCGGACTACGGCTTTCACAGACTTCATCTTCCTCAGAATATCATTATCAACACATTCTTTGACATAATCAAAACCATATGTCAACAGGATGCGCATGACATCAAGTGTTCTCCCCTCGTCCTCTTTGGGCACGAGTATATATCCTCTGCTACATGTATTTCTGAGGCAGCATGAGCTGCATACCTAGAAATTTTAGAAAAAAACCTATTATTAATAAACATGAATCAAATTTTATGACATGCTTTAGGCTTATTATTTATCTAGAATCATGTGTTTAGTCTCTAATGTAGTGCATACAAATTCTAATTCGAACAAATTATATTCGGGAAGGAGAATTCTCTCGACAAGCATTGTCATTTCATCTAAGTTTTATATATAGCATGCTTTAATTGCCAGTTTCGTCTAAGTTTTATATATATTGAATTCATATTTAGACTGCACTCATGCATATTTTAACTGTTGTATTGTGACCTTGGGGATCACGGGTTCGAAGCAGCCTTTTGCAAAAATGTAGGGTAAGGTTTGCCTACATTTCACCCTTGTGTTGGGACCCTTCACCGGACCCTCGCTACGCGGGGATGCTTTGTGCACTGGGCTGCCCTTTTTTTATGTTTGACTATGCATATGTTATTGGCATGGTTGTGAGAGCAATATTAGGACGCGATTCTTGTGAGAACAACAACTATATTCATAAAAAGAGAATCATGATTCAAGAGGCGCTCCAACATCAAAAGCCAATATAATTAGAATCATGATTCGATATGTGTTGCCATATGACTTGCACGAGCTCGCTTTGCATTGTATATCCATGACTTATAATATCATTGCTCAGTGTAGAACCTCCTGCATGTTTCCATGATTTGGGCTCCTACCACTACTCAAATAATAACTCCCTTATGTTATTCTTCCACTCTTATAGATATAAAATTATAAAAACAAGGAGATATTTAGGTAGAACATTCAAAAGATTTGTGGTTGTTGTCTACAAGAAATGCGAACAAATTTTCATATGTTCAAGCATAATGGCACTTGATCGAACAAATCCTATAACATACTTGAATAAATCTGATATCCAGATTGATTTAAAGAGGAAAAGGTTCCCAACATCTTAACACAATGACATTTTTTTAGATTTAAGTAACAAAAGAAAACATTTGATGCATAAACTAAAAGGGAAAAGAAAAACACAAATGTGACAAATTCAAAATGCCATGTTAAGTAAAGCAATTGAGACGGAGAAAAAAAGTTTCAAATTGATCAGAAATCAACGATACGTACATCTCCTTCATCGAGATGAACATACTTCCTCAAAAGTTTTGCCGAGAAAACAACTTTTGGGTCCATGCTGGGGCATCCATGACCTACAAGAGTCTGAATATCCTTCTTCGATAAGGACCTAAATTCAATTATTTTAGTAGATAATTTCATAGAAAAATAGAGTAAAATCAACAATCAGTTCACAATGTACTAACAATCAACTATAAATACTAAATATTTATGATTCAAGCAAATGTTTGTAATACTTTTCAAATGCATTTGGTATATGAGCCTCAAACCACGAATCAAACTTAAAACTTAGGCTACGTTCGGCACGGCGTTTTTGCCACCAGGAAAAGAAAACTAGTTTTGAACATAAAAGTGGATGAACTTCCTTAGGTGACGGCGTTCGTTCACGACCGCCACCGCCGTGCCAAACAGAGCCTTAACCAAGTAATAACAATCCAAAATTTCATCTTTCAAGATGGAATAAGGCTATGACTATATGGCTGAAGCAAACTCCATACAGATCTGTTCTCCAAATATTGAGAGATAGGACTAATGTGTTGGCATAAATATTTTCTTTCTTTCAGAAAATAGCCTACAAAGTTTAACAGAGAGCAGAAGGCTCCGTTTGTTTTGGAGGTAGCGTTTTAGAGCATTGGGAACTAGAGCGGTGGGAATGGAGGGATGGGGCAGCTTTTTTGTCGTTGAATCCCAAAAATGACGTTTTGAAACGTTGAGTTGAGAATGGAGAAGTAGTTTACCAAACAGGTTTTTTCAGCTCGAGAAAAAAAGCAGAAACAAACGGCGGCGAAGTCACATATTTTCAACTTTCAGTCAAGTGTTAAGCAATAGAAACTTGAGGTAAGCTACTAAGCTAGAAAAGAAGCTTACTTCAGTATATCAAATCGGTCGCGGCCAAAATTCATACAGGCGGTCCTAACAGCAGTCCAATCCCTAGTAAGATCCAACCCGATCTCCTTCACTACCGATAGATCGATCCCGGCATTGGAGGCGACGCGGTCCTCCTCCACCCGCCGGTAATCGAAATAGTTCTGGCCGGCGAGCCTCTCCATCAGATCGATCCACTCCGGCCAGGGATGCACCAGCTCCACCTCCCGCTGAAAGAACTCCGTCAGCCGGTCTGTACCGCTTAATTTCTGCGAATCTACATTCTTGCTTTCTTCATTGGCATCGGCGGAAGAGGTTTGGGTGGAGGTGGAGGAAGGAGGCGCAGGTGGGTGCTTCGACAGGCGCCATGAACGTATGCGCTGAAGAGCCTCGTCTTTGGCGGAAGTATCGCGCTGTCGTTCGAGTGCGTCAATTTGATCGAAGACGAAGGAGAGGCGGGCGGATAGCGACAATTTTGGCTCCGGCTCACCGGAGGGGGGAGGACTGGCGGCGGCTGTGGCGGAGATATGGCGGATGAGTGCAATTGACACAGGCCGAGGGGGTTTAGGAGGGTGAAGGAAAAGACGAAGACGGCGGCCGATGAGGAACGTCAAGGCCATGGATGGGCTTCAGATTGAGTACAGGAAAGAGAGAGGCGGGAACGGGGAGAGGGGTAAACCCTACACTTCTCCGAGCTAGAATCTCAAGCGGAAGTGACTGCAAATAAATTTGGCAATTGTTAACCGCACCCCAGTTTTGGCTATCCGCAACCCATTTATATGAAGTATTATGCATTTTTTTTTGAAAATACGTCTTGTACAAGCATTTTTAGGAAAAGTGTTCAACAAGAAAGTTGTAGATATCGTCGATATCTACAACTTTAGTGTTGAACACTTTTGCTAAAAATGCACGCATAAGATGTATTGCCGCTCGAATTGAAACATGAGCCTAACTATAACGAATTTTTGGAAATACGCATTGTACATGCATTTTTAGGAAAAATGTTCAACACGAAAGTTGTAGATCTCGACGATATCTACAACTCTCGTGTTGAACATTTTTCCTAAAAATGCTTGTACAATGCGTATTTCCAAAAAAAAGCTTAAAGTTTCATATAAAAGGGTTGCGGATAGCCAAAACTGGGGTGCGGTTAACAATTGCCATAAATTTTAGTATAAGGAAAAAAAGGTGCTGCTATAAACACCGCAGTTTTGGCTATCCGCACTCAATTTGTACGAGTTATTACGCGTCTTTTGGAAATAAGTCTTGTATATTCATTTTTAGGAAAAGCGTTTAACATGAAAGTTGTAGATCTCGTCTACGAGACGAGATGTGAACATTTTTCCTAAAAATGCACGTACAAGTCGTATTTCCAAAAATTCGCTATAGTTATGCCCATATTTCAATCAGAGCGGCAATACGTCTTGTGCGTGCATTTTTAGGAAAAGTGTTCAACACAAAAGTTGTAGATCTCAACGAGATCTACAATTTTCATGTTGAACATTTTTCCTAAAAATGAATTACATGACTTATTTCCAAAATGCACGTAATAACTCATACAAGAAAATGAGAATAGTCAAAACTGTAGTGCGGATAACAATCACCTAAATTTAGTATAAGGAAAAAATCATATAAATCTTTTGAGTTTTCAAGCTAGTGTTAAATTAGACTGAAATGATTTTTACCCTTTTAGTATAATTATTCTAAATAAAAATATAAATATGTTTTAAGAATATAATAATTTTGTAATACTAATTGCTCCATATTAGTAGACCTCCAATGAAACAATTGTTGGGCTAGAGAGCACAAAAGCCCGACCAGAACACCTGCAAATTAGTTCGAGCAAGTATCTGCACGTCCGCTTAGCGGTATGCCGATACACAACCAAAACACAGCACAAAATAACAGTAATAAAAGGGACACAGAGATTTAACGTGGAAACCCAATAGGGTGAAAACCACGGGACGATCGGAGTCCAACCCGGAAAGCCGCCACTATAAATGTGTAAAACAGATAGGCAATTACAAGGCTTTCCCTCCTCGATCCACACAGGATCTTCACCAACTTCGCACCACACAATAATACACAATAAACAGTAGCAAGAAAATTGCAAGTTACCGACAGTGGCCGACGAGACGGATTACACAAATCCTCTCCAAGATGCCTCTTCGAATACTTGCCAAAGTCTGCTCCAGATCCAATCCGTGTAGGCGAAGTATTCCTCGTCAACGTCGCAGAGACGTCCGAAAGCTCTCCCCAAACTAAGACGCTTGCCACAAAGGCCTCTCTAGAAACTCTTTCAATGCTTGAGATGGGAGAGAAGTGGATGCCTTACCCCTCCTCCTTCATGCCTATTTATAGGCCAAAACCAAGGGGTAGATGGTGGTAGATGGCATGTGGAGGAAGCTTCCTTGAAGCTTCCATGAAGCTTTCATGAAGCTTCCCTCGGTCAAAGAACACATGTCAAATAATATGAAGCTTCCTTTGGCCACCTTCCTAGAAGCTTCCTTTAAGAGCACATGTTGACTTTCCCTCTTTCTAGGAAGCTTCCTTCAAGTCAAAGACGGCTAGCCTCTTTTCACACTTAGGAGAAAATACCTCATCAAATCTCCCCCTTTTCGACTAAGTGAAAAATGTGTCCTTCTAATAATCTTCATTTGGTAAGACCTTCATGTCTCCTCCATATGTCGATAGATCCAGCGCCACCAAGTTCGAGTTAGTAAAACTCGAATCCACAGTTTTCTCCACAAAGGACGGGAACTGCACCCAGCAATTTATCCCCTTTCACATCAAGGCGGAAGAAACCGCCATTCCGGCGATTCTAACGCAATGCTCGAACTTCCCCCTTGGCACTGTCTTGGTCAGCATGTCTGCCCCATTGTCATCAGTGTGCACCTTCTGAAGATCAAACTCCTTCTGCTCCAGGACATCTCGTATCCAATGATACCGAGTGTCGATGTGCTTCGACCTCGAGTGAAACGTGGGGTTCTTCCCTAGGTGGATAGCGCTCTGACTGTCACACAAGAGTGTGTATCGGTCCTGAGTGAATCCAAGTTCTTTGATGAACCTCTTCATCCAAAGCAACTCTTTCCCAGCCTCAGTAACCGCAATGAACTCAGCCTCCGTGGTAGACAGTGCAACGCACTTCTGCAGTCTCGACGCCCACGAGACAGCTCCTCCTGCAAAAAGAATCATGTACCCTGACGTCGACCTCCTGGAGTCTACATCTCCAGCCATGTCAGCATCAGTGTAGCCCAACAACTCTGGCTCACTGCCTCCAAATCTCAGCGTCAAGTTTGACGTCCCTTGCAGGTATCTCAGTATCCACTTCACTGCGCTCCAATG
This sequence comes from Dactylorhiza incarnata, assembly GCA_033032865.1. Taxonomy (NCBI): domain Eukaryota; kingdom Viridiplantae; phylum Streptophyta; class Magnoliopsida; order Asparagales; family Orchidaceae; genus Dactylorhiza; species Dactylorhiza incarnata. The sequence continues at coordinate 1,177,044 of JAWHQI010000147.1, forward strand.
CTCTCTCCCAGGGTTGGAGAGAAATCTACTGACGGTCCCAACCGCATGCGCAATGTCTGGACGTGTGCACACCATCGCATACATAAGGCTCCCAACTGTAGATGCATACGGGACCTTCTGCATCGCCTCAGTCTCCTCGGGTGTGCTGGGGCACTGATCAGCAGTAAGCCTGAAGTGAGCTGCCAGAGGCACGCTCACCTTCTTCGCCTGATCCATATCAAACCTCTGTAGCACCTTGCGGATGTACCGCTCCTGTGATAACCAGAGCAATCTGGCTCCCCTGTCTCTACAGATGTGCATCCCCAGAATAGTCTTCGCAGCACCCAGATCCTTCATCTCAAACACGGAGCTCAACTGTCGCTTCAGCTCAACAATGCGAGCAGTGCTCCTCCCGACGATCAACATGTCGTCCACGTACAGTAGCAGAATAATGAAATCTCCAGGAGCATACTCCTTGATGAATGCACAATGGTCAAGGGTGGTCCTCCTGAAGCCGATCTCCTCAATGAAGGAATCGAACTTCCTATACCATTGTCGCGGGGCCTGCTTCAGGCCATATAAGCTCTTCTGCAAGCGGCACACCAGACCTTCCTTCCCTTTGACACTGAAGCCCTCAGGCTGATCCATGTATAGCTCCTCCTCAAGATCGCCATGCAGAAAGGCGGTCTTCACATCCATCTGCTCTACCTCCAAGTCTAGCCTCGCAGCGAGGCCAAGTACCACACGAATAGATGACATCTTCACCACGGGTGAAAAGATCTCATCAAAGTCAATACCCTGTCGCTGCCCAAAACCCTTCACCACTAGCCTGGCCTTGTATCTGGGAGGTGTGGAGGAATCTCCCTGCTTCACCCTAAAGATCCACTGATTCTTCAAGGCCTTCTTGCCCTTAGGCAATCTCACCAAGTCATAGGTACGGTTCTTCTGCAGCGACTGCATCTCATCCTGCATAGCAGCCATCCACTGGCGCTTCTCAGCACTCTCCACAGCCTCGTCATAGCTCTCAGGCTCCCCCGCATCAGTCAGCAGTATAAACTCTGATGCAGAATATCTAGCGGACGGGTGCCTGGCACGATCTGATCTCCGCAAAGCAGGCTCAAGGGCCGGTGCAGGCACATCATCAACAATGTCCTCAGCGACTCCTGGTTCACCATCAGTGGTGATATCATGATCTGGAAGGGTATCAATACCCTGTGCTGGCTCTGGCTCAGTAGCCTCCTCAGTATCGTCATCTCCAACCATAGGTGACTCTGCAGCAGTGCGAGAGTCAACATCAGACTCAACAGTCTCCTCAGGATCACCAACAGTGCGATCCTCACAGAAAACGACATCACGGCTACGTACAAGCTTCTTCTCAACTGGATCAAAGAACCTGTACCCAAACTCTCCACTATAGCCGTACCCCAAGAAGATACACTGTCGGGTCTTCGAATCTAACTTCGATCTCTCATCCCTGGGGACGTGCACAAAGGCTTTGCAGCCAAATACCCGCAAGTGACTGTATGAAGGGTCTTTCCCATACCAGACCCTATCTGGGACATCCTCCTGCAAAGCTGAACTCGGCGAGAGGTTGATGACATGCGCTGCAGTAAGAAGAGCCTCGCCCCAAAACATCCCTGGCAGCTTCGACTCAGATAGCATGCACCGAATCCTCTCCATCAGTGTCCGATTCATCCTCTCAGCTACGCCATTCAGCTGCGGCGTCTTCGGCGGGGTCTTCTCATATCGGATACCATGGTCCCTGCAGTACTCATCAAAGGGACCAATGTACTCTCCCCCGTTGTCAGACCTGATGCACTTCAGTCTCCTCCCGGACTGTCTCTCCACCTCAGCGTGGAATCTCCTGAAAGTATCGAGAACCTGATCTTTGGTCTTGATAGCATAGACCCAAAGCTTCCTCGAATGGTCGTCAATGAAAGTGACGAAGTATGATGCTCCTCCTCTAGTCTGGACCTTCAATGGTCCGCACACATCAGTGTGAACAAGCTCCAACGGCTCTGATCTCCTGGTGGACGTGTGGCTGTGGAATGAAACCCTGTTCTGTTTCCCAGCCATACAGTGGTCGCACCTCTCCAAGTGAACATCAGACATGTCACTAATCAGCTTCTTCTTCGCCAGACATCACAATCCCTTCTGGCTAATGTGTGCCAGCCTCCTGTGCCATAAGGAGTTGGATGTCTCATCTCTGACGGAGTTGGCCTGAGCAGCTTCAGGCCTCCCCTCCATGTAGTACAGGCCAGTATCTCTATAACCCCTGGCCAACACAAGCGATCCCCTGATCAGCTTCCAGAAGTCTCCTCCAAAGACACTCAGGTGTCCTTCATCTCCAAGTCTGCCAACGGATATCAAGTTGAAGCGAATGTCTGGCACGTGTCTAACATCCCTCAGAATAAGTAGGGCACCAGTACTCGTCTTCAAATGCATGTCTCCACGCCCAAGAACCTTGGACGTATCCCCATTGCCCATCCTCAACACCCCACAGTCATGAGTGGTGTAGGTGGCAAATAACTCCCTGTTGTGGGAGACATGTGCAGAAGCTCCAGAATCAACGATCCAGCATCGGTCGTCACACGCAAGTGCAGCTGTGACGTCGTCGCCAACAATAATGACGTCGTCCTCCTCAGTCGAAACAGTAGCTGCCGTGTGACCCTCATCCTTGCCTTCAGTGGCAATCCCCTTCTTCTTCTGATCGTTCTTCAACGAGTAGCAAAACTTCTTGATGTGTCCCTTCTTGTGGCAGTAGTGACACTCCACGTTCTGATAACGTGACTTCGACTTGCCCCTACTCTGACTCCTGTCCTCCTTCCTTCCTCGGCTCTTACTCCTTCCTCTCCCCCTGGACTCAGTATAGAGAACGTCAGCTCGTGAAGAAGAGCCTGAAGTCCCTTGAGACTTTCGTCTCACCTCCTCATTCAAGATCCCACTCTTGGCGATCTCCATGGAAACAATCCCCTGGGGGGAAGAATTGATCAGAGAAACTCTGACCATCTCCCACGAGTCTGGAAGTGACTTGAGTAGCCACAAAGCATTCACTTCGTCTTCAAACGTCACCTTCATAGCAGTCAGGCGATCAATAATTCCCTGGAACTCGTTGACATGATCCAAAATGGGTGAGCCATCTCGGTATCTGAACTCTCCAAGCTTCTTCAGTAAATACAGCTTGTTGATGCCCGTGCTCTTGGCATACAACGTCTCGAGAGTCTTCCACAAAGTCTTCGCATCAGTGATGCTAGCCACATGGTTGTAGACGTTCGGCTCCACGAACCGTCTAATGAACCCACACAGCTTCCGATGCTCCACCTTCCACTTTGCCGCATCCATGTCCTTTGGCATCTCCTCAAAGATAGGAGCATGCCAACCCTTCACGTATATCAGATCCTCCATTAGAAGATGCCAATGGTGATAGTTTGCGCCGTTTAGTTTTACCATTTGCTCGGAGCCTGAACCTGAAGTGGACTCCATTATGCTCTGTCACTGATCGGACTGACCTCAGTTCTCTGAGCCGACTATTTCCAAGAAAGGAATCAAAGAGGATAGGGAGCGGACCAATGGCCGTCACCCACCGCACCCGATCACTAACCCGAAATATCCGATCGGCTCGTCTCGAATCCCAAATAGGTCAGCCCGATGACTGCGCTGATAATGAACCTGGCTCTGATACCACTTGTTGGGCTAGAGAGCACAAAAGCCCGACCAGAACACCTGCAAATTAGTTCGAGCAAGTATCTGCACGTCCGCTTAGCGGTATGCCGATACACAACCAAAACACAGCACAAAATAACAGTAATAAAAGGGACATAGAGATTTAACGTGGAAACCCAATAGGGTGAAAACCACGGGACGATCGGAGTCCAACCCGGAAAGCCGCCACTATAAATGTGTAAAACAGATAGGCAATTACAAGGCTTTCCCTCATCGATCCACACAGGATCTTCACCAACTTCGCACCACACAATAATACACAATAAACAGTAGCAAGAAAATTGCAAGTTACCGACAGTGGCCGACGAGACGGATTACACAAATCCTCTCCAAGATGCCTCTTCGAATACTTGCCAAAGTCTGCTCCAGATCCAATCCGTGTAGGCGAAGTATTCCTCGTCAACGTCGCAGAGACGTCCGAAAGCTCTCCCCAAACTAAGACGCTTGCCACAAAGGCCTCTCTAGAAACTCTTTCAATGCTTGAGATGGGAGAGAAGTGGATGCCTTACCCCTCCTCCTTCATGCCTATTTATAGGCCAAAACCAAGGGGTAGATGGTGGTAGATGGCATGTGGAGGAAGCTTCCTTGAAGCTTCCATGAAGCTTTCATGAAGCTTCCCTCGGTCAAAGAACACATGTCAAATAATATGAAGCTTCCTTTGGCCACCTTCCTAGAAGCTTCCTTTAAGAGCACATGTTGACTTTCCCTCTTTCTAGGAAGCTTCCTTCAAGTCAAAGACGGCTAGCCTCTTTTCACACTTAGGAGAAAATACCTCATCAACAATGAGTGCCTTTTGTTATTATTTTGCATATAATAAATTTTGGTGATTGATCGCACGTGTGTTTCGACTATTCGCACACAACGAATTAAGATTTAAAATTAAAACTATGAAACCCTACCTCTTTCTAATCACTTCGCAACCGCCGGAGCCCGCCGACCTTGCCGGAGCGACTTTCACGGATGCTAGTGCTGCTCTAGTTTTTCTGTGATTTTAGGGATTTCTTTTTGGTAGTTCTGATAGCATGTAGCATAGTGCTAATTTTCTTGTCATATATATATATATATTATTATACAAATAGGAGAAAGAATTATTTTCATTGGCTTATTACTTAGATTTATTTCTTTTCGCTCTTCTTTTGTTGGCATTTTTTGTATAAGCAACATAATTTTAAGTTTTTAGGGAGTTATCGAAGCTTTTCGTGAGATTCTTTCTAAAGCTTGCTCATTATCATTAGTATTTATTGTTTAGACAAAATATCATGAAAAAGTGATCGAGCAGTGAGACATTTGTTAGTTTTCTGAAATGAGCTAGCGTCGGCGCTAGCGCTACCGTCGGCGGTAGCTCAGCTTCTAGAAGTTCTCTCCCTGCCTATAAATAGGAGGGCAAATCCTTTTTTTCTTATGTTAGTTAGAGAGTGTGAGAGAACTCAGAGAGAGTTTCTTGAGCGAGAATGAGGGAAAACACTCGCGAGGTAGCGCGGGCGCTAGTGCTAGCGCCGACGGTAGTGAGAGCAAGAGTAGCTAGCGAGTGGAGCGAGTGCGAGTGTGGCTAGTGAGTTGCGAGTGCGAGCTAGCAAGTGCGAGGTGTGAGGGAGTACTCGCGAGATAGCGCCGACGGTAGGGGTTAGCGCCGGCGGTAGCGAGAAGTGGGTGAGAGCGGACACTGTCTGCGACCAAGTTTTTTATATCTTCTGGCTGTTGTGAATCAAATTGTATGCAACTTGTATTCAGTTTCATCTCTTGTAAAGTGTAATCATGTGCTAAATAATCCTGTGCTAAGTATGCAACTTGTATTCAGCCTTTATCTCCTTGAAAAATCTCACAACATTTTATACATAACAAGAGTTGGTTAATAAATTGTCAATTTAACTTAATTGCTTTTTTTATGCACATTGCATTACTCATTGATGTCCATTGTGTATTTTTATTTTATTTAAAAATAAATAAATTAAAATCAGTTATAGGGAGCACATTTGACAAATGTGTGCTAAAGGGCACGTGGCATTATCGTTGTCGTCAGATAAAGCCATGGAAATCATCGTCAGCCATGTTCCGCCCACCGGCGATCTGGCTCACCTCTAATAAAAGCTTCCAGCCCCTCGCCATGCCCTCAGTTTCTTCTGTGCTGCCTTCATCTTTCCCGGCCTTTCCTCGAGGTAAAACCACAGCTGTAAATCCTCTCTCCTCCTCCCATCTATCGCGAAATGTAGAAAGAATCGCGTCGCCTCTCTATCTCTTCTTAATCTCTCCTCTTCCTCTTGGTCTCAATCTAACAGGGGAACTCTATGGCCTACCGCTCCGGGTGAAGAAAATGTCGGCTAGTTGCTCGATGGATGCCGGAGGTGGAAGTGCCGTCGGGAAGATTTCAGTGGATCTTCGTTGTTTGAGTGGAATCCGAGCCCTCGCAGAGACCACTCGCTTCAAGGTTTGATTCGTAGCCCATCTCTAGTTTCCCGCCGTCAGAATTTGATCTCGGAAACATGATGAAATTTGACATGTTACAAATAAAATATAGAAACAAATACCTAAAGATGGGCTGAAGAGACAATTGAAGTTGCTGCTGCTGCCCTAGTTATAAGGAATAATCTTATTTTCTGAGAAGATCATGGCGGTCTCCATACCAATTAACCATATGGTGTACACATTGAAGTTCTTCAGGCGGTTTGTTGCCGTGTTATCCATTTACTGTGAAGTTTTTTTTTCCTTCTGATGGTCTAGTGAAAAACGAGGAAGAAGGTTAGGTGTGTTAAGGTATATTTAGTAATAATGGTGGTTCTTTAACGGAACCCTAACGAGTCCGTTAAAGCACCCATAACGGGTCGTCGGGGATTTAGGGTTCGCCTATAAATACCCCTGCTGGGGGCAACGGGTAGAGTCGTTCCAAATTTGACGCTCACTCGGATGCTTTGAGCACTATCATTCTCAAAGAGTAACCGCCCGAGCGCCGCCCTAGCCCCCTCTCCCTCTCTCCGGTTTGATTCGGACGAAGCCGCTGCCATGCGTTTCTCGCCTGGGACGCCTCCTCCGTCGCCGCCGTCTACAGCGCCGCCGATCTCCGTTCCCGCAAGGAGTTGCTGCTGTTGGAGATCGCTCGCAAGGAGGAAGAGATCCAGCTCCCGTCTGTTTCCCCTGCGAGCAGGCCGCCGTCCCTCTCTCGCTCGCTCGACCGAAGGAGCCGCCGCCTCCCCTCTTGCGCGTTCCCCCCGATCGAAGGAGATCCCGCCCCGTCCCCTCTTCCAGATCCGCCTGCAACGGCAGCGCCGCCGCCGTCGCCGGCAGAGGAGTACAGCGCCCATTTCGTTTTCAGATAGAGCCGCCGCTGTCGTCGCCGGCGGAGTTCTCGACTCACGGTGTCGCCGCAGAGGAGATCGGAGCCCGCAGTTCTCACCGGAATCACCTTCCGCTGCTACTCTCCAGATCGCGCCGCCGATCTCGCAATAGGAGGAGACGATCGCGGAGATCGTGCCGCGTAACTGCCGCTGATTCGGGGAAACTGTCTGCTAACGCCTGCGTTAGCGGTATCGCCGGGCGATAGCCAACGCTATCGCTATCGCTATCGCTATCGCTAGAGCTATCGCAAGGCGATAGCTATTTTTTGGTGGTGGAGGTCCCTTCTTCCGTGATTCCGCCGACACCTTCAGATGACCTCGCTTTCGAAGAACAACAACCTCTCCTCTCCTCTCCTGTGCCGATGATCAAGCTGGAGAAGTTCTCTCATTCTGAGTTCAGTGCCTGGAAGCGGAACACGCAGTTCGGTATGAAGTATTTGAATGTCTTTTATACACTGCAGACTGATTTCGTAGATTTCAAAGCAGGAGACGAAGAGGCTCAGTGGATCAACGATGAAGATTTCTGTCGTGATTATCTCCTCAATTGTCTCTCCAATTCGCTAGCAGAGACTTTTGGGAAATTAAAGACCGCGAAGGAAATCTGGAATGCTCTGGAAGATCAGTTCAAGGAGGAGGAGAATATGTCCAAGACGCATCAGGTGGATAAGTTCATGAGATTCACTTTCTCTGAGGACAGGGACATCCTACCTCAGATTGCAGACCTAGAGAATCTGGTGGCCAAGCTCAACAGTGAGAGCGTCCCTCTGCCAGATGGGTTCGTTGCTGGTGCCATCATTTTCAAGCTCTCATCAGCGTGGTACTCTTTCAAGACGAAGATGTATCGAAAGAAGACTCAGGTCAGTCTGAAAGACCTCAAGCGGTTTATCTGCATTGAGGACGAGAATCGGAGTAGGCATGCGATGGAGGTGGTGAGCAAGCAGCAATCTGCTGCTAATATGATCACCCACCCAAAAAGGAAGCCTAAATCTGATCGGACTCGACCTCCCTCCAGTGCACTCGCAGTAGTAGACACTAACAAGAAGATAAAGAAGTTTAAGGGCAAGTACTACAACTGCAACAAGTGAGGTCACTGCGCTTCTGACTGCAGACAACCCAAGAAGCCCGATGCCAACCCACCAAAGCCTGATAATAGAGCTCATATGCTCCATCAGACTGCGCCCTCCCACTTTGTTGCCATGGTTGGGAAAGGTCAGACCTGTACTGATTGGTGGTTGGACTCGGTGGCGACCTGCCACGTCTGCAACAATCCCGCTCTGCTGAAGGATGCCACTCAAGTCTCTGAGGCAGTTACAGTTGCAAATGGAGTCACTGCTGAGGTGCTCCAGACAGGGACTGTGGATCTACTACTATCGTCAGGTACGCATTTAATTTTGAAAGATGTTAAATTCATTCCAACATTAGCTGCTAATTTAATTTCAATTAGTCTGTTAAGCGATGCAGATATGTCTTTTAATATTAGTGGTGGTATGGTGACCCTAATGGTCAACTCTCATTATTTTGGTTGCGCATATGTTCTAAATGAGATGTATAAGCTGAGTCTAGCAAACGAAGTAGTCAATCAGGTTAGTTCAAATCTCATAGATCCTAAGACTCTACATGCCAGACTAGGACACGTGAACTATAGAAAACTACTTCTGCTAGCTAAAACTCACAACATACCCTTAGACGCTAAAATCAAATTTGACAAATGTGAGATATGTGCTCAAACTAAGATAACTAGAACACCATTCAGTCAGGTGTCTAGGAGTACACGTTTACTAGAGTTGATACACTCCGACATTTGTGACTATAAAAGTTTTATCACACGTGATGGTCGGAAGTACCTGATAACTTTTATCGACGACTTCTCTAGATATACTCACATTTATCTCTTAAAAACCAAAGATGAAACTTTTGAAACTTTTCAAATTTTCAAAAACAGGGTTGAAAATCAATTGTGTGCTTCACCAATGCTCTGGATGCTGAATGAAGGAAGCATGATTATGTGCACATAAATCAAAATGGATTCTTGGGTCTGCCATAGCTGATGTCTTTGACTTTGATTTGAGGGCATGATTCCGCAACAAACGCGACGGTGGGGCCACTTTTTCAGTGGTACTCTGTGAGCAGCCACTTTGTGCATTTATTGTCAAAGGTTAGGTCTTTCTCCTCTGAGAGAAGCCACTTTGTGCATAGTGCCAAAGGTTAGGTCTGTTTCCAATCTTCCCCCGCCCATACCCCCAATGATTGGGGACTATATGGGTTCTGTTGTTGTTGTTGTTGTAGGGTTGAAAATCAATTGGATTTGAAAATTAAAAGACTTATGAGTGATCGAGGAGGCGAGTACGTCTCAGGTGATTTTAGGGATTTTCTTGCCAGCAATAACATAATTCCTGAAACCACTGCCCCTTATTCGCCCCAGTCTAACGGCATTGTTGAAAGGAAAAATAGAACTTTAACAGAAATGTTGAATTCTATGTTGTTGACTGCCGGTATGCCTGCGACTTATTGGGGAGAAGCAGCCCTCGCGTCGAATCACATCCTGAATATGGTTCCTCATGCTAAATTAAAGCAAACCCCCGTATGAGCTTTGGTTTAAGAGACCGCCCAAATTTGATAATCTTAAAACCTGGGGCTGTATCGCCTACGTTAGGATACCTGACATAAGGAGATTTAAGATAGGACCTAAGACGAACACTTGTGTATACTTAGGATGTGCGGTGGATAGTGTTGCAGACAGATTTCTTGATCTCTCTACCAACTCGGTCATTGAGTCTAGAGATGCTGTGTTCTTTGAGGACAAGTTTCTTAAAGATAAAAAATTGACTCTTCCAGGTCTGCCAGACACCAGTTCTGATACCCTCGTTAGGACGGAACTACGACTCCCTGCCATTGAGCCAGTTCACACGAGTGCCCTAGAGTCCACTAGGCTATCTAACAGGGAACGAGTTCCTAAAAGCTTCAGTACAGACTTTGTGACTTACCACGTTGAAGCTGATCCATCCACCTATAAAGAAGCGATGCGATCCAGGGATTCCCTATTATGGAGAGAAGCCATTGATGATGAGATGAACTCTCTCATGGAGAACCAAACTTGGACATTAGTTGACCTGCCCAAAGAAGCTAAAACCATTGGGAGCAAGTGAGTTCTTAAGAAGAAACTGAATCCAGATGAGAGTATCGCTAAGTATAAAACACGTATAGTTGCCAAAGGCTTCACTCAAGTGAGTGGAATAGACTACTTTGATACATACTCACCTGTTTGTCATATTGCAACGATCAGGGTTTTTCTCGCTATCGCATCTATTGAACGCTTCGTCGTTCATCAGATGGACATTAAGACTGTATTTCTAAATGAAGATCTAACTGAGGAGATCTACATGCACCAACCTGAAGGGTTCGTCGTAGAAGGTCTAGAAAATAAGGTCTGTAAGTTGATTAAGTCACTCTACGGATTGAAGCAAGTACCGAAGCTATGGCACGAGACGTTTGACACTTGCGTAAAAGGCCTGAATTTTAAATCCAGCCTTTCATATAAATGTCTGTACATACGGACAAGTCCAAATTCCGTCGCTATAATCTGTTTGTATGTTGATGACATGCTAATTCTGGGTACTGATCAGTCTGAGGTGGAAGACGTTAAGGTTACCTTGAAGTCAAAATTTAGCATGACTGATTTAGGTGTGGTGAAAATTATCCTATGAATGGAAGTGAACTTTACGGATAAGGGTATCACCATCAGCCAGAGTCACTACATCAGAACTCTACTAGATAAGTGGGGTTATGATAAGTGCAGGAAGATTGAGACTCCATACGACTATAATAATAGACTGAAACCTCACGACGATTTACCTATTAGACAGTTGGATTACTCCAAACTTATTGACAGTCTAATGTATGCTACTACCTGCACTAGACCCGACATAGCCTTTACGGTCGGCATGTTGAGTAGATTCACTAGTAACCCTGGAAAGGACCACTGAGACGCCTTGTAAAGGCTAATGCGATACTTAAAGTATACTGAGCAGTATGCTTTATGTTACAGTGGACACCCTCCTGTGCTTGAAGGGTATTATGACGCCTCCTGGTGCTCAGACATTGGTGATAGTAGGTCCACTAGTGGTTATGTGTTTACCCTAGGAGGAGCCGCAGTAGCTTGGAAATCTAAGAGGCAAACGTGTATAGCACTATCTTCTATGAAATCCAAACTCTATGCTCTCTCTTCAGCTGCAGAAGAAGCAGAGTGAGTTAGAGATTTGGTTATGGATATTCCAATGACGAGTCTAAAAATGAACTCTATCTCGATATTTTGTGACAATCAAGCCACAAAAACCATTGTAACTAATTCACTGTTCAATGGTAAGCGAATGCAACTACGGATGAAACAGGCCTGGTTGACCTATCTCACCAGTCAAGGGAACATTTCCCTCTTAGACGTGAGATCAAAAGATAATGTAGCAGATGTCCTTACCAAAGGCTTATGCAAGGTTCTTACATCTAAAACATCGAGGGATATGAGATTAAAGTCTATTTAGTGGGACTTAATACCTGTGTTATGTTTAAGACTTTAGAACCGAATCTGCCTACATTCACGCATCTAGACTGAGTACACTGAAGTGTTCCAGATGCTACTTGATGAAAGCCTGAGATTGTTTAGTTGCTAGTCATTCCAAACTTGATGACTTACACAACTATTTCTTTTCAAATGCTGAATTGGGTATCATTCCAAAAAGGAATACTGAATTTACTGTTTGTGCCTTGATATCAGGATTATTCATCATATCATTCCAAATCTGATGATATAATGGTCATAGGTTGTTGTATCATTCCAAACTTGATGGTATGACACACTTGTGAAATGTTTTGATAATAATTCTGATAATCGAAAGAACATAGCTTGGTTCTATGAAAACAAAACTTTCTAATTTTGTGTAAATTAGATAGAGATGCGGACCTGTGAGTCTTTCTTCCTAGTTAGAGTATTACGTTCTAAATTGTTAGAACTGATCACTTTACTTTTGATATGCATATGTATGGATTCATTGAGTTTTGTTCTCATGACATTCTAATGTTTAAATACAGATCAATTGAAGTCTGGAGGAGAGAAAGTGGATTTCGACATAGATGGAGATGATCTGTTGTTTGAGTAGACCGATCTGTCATCAGTTTTGAGTTTGCTTCAGATTATTGTTCTTGCTCTTGTTTTTGCTTTTGCTTTTGCTTGTTTGGAACCTATTTGAGTTTAGACGTTTGCTCTAACACTCATGTTGTTTTATCTGAAATTCATTTTGTCGTTATCTAATATATGTTTTGTTTAACCCGTTATGTGATACAATTGCTACAATATAGGAAGAGAATGTTAATGTATATTTAACAATAATGACGGATCTTTAATGGAACCCTAACGGGTCCGTTAAAACACCCATAACGGGTCGTCGTGGATTTAGGGTTCGCCTATAAATACCCCTGCTGGGGGCAACGGGTAGAGTCGTTCCAAATTTGACGCTCACTCGGATGCTTTGAGCACTATCACGGTGTATGTCCATGAAAGGAATATCTACGGTGTATCTTAAAGTAGAAATTCTGATATGGTGACGAAAATGCTACGATTTTTCTTTTTTGATTGTTGAATCTTTGAAGAACTTGTTTATGAGATTTATGATACACAGTAGCATGTCATTGGGGTGCCTAGTTAGTTAGTAAGATCACGACGGGTGGTCGTGAACGTGGAACGCGATGGTTGCCGTGTTATCCATTTACGTTGAAGTATTTTTCTTATGTTAGGCTCCGTTAGGCACACGACGGTGGTGGTCGTGAAAGCGGTGGTTATGAACTGTCATTCGTGAATGCCCGACCTTACCTAAGGAACTTCATCTACTTTTATGTTCAAAAGTAGTTTTTTTTCTTGGTGGTGGTCATAACCGTTGACATGTCAAACATATGTTCTATGACGGTAACGTTTTTGTCCAAACTCACCAGAGCAAAAACGCCGCGCCAAACAGAGCCTTAGTCTCTTTCAAGAGCTTTTAAAATAGAGCCCAAATAACCGATTATAGATTCTTACATTGCACTCACCGCCTTTTTACCCCCTGTATTTAGGTGCGTGTAATGCACAATGATCATAATAGATCACTGTGCGGGAGCAAATACAGCCGTGTGATCCGTGATTCAACGGTGTCGATTGTTTGCGAAAATATTCGTGTAATACGGTCGTATTGAAAAGTGACTATATTTTAGATCAATCATGCGTGAAAATTCGTGCTAGAGGGAATATACGGCGTGATAGAGGGTCGCACACAGTGATCTAAAGTGTGTTATACTCACCAACAATTTTTCCTTGTTACCACCCTTCACATTCCCATCCATCCGCAATCTTCCCCTCTCCGCGGTTCTTTTTGTAGAACTGTCTTATTTTAGGGTCTGTCATGGTTACTTATCTCGTCCATAAGGTTTGAAAAACTCTTTAATTATCCTGAAATGTTGAAGATCTTATATGATTCTAGTTGCCTTATCTTTTTGTTTTCTTCACAAATCCTCTCATCCCTTTCCTAAAATTATTTTCCAATTGAATAAATATTTATGTTATTTATAGCTTGATAAATAAGGTAAAGTTCTGTTTAGATTTCAAAATTCTATAGTAGCATGTTGTACCATAAACATTGTTATGGATCACAAACAAAAAAATTGTTTTTAAGGGAAAAAAATCTTCAACTGAAATAGTAGTGTACTTTTGTATTAATCATTTAAGCCACTATAGTTTCTATATCTAGAAACCTAGGATCGGTCTCTGCGGTAGCGGTCATAAACGCGGTGGTTATGAACCGTTGTTCGTGAACGCCTGACCTCACCTAAGGAATTTCATTCTCTTTCATGCTCAACACTAGTTTTCTTTTCTTGATGGCGGTCATAACCGTTGTCATGCCAAACATACTTTCTATGGCGGCGGCGCTTTTGTCTAAACTCACCGGAGCAAAAACGCCGTGCCAAACGGAGCCCCACTGTGTATTACTACTTATGTGTTATTTAACCTTTTTTTCTAAGTTTGCATTGCATGCCTCTAATTATGAAGCCAGAAAATTTAATCAAGTTGACGCGAGGGCTCGTCGAATGCTTTATAATACTTCAATTTTGTTTGTTAATTACAATCAGCATAGATTATTGCCTATCTCTAAAATATATTCAATTATATTTCACAGGGATGGCTATTAGATCAATTTGGGGTTCTTCATGATGGGAAGAAACCATACCCTGGTGCCATTACAGCATGTATATTATTTTCCCTTTCCTATTAGGAATTTATTATTCAGCATTTTGAATTTATAATAAGATTGTTTTATTTGGAGATGTGGTAACGGTATTCTGTTATTATAGTGGAAAATCTATCAATTTGTGGTGCAAAAATGATAGTTTTAAGCAATTCTTCCAGAAGGGCATCCACAACCATTGAGAAACTGAAGGATCTTGGTTTTGATCCTTCTATGTTTCTTGGAGCTATCACAAGCGGAGAACTAACACATCAATACCTTCAAAGGTCAGACATATTTTGCACCCCATCACATTAGTTAGAAGGAGAAGGGATAATATTAGCGCATTTATCTAGATTCTTATTTCTTGTATGCCTAGCCAACCCCAAGTAGTTGGAGAGAAGACTATGGCTCCGTTTGGCTCAGCATTTTTGCTCCGGTGAGTTTGGACAAAAACGCCACCGTCATAGAATGTATGTTTGGCATAACAACGGTTATTACCGCCACCAAGAAAAAAAAACTAATGTTGTACATAAAAATGGATGAAGTTCCTTAGGTGAGGTCGGGTGTTCATGAATGACAGTTCGTAACCACTGCGTTCACGATCGCCACCACCGTGCCAAACGGACCCTTTAGTCTTTCTTCTCTCCCCTCTCTCTGTAGAAATTTACGTGCCCAAGAACACTTCATCACTTGCACAAAATTCGTTCTCAATCGCAATGAAATCCAACAATGATAAACTCAACCGAGATAAATTCTACGCAAATCAAATTTAAAAATAAGTTTTAAAATTTGATTACAACCAGAGAGAAACAACAACAAAAACTGAGAGAGAAATAATCACGCGCCGTGATTCACCATAGCGAGACATGCTTCGTTCTTCACGGATAACAAAAAAATGATGGCTGCACATTCACCGTGGAGGAGTCCCTTTCTTTCTTTGGACACTTTTAAAAATGTCAGCCCTTCTATCACCAACAAGGAAAGAAAAGAAAGTCTTTTCTGAAAACTTTTTTTAAAAGTGGCAGCAACTTGTATATTTTAGAGGAAGTGGGTCATTGAACAAATGGAGAGAGAAAACCTGTAGCCTACGCTCTTTCACAAAACAGGAAAAGAAAAGGCCACCGCATCCTTTTCACGAACCGAAAAAACCACCCAATTTCGGATCCGTACAGCAGTTTTGATGAGAGAGAAAGCACCTTTTCACAAGACAAAAAATTATCCGCTGCTAGAAAAAACTGACACATATTATTTCCGTTTTTCCTCTTTGACAAACAGTCAAAAATAAGTCACGACTAATTTTAAAAAAGTCGCAACATTTTTTCCTGCACTTCTTCATCTTGATTTTTAATACTCTCCTTCAAGATGAGCTCCTGATACCATTCCTAGCAAACCACGAAGTCGCTCGAATGATCCTTTTGGTAAAGACTTGGTGAAAATATCCGTCACATTATCATGGCTACGAACAAAGTCCACCACGATAGCACCGTCAAGCACTTTCTCCCGAATAAAATGATGCTCAATTTTTATGTGTTTTGTCCGAGCATGAAAAACCGGATTCGACACGAGCTTCAAAGCACTCTCGTTGTCGCCGCGAAGCACTGTAGCCTTTCCAATTTTCACAAACACATTTCCACTAGTCTACGAAGCCATATACACTCCTAAGCCGCCAAAGATGACGCTTTATACTCTGCTTCGGTAGTGTAAAGGGACACCGAGTCCTGCTTCTTACTACACCACGACACTGTTGTTGAACCACACATGAAGACATGCCCCGACGTCGACCTCCGATCATCGGAATCTCCACCATAATCAACATCTATGAATTCGTGTAGATTGAAGAATATGTCCCGTTCATACAACAACCCCATGTCCAAGGTCGCTCGAACATATTTTAGAATTCCCTTCGCCGCCTCCAGATGAGGCTTCCTCGGTTCCTGCATATAACGACTTACTCGACCAACCACGTATGAGATATCCGGCCTTGTAATCGTCAAATATATCAAACTTCCCACCAGAGCCCGAAAAAGCTTAGGATCCGAGAGGACCCTACCCTCATCTCGACGAAGCCTCAACCAAACTTCAAGTGAAGTAGAACTGCTCTTCCCTTCCTTCATGCCGAATCTATCAACGATTCGCTCCGCATAGGCCTTCTGGGATACAAGCAACCCGTTCTTCTTCCTCTCCACCTCCAAACCAAGGAAATGATGTAACTCTCCCAAATCCTTCATCTCGAAACGAATAGATAGCTCCGCTCTAAGCATTACCACCTCTTCGTTATCGTTTCCTGTCACAATCATATCGTCGACATACAACAATACGAGGACATGTAGACTACCATTCTTCTTCACAAATAAACTAGAGGCCGAGTCGGATGCATAGTACCCACAAAACTGTAAATACTCCGCATTCTTTTCATACCAAGTCCGAGGTGCTTGCTTCAAGTCATACAATGTTTTCTTCAATCTGCAAACATAATCAGGATGAGATTCATATACGTACCCCAGTGGTTGCACCATAAAAATGTCTGTGTCAATCTCATCATAAAGAAAAACGTTCTTCACGTCGAGCTGCCACAACCTCCAACATTGGCAAGCCGCCAATGCAATCATCATCCGTAGTGAAGTCATTTTCGTCACACGACTGAATGTCTCATTGCAGTCCTCGCCGTACTGCTGTGAGAAACCTCGAGCTACAAGACGAGTCTTGTACCGCTTCACACTGCCATCTGCTTTCTTCTTGATTTTGTAAACCCACTTGCATGTGATTGGAGTAATACCATCCACCTTGGGTACAAGATCCCAAGTCTCGTTCTTTTTGAGGGCACTCATCTCCTCATCCATAGCATTTTCCCACTCCTTCACGCCTGCGGCTTCATCATAGCATGACGGCTCCCGCTCATCAAGTGGACTTGCAAAGTAAGATGAAACCATGGTTACCATATTACCTTCCTTATAGCGAGCCGGTGGCACGATGATCCTCTTCGATCTTCTAAGAGAAGAACTGCTCTCCACCTCTCCGACCCTTGCCTCCGCACATGCTCCCCCGTCACCATGACTTGAAGCACTGCTCCCCCTTCTTCGTGACTCCGTCTCCACCGACGTCGAACCCGAAGAGCATGAAGCTCCTGAAGATATAGGTAATTCAACTGATCTTTCATCAGTTTCTTCTTCATGGCTTGCTACTCCCATGTTCTCTTCCAATACTGTGCTAGGACCTCCACCATAAGTTGCCAACTCGTCAAACACAACATCGCGAGAAATGATGAACCTTCGAGTGTGAGGGTCCATACACTTCCAACCCTTCTTGCGCTCATCATAGCCTATGAAGACGAACTTCATAGCTTTGACATCAAGCTTCGTCCTCCGTGCATCTGGAACATGAACATAGCAAACTGCTCCAAACACTCTCAAATGCTTCACGCTCGGTACCTCTCCAAACATGAGTTCATATGGAGACTTTTGGTTGTTCTGGCTCAATGTTAACCTGTTGATCACATAAGTTGCACACATCATTCCCTCCGCCCATAAGGCCTTAGGAATACTCTTAGCATGCAACCAACACCTGCAAGTCTCAGAAATATGCCGGATATTCCTCTCGGCAACTCCGTTCTGCTGCGTTGTATAAGCACAAGACAACTCTCTCCTGATCTCATTCTTCCTACAGAAAGAAGAGAACTCCGTGGAAGTAAATTCCCCTCCATTGTCTGTCCTCAACCTTTTGATCCGCAGATTCAACACTCCTTTAACTCGCTCCTTGAACTCCAGGAACTTCTCAAACACCTCTGACTTCTCCTTCAAAAAATACACCCACATGTAGCGTGAGAAGTCATCCACAAACAACATGTACCATTTTCCTGAAAAACTTGAGGTAGCAGTCGGCCCCATCACATCGCTATGGATGCACTATAGTGGTCTCGTGCACCTCGAGAGAGACGTGTCAAATGGAAGGCGATGTACCTTTCCAAACTGACATCCCTCACATACATGTCCATCACCAAAAGAAGACAAGCAAGGTAAGTCTCTAACAAGACTCTTCGCCACCATCGCTCTCAGTTTCTCCATGCCGACATGCCCCAACCTTTCATGTCCAATCACAACATTATCGTTGGCCTTCATCTTGTCCACATAAGATGTTGTGGAGAGAACATACAGATCACGAACCCGCCTTCCAGTGTGAGTCACCTCCGCCTTCACCGAATCTAAGTTTCGTAGGAACTTCACCTCCTTCGGCCCAAATAACACGTGGTACCCAGCATCAACTGCATTCGTCACTGAAAACAGGTTCTTCTTCATGCCTGACACATGATACACACTCTTCAATGTAAGTGCACTCTTATCACTACCAACTGTCACAGTCCCCTCTTGCTCCACCGGATGAACTGTGTTATCTGCCGTCACGATAGCATCACATTCATCATACTTCCGCAGAGATGAGAACTTGGACCCGTCACCGGTAAGGTGATGTCCACATCCGGAATCGACGATCCAATCGTCTTTGAAGTTCACCGAGGCCAAGGCGTCCACATTAGAGACTTTCTCTGCAAGGCAACACCTTCCCCAACCTTCGACTTTCTTTGTACCTTCCTTCTTCTCTGTTGCATGACCCGGTGTGAGGTTGACCCGACAATCACGCTTGTATTGTCCAACCTTGTTGCATCTGAAGCACCTGACATTCTTCTTTTCTTCATCATTCCTGGGAGGGAAACGAGCACCACCTTCCCTAGATGATGTAGAAGAACCTTCTCCGTCATTCTGCGTCTTCCTATCCCAGTGTTTCTTCTTCCCGGTGTACAAAACATTACTCCCTTCACTAGAGATAGACACCCTCGCCATCTGTCTAGCCAAACTCTCCTGAGACGCCAAGAGATTCTCCAACTCCATCAGAGACGGTTGAGTAGTCCATCCTTGCACTGCGGTGATAAAAGATAAATACTCCTTCCGCAACCCCCTAATAATGTGTCTTCTTTTCAACTTCGCCCCAAAAATTAGCTCTTCCGGATCCAATGCGGTAATCTCTGCACATAGATTCTTCATCTTCAGGAAATAAACCGAGATGGAAAGCTCTCCTTGATTTGCTTTCGCCAACTCGTTTTTCAGAAACTACAGTATTGCCACATTCTTCTTGTTGAACAGACCATCAAGGGCTGCCCAAATATCCGACGCCGATTTGCACCCTATGATGTGATCAAACAAGTCTGGTGAGATAACTCTTTTCAGGGTGAACTCTGCTTTCGCGTTCATCTTCTTCCAGGCCTTGACTTCTCGAGCATTCGTCGCGGTCGCCACTACCTTTGTCTGTGCATCTCCACCAACAACGTCCCATAAATCTTCTCCCAACAAGTAAATCTCCAAGCATGACTTCCACTTCTTAAAATTTGTGTGCGTGAGCATATCGATCCCCAAACCTCGGGAACTATCACTGCCTTCCATTGATGAGCAATCCGAATATTTGCAATACGAAAGAACTTAGCCCCGCTAAAACTTCCGTGATTCTGATACCATGTAGAAAATTTACATGCCCAAGAACACTTCACCACTTGCACAAAATTCGTTCTCAATCGCAATGAAATCCAACAATGATAAACCCAACCGGGATAAACTCCACGCAAATCAAACTTAAAAACAAGGTTTAAAATTTGTTTACAACCGGAGAGAAATAACAACAAAAACTGAGAAAGAAATAATCATGCGCCGTGATTCACCATAGCGAGACATGCTTCGTTCTTCACGAACAACAAAAAAATGATGGTTGCACTTTCACCGTGGAGGAGTCCCTTTCTTTCTTTGGACACTCTTAAAAATATCAGCCTTTCTATCACCAACAAGGAAAGAAAAGAAAGCCTTTTTGGAAACTTTTTTTAAAGTGGTAGCAACTTGTATATTTTAGAGGAAGTAGACCATGAAACAAATGGAGAGAGAAAAACCTGTAGCCTACGTTATTTCACAAAAACAGGAAAATAAAAGGCCACCGCACCCTTTTCGCGAACAGAAAAAAACCCACCCAATTTCTGATCCATACAACAGTTTTGATGAGAGAGAGCATCTTTTCACAAGACAAAAAATTGTCCGCTGCTAGAAAAAACTGTCCGCTGCTAGAAAAAACTGACCCATATTATTTACGTTTTCACTCTTTGACAAACAACCAAAAACAAGTCATGACTAATTTTAAAAGAGTCGCAACATTTTTTCCTGTACTTCCTCATCTTGATTTTTAATACTCTCTAGCCTAAACGATCCCCACTCTAAGGCATCTCATGAGGTTGAGCACGATTCTCTCGTCGCATCAGGTCGCTCGAGCTCGGCTTCCTTCGGACGACTCCCGTTATATGTCCGGCATCCCCGTCAGGTTACCTCGGACCATCTCTTCGGTGAGCTTCCAATCACGGTATGGGAGGCCCGTAACACGAGAACATAAAGTAACTAACATCTAAGGATTCGTGATTGATTTTGTTTGTTCAATTAGCACAAACACTTATTCTGGATATCAGGACATTCTAACACTCTAATGCTCTAAGTTAGAGCACCATTTGTGTCTTAATTTATTTTTCTAAAACTTTGGCACTTCCTGGACATGGAAATAATTGCTTATAACTGAAATTTTCATAAATAAATCTTATTTTAGAGTCTTCTCATTTTCCTCTCTATTATCCCACTTGGTATAGAAATTATTTCACCTATTCCTAAGTTTTACTCTTTACTACATGACTATGTATGCATTAGCTAATTTTTGGTACATATGATAAATCTTGTCGTCATTAATAAGCATTCACACGCATAAACTTCCTCGTAACGTGTCACCGTAGTGTCAGATTCAATCCCTAGTTGGTTCCCGATCTTTATCACGATCAATTGACTGTAATTAGTTGGATCTCTACATCATTATTGCTTTATCCTTGAATTTCTTCCTTGAGTAAAGAAAGAAATGGGAAGTTTTAGTATGCCACTGACAGCCTTCTCCTTTGAAATGAACAGAAGGGATGATCCATGGTTTTCAAAACTGGGACGATGTTGTATTCACATGACATGGTGTGATCGAGGTGCAATATCTCTTCATGTATGCTCTCATTCCTAGTCTTTCCATTTTCTCATCTATCAAGGAAACTTCTAGAAGTAACTTCAAGATGTAATTTTCAAATTATTTATTGGGACCACCCATCAAACTTTTCTTAATTACAGGGATCTTCCCTCTATCTTTCAAAATTACCATAACCACCCCTCTACGCTTACATTGTTGGCATATATGTCCAAGATAAAGCCCTTTAGGAGTTTTATTTTGTGCATGTATGCTAACAATATAGATAGAGGAGCATTGTTTTAAATGTTCTCTGATATGTCATTTTTGAGGGCAAAACACATTAAAAAAATAGATTATATCTTTTTGTAATGTATAGGCCGAAATATCCGATTTTTTCCAAAATATCGGCCGACAGGATTTTTGAACATATCGTCTGTTATTTTATTTTATATTATATTAGCATTATATGTTTATGTATTGTATGTTTATGTATTGTATGTTTAAATCGATTGGACTTACTGTTTCGTTCTTTTTAATACATGTTGTTCTTATAAATTTTTTTAAAATATCCTCGACATTGTCTTCGACTTCTGATATCTGACATGAAAAAATAAAACCTGACATCTGATATTTACAATCTTGTAGATGTGAGAACTATGTAATTATGCAAAGTTAAAAGATCCTTTACTATAACTATTCTCAACTTTAGCCAGTCATAATACCTGCTGTACACTTGTATTAAGGAATTAATGCAAAAAATCAAATGTAATTCATTTAAATATAGGATATATTTTTAATGAAACTAATAATGTAAATTCTTTGATGTAGGGATTAGGATTGCAGGTAGTGAACAGGGTGGATGAGGCAGATTTTATACTGGCTCATGGCACTGAAGCACTGGGCCTACCTTCTGGAGATGCACAACCTATGAATATTGAAGATCTTGAGCAAATTTTAGAGCTTTGCAGCAGAAGGAGAATTCCAATGGTCGTAGCCAACCCAGATTTTGTTACCGTCGAAGCTAGAGCTTTGCGCGTAATGCCCGGTAATATTTATATTGTATATAATGTTTTAAGGGACTTTTGGCACTAAGCACCCTCCAATTAGGAAGTTTTTTGCACATTGCACCATAAATATTTAATTTGGTAATTTGCACCCTCAAAGACTTTAATATTGGCATTTTGCATCTCTTAATTGAATATTTGGGATGCAAAATGCCCATATTAAAGCCTTTCGGGGGTGTAAAGTGTCAAAATTAAATATTTAGGGTGCAGTGCGCAAAAACCTCCTAATTGGAGGGTGTTTAGCGCTAAAGTTCTGTTTAAGATGAGTTTTTGCTGTGCACAATCAAAATAAGGCTGTTTAAGATGAGTTTTTGCGCGTCTGCTGAAAATATTCTTGATGTTGGATGCTGCGCATCAAGAACAGTCTGTGTAATGAAGTTGCAGACCAAAAATTGTGCACGAGAAGACTCGCTCTTTAAGGATTATCTTAAGCAAACTCTGACGAAGCAGCAGCTTGACAGCTTTCAGTTTTTGTAGGCACACTTGGTGATAAATATGAGAAGCTTGGTGGAGAAGTAAAATGGATGGGAAAACCTGATGAGGTAAGACCTTCAGTATATTTTATTTGATTATTTTAGTCTACTGTTGACGCCAGGAAAAT